>CANSZD010003037.1:0-1200000 GCA_947648045.1 Beta corolliflora | reverse complement strand
AACACTGCCCCCCAACAACCTTACTGAGCCTTCCTCATACCCCAACACTCAGCCCACATTTATGTTTAGTAGTGATCCCCCCTCACAACCCAACACTGAGCCCCCCTCACAACCCAACACTGAGCCTCCCCCAAACCCCAACACTCAGCCCACTCTTAGAAGAAAGATGGTTGCAACAAAAAAAGTAGGAACTCCTACTGTCATAACAGTTGCAGAAGTTAGGAAAAGCCCATCAAAGAGAGATAAAAGTGAGATGTCAAAAGCAGAATTGAGGAGAATGTAACACCCCCAAATTTCTCTCTTTTTGAAGAATATATTTTAATATTAAACACTTGAGAAACTTGAGAGTACTACCGCCACGTGATAACGTTAAAGACTTTAATACTAACTACTAACTGAACTTTAAACTAATGCAGCGGAATAACTGAAATAACTTCTCTTTATTGATATAAACTTTATTGTACAACTATAACAATGGAAATAAAGAAAATAAAATAACAACTCCTTGACTAATTATGATTCCTCACTAGCTCCCCCATATGAAGTATGCATCATATCAACCTGTAAATTCTGCTCGCCAAAATAGGGTCATCACAGGGACAAAGCCATAAAACAAAACAAACAAAACACGTGTCAGTAAAAATACTGAGTACATGTATATGCGGAAAATTAAACACTTTATTTTATTAAACACTTTATTTAATAAAACATTCAAAACCTTTAACTTTCATAAACCTTCTTTGGATACTTCTAATACTTATATAATATAAAGTATATAACTTTAATAAAAATCATTTTTCCTTGCCTAGGTACCTTTCCTAAAGTGTGCACACCCCCCAAGTTTAGTATTCCTTACTGAGTCTATTACGAGGGGTTACTACCTTGTCCACATGACTTATACAAAAAGTACATGGGTAAATAATATAATGGCTACCGTTCTTGCTAATAAATAACAAGACGTTGCCTGGGTAAATAATAATAGCTACCGTTCTTGATAATAAATAACAAGCCGTTGCCTCTTTATAATTGTGATCATAAAAGATCATATATCTAATAAAAATCCTTCTGAAATAATCCTCCTTTAAAAAGAATAGTACTACTTATAAATTTAGCCATATAAAGGCATAAATAAAATAACTTGCTTAAGAGGTAACTTTTGAAAAATAATAATAATTCAAAAACACTCCTTTTTAAATATTTAAACATGCATTTAAATATCAAACTCCTTGTAAATTATATGAATACAGATTCAAATATCAAACTTTATAATAATATTGAACTAAAGACATAATTCAAGTGCATAATAAAATTAATAAACATTCAAACATGTTCATACAAAACACATGTAGTTCATAATAAAACTTATAAAAACATGGACTTCAATCCAAAATATTTTCCTAAAAACATGATACTAAGGTTGCAAAATAATTATTAAAGATCTACATATACACGCACCTTGAAAATTAATAACTACTAGGGAAGAAGAGAAAGGGTAGGCTAAGAGGGAGAGAAAGTTTAAACTTGAGAAAAGAGATGTATTTCTCAAATTTGGGGTGAAGAATATGATGGGTGAAGACCCCTATTTATACTAGTTGGATAGGTAGAGTCATACTAGGACTCAAAAACTAAAAGATGAATTTAAGAGAAAAGATAAACAAATCTAGCTAAGATCTAACAAATTTTTACGATCATCCAACTAAGATTCGGAAAAGATAAAAATTATCCCACTAAACAAAATTCTAAAAAGTTAAATAATTTAAGAAGATAAGAAACAAAAGAAGAAGATATAAGTCTTGATAAATTTAAGCCACTGCCGTGAGCTATGCGCCGGCAATTTTTTTTTTCTCTTTTTTTTTTTGTAAATTTTTTATGATTTTCTTTAAGAAATATCTTCAACTACTAAACTAACTACTTGGATTATAATTTGTAAACTTAGGCCCATTATATAATTTGGGCTAGAATTTATTTGAAAACCCCATAATATATCATAAAAGCCTATTTAAAACCTTTATAATAATAATAAACCTCTTTAATAATTAAAATCCTTTTAAAAAAATTAGAATTAATAACTTACGAAAAATACGGAGTATTACAGACTACCCCCCTTAAAAGAAGTTTCGTCCTCGAAACTTGAAGCAAGCAAGTACGAAATAAAGCAAGTAATTCACATATACCAAAAAAATTTCTATAAAAGTAAGTTGGCTCACTTAATAACTCATAAAATAAGTCAAAATTAGGGCAAAAATAGCATTTTAAGTTAAAAGCGCGAAACTCTATCGCATTCTACCCCTCTTAAAAGGAGTTACGCCCCCGTAACTCGCTAAGACTTAAAACTTAACTGAAAAAAATTATTTACAAACTTTGTAATACAAACAATATAAGAGTCATTGCTGGAAATGGAATAACAAAATTACTAGATAGATAATACTTTTGAAAATATCTTTTTAGCTTTGAAAAATAACCTCTTTTTCAAGGTATTAATAATAGAAATATTTGCCTTCAATAATAGATCAACATAATAAAAAAAATATTTATCTAAGTCAACAAGGGTAGTTTATGACAAACTGAAAAGTTTATAAAATTTGAATTGGAAAATTTTCCAAAATTAATAAGGAACTAATATTGATACTAAAACAAGTGTTGCTGAAAAATAACTTGAAGTGAATGGTAATATATAAAAAAAAAATGTTATAATATAGTGAGTAAATTATAAAACCTTTCGTAAGCTTTACTTGAATATGCCATAATCAAACATGCCTTTTCTTTTATAAAATAAAAAAAAATTGCTTTCTCCTCAAAAAGCTTCACAAAACTCATGAAGAACTCATAATGAATATCAACAAAATAACGTTGATCATACTTTATTACAAATCGAATGAAATCATTTCATATGCTAAACTTGATAACATAATAACAAAACACATACTTCAAGAAAAACAGTCTTCCTTACTTAGGACCTCAAAACTAGAACTCCTCGAAAATCATCTTAAAATTTTCCTTGAAATACCATAATCAATATTCTCTCAAAATAGACAGTAGTTAACTAGGGCTTTAGACAATAAATAAACAACATTGCTTGAAATTCATATAATATTCATTTCAATAAAATTAACTCCTTCACATAATATATACTCAATGCTTAAATCCATAAGACAAAAAATACAACTACTCTTTCCAAAATCAATTACCTTGATTGACTAGTTTATTCCCTTTTCTCCTTTATTAAGTTCCTGATTTTTTTTTCCAAAAGTATATTCCTTCCACTATTAGAAACTTAGAGTCACTTAGCTCTTTTAATAATTAATATACCCAATCCTTTATAACTCGTTGTAACAAACATCAAGCAAGAGTTTAAGACTACTCCCAAAAATAATACTTCTCTTGACACTTAATAATACCCCTTAGCATATATTTAGAGAGTTCTAGTATCTTACTTCCACCTTTTAAAACAAAAAAAAAAAGATCTAAAGGAACCTATTAAAAATTCAAATATGGTCTTTCGTACTTTCTTTGCTTAACTATAACAATGATAACTCCTTTAAATATATTTGCAATTCAGCATAGGGTAAGATTCCTTAATTAAATCAAACTTCAAATATGATATCTCATATACCTATAAGGTCCTCATAATATCCCTTATTTTGCCACCTTTTTAAGGTTGTAGCTATATCATTGCTATAATGGTGTTGACTTTATCCATAAACAAAATATATAACTTATCTAAATCATGATAATTTGCCCAAACGAGTATAAATCATTGATCTCCTACTTCTACTTTCCACAAATCATAAATTTTCCCTTTCTTACTCATGTCACTATATATTAAAGATCACCCAACTGAATAAAACTTCAAATTACTATTTCACAATCTCTAGCACATATAATAATGTATTGTCTTCTTCACTCCTACTAAAAAAAAAAAACTACTAAACTTCTTTCCTTCAAAGGAATAAATCAAGACACTCTTCACCTTTAATGAATCTAAAATAGGTTCTACTAAACTTGGCTTACTTTGAAGTCATAGGTTCTTGTAACACTTATAAATCAACAAAACAAACATATAAATCACTTTGCATGAATTAGATCACATGCATACATGTCATATAAGACGTTAAATAACCAAATTCATCTCGCAGAAAATATCCGTGCCAAAAAAAATGCCTCAAAAGATAGTAATATCACAACTTGCAAGTAGCTTCTTAATAATATGCCATGAAAGCCAGAATAATAACTCAATTCTTATAAAAAAATATATAATAAACTCTTTCTTTTGCTTATGAAAAATACAAAGATTTTCATATTAACTTGACAATAAGTCACACTTCTTTAAAATATATTCATAATAATCATATTGCTAATATAACAATAAATAACCAAACAATTCATATAAAAATTTCAATACTTCATAAAAAAAATTCAGCTTTATAATTCGAAAAAATATATATATATAGATATATAAGTAAAATATGAATTACACGTTGACAAAATAGTTAAAATAAAAATAAATCTGAACTGTAATTTGAAATGAATCGAAAAAGATTCAGAATTTCTAAAAAAAATATTTTTTTTCTTAAATTTTCGAAAAAAAAAACGTCTATCATCTTATTCTACTTATGCACATAAAATGCTAAAACTTTTCTTGCCAAAATTATTTTTTTTTTCAACCTTTTTTTTTTCCAAATATGTTTTATAATGAGTACTTGATTCATGACAAAGAATAGTCGGGCCAATGAATTTCCCAGGAAAGAGTTGGTTACACGCAACGTTGGTGAGAGCCCAAGTCTTTCCTTGCCAGAAACATTGCCAACCCAACTTATCCAAATCAATCGTTTTTCCTCAAATAATAAAATAGATTTTTATGAAAAGAATGCGAAACTCTCTAACCTATATGCCCATCCTTAAGTCTACCCATTAATTTTAGATTCCAGTTTCATATCCCTAGGCTTTTAAACTGATACCACTTTGTAACACCCCCAAATTTCTCTCTGCTTGAAGAATATATTTTAATATAAAAAATTAGAATTAATAACTTACGAAAAATACGGAGTATTACAGAGAAGCCCAAGGAAACATCAAAAAACTGAAAGTACAAGAAGTCCTAGAAAATTTAAAAACAATGAACTACCAATGACAAATGAGGAGAGTGTTTACTATGTTGATGACTATGTGGCCTTAGAAGATTGGATGGGATGCTATGATGATTATGAGTCAGAGGTAGACATAGATTTTGATGAAACTGAGCACATTGAAATGGAGTATGACATTAGCAACTGTGACTGGATTGAGAGTGAAACTGAGTTAGACTTGTCATCAGGTGAAGTGGATAGTAGTGTTGAAAATGATGACAGTGAAGATGAGGACTACTTTGAGGCTGAGAATTTGGGCACCTCAAGTGATGAGGAGTACTTAGAAAGTAGGAGAAAGGTTTTAGAGAGTAGGATAAAAGTGGTTGCAAGTGCAGGGGACACAGAGTGTGTAGAGGGAACTTCTAATAGTGGCTGGGAGAGTGAGTATGAGAGTGATGATGATCTCATCCCACCTCCAGATGTTGATAGTGAAGATGATGACTGTGCATGGAAGAGAGGAAGAGCACCTACTGTAGACATGGACACAGATTTTAAGAGACTTGTTTGGAAAGTAGGTATGTCATTCCAAAGTCCACAAGCATTCAAGGATATGGTTCAAAGATATGCAGTAGTTGCTGGTTATTGTGTAAGGTTTGTTAGAAGTGAGAATATGAAAAAAATTGAAGCAAGATGCAAAAAAGGTTGTGACTGGAAATTATATGCATCTTGGGATGGACCAAAGAAATTTTTTGTTGTCAAATCTTGTCAACCAATTCACACATGCAACAGGGCAGATTATTAGAGTATTCAATGCAAGTCCAGTTGGCTGGCTAAGGAATTCATGCTACAGTTCAAGGACAACCCACATTTTCCTGTGAAGCAGCTGCAAAGAGAGGTAATGCAGAAATTTGGTGTGAAATTATGCAAATGGAGATGCTACAGGGTGAAATCAATGGCACACAAAATCATACATGGTGATTTAACTGATCATTACTCTAAACTTGCTTCATATCTGCAAGAGTTGAAGAACAAAGATGAGAACTTCATATTCAAGCTACAAACAGTTGAAAGGGAGAGGGACAAAAGGCATGTTTTCCAGAGATTGTACCTCAGCTTTCATGCATTAAGGGAGGGTTTTATGAGGGGTTGTAGGAAAGTTATCTGCATAGATGGGTGTTTCTTAAAGACTTTCCTAGGTGGTCAACTTTTGAGTGCAATTGGCAGAGATGGGAACAACCGGATGTTCCCAATTTATTGGGCTGTGGTAGAAGCAGAGAACAATGAATCATGGGAATGGTTTTTGGAAAACATGAAGAGGGAACTGCCAGAGTTTGGAGGAGAAGATAGCACCATCATCTCAGACCAACATATGGTATGAATACCCCATATTACTTACTTACTGTCCTATTATTATGTGCATAACTCTGACTTTCTTGCATGTTTTGTAGGCAATTATGAGAGGTGTGAAACTTGTTTTTCCTCAGGCAGAGCATAGGAATTGTGCTAGGCACATTTACCCTCCATGGCACTCTAAGAATAAAGCAGCAGGCTTGAAGGAGAAATTTTGGGAAGCTGTTTATGCATACAGCAAGTCAGACTTTGATAAAGCTCTTGTTGAATTGGAGGTTTTGTCCTCTAAGGCTGTTGTTGATTTCAAGGCTTTGAGCCCAACTACATTCTGCAGGTATGGTTTTAGGAATCACACAAAATGCAATCTTGTTGTGAATAATCTTGCTGAGACTTTCAATGGGTGGATATTAGAAGCTAGAAGTAAGCCAATAATTGATATGCTTGAAGATATAAGGAGAGCTTGTATGCAAAGACTGTTCCAGAAGAGGATTTTTATGGAAAGTGCTACTGATAACATATGTCCTAGAGTTAGGAAGAAATTGGAAAAGAACAAAGACTATGCAAGGAACTGTCAGGTGCTTGCTTCACATGCTACTTCATTTGAGATTGTGTGTGGCATGGATATATTAGCTGTTGACTTGGAGAAGCTCACTTGCACATGCAATAGATGGGACCTAACTGGATACCCATGCTCACATGCAATTGCATGTTGCAACTGGCTAAGGGTGCCATGTGAACAATATGTTCATAGCAGTTTGCAAAAAGAGACATACCTAGTGTCCTATAGTGGATCAATCAAACCAATTAGAGGGGAGAAGTATTGGGAGAGAATTAAGTTCCCCTTGCTGCCCCCTGACATCAAGGTGGGTGTTGGAAGACCAAGAAAAATGAGGAAAAAGGCAGCACATGAGAGAGAGGAGACAAGGCTGGAAAGTTAAGCAAGCATGGGGTTGTTATGAATTGCAGTATATGCAAGTCAGCAGAACACAACAAGAAAACATGCCCACAAAACAAAGCTAAGACTCCAAAAAGTGGTGAAAAAGTGAGTAAAACTAACCTTGCAAATGAAACACTTGTTCCTCATTTAATTGTAACTAAAATATCTCTATGGTGCAGGGTTCTAAGAGCTCCAACAACAGCCAAAAGAAGGGCTCAAAAGCACCAATTTCTGAGAATAGATCAGGCACTCAAACCAGATCAGTCACTCAAACCAGATCAGGCACTCAGACCAAATCAAGCACTCAGACCAGATCCAAGACAAGCTCTGCCCAGAATAATATTTCATACTCTCAACCAACAATTAAACCCAGATGTAGGCGTGTTTTTATTTCGCCTACGCGGTGTGAGCGCGTATTAGATTTGACTACCCCACTGTTAAGGTTTTATTGAAAATTGTTTTGTATTGAAAGAAGTCGCCAACAATTCTTTTTAGGAAGAATCATAAACCTAATTGGATATGGGAAAAACATAGGGACAAATTATCCAATGTAGATTTCCCCGTCATAACTCCATAGATGGTCAAGGTGAACCAAAGATTGAGTTCGGGGGTGAGGGTACGAATATAGTCATAATGAACCACATTCGCCCAGAGTTGGCCTCTACTAAATAACGATTCATTACAGATTTTATGCCAAAGAATAATCAAATAATGTTTTTAACACCCTAAAAATAATTAGTCTAAATTGGTTCAGGAAACACATAAAAAGACTAATTTATAGTGATATGTTATTATGCAATCAATATTACAGGGAACCTAGCAGGTTGTCCAAATTAATCTGATTAATATTAGAACAGTTCTTTAGGTCTTGATTAACAAAAATAACATGTGGGTGATAAAAATCATGCAGGACAATCATATAATATGCATATAATGATCAGGCAAGTATAATAGTAATGAAAAATAAATAAAAAGAAAGAGAAAAGAGGTTAGAATATACAGTATAGCGATTTTATACCAAAGATCTACATCATGAAATAAATAATTAGTAACTTCAATATAAAAATAATTGATTCAAGGATCCTCAGGCATTATACCTATGCGGCTTAGATTGAGGAGCGCAACGATCTTTAGGCGGAGCAATCGTGGAACCAAGAACGCAGTGTGAAAGTATTGCTTGATTGAAAGTATTCGAGTGTTTGAAGTATTTGAGTGTTTTCGAAGTATTTCGGAGTAGTCGAGAGAATTTATGTGCGTGAAATCATAATATGAAAAGTCGTCTGTAATTCGGGAAAATACGGGTATTTATAGGAAAAAGCAGTCTTGCGCTCCCCCCAAGCCTTGCGCTTGGCGCAAGCCTACGTGGCAGGCGCAATGCCACGCGTCAGGGGCACATTGGTGTGCCTGACGCAGCCAGCCCAATCAAGTTTAGGCACGTGTAAACGCGTTTTTGAAAAGATCGAAAAGAAAGTTGCGTCTCACACAGGACTTGTGTCTGACGCAGGACTCTGTGTGAGTCACAAAATCTACGTGTCAGGCGCGCTCATTGGCTCGCCTGACGCGTTCTGGCCTATGTGCTGGACGCACGTGGCGCGCTGAGCGCAGCCCCCGCGTCCGGCGCATATTCGGGAATTTTCGAGCATATTCCTTTGCGCGTCTTTCGAAGATACTTTTCTATCCCTAAAATTCCGGAGATGGAATTTTACGAATCATAAATCTGATTTTTGATTGAAGATAATGAAAATTATTATGAAAAACATTTATTAAAATAATTAATATTTGATTGGGCTTTTAAAATGAATTTAAAACATTTTATGGGCTTGAAATACAATTAATTATCATGAACAATTAATTGGGCTTTAGAATATCATTTCGAAACCATTTTAGAATGGTTCTTTAAATTGCTCCTCCGTTGGGTCGCGCCAACTAATGTCGCGGTATGTTTCATCATTGGATCCTTAAATGGGGAGACACGATTATGTGTCTACAGAAGCCCCCACTTTGACTGAGGTTCAGGAAACCGATAGTCAAAGTATACGGTGTCGGGACGGAGAACGATTCTAAACGCTCTGCAGTTTAGAACTGATCTATAACCGCCGGTCTCTGCAAAACAAAGTTAGTATGCAAGACAAAAACTACAAGCAATCTGATTACCTGTAGAAGAAGATGTTAGCAGATAGGTGCAAACAACTCACATAAAGCACATAATGATGCAAAATGCAAACTTAGACTCTCTAAGGATGCATGGGACGCAGTGCAAGGATTAAGGTTATGCAAAGCTAAGGGATGACACGTCATGCAAGGTCACGGTTATGCAAGACTAGAATGTATGAAATGTAATGCAAGGTCAGGGTTTTGCAAGGCTGCAATGCAAGGTCAGGATTTTGCAAGGCCAGAAGATGTGGATATGTAGAATGATCAGAATTAGATAGAATGATTTTCGAAAATCGTTTTTAGTAAATAAACGGGGTTCGTAAACGAGGTCCGCGGATTACGACTTTTCGGGAGTTTGATTTGGATTGGAGGAACCACCACACATAGGAAGCCCCCACTTTGGGTGAGCTTGCCTTGAATTAGGCATTATGAGCCTTGATTGAAATGTACTTGATCTGATATTGCAATGTAGTTGATCCGTCTTGAACGTTGAAAGTTATCGCTGGGGATTGTACTGGGGATTCTTCTTTGGGAAGATGATTAGGCAAAGTCAAATATCGCCAGAGACCATGGAATTGTCGGAGAGTCCTTCGGGGAAAAGGAGAGCTTGGATTGAAAAATAAAAAGATTGAATTTGTGACTAAAAAAAACGTAGGTGGGAAAAGGCTTTAACGAGGCTAGGTTTAGACTCGAGTCTATGTCGGGATCTAGAAAGAGATTATGCTCCTAAATTCTAGAAAGTCAAATCACTAGACCATGACTAATTTTTATTCTATTGAAGCGGTCGGACCTCGAGATGAGGATTCCTACGTATCCTTGCGGAATCAGACCATTCGTAGTTCTGGATCTGATTTTTTTTTAAAAAAATTTTTTTTTTTGTGCCCTACCTTTTGCCTAGGCCGCCCTTTCGGGTTTTCAACCTAGCGGGATTGGACATACCTTGAAAAAGGAGTCAGGGTTGATGAAAGGTTGAAAGGTTTAAGGCTTGAGGTTTAGATGAAAGTTCAATTGGTTTGACGAATGGAGGATCATGGATTTGGATTATATGGTTAAAGTCTTGATGGGTCGAAGGATTTGAATGAGGGGTAGAACTTGTGTGCAAGCCCCCTAGCTTGACTTTTTGTTTCTTTGCCTTTGGCTTTTTCTTTTTGAATCTTTCTTTTCGTGCGTTTTCTTTTGCTTTTGCTTCTTTTTTTTCCACTTTTTTGTTTTTTGCCTGGCATTGATATATTTTGATGTAGTAAGGCTTGCACACAAGTTTGGTTTAGGGTATTGAAAGGTTTGAAGGTTATTTGTGGAGCTTTGATTTTGAAAGGTTATTTGGTTAATGGAGATGATGGTTTAAAGGATTTTTGATTGGATTGCATGGATGGCTTATGGAAAGTAATAGAAGGGATGGGGGAATAACTCCTGATCCAAAGTATGTCCTCTTTTTTTTATTTTTCTCTTTTTTTTTAATTTCAGATCTCCTTTTATTATTATTAGTCAAGGTCATTTAGGTGATTTGAGTTTCATCATTGAATTAGAAGCATAGATAAAAATGATGAAAGGCCAATGAAAATGAAAATAAAAATGCAATTATTTTATTAATCAAAAATAAATAGAACAAGGCTTATTAGAAATGAAAACCTAAATGACATGGACTCGACCAAAAGGGAAATAAAGGAGCTGGGGGAGGGACTCTCCGACTCAACCTAGAAAACTAGCGTTAAATGACTAAGCCCCGGCGTTGTTTAGGTGCTACCCAAGGGGTTGCTGACTTTTGCTGCAGGTGGAATTGGCAATCTACCGTCTTCAACCATATCCTGCAGGTGATTCTTTAAGGTCCAACACGCAGATGTTGGGTGTCCATTCCCTTGGTGGTACTTGTAGTAAGCATTAGGATCCCACCTCTTGGATCTATTCTCGGGAGCAGGATTCGGAGTAGGGCCAATAGGCTGAAGTGCCCCCTTTGCATGAAGTCTAGTGAAGGCTTCTTCTAAGGACATGCCTAAAGGTGCGAATGTTCTTTGAGGCTTTTGATAGCCTCTCTTTTCAGCAGCTATGGCATTGACCTCATTGCTTTTGGAGCTAGAAGGGCCATTGTTACTCTTCTTGAAAGAGTTATTGTTATTGTTGGAACCCTTGTTCTTGTTGGCCTGTATTTCTTCTTCAATCAGTAGGCCTACCTTATAGAGCTTCGTGAAAGACTATAGGTTGGAACTTGATTCGGCCGCAGGTTGCGGATCACCAGTCAGACTTGATCCTCCTGGGATGGCCTGTTAATCATTTGTGCTGCTTTATCCCTCCATCTGTTAAGGAAGGTGACGAAGTCTTCGTTGGAGTTTTGTTTGGTTAACTCCAACTCACGAAGGCCAATGGGAAGCTGAGTGTTGTAGATGTATTGCTTGTGGAACTCTTCTCTAATGTAGTCCCAGCCATTCATCTTAGCTTTGTTCAATGATCTGAACCACTTGGATGGATGTGCATCCAAGGTTAAAGGAAAGACATAAGCAAACAGGTCCTTGCTCATGCCCTTGAGAGCCATAGAGATGGAAAATGCTCTCAAGTGGTCATCTGGGTCTTCGACCCCCTTGAATTTTGGGAGGTCACCCAAGGTTACCTTTTTAGGGAGTTTATCCCTCAGTTCAGGATCAATGATGTCATGGCCATGAGCCTGACCCTCAAGCGCAGGAATTGACTGGATCAATTGCTCGAGTTTTTCAAACCTTAGTTCTGTGTTGGTTTTGATGGGTGGTGGAGTGCCACCTTGCTCGTCTTCCTCAGTGAGCTTCTCCCTTAGTGCCTTGATCTCTTTGTCTTGTTCCTCAAGACGAGAGTTCATCAGTATGAGTTGAGCCATAATGGCACTAAGTTGTTCATTAGTATCCCTCATTTCGGATGATGATTGAGAAGAGTCGGAGGATTCGTCTGAAAAGGTGAGGATGCGCTTGACGAGTCTAGGAGTAAGTTGACCTTGTTGCCTCTCTGTTGGACGTTCCCAAGTGATAATCTCACGACCTGTCCTGAACATAAATCGGATGGACCTCGTAAATTTTAAGAAATGACGCTTTCGAAATGAGAAACGGAGATGAGAAATGGAGATGAGAAATGGGAAATGGAAGTGGAAATGGAAATGAAAATGGGAAATGAAAGTGAAAAGAGACTTTGAAATGGAAATGGAAATGGAAATGGTTATGGGTTTAGTATGGGCTTGACCATGATGGAGACATGGGCCTAACTATATGCAAATGCAGACATGGACTGGACTGGACTATGCAAGCAGACTGGACTCTACGATTGGGTTTAGGAGAGACTAGACTTTGAACTTACAGATGAGCAAGCAAGCTAGACTTTAAGGAAGATTTGACAATAAAGGAGACTAGACTCTTAACTTAAGGCATGCAGGCTAGGCACCTAGACTTTGAACTTACGGGTGAGCAAGCAAGCTAGACAACTAGACTTCGGAACTTACATTAGACTAAGCGGGCTAGACTCAAAAATTGCCTATGGATTTATGGGATGCTAGACTTTGCACTTACGGGTGGGCAAGCATGCTAGATACAAAGGAAGGCTGGACAAAAACAGAGACTAAACTCTTAACTTAAGGCAAGCAGGCTAGCAACTAGACTTTGAACTTACGGGTGAGCAAGCAGGCTAGACAACTAGACTTCGAAACTTACATTAAATTAAGCAGGCTAGACTCAAAAATTGCCTATGGACTTAAGAAATGCTAGACCTTGAACTTACGGGTGAGCAAGCGGGCTAGACACAAAAATTGCCTATGGACTTAGGGAAAGCTAGACCTTGAACTTACGGGTGAGCAAGCAGGCTAGACACAATAATTGTCTATAGACTTAAGGAATGCTAAACCTTAAACTTACGGGGGAGCAAGCAGGCTAGACAACTAGAGGAATTTGGGCTATTGGACTTGACTAGGGCCTACATGGAGATGCAAACTAGACCTAGGTTATGAATTGGGCCTAAATAGACCTAAGATTTGGATTGGACTAGACTTAGACTTAGATTGGAATTGGTTAAGGATAGACTTGGACTAGACTTCACATAAAGATGCAGATGGGCCTAGATTTTGAAATGAACTAGACTTATATGGGCCAAAGATCGACTCAATGCTAGCGGGTCTAATGTGAATGCATGGACTTGAATTAGATGGACCTTATATGAATGCAAAATGGACTCTAATGCATATGGGCCTAGAATGAATGCAAGTGAATTGGGTCGATTGGATTGGATTCGATGAAGGTGTTTGGATTGAGCTTAGAATTTTTCGAAATTCGTTTTTGAAAGGAACCCCTTGTTTTATCTTTTGTCAGGAAAAGATGATGGATTAATTTTGAAAAATGTATTTTTTTTTTATTGAAATATCGTGGTATGATGATGATGATTAGTAAATATTTTTGAAAAAGGTAGAATAGAATATAATGTAGGATTGATTTTGAAAAATGTAAGTTTTTTGAAATTGGTGAATATGGTAAGGTAAGATCGACAGGAAAGATTTGTTGAACAGTAGGGAGAAAGCGGGAAGAGGTAGATATGCATGACAACTCTAGCTCTACAATGACCCTTTAGATGCATTTTTTTTAGATGGACTTGACCTTGCATGAAAAGACTGATTTTAATATGTTGAATTAGGTGATAAGCCTAAATGACCAAATTATGCGAATGCAGACAGACAGACACACATAGGACTGAACGTAGGATCGACAATTACGACGACTAAATTGACGAAGAGCGTGCGAAGCACAGACTGCGTGCCGCGCAGCATTGCTGCGCGCGGCGCACAACCGTGCGTCTGGCGCGGGGTGGTGCGCCAGGCGCAATTTAATGCGCTTGGCGCACTATTCCCCGACACGTTTTTCGGGGATTTAGGCGATGGATTTGCCGATTGACGAAAATTTGCTTGTTTATTTAGACGCGATTTTAGGGACGCATAATAATGACAGTTTGACAAAATAATAACAAGCAAGAATTGCAATCACAGGCAAATGTCATATAACATGGATGCAAAAGTTCTCAACCTAAAGTCTAGTTCTATGTTTGAAACTATTGGTCAGGTTTAAGTTCAGTCTGAAAAGGGTCTATGACTAAGAGATTGATCCCACGCTTCGTACCCCTGCTTAAAGAGGTGGCCACGTGTAAGACGCACTCCAGTCTCAAGTCAGGAACAAGAGAACAATGCCATAGTTGGGTAGGTTTGCTTATGACTAAGATCCAACACTATCGCTCAGGAAGCTTTTTGGAAGGACAAAGCGCAAACCCCCCGGGGGTGACCTCACACATAGAACATGTGCTAATGAGGCAAGGTAGATTGTCCTTATGGTGGCTGAATAGTAGCCATGCATATGCAAAACAGTATATTATTCAAAGGCATAAAAATAAGAATGAATCGTATTTTTCAAGTTTCACCCACTCATTTAAAAAATTAATTTTTTAAAATCATCCCCAGTGGAGTCGCCAAATTGTAGGTGTGTTTTTATTTCGCCTACGCGGTGTGAGCGCGTATTAGATTTGACTACCCCACTGTTAAGGTTTTATTGAAAATTGTTTTATATTGAAAGAAGTCGCCAACAATTCTTTTTAGGAAGAATCATAAACCTAATTGGATATGGGAAAAACATAGGGACAAATTATCCAATGTAGATTTCCCCATCATGACTCCATAGATGGTCAAGGTGAACCAAAGATTGAGTTCGGGGGTGAGGGTACGAATATAGTCATAATGAACCACATTCGCCCAGAGTTGGCCTCTACTAAATATCGATTCATTACAGATTTTATGCCAAAGAATAATCAAATAATGTTTTTAACACCCTAAAAATAATTAGTCTAAATTGGTTCAGGAAACACATAAAAAGACTAATTTATAGTGATATGTTATTATGCAATCAATATTACAGGGAACCTAGCAGGTTGTCCAAATTAATCGGATTAATATTAGAACAGTTCTTTAGGTCGTGATTAACAAAAATAACATGTGGGTGATAAAAATCATGCAGGACAATCATATAATATGCATATAATGATCAGACAAGTATAATAGTAATGAAAAATAAATAAAAAGAAAGAGAAAAGAGGTTAGAATATACAGTATAGCGATTTTATACCAAAGATCTACATCATGAAATAAATGATTAGTAACTTCAATATAAAAATAATTGATTCAAGGACCCTCAGGCATTATACCTATGCGGCTTAGATTGAGGAGCGCAACGATCTTTAGGCGGAGCAATCGTGGAACCAAGAACGCAGTGTGAAAGTATTGATTGATTGAAAGTATTCGAGTGTTTGAAGTATTTGAGTGTTTTCGAAGTATTTCGGAGTAGTCGAGAGAATTTATGTGCGTGAAATCATAATATGAAAAGTCGTCCGTAATTCGGGAAAATACGGGTATTTATAGGAAAAAGCAGCCTTGCGCTCCACGCAAGCCTACGTGGCAGGCGCAATGCCACGCGTCAGGCGCACATTGGTGTGCCTGACGCAGCCAGCCCAATCAAGTTTAGGCACGTGTAAACGCGTTTTTGAAAATATAGAAAAGAAAGTTGTGTCTCACACAGGACTTGCGTCTGACGCAGGACTCTGTGTGAGTCACAAAATCTACGTGTCAGGCGCTCATTGGCTCGCCTGACGCGTTCTGGCCTATGTGCTGGACGCACGTGGCGCGCTGAGCGCAGCCCCCGCGTCCGGCGCATATTCAGGAATATTCGAGCATATTCCTTTGCGTGTCTTTCGAAGATACTTTTCTATCCCTAAAATTCCGGAGATGGAATTTTACGGATCAAAAATCTGATTTTTGATTGAAGATAATGAAAATGATTATGAAAAACATTTACTAAAATAATTAATATTTGATTGGGCTTTTAAAATGAATTTAAAACATTTTATGGGCTTGAAATACAATTAATTATCATGAACAATTAATTGGGCTTTAGAATATCATTTCGAAACCATTTTAGAATGGTTCTTTAGATTGCTCCTCCGTTTGGTCGCGCCAACTAATGTCGCGGTATGTTTCATCATTGGATCCTTAAATGGGGAGACACGATTATGTGTCTACACCAGAGGAAGGGGAAGGCCAAGAAAAGGCACAAACACTCACTTGACTCAGTAGAAATACTAGGGACAATTTTAGGCCTTAGGTTATATTAGGGACAATTTTTTGTGGTTTATAAATACTATTCAACTGAATTTTTTGGGAATGGGAAGCTGTCATGTGAAGTTGAACATGGTTGTCTGTCAACTTGTATTACTTTATTGAACAAGGCAGTATTATTCTATTATGAATGGTTCAACTTTTGGTGTGAATTTCTACTTTTTCAAGTTCATGGAACAACTCATTTGCAACAGTGAATGCGTATTTTATTTCCAAAGGCAACATTCCATTTCATTCAACAACAATTTCATTACAATAGCATAAGTACATCCCACATTACAACTTCTCAAAACAATACACTAAACATACATCCATGAAATAAGGACAATTACAATGACCATTTTTACTACTCCCATAATGTCCTAACTTACTGTTTTAATTTCTTATTCTCAATCTTCAATGCCTTCAACTGCTTCTGAATTCCTTCCATTGTTATGTCTTCACTTTTGCTTTCCTTACATGCCATCAATCTCTTCTTCAACTGTTGGGCTTCCTCTTCTAATGCATTTGTCTTCTCAGCATATTCTAAGATGACTTCCACAGCACGAGGTCCATAGTTGTCACTGTCATACCACTCAAAAAAATGGCAATCATCTTCCTTCCATTTAGGGCAGCCATAAAATCGTTTTTCATGGTTCTCATTTAACTTCTTTGTTGTTTGGAGAACAGCAGGCAATCCATGGCTACAGCGTATTTGAATCGAGCATCCTCCATAGCTTTTTGCCTTCTTCCTTGAATTTGCTGAAGATTTGGCACTCATCTTCAACATCTAGGGTTTTGAAGAGAAAATCAATTTGGGGGTTTTCGTGGACTGGAGTTGAATTGAGGGAAAAAAATGTGGGGGTTTATAAGTGTTTAATGAGAGGGTCACGTGATTTGGGAAGAAAAAGGGAGGGAAAATAAAAGGGAATTTGATTCAGTGGGAGAGATTCCCTGAAAAAGTAAAAATATCGAAGATTCGCCGGCGTAAAAGGAATCTCAGGCCTAAAGCTTCATTTATGTTGTTGCGTGCACCCAGCTTATGAAGTTTGTGTTGTCAACCGCACCTTCTTTAGTTGGTGCTGTTTTGTGCACCAAACTAATAGTTGGTGTTGTTCGCGCCAATTTACCCTTTAATATAATATTACCTACTCATTTTATGCTTTTGCTCCTTTTTTACTTTTTTTTTGCTCATTTTATGAAGTTTTTGCTCATTGTAAGTGGTTCTCACCGTAAGATGGTTCTCATTAGGACCCAACCCTATATATATATATATATATATATATATATATATATATATATATATATATATATATATATATATATATATATATATATATATATAGAGAGAGAGAGAGAGAGAGAGAGGTAGGATCCACTGAAAATCAATTTTAAGCTGAAAACTGAAAACTTGCTCATTTTACAATTTTTTGCTCATTTTACCAATGTTTGCTCATTTTACAATTTTTTTGCTCACTTTACCAATTTTTCCTCATTTTACAAATTTTTGCTCATTTCAAAATTTTTTGCCCATTTTACAAATTTTTGCTCATTTTACAAATTTTTGCATATTTTACAATTTTGCTCATTTTAAGAAAATTTCGCTCATTTTACGAAATTTTTGTTCGTTCTATGTTTTTTGCTCATTGTATGTTATTGCTCATTCTAAAAACTATTACTAATTTTATGAAATATTTGTTCAATTTATTTTTTTTGCTCATTTGACGATGTTTTTGGTCCTTTTATATTGTTTGCTCATTTTAAGTATTTGCTCATTTTGAGACATTATCGCTAAAAATCAGTAGAAACTACTTAAAATGAGTAAAATGAACCTTGAAATAGCAATTTTACAACCAAAAAAATATAATAACTATAACAGCTTCATCAACATTCAACTTCCTCGCAGGTAGCTTTCTGAATGTTATCTTCCCAATTCATGATAAGAAAACAGAAAACAAATACTTCGCTTCTTCGAAAAATATTATTATTAAAATTTCGTAAATCTAACCAAAGGTTTACGATAAAATTTCGAACAACGTGATCTAGATCTAGAGATTATAAGAATTAAAACTCAAAAATATAAAAATATGTTACAATCAAGAAGAATCGCACAAAAAATTGCAGATGAACATGAAAGAAAATCATATTTTTTTTTGAACGTAAAACCCAAGAAAATTGGGGGGAAAATCAACTAGAGAAAAATTGAGTTGAAATTAAAGATTTACAAATGTGAAAAATGAAGAATTAATCAAACTCTTACCAAAAATTAGAATCATAGGACATGAATCGAGTTTATCAACACACAATGACGCGAACTAAGAAGAACTTTTACAATTCAGACATGGAGATCGAAGCATGACAAGTTGATGAATTTTGCATAACTCTTGTAAAAAAATGTCTAAATATGTGGATAAAGGAGAGAGAAAGTGCAGGAAGATGAGAAATGAAAAGGACAAATGAGAAACGTTAGATAGGAAAGCTTAGATGTGTCCAAAATGAACGACCGAGATTAAAATTTATTAGATTAATGGTCAAGATTGCTTGTATTCAGTTTTCAGCTTATTAGGTAGTTTTCACTTTTCACAAGATCCTATATATATATATATATATATATATATATATATATATATATATATATATATATATATATATATATATATATATATATATATATATATATATATATATATAGGGTCAGGATCCGGTGAGAATGGGCCCTTATGTGAGAACATATATCATATGTGAGAACAAATTTATGTTTAGAACATACACAACACTTTTTTAGAACTTATGCAATACTTTTTAGAACATACTTAAATTTTTGTTTTTAGAACATATTCAACACTTTTTAGAACATATGCTATGGTTTTTAGAACAATAACTTATAGAACATATGCTATGATTTTTAGAACATGAACACATATTTTTACGTAAGAATCTAATCAACACATATACATATATTGATATATACATGTTTTAAATTTTCAAGCTTATGTCCTAAATTATTTCAAGTATGTTCTAAAATATTTTAAGTGTGTTTCAAATTATTTCAAGTATGTTCTAAATTATTTTTAACATGTTCCAAAGAAGAAATTAAAGTAAGTAATTATCAAATAATTCCAAGAAATTTCGGTGTGTTTTTGGTAATTTTCGGTTGATTTTTTTTTTATTCCAACAATGCAGAAATAAAGGATACAATACTACTCATATTTTTTTTTCATATATTTATAAATTAGGAACATCAAAACTCTAGTGCGACTATTTAGAATACGACAAAAACTATATAGAACACAACAAGAAATATTTAGAACATAACAAGAATTATTTAGAACATTGTAAGAACTATTTGGAACATAATAAGAACTATATATTTAGAACACAACAAGGACTATTTAGAACACTAGAAGAACTATTTAGAACATATGTTTTACTATATTTAGAGCATAAGAACAACCACGTAGAACATCCTTTTTTTATTATCAACAAAATAATCACAAAACTAACATGGGAGAAAAATATGTTATAAAACATATGCTCTAAAAATTTAAGTATATACTTCCTCAAAAAAAAACCTAAGTATGTATTATAAAAAAAAAAGTTTAATAAGTATGTTAATCTAAAAAGTGTTGCGTATGTTTTAAAAATTTAAGTTTGTTTCCTTTAAAAAATTAAGTATGTTTCCCAAAAAGAAATTAAGTATGTTGTTCTAAAAAGTGTTGCATATGTTCTAAAAAGTTAAGTATATTTCCTAAAAAAAAAAAGTTAACTAGGTTGTTCTAAAACCGTGTTTGCATTTTTTCTAAAAAATGTTACATATGTTCTAATCCTAAAAGTATTCTCACATAAAAAAGTGTTACCACACATAAGAGATGGGTTCCCACAAGAGCCCATCCCCTATATATATATATATATATATATATATATATATATATATATATATATATATATATATATATATATATATATATATATATATATGGGGTCACCTTTACTTAAAGGTGCCACTTGAGAAATGATCCCTTTAGGTCAAAGAGTTAACTCTGTATTACAATAGATCATGGTAAGACGATCCTATATATAATTTTATTAGGTAAACTTGATTTATTTTCTAAGATATCATGCTAATTGCTAGCTACTTGTTTGGTTTCACTGGTATAGTGAATGGAAGGGGCAGTGGTAGCCTTAAAAAACATTTTAAGAAAAGATTTCTAAAAAGTTACATATCAACCTTCACCGAATTGTGAAGAACCAACTAATTGGATGAAGGGGAAAATTAAAGATGGAGAGAATAGCATAAGGGGAGTAGGGGACACAACTACACACGTCATTAAGAGTTCGGTATACATAATAGACCGACCACTGCAGTTTTTGGAAAGAAAGATATCATACAAGATACATAGGTCTGAAATATCTGAATATGAAGTTTCTGGTAAAGTTTGTCTACTACAATAAACCAACGTTTGACATGGAAAACATCCTCCTAAAACTCGGTACAACTTGTAAAGCATTACATCCTTTATGCTTTGGCATATGCAAGAGAAAACGCAGTACAGATTGTGTTGCATAACATTATGCGGCAGCCTCTGCAGTTGAAGAAAGTTGTTGCAGGATGTAAACTGGATCTCCCACCTTAATAACATCGCCCCTATCACAAGTAAAGCAGTCCTTGCAAACCAAGTTTTGTCCGATATAAACCTGTACCACAATTTCACCAAGTTAACCCATATACTACTGAGTGCTATCAAAGCATACACAAATAAGATCTGCTCGCACATCTGTCCTTGAGGTTTTTTATTCAGGAGCAAGATTTCATCTGATCTGAATCCCTTGAGAGTTTCTGTCGGCTCTGAACCAATAATCCCGGTTTCTTGATTGATTGTTGGCATCTTCACCACCGCACCGTGGACACCACAAAAGTAAGGGAAAAAAGAGGTAGGATGAGAGGAAAGTACTTCATTTTACAAAAGAATGCCATAACCAAATAAGTTTACTCATTTGAAAAGAACTTAACACGAAGAATCCACTGCTTTTATAAAATCTAGTTCAAGTAATTTCTGATAGTGTGGAATCAAGGATCAATAAAGTATGAATTATATATGTCATGACTTTCAATCCCGCTGAAATGGTTATGCGACAAAATAACAAAGTTGCTTACCTTGCACCGTGAACAAAGCTTTACACCATAAAACGTAAACTCGTTAATTTTGATCTCCTTCCACAAGTCCTCAGAAAATGGTCCACAACCTTCAACAAGAATGCTGCAAAACATCAAAAGCGAGATCCGTGAGATGTAAGAGCAAATCCAAGAATTCTGAAATGAGGTGGTGATAAAATGTATAAGAATTATATTTTTTTTTTCTTCTTTTACGAAACTAAGAACAGAATCACACATGGCCTATACATCTAGTCTGAACTATAACCGCAATCTGTATACTGCTCAAGAATCTAATGGATCTGGTTACTGAAACTATATACTGCCACAAGATTCTGAAGACACCAGACAATCTATTAGTACTTGGGTCTGAAACGATTTATCGGTATTGGCTCCTTCAGCATTTTGTTCAGCGCATCTAGTGATCCCTGCACAAGACATGCTCATGAGAGCCTTCCTTGTGACCTGTCAAATTAACAGCAAAAGTTCTGTTCATTATTGCAAATATTGACCTGGGATATCAGCATGAACGGATACTCATCAGAGAACATGGTTTTGTATCCATTAGCATAGTCAGGATCTGTTGTTCTAATTTGTGATGCTGCATTCACAGATACAAACATATAAGCTGTCTCATAAATGAGATATGAGCCTTGATATAAGCTAGCTATTGTATACAGAAACTCTACTGGGCTAAAATTTCAATGAGCTAAATTAGAGATAGAGAGATATGGGAGTTCCATACAGGGTAAATTTACAAAAATGCTACTACTCGATTCATGAGTGAAATTTAGCTAACCAAAATTCAGCCACATTGCCATACTCATTCTATAACGTGATAACTAGAATATAATGGAAAAAGAAAATGACATGAAGCAAAGAGCAAATATAGCAAATTAAAATATTACACAATCCACATAACAGCATTTTGCAGTTACATCCACATTATCTTACTGAGTTTAATGACTTTCCCATTTAAGATTTTTGTTGCCAAAAAATAAGCTGCTAAAAGTGCAATTAGACATTTTATACTACAGTATATGACTTGTTTGTTCATCCTTTAAACTGGTCTTATTCCAAACTTAAAAGCATGTTTTAAGCAATCGAAGCCATACAGGCAATACCTGGATCAAATCGCACCAACCGACTCGTTTTACCGAGGTAATTTGAGAACCACTCAGCTGCTTTGGCTCCTTCATCTAATGCAGAGCCATTCCAATTCCATATTGATATGTGTTCAACCATATCACGGGGCTTACTCAAAGAAACCTTCAACATATCCATCCCGGGAGCTTTTACCACTGCAGGGAAAAACAAATCGTATTTAAAACACATCAAAATCCTTTGAGATCTTACCATTGCAGTAAATACAAAGATTTACCCATGTATGAGTCACTTGAAGAATCCCGACTCTCAGAAAATGCTTCGTCAGGCAACTCAACTTCAATCAGGGCAAGCTTCGGTTCAACCCTTTGAGTGATCATCCTTCCATTTGCATTGACAACCATCCATTGTCTATCCCACCGAAATCCTGCACATTATGAGCTCAAAGAAACTCAAGTCCATTCGCACCTTCGACATTGAACTACCCGTCATCCGTGATACTTCCTAAAGTCGTAATATCATTTTTATATTAATTGAAACCATAAAAGATGTACGCATCTATTGAAACGATTATGTCAGTACAAATTATGATTCAATATTCATCGATCACAAGCAGCAGAAAACATAAAAAGCAAACAAAATATCAGCAAATCTCTACTAAGTGATCAATCTAATCCATAACAAAGACTGAAAGAGTATAACAAGAATAGAACCTCAGTGTCATGACTCTGAAGTGCAAACAACTAAATTTGTTCAACCGCAATGATTTTCTCCCTAAGGGAACTTTACAAATCAATCCCACATTTTTGTTTCGACCTTCTTACTTACTAGCCTCTTCATGTCTAAAAAAGGTTAGTAAAAAACAATCCTTCTTTGTAAATTAGGAACTTTTTTATGTTCATAACATTTTAGGAGCTTTTTCTTTATGTTCTAAAAAAGATATTGATTATATTCGTCAACAAGAGAAATTCCGAGTTCCTAACAGTTGGGAACTTTTTTATGTTCATAACATTTTAGGGTGTATATTCAGCTACAAAAGTTGTAAATTAAATTACAAATATTACATAATCCATCTAGGAATGGCGTGGGAAGGTGGTTGCTGGGTGCCGAGTGGTTACTTCTGTTTCTTTTCAATCTACGCAGTTTGACTTTCATGTTTACTAACGCAGAGCTATGACCATTAATGTCCTTAATTACGAACAAGAAAAAATTATAAAAAGTTTACATTTGAAAACTATATGTTGAGACGAATATAACAAATCCCACATGACTACGTTTTTCCTTGAGTATAAATCACAAATGATAATCAAAATAGTGCCAAAGTACAAAGTGTGTAGATTAATAAGAAACGGAGAAAGTACTTTACTAAGGAGTATGTTATGAAATAGGCATTGCTTGTGTTTGATTTGTGTAGGACAATAGTCGACAATAAAATATTAGAGATAGCAATAAAGAAGATGATCAAAAAAACACAAGAATTTACATAATTCGGTCAGCAAGACCTAGACCACAAGTGTAGGATTCGGTTTCTTAACTTCAATGGAGAAAACAAAAGAGGATTACAAAGAGTCTTACAAAAGGCTTAATGTTTAATATCCCAAAGATATCCTTTTATAGGACATATAGTACCCTAATGGCTAATAATTCTATCCTAGAATAATCTCACCAAAAAGCGTCATATTAATTTAGGAAATACTACCTCCATTTCTCAATAAGTGAAATATTTTCCTTATGTGAAATAGTCATAATAAGTGCAACCAAGCTCAAAATGGTAAAAAAAAGTTAACATTATTACAAATATGCCACCAAGAATCAAGAAAGGACCACAACTTTTTTGTTTCACCACTTGAATTACCCTACTTTATTATGGTCTTAACTTTCTCTCTCTACATTCCTTGGTATTCCCCCACTTTCTCTACGTTTCTCTTATTAAGAAAGGGATGAAGTATTGAAGAAACAAAAATTTGCCAACAAGAGCCAAAAGCTGTCAACCCGGCCAGTCTGGGGCACTATTCATCCGGCCGGGAAAACTTCAAAATCTGATACAGTAGCTTCCTTGACTTAGCTTCCTCGACTTGTTGGCCGTCCGAGCTAATAGCCCATCCGGGCAAATCTTCAACACCCAAAAAATGATTTCTCGTAGAAGCAAGGCACATACAACAGAGTACCACGTGAAGTTCAAAATTTTGAAGTATACTCTATAAAATTGCCAAAAAAAACTAAGGGGGCGTTTGGTTGGGGGTCTTGTGGAAAGGGTAAGAGAATCAAGTAACCTGATTCCCTTACTTCTTGTTTGTTTGCACACTTTAATGATACCCTTTACCCTCCCCTTACCCCCAAAGTCCTCTACTTTCATTCCCCCACCCCCCCTAGGGTTTCACTTACCCTTTCTTTGACTCAATCTTGACCATCTCCATGACCACCCAACCACCACTTAACCCAACCACCACCTGACCACCCAACCACCACTACAACCTCCCATCCGACACCGCAACCCGACCCAGCCAGGCGACCACCACAACCCAATCCGACCACCGCAAGCAGACCCGATACCTCCACCCGCACCCTCAATCAAGCCACCATCCATCGCCTAAACCACCATTCACGACACAAACCCTAGGAAAAAAAAGAAGAGCGACGGAAGGGTGAGAAGTCGACGCGCAGGGAAGGGGAGGGAGAGATGTGACGCGCAGGGAGGGGAGGGGGAGATGCGACACGCAATGAAGGGGAGGGGGAGATGCGACGCTCAGGGAAGGGAGGCAGAGATGCGACGTGAAAGGAGGAGGGAGGGGGAGATCGACGCGCAGGGAAGGGGTGGGGGAGATGCGACGCGCAGGGAGGGGGAGGAGATCGACACGGCGCGGCGGCGTTTCAGGGGTTAGATGTGGTGGTGGTGGTGCTATGGTGGAAGATGGTAAGAGGAGGAAGAAAGAGGAATGACATTTACCAACCAAACATCACTTTTAATCTAAGGGTTTTGCTTTCCTTTCCCCTTCTAACCCTTTCTTGATTCCATTCCCTTTACCCCATAACAACCAAACGCCCCCTAAGGGGTATCATGTACAATTCCCCATTTTGTTTTTACTAATCCCACAAGGCCACAACACCAATTGATATAGCAAAGCTATTTCTACACTTAACCACTAAAAAATCACCTTTTTGGTATTTACACACACTATGTTTTTATTGTTCACATACTCTACTATAATCAATTAATCATCATTCGCCATTTATAATAACCTAAAACATAGTCATGGGAATCTTGTTAAATTTGACTCATTATATAATATCAACCTTTTATAATTTTACTTAGACGAACTTAGGCGGTTGTTTATGTGGTTAAACATAGAAGGTAATATTTCCAAGGAAATTGTTCTCCCCCGTGTATTTCTATCTCCTAGATAGTTATTTGGTTGATCAAGGTAGGTGGTCAAAAGAGCTTTACCGACTAGACCTAGGTAAGCAACAAGTACAACCTCCATTTTGTGGGAATTAAACTTCCTACACTTTTATTTATTTGTGCAAAAACTTAAATCATTTTTACTAACCAAACAACTTCACCTTCTTCGGCTTCCTATTACCTTCCTATAATTGTTAATATCAACCAAATAAGCACTATTGGTGATGAATTAGTCTACTTGGAATTTAAGCTTTTTTTTTTTTTTTTTAGTACTGCGGTGTATTAAACACCGGCAACAACTGGTATGTGTAATTAATATTTAGTTTTCAAGTCATAGAGACATCCTCAATATTCAATATTCAATATTCAATATTCAATCGTTAACAAGATTCGAAGCTAAAGATGAAGATTGAGAGGAAGAAATGGAAAAAATTACCAGTAGAGGTGATGGATGCTTGAGCAACTGCAATCCCCCGACAAGATTTTATAGGATATAGTGATATACGAAGATTGACTTCACTCTCGCACTTGCTTCTCCCATTCCTTTTGGGTTGATTTATCTTTTCTCCCACTTTTCTATGCTTTCTCCACAGTCCACCCAAATAACTTGAAAATTTCTCACAAATAAGTCCATTTTTAACTTATCCGCTAGAAATAACTTTTTCTTTTTTTCTTTTTCTTTTTGTGAAGAGATAACTTATTCTTTTGATTATTGCTGAGTCTAATTTTAGCAGTTATCACCCATCAATTTTAAACAAGTTAAATTAGGTGTGCCCGGTCCACTAGCAAGAGAATTAGATTTTAATATTTTTTTATTTTTTTAAGAGCATAACTTGAACTTTTTATTTTTTTTGTTAATCATGAATGAATGAATCGTTCGTGCATGTTTGTGGAAAATGATTTTTTTTAATTAATTAACAGAAAATTGGATGGAAAAAGTAATTAATGTCACCTTTTTTTTTTTTTGTAAAACCATAGCTTGGGTCATTTTGTGAAATTCGTTTTTTTTTTCTTCCCACCATATAAAATTTCCCATTGTTGAGACTTGAGGGCCACCATGTAAAATTTCCCTTCTTTATTTGGCATGGGTTGGGAAATTATTGAGAGTAAAGAATATTTACTTAAATGTCCTTTTTCAACTCTTGCTAGTTGTCAACTTTCCTTCTCCTTTCATTAATGGCAAATTTGTCACTTCCCCAATGAGATTATTTTTTGGGATCATTAATCTGCATTCTTCTCCCTTATCCCTCAAACTACTTTGTTATGCATATATGATGAAAAGGAAAAGTGGAATCCTGTGAATTGTATGCACTTGATGATTTATAAAGTCCTAAAACAAATGTCATATCTATAATCGAACACTGCCTTCGTCCTTATAAGTTTGCCTCAATTTATATTTTTGTTTGTTTTTTTGAGTTTGCATCATACCAAAAATAGTCATGAGGGACAATAACTTTACTCTCACATTCACTCTATGTTGTCCTATTATTTTTGTTTTTCATGAACTCTAGTACTGCCTAACCAAAAATCTAAAAAGTAAGCAAAGCTCAATGAAGCAAATAAAAAGATACGGAGAGAGCACAATATACATACAGGAAATGACTTGTCATTCGAAAAATAATGTGGCCAACTATGCCAAAAGAAGAGACTAGCCAATGTGGCCAAAACAAGATCCATGTGGATCCTTTTTTTCGGTGATTGTCATAACTCATAATCAGGATTGTACAAAATATATAGACCTTTCAATGAAGTAGTGTGTCATGACTCGTGAAATCTAACCTTAGATTCGATACAGTAAATAATCATAAACTAGTAAGGAAAATGTTCATTTTTTTTTTGAGAAATTTCATTTGGTACCATCGTACTTTGGGCTTTTCCATTTGGTACCAACTTGTTTTTTTAGATTCTACATGGTACCACTCTAGTTTGGACTTATTCTCTACCGTAACATTCCGTTAAATAAAACATTAATTTTGGGTTAAATAGGGTTAGTAGTTTGCCTTGTTTAGGTGTCTTGTGCATCGACAATTGTTCAGCTAAGGATTGTGAGTCATTTTGGCTCTTATGGGTCAAAATTGAAGTCGAAATTAGAGAAAAACGACTAGAACCTTGTTTTATGTGTCAGGAATTGCCTACTTGTTTTTTTTTACCAAATTGGACCTTAAATCTGGTCGTTAAGGACAAAAAAAACTCCCAAAACTTTAATTACGCAAAATTAGACAAACCCCTAACCCTATTTAACCCCCAAACTAATGTTTTGTTTAACATAATGTTACGGTAGATAATAAATCTAAACTACAGTGGTACCATATAGAATCCAAAAAAAATGTAGGTACCAAATGGAAAAGCCCAAAGTATATTATACTTTAACACGATAACACTAAATATCACTTGGTCTAGTAGTCAAGACTTTAATGGTATGTAGATTACATGGAGTAAAACGCCTTTAGAGTGAGTGCCACGTGGCACCGAGTATAGATAACAATAATGCTAACAAATAATGTACTTCGGCAATATTTGACTGCTCTTTCCTTCATGAAAGTATTTTTATTCATTATCCCTACAATTCTAGAAGGTGGTCTTGAGCGAAAATTCGAAGGTGCGCACGGAAGCACCTTCCTCTAGGTGCGCACAGTCTCCAATGAACATTTGCAGTTTTCCAATAAACATTTGTGGGACCCACCTCAATTTCTCTTTCCTCAACTTTTTCACCCCATTGCGTTGTAAACCAATAAACATCCAGATTATTCCAATGGACATTGTAGTATAATGAACACACGCTATTGTTGATTGAACATTTGCAATTTTGGAATGAACATTTGTGGAACCCACCTCAATTTCTCTTTCCTCAACTTTTTCACCCCATGTGTGTTGTAAACCAATAAACATCCAATTTATTCCAATGGACATTGTAGTATAATGAACACACGCTATTTTTTATTGAACATTTATAAAAAAAAAAATAGTGTAATAAACACATTCTTCTGTTGAATGAACAATTGCAATTTTGGATTGAACATTTTCGACTAATTTCAAAATTCAGTATGTTTTCGAATTTTAAAATTCAAAATTGCCGCTCATTTTCAAATTTCAAGATATTTTCCAAATTTACTATTGTTTATTTCTCATTTCATTAACATATTGTTGATTCAAATGTTAGTTTGTTTATCCAAGTTCTTCAAAATATTCTTTCAAATTACTTATATGTTCATTGTGATAAATATTTGTGTTGTCATTATTATTCTTTGTAATGTACAAATATGATTTTGCAATGAACAACATACTATCTATAATGAATAACCCAACTGAATAGTTATATAATTATCAAAAAAATAAGTAATTACAAAAGATGGTTAATTCAAAATGTAGTATGTACCCAAATGTAGAAATATAACCAAAATAATACAATATATCTCATATAAATACCAAGGTCTTACAAAAGAACATATATTGCTAATTAAACACTATTGAGTTCATTAAGAAGATATTCTTGCTTCCGAGCTTCCTTCCATTTCCGATTGTCTGAACTAGTCGAATTAAACTGATACAAGAAAGGAAAGAGCAGTAGTTAAAACAAAATTATTCAAGTTTATAATACAATGAACATAAGCTTTCAAACATACAATTAACACATTCTAATAATACAATGAACATGCACCCACACACAATAAATATATGACCAAATATAACGAGCATGTGACTAAAATGAATATGCTAGTAATACAATGAACATCAGCTAAAAATGTGCACCTTGTATTTGTAAATAGTACAATAAACATCACATAATCTACAAAGAACATTTGAACAAATATCACACATTTATAGATAAATATATGATAATCAACTCATCATTAATTCATATCATTTTATTGAATATATTACAAACACACAATGAACATATGACTGAAATGCAATAAACATCTGACCAACATGTGTTTCAGTGAACATATGTTAATAGGACAATGAACATATGCCATAATTCTTGTTATTAATGCAATTAATATGTGTCAAACACACAATGAACATATAAACAACTGTATCTAACATCTGAACAAACACATAATAAACATATGGCTAAATATAATAAACATATGACCAACACGAATTCAATGAATACATTGTAATAATACAACGAACATATATTTATTGTACAATGAACATTACTTGGTTTTTTTTCTAGAAGTTGAACTCGTTCATCTCCTTTGTTCATTGGGCTCTCTCCTTTGTTCATTCGGATATCAATTGCAATGTAGTTTTCATTTTTTCACAAACCACTATCAAGATTTTCACTAGAAAAGAGGGAAAAAAAATAAGAAATGAAAGTGCAAAATGTAAAAAAATGTTCTATTTTCTTATCAAATGCATAGAGCTAATACCTTATGTTAATTGTGCAAAAAAATGAAGAATTTGAAGAGTTTCATGAGAGAGGTTAGAGAGATGTTGGAGGATTTGGGGAGAAGAGAGATAGTCTCTGAAAATTTGTGTGGGAAAAATGAAAGTAATAAATTCAAAAAATAGGTTTTATGTTTTTCGGTGTTCATTGGAGGAGATCAACATATGTTCTTTCCGTGCGTTTTGATTTAATGAACCCGTGTTTTATGCCTTGTGTTGCTGCGTTTTGGATGGTGCACACCATCCTCTACCTACACTCGTGCGCACCATCGACCAACTGTGGTCTTGAGCAATAACAGAACTAATCGAAGAACACTCAAGGCAGACCGTGAGCCCGGCCCTCGGGGATGGCCAGATGGCCGGCAACCGGCACCACACAGCTGCTGCGGGGGATGCAGCCGAGCAAGTGTCAAGTGATATTGGGGTTAGGTTAATAATAAATACTGTCATACTGATCAAGTTGCTTAACAAGATTGATGCAAATACTTGTAAAATGATGATCACTGTAATGTCCATCAGAATTTATTAGCAATCGCCCTATTTTTTTTTTTTCAACGTGATAACAATTACTTAAATTAACAGTGACCAAATTTGTGACTTACAATACTGTAGTTCTAAATGGGAGGACAGAGAATCCTCATCCCTTGGAAGCTCCATTCATAACTAGTCTAACAAATATGTTACTAAACCTTATTACATTACAAAAATTTACTTGCACTTTTTTCTTTATGTATGGATAAAGGGCTTCAATGCACCTGAAGCAATTGAATCCAAAATCCATGTATGAGCAATCACTTGAGAGCCACTTTCCAAAGCCAATTTCTCCGCCTTTAAGACCTCGTTAACTTCTATTGAATCACCATTGTAAACAACTATTGTGGTTGATGGATGACATGTTTCATTGTCCGAATATTGTAGTTGTTGTTCGCTCTCAAGGATGGTACCTCCCGCAGCTGTAATCAGGTTTTTAAGGTCATGTTTGTATGCTGCCACAAAGTTACCGTTGAAAAAGAATTTCAAGCTGCTGAAAAGCTTTGGTGCCTGTTAAGAGAACACGTTATGAAGTTGAAACATTTCGTGTGAAACTGCAATTTGTACAGTGGAAAACAAACCATTGAGAAGGAATATATTCACGAAGTGGTAACTTAGAGAGAAAGAACATACATTATTCAAAACCCTGAGCCTGCCAGTTTTTGGGCCATCAGAACAGTCATGATTATCAAGGCTAATTTCATAAGGTTCTTCATCTATGGGACATTTTGATTTCATGCATGCTTCGATCCCTGAAACAACCCATACAAGCACTGTTATGAGATATCTATATAGCACAAAGTATTCAAAGTAAAATTTTGAGATCATACATTGCAAACAATGTATTATAGTGATCACCCAATTTTTTTTTTTAAATTGATCACCCAAAAGATAAAGAGCATTCACAAATTAGCTGTATACAGAAGAAACCTCTATGTACTCCAGCAATTCATGTTCAAGCTGTCCTATAAGCCTCAATGATCACCTCATCAACAACAGAATGACATTTTTAAGACACAATATGAGATTGGAAGAGGGAGCTTACAATCAGTTTTTAGTATCCATCTCCCACTAAGAATTGCCATAAGAACTTTCAATGTCCTACTGCAAGCACCATTTGCATCTGTTGCCGCAATCACATGAGTAACATTTGGATTCCAGGCCTTTGTCACCGTTGCTCCACACAAGTTTGCGAATTTGACCAACATATACTGCGAGTAATGGAGTTGAATGTAATACATTACACAACTAGAAAAGTAGACAAAGCATTTCAAATGAAAACCAACAGATTTTGTTCCTTGCTCTCATCGTTTTATCAGTGCAGGATACACTGATACATATTTGAGGAGAGGACAACAAGAGTGTGTATATGTTATATGAACAAACCTTTTCATCTGCAGAAAGGGAAGATCCACACAGAACCCAATTTTTAGCCCCAGTAGGTGATGTTGCCCAAAAATCTAAGTCGTGCAACTTTTTCTGCTCATTACAGCTGGAAACCAAGTGTCTGTAATGCAGAGTATTAATTAATCCCGTCTCAAACAGCATACAGAGCTTAGCAAAAAATTCAGCATCTTACAAGAATTGTTGGAAAAAGGAATAGAACTTTCAGAGTTTAGAAAAGATGGAACTCAACGATACAAAATTTGATCTAATATGCCGGTGAGGAACATAGTTTTAATTGCTTTTCAATTACATGCAAATCTTCAGTATATAACTGACATGATACTATGCATCATTGTATTTGTGGCTGAGTATAGGTGTCAGGGAATAGGTGACAATTTTGCTCATACACCATGCAGACAAGATGGACAAAATTGAATAAAACAGAACAAAAACGGCCAAACACTTCACGTATTCATATATTTTAACAACAAATTTTCTGTCCAAAAACTTCAAGATAATTGTTCACAGACAAATAACTTACACTTCAGCTGATGAACACTTTTTAACAGCAGGCTTTCTGAATTTCTCACTTGGGAACTTTTGTGACGCATGATGAGGACAGAGCATTAGAAAATCAGTCTGCAAAATCAAAGTCACAGTAAATAGTCTCCATGCCCTTTCTTTCCTTTTTCGGCCAAAGAAATTACAAGCAACTCTATTTGTATTTCGTCCAAAATAAGTAAAGAGAACTAACCATATCCCATCTGCATTCTGCAATCTCATATGCACAAGTAACATGATAGCTTCTCCGGCAGGATTTTGCATAACAGCCAAGGGCAGCTCCCTTAAGCCCACAAGTGGTGCACTTGAGTTTTCCAGCTCTTGCAAGTTCTTTATCCAAATTTTTCATTGTAGTATCATTCTCATAATAAATCTGAGGTGCCCTGCAGTTACGGTTATTATGGCCATGCCATGATTGTTGTCAGTCTATTAGAAAGCCTTTTGATTTAGCTGGTAGGCAAAGTTGAAGTTGCTTATACAAAATCAACCAAATCATACTTATACCAAGATCACATCTAGTTATGTCAAGGAAACCTATGTTTTAGCACAAGTGGCTAAGCATTGACACATGATGAGATAAGCACGTGAAGTAAAAAGCACACAGGTAATGCCTGCCAGAGGAGATTATAACAACAGACATTGCCAAACAATATTATTATTTAAGAAAAGGTTGTAATAAGCTTTGTGCTCGTAAATTTTGGACTGCGGACTGCCAAAGCTGGAACTTAGTTAAGCATATTAAATTGAATATATATGTCGTAATCATTCATAGAAATATATTCCATAATATTAAAGAGGCATACTTCATTGTATTTTGGTGTCATTCTCTAGTTAAAAGAGAAATATCTTATAGCCTATTTTGCTTCTACATAAAGGAAAGTATATTATTTTGCTGTGAGATTTTGTGATCTTTCCCAACACTTTCTTATCGAAGAATTCTTAAGCTTAAAAATGGATGGGAGAATAATAGTAAACATATTCAATGAACCACGGTTGAAAAATGAAACCTCTATTCGTAAACAGAGAATCAAACTCTAAAGAGACAACATGACCATATATATAGTTTGAAAAGATAACCCACCATTCTATGCAGCTTTGATGCACATGTATGACGTTAGAGCGACCAGCATCACTGCCAAAAACTTCTCTCCCATTAGCAAAATGCTGCATCTGTCCACTACCCTACAGGAGGAAATCAATAATAGATAGGGAAAGAGTTAGATTCCAACTGTGGACACAAATTTATACACACAAAATAAGAAAGCAACCAGATCATCAAAGATGTCAAATTCATTAGTAAGAATGATAGAGGCTAACCTCTGTTATTTTCCAAGTATGGCAGAAAGCACATATGAAGTTAAGTAAACTTGCAGTATCGTGTTCAAGTACTTGGTTGCCAAAATTATTCCCATTATTAATGCCAGAGTCAGTAGAAGCAGAATTCTGCATATTCGCAGCTACTGATGTTGTACAACCTTGGACCATCTCTGACAGAACTTGACTTTGTTGCTTTTGTTTCTTGCTGTATAGATCATGGCCTTGATCAGATCCCTGAGTGCCAAAATCATCAGCAGTTCTCTTGGCAGATTTCTTTGATGGACATCTCCCTGCAATCTGCAAGCGTAGTTTTCCAGAAGCGTAATAGCAAGTCAGAAAAAGAAGCAATACAAAGTATCTGACTAAAGGAAACACACCTAAGACACATGAGCAACTGGCAAGTATAGCAATTTGTCATCCTTGAGGTACTCCGACAATGCAGTACTTATAAGAAAGAATGGTTAACATGAAAGAGGACAAGATAGATTTGCAAAATTCTACAAAACCAGAAAGCCCACAGTTTAGTGTGCCACATTTCTACGAACTCAGAGAAGCAGCTACTTCATGACTCCTAAGAGAAAATAGAACAGAAGATGGTAAAAAGTACTCATTCTTCCATCAAAATATGCTGTTGCATCTGGAATAGTCATCAGATTTGCTTATTTCGAGCAATGCTAATAAATAAAGCATGGCAGATTATAGAACTAATAGCAACATGATCAGATAAAAGAACAAAACAGATACTCACGTCTTCACTGCATCCTGGATCACGACTATCATTATCGACACCCTTGCTAACACCGGAGGATGGAGAGCTGCCTGGGGACAACTCCATCTGGTTCATGTCCACATAAACAGCTTCATACTGCTCCACATTGCCACATGTCCCAATAGCTGAGTTCCCCGATTGAGACGAATCCATCGATCGCTTGGCTATATGATCGGGAAATTTTGATTTGGCTGGCAAAGAACATTGCACAAAACCTTTTCTGACATCTGCAGTGATCAATCACAAAGAACACGGACATTGTAAAAAGAAATGTTCACAGATGGAGAAGTGGCAAAACCTCAGAAAGTGAAGTGTGAGTAATGTTAGCAAAAGGATGAACCTGAATTAAGCATATGCATAGAGAAAGAAGCATCCAAACTCTTGTAGATATTCGCTACGTTTTCTACCAACGGAGCTTGCCTCAAATCTGCAATGAAGTTCACCCCAAGTTTAAACAAACAACATAAAAACTTCTCAGGGCAATGTTGCACAGATAAGAAATTCAACTTTCCCCATATGCAAGAAATTGTCTCAATGAGTAATAGATGATTCAACAACCGAGCTTTCGCTAATTTTTCGTCGAAAAAAAAAACTAGCATTCAGATTTACATGTACTTTTTCTAAGATGATACATGAAAAAAAAAAATTCCCAGCCTCCCACCTTCTTCACATAACATGCAGATTTCAACCACCCAAGAAAAACATATATAATAAATCAAAAGAAATAAAAACCATATCGATTTGCAACAACAATAAGCAGATTTATCTATGTAAAATCTATTACTAGAATTAGTAGAATAAATTCAGCTAAATTACATTACCTTGTTCGACATAGGGTGTTTTGCAAAGGGGACACTCTAACCCAAATAAATTCGATTTGGGTACACAACAACTGAAATCAATTTTAAAAAAAATACCCAGATTAAATTAGCTCAAAATAACACAAAATATCATATCAATTTATTATTTTTCATCTTTAAAAATTTAAAAACAAAATACCTGCAGAAAATGTGGTCACAGGGTAGCAAAGTCGGCTTATTATATACCTTCAAACTGCTCAAAAACAAAAACCCATCAAAAAAAATTCTAAAATCAAACAACCACAAAAATAAGAAAAAAAAAAAGCCCAAGAAAATACCAGAGAGAGCATTTTAATTCAAGCCCTAATTTCTGAAGATGAAGAACCCATGGATTGAGGAAATGTGCATGGTTTTGTGAATCCATTGTTGAGAAACTCGAGAAAAGTTTGTTGAAGAGAGAGAAAGTGGGAGGTGAAGTGGTGAACTACTGGTGTGAAGTGTTATTTTCTCTCTCCTCTGTAGTTAAGACTTAAGACAAAGGGGTGTAATTGGTTAGTTTTTATTTATCAGAGGGTGGATGTGAAAATATAATTTTACCCCTGGAGAATTAGCCGTTGGTGGGTTTTTTGGCGGGAGATTGACGAGTGAATTTATGGGGGTTTTGGTCTTTTTGTTTGAGAGGTCAAAGTTTTGTGGTATGAATATATGATAGGTTTTGTTACACACTTAAAATCCCGCGAAAAGTTTTCAAGGGTTCTAATTTTTCCCGGGAAATTTGATTCTGGAAGTGCCTAAAAGAATTTCAAGCTTTGGTGCCAAATTTTTGAACATTGGATGAATCTACAAAACTTTCTTCTTTTCCCTCCGTATTTTACATGGTCGCCTAAAGTCTCCTTTATCCCTCATTAAGCGGATTATGTATAGCTTACGTAAATAGGGATGTTAATGGGTGGTTAGTTCCTAGCCTGGGCATCATATGGTCACTTTTATACTTATCATGTTTTTGCCCTTGCTTGGTAGTTACGCTACGGAACTAACGACTCTGTTAGAAACTAGAATTACCAACTTCTACACGAATTTTCTTATATCGAAAGTATACTTTGATTTGGTGATTGGATATTTTAAATTTGGTTCGGCATTTTTGTGAATTGTAATTATATTATTTGTGTCAGTTATCGCCTAAATGGCTGATCGATTATTAAATACGACTACTTAGTTAAACGCAAATTGTTACCCAAATTTTTTTTATTTATATATAATTGACTATTTCGCTTTTGTAAATAATTTACGCCTATATATGTAAAGAAAAATCACATAAATGTAAACTTAGATTAACAAGCAAGTAAAAACACTAGAAAAAATTCACGTTAAGATATACAAATATAGCTACAATTTCATAGCCATGGGCTAACAATCCCAAAAGTAGCTTTTATAGTTTATTATAAAATGTGATGGAGGAGCTAGACAATTAAACAAAATCAAAAATTCCTATATGTTGCTAGCCACATTATTAGTTGATGGTATGGCCAGTCCACATATAAGATTAGCTATTATATTTGAGATTACTTATTAATATAGTAGGGGTTATTGATAATTGTTGGGGTTATTTATTACTCCCACCGGTTCCTAAAGATCCTCCCACCCTCTCTTTTCACGCATGTCAATGCAAAACTCTGGACACTAATATATCTAATTATGTATTTTTATAAATTATGAAAAGTAAATATTTATAAAATACATATTAAGACGAATCTAACAAGATCCCACATGACTAAATATTTTTTCTTGCATATAAATCAGAAACAATGGTCAAAGTGAAATTTGTGAATAGTGAAATATGTCAAAGAGGAAAGATCTTTAGGAACCGGAGGTAGTAATACAGTAAAGATTACTTTCGTTTCTAGTTGGGGTCACTTAATTTAGACATTATCAGTCGTATATGCACGCGATGCGTGCGCCAACAACCTTATGTAGCTATATGTATGAATGAACATATTTTTTTAATCTAAAATTATTTTGGTAGTGATGTAAATTATTGAGGTTCTTTTGTAGATGCTATTATCTTATTAAATTGAAGGTGATCGATTTTTAACTGTTCAATACCGTAACTGAAAATTTGGTCGATGATTTAATAATTCCTTGTCAGCAGCTTTAATATAGTTCTTTAACGATTGTAAATGTTAATAAACTATATTGTTTGAACTTTGTAAATACGAAGTATTATGTTGTTAGGATATATCGCTAACTTTTTTTGATTGAAGATTCTAATTAATTTCGTGAATTGATTGTGTCAATCTATTTTGTAAAGTTATTAATGTTGATTGCATATTCCATTTTTTTACTTATTTCATATGGCAAGTTGCATTGATTCTCATTTTTTATTTTTTATAAAAATAAAACGTTGTTTTAAATTATTAAAGGGCATTTTAGTCATTTCAATGGGGACACCATACATCCTCCCTTGGCTTATATAATAGAGATTAGGGGTTAATATGCTAGGGGGTACTTATAATTATTGGGGTTACTTATCTATACAATAGTGCTTACTTATAAGGGAAATTTTTGGCGTAATTCCGAAATTACCCCTCACATTTGGGGAATTCCTCATATACCCCTGAGGTTTGTATTTGGGTCTAAAATACCCTTACTAATGACGACAGGTTAACAGACGTTAGGTTGTTTGCATTAAAGGCACGATATAACCGTTGTAGGTTATTAGATGGGACCCAAATAGATTTATTCTCTATCTTCAACCAATTTAAACCTAATCTAACGTTATAATTTCCCCAATTCTCTCTTCCTCTCTCTTCTTTGCTCTGTTCCAGAAAAAATTGCGAACCTTAAAATGTCGTCCTCCCCTTCTGAAATTGTGGATTCTCTTGTGTATGAAGCAAGAAGATACAGCAAGTGCAGGAAGAAGATGGAACTTCGTGTTTCTGAATCCAGAGACAACCCTAACAAATTATACTACAAGTGTGTACCTTGTGACAACCACTATTTTTGGGCGACACCAAAAGTATCTGAAGGGGGTTTAACATAATTGCAGGGGAAATTGGGTGACTGTGGTAAAGACAAAGTGATGAAGACCTTGTATGATTTGCAGAAGAAGATTGATGAGATGACTTTTCTCATTAGGTTAATGGGTTGGGGGCTGTTTATTGTAATTATTATTGTGCTAATTAAGATGTAAGAGTTGTATTGTTACTTGGGTGGGGGTTGTTTTGTTGATTCAGATTTAATAGATTTAAGGGTTATTGTATGCTTGCTTTCAATGAATGAAAGAACAGTTTTTTTCTTGCAAAGAAGCCCAAAATTTTCAATGTTATATCTGCAAAAAGTGCCCTCAATTGATACTGTTAAATACACATATTGAAGTAACCCAAAAAACTGCCACTAGTAGAATAAATGCTAATTGCGACGGTTTTTAAGTGGCCTATTGCGGCGGTTTTGGCCGCGCAGCAATTAAGGGCGCATCAATAGGTAATTACCTATTGTTGCGGTTTTTAACCGCAGCAATAGAGCAGCATATTGCTGCGGTTCCTACCCAAAACTGCAGCAGCAGGTTTTTATTATTAAAAAAATAAAACCTATTGCTGCGGTTTTTGCCCAAAACCGCAACAATAGGTCCGAGTACAAGTAATTTTTTTTTTTTTTGCATTTTGCCATCAAATTTAAAAGGTAAAAATGTAGAAAGATAATTAAAACTACAAAAAGATCCAGCTGATATCGCAGCAATCCAAAAATGAGTTCTTAAAACTAATAACTACAGTATCAGGACCATAAAGATTAAAAGTTGGAGTTGCAGATCTTTTAAGGGAAATAACTTCAGAATTCGAAACATGAACCTCCATAGTCACAAATTGGAGACTAACAAATTACTAACTAATAGATGGAACATGGATCCATAGTGCTTAACCGGAAACGGCCCACAAGTTAACATGGAATAGTGCAAACACTCATCGTCCAACCTAACATGGAGCCATATTGATTCTAAAAAATAAAAATGAAAAAAATCCAAAAAAGCAAGTATCACCAACCTAACATCAGTACTTGATAACGAAAAACAAAACCTAACTAAAATAGGAGAAAAAAAATTGAAAATAAGAACCATTAACACCGAGGAAGACTTCTCATATCTCGAAATATGGCCATTAACACCGACGAGCACCATTAACACCGACGAGCACCATTAACCCTTCTTGCGGTCGAGTGACATCGCAGGGCTTCGCGAGCGGTTGAGCGACAGCGCTGGGCTTCGCGAGCGATCGAGCGACAGCACTGGGCTTCGCGAGCGACGAGTGTCGGCCGTGTATTTTCGGCGAAGAAAGAGGAGAGAGAGGTCGTGTATTTCGAGGTTGTTACCTTCGAGAGTATTTCCGGCGACCGCAACTTGAGAGGAGAGAGAGTGAAGGAGGGTGAATGGTGAAGAAGTGAGGCGCTAAGGAAGAGAGAGTGAACGAGGGTGAATGAGAAAGGGAGCGGTAGGAGATCTGCGAAAATGAGAGAGGAAGGAGTAGGAGTGAGAGGGAGAAGTGAGAGGGAGGGACGCGTGGTAAATGTTAGATTTAGGGTTTTGTAACATCTAAGGGATGCGATTCAACTGATAAAATATTGAGCCTTTTTATTGCTGCAGTTGTTTATAAAAACCGCAGCAACAAATTAAAATATTAAAATTTTAATCAATTGTTGCGGTTCTGTGTAGGAACCGCAGTAATAGATCTGGTCAAACCGGCCAAATAATTTTGAAAATCTCTCATTGACATTTATTGCTGCGGTTTTCGCCCAGAACCGCAGCAATAGGTTGATTTTCGATTTTTTTTTACGCGGTTTATTGATGCGTATGGGTAAAACCGCAGCAATAAGCAATTATTCTACTAGTGCTAAGTTGTTAATTACAAAAGCTTCATCATCTAAAAAACACCTTAATTGTCTAATTACAGAACCAAAACAGAAGCTTAAGTTGGTTGTGAAGAGCTTGCAGTTGTGTACTTTGCCTTCTTGGGTTTTCTTCCCTTTTTTTGTTGCCACCTTCACTCTCAGCAGTAGGCTGTGTGGAGACACCCTCCTCCACACCTGCACTCTTCCTCTTTCTTCCACGACCTGCTGCCCTCTCTTGAGCTGTTGTCAAGCCTCCCATGCAACTCCTCTTGTTATGTTCAAGCTCATTGCACTTAGTACACCTGATAGTGATAGACCTTTTCCCCTTTCTTTGCTCACCAGTTGCCTCTTTCTACTTCTAGGCGGTCCGTCAACAGTCCTTTTCACCCTACGTGGTGCAATGATAGGGACATCTGCAGGTGCCCACTGGCAGGGATCAGTCATGGGTGCAATATTCAGTTCATAAGTTGCCTTGTATGTGGCAGGTGTGTAACAATGGGAGACAAATGGGGAAGGATTGAGCCTACTGTTGTTGATAACCGTACAAGCATGCTTGCAAGGTATCCCTGTCATTTGCCACCTTCCACACAAACATGGCATGACATTCATATCCAAAGGGAATGATGTCTTGCCCTCAACAACCTCCCACTGTCCTTTGCCAGACATATGCAACTGACAGCCTCTAGAATCCTCTGAGTTTTTCCTTAGCTGCTCCTTGGCATAGGGTGTTAGTTCATGTCCTGACCAATCTTCACATGCTGACTGCCTTGTTGTTATTCTAACCATGCAGCTTCTTCTAATGGCTGCAATACAAGGCAAATAATGGGTGTTAGTTCATGGCTAAAAGCAAAGAAAAATAAATAATGGGTGTTAGTCATACCTTCCAGCAATCCCATGATAGGTCTAACTCTATCAAGGCCCAAGGTGGCATTAAATGACTCTGTGAAGTTGTTAGTGTTATCATCACAGCAAAGGGTGGTGTCAAATTTATGCCTGGCCCACAAATTCAATGGTATCTTCATAAGATACTCATAAGCTTCAACATCAAGCATCCTGATCTCTGTCATTGCCCTGTTGAAGACCCATCCATTGTAAGCATCAGCAGCTTGCCAGAAGTAAGCCTCAAAATATGGTCCACCATACTTTCCCTACATCATAAAATATTGTCAATAGGTGGAGACCAATCACTTAATTACTAAAGGTTGGGACCACTGTACTTACACTGAAGTTTTTGAACAAGTGTCAACAACAAATTCTTCTGGAAGAATTTAGGAAACTTGCTTTCAATGAAGCTTCAACCCCCTAATTAATTGAGCAACATATTAGGACATTGTAAACAAATAAAGTAAACAAAAAAATGAACAAAATTAAGGGTAAGTGTAGTACCTTCATTCTGTCACTCATAAAAGTCCAATCATCCCTGTCTGTTGTTGCCAAGGTTAGCCTTAAACTCCTGAAGAAATAGTCCCAATTATCTGAACTCTCCTCACTAACCACTGCATATGCTAATGGAAATATCTATTGATCTCCATCTAGGGCTATTGCAGATAACAAGCAACCATTGAAGCTCCCTTTCAAATGGCAACCATCAATACCAATAAGTGGTCTGCACCCTTTCATAAAGCCCTTGAACATAGCATCAAAACTAACATAAATCCTCTTGAATGTTAGGGGAGTAGCAGGGCCTTCATTAATCCAACTGATGAAGGCAAAGGCATCAGGGTTTTTCTCCTTAATGATACATACATAATGGGGCAACTGACCATAAGATTCATCATGTGCTCCTTGGATCTGTTTAAAAGCTTCTGCCCTAGCCTTATACATAGTAGACATAGGAACAATTACCCCAAATTTCTCCAACACCAAATCAACAAGTGACTCACATGGAACTTCAAAATTAGCCCTCACCTGATCCATTAATTTCCCTGCAAGCCACTTAATACCAGCCATGGGTTATGTTCAAATCTATGACAAGAATGGGGCTCACTTAGAGACTTAATAGCCCATGTGAGTTTATCAGGCAACACATATGCATGCAATCTCCAACCACAATCTTCATTTGCACAGATCACAGTGTACCTCTTTGCATCAACCTTCAACCTCACCAAATCAGCGCCTACCTGTATAGAGAAGTCCCTAATTGATTGCACCATATGTTCCTTGTCCAAACACAAATGCCATTGTTGTAGCTCTATTTGACCAAATGGTTGTTCAGTGAACAACTTCCCATTCCTGTAAACCTTGTGCATATAACTCTCTCCATCAACATCATCATCTAAATCACTAAAAAAACCCTCCTCATTCACATTATCTTCATCAGATCACCCCCTGCTTCTTGTGGTACATTTTTGGTCAGGGGCAGGTTGTCTGTGTTGTTGTCTTTGTGAGGGTTGGAAGGTACCCCCCCCCTTTTAGCTGTTGTCTTTGGTACCCTTCTGTTTCTAGGGTTTTGATGTGATTATGTGGTTTGGGTGGGTTGAGTTGTAATCCCCCATAATTTTATGAATATTATAAATATATTTTAATGTATATTTATATATATATTTTAGTATTTAAATAATTTATTTCTTAGAAGGTTGACTATTTGAAATTCAAAAGGATTATTTGATGATTTTAAGTAATCAAATATTTTATTTAGTCATACTTTGAAAATTATTTAATAGTTTAAACATCTTTGAATTGTAGTGTAAAGGATTTTAAAAAGGGTTAGAGGAACCCAACTCAACTCAAATACCCAATCATTAAATGATTATTGAAAGTCCAAATACATTTTCCTATGCCCACAAGGGTTAACTATATAAACCCAACAAAACCCAAAATTCCCACACATTAAACACTCACCCTAAATTTTCTCTCCTATCTTTTCTTTCTCTCGCTCCTCTCCCACGTGTTCCCCCTCCCCTTCGGTTTTTTCTCACGGCCAGCTGCCGTCGCCACCCAGCCGTCGGTGCTCTTTCTCCCTCCTCCTCGGTGTCCTTCTCTCCTTCCTCTCTTTGGTTTATTCCTCTTCCTCCTCTATTTTATTTAATGTTAAGTTTATGTTTTAATGATTTATTTAATGTTTTCATGATTAAAGTTTGTAGTTTTGATGATTTAAGTATAAATTCAGATTATATGATTTGTGTAGTAAAGCAATTAAAATTTCAGATTTACTAATTATGTTTAAATAAGGGTTTCAAGTATCAAAGCATGGATTTTTAGGGTTTTATGAGTTGAAAATTGTAGTACTATGTTATAGTTTATGAAAATTGAGTACTCTTATGTTTATGTATGTTTAAGTATGTTTTAAAGGGTTTTAAACATATTATAAGTTACTGGAATTTTTATTAGTATGCTTATGATGGATTTTTGAGGATTTTTAATGACAGTATAGTGGTACTATACTAGGAGACATTCATAGTTGAAGTTTTAATGGTTAAAAAGGATTTTAAACACTTTTAAAGAGGGTTTAACATATTTTGATGTTGCTGGAATTTTGATTGAGTATTGATTAGTGGTTGTATCGCTATTTGGTTGGCGGAGATTTCTCCTTAGGCGATTTCTAAGGTTGTTAGAGTGGCCGCGCACATTGTCTACACAAGGTAAGTACATACCTATGTGTTGGTAGACTAGTATCATGTCCTAAGAGTAGGATTGATGTAGTATCATGTATAGGGAACATTTATACTTCATATGTGATTTATATTCAAGTGGAATAACATGTTTTATGCCGTTGTGTGAAGCATGTTACCTATGTTGGTTGTATTATGTTTGTATGGATGATTGATGCCAGCATATGGGATTAGGAACTTTATTTATATTAATTCACATGAGGGATTAATATTTATATTGTTTATTGGAGAATGGATTTGATCATGTTGTTCCCTTTGGATTATTTTATTTACTTTATGAGGACCGATGGCCTTATTTGGTAAGTTGGTTATTCACCTATGAAAGGTTGGTTGATTGTTGACTTAGATCAACAAATAAATAATGGTTATGGAATTAATAATGGAATTATTCTTGGATTGCTAAGTTGTTGATCACCTTATCTAATCCTAAGATAAAAATGGAAGTTTTATGTATCCTTGATGATTATATTATTTGTCTTACTTTGTGAGTCATAACAAGTAAATAAATTATTAATCACTTAAAGTGGAAAGTGAATAGCAATATGCTTTAGACTTGTGCACGTCTGAAGTGTTGGACTAGTATGAGTTGGAGTACATGGTGGTAGCCCATGACTTTTCCTGGGACCGGATTGATCACCGTGTCCTATTTTATTTAAAAGGTTTCTCGATATCGTTGGTCATGGGAGTACGGAGTCGTGCCCGTACTTCGTCTTCTAAATTAAAGACTGGTTTGGTTTGGACAACTCTTTTATTATTGCCTATTCAATCTAATTATAATTAATCTATTGATTTTTGGGAATTAGTTCAGTATAGTCAATCTGTTATTTATTATATCATTGAGTTTATGTTTATTAGTATCATGTTAAGTTTTATATTTATTTATTATGTGTGGTACCCGATTTTTTACTGTCTTAATTAACGTTCTGAATTCCATAAAAGTATCTCATTGGACTATGAGTTTTAGAAAACTTTAAAGTCGCCACCCTATTAATATCTGAATAGGGACAGATTTATTTAATAAATCATTTAAAAATCAATTTCAAGAAATATCATTTAAAACGATGATGACTTCATATGGATAAGGTTTTTTGAAAATTGGTATTTCATACCATGAGATAGGGTTCAGGGTTTAGGTTAAGAGGTGCGAACATCTGGAACTCGCCTCCTCTTCCGTTCTAAAGAACGGGCTCTTACTAAATGTGTTATTTTCCATTTTAAAGTAATCATGGCTATTCAAAAGAAAGAAAATCACATAGTTTCCACATATACACATCAACCATTTTATTTAGGACCAATATATCATTTGTACATGGTAGGTTTGAGCACTGAAGTTGCACTACGTACCAATCATTGCGGGATTGGAATCCACTCATGGATCAAAACCATCGTCGTTTGATCTTATGTCTCACCCTAAATGGCCAATTCCATTGGGGAAAAAAGGAAAAATAGATTATGAATAATTCACCTTTGGAATTAAACAAATCTATTGGAAAATGAGGTAATTACTCCAATTAGTGATTGAAATGAGATTAAGATAATCACCTTAATTAGTGATTAATTATGAAGGATTAAGATAACCACCCTAATTAGTGATTAATAAGGAAGGAAAGAAGTAATCACCCTAATTAGTGATTATTTAAGGTTTAAGGTAATCACCCTAATTAGTGATTGAATAGGAAAAATAATTGCCTTAATTAACGATTATTAAGGTTTAAGATAATCACTCTAATTAGTGATTAGATAAAAAAATAATCGTCCTAATTAACGATCATTAAGGTGTAAGATAATCACTCTAATTAGTGATTAAATGAAAAGTTTGAATTAACCGTTCTAATTAGCGATTAATCGAGGATTGAAATAACCACCTTAATTAGGGATCACGTTTATAATTTTCAAGAGGTCTTGGGAAAAGAGATTTGCTTCCTACTTGAAGGCTTTTGTGAAATAATCTTAATTGAAGATTATTAAGTAATTTAGAGAGAAATGATCAATTTGAGATCAAATTTGGAGATTGTGTTTGGCTAATTGGAATTTGGCCATTTAAAGTGAGACACGTGAAACGGCCTAAAATCAATTCGGAGATCATAATTACCAATCTAATTATGTCAAATTATATGATTAATCCGTTTGAAGATGGAGAACAATTTTAAAATGTAAGATGGATCATCATACAATTTAACTTTATTAGATTTGCAATTTTTCCTCTTAATTGAGATTGGGTCATTTGATTCATATACTATGATATATTGGGCCCAACATGCAAAATTTATAACATTGGTTGCTCATTTTATTAAAAAAAATTGTGGAATTATTTATGAAAATTATGCATAAACATCTCCATGTTTTTTTCATTAATGAGTGATGTAATAACTATTTACAAAGAAATTATTATTACAACAAAATATACAAAATCTATGATCTATACAAATCTTCAATCTTGATCTTCACCATGATGCTCCTTGATCTTCATCCTCCTGAATGTGCTTTGGAATTCATGTTTATTTGTGAATTTGTGAAAGTTAAAGATTAATTAACTTCTTTGATTTTGATTTTTTATGATAATTTTTATTAATTTTTATTTACATGATAAAATGAGTCATTTTAAGAGAAACTTAAGATTTTATGATTTTTAATTAACATTTTAGTATGAAGAAAATAATTTTTTAATGAAACTTGAGTTAATCACTTTATTTCATTTTCCAGATTGCACTTTTGTTCTTGTACTGACTTGTAATTTTATGTAGAAAGCGTAAAATTGAGCATGTGATACACCTATGGATAGGTCAGTGAGTTCTTTATGTTGTGTCAAAATTTTATAAGCTTTTAGTGACAACTCGAATTATGGTGAATTTTATGCCAAAACTGGTCAAAATAGGATCTTTATCAAATTTGTTCTTTTAAATTTAACTTGCTGAACTTATTTTGAATTTTGGTATAAACATTCTAGACACTTTGAAGAATTTGACTGAAAATTTTCACTTGAATTGGACACTTTTAAGACCCTTTTTTATTCATTTTCTTAACTGAAGAGAAAATCAGTTTTCTGGAATTTAGTGATTTACATGAACGGTTTTGTAAAAATGAGATAAAATTGTATAAAACTCATATGAACATGAATTTTATATTTTTGGAAAGCTACTAATGTTTTCTTTAAACTTGATATTTTTAGTATTATCTAAATGATTTTATTTTAAACTTTATTAACAAAACAAGTTTATGTGGTACTGGACAAAATCAGTTTTGCACAATAAATTTGTATGATTTTTAATTATTTATCCAAAATTTTTTTTAGAAATTCTAAAGCCTAGTTTCTGGAAACATCTTGCAATTCATAGGAAAAATATTACATCCTATAAACTATTTATTTAATGCAGACGAAAAATGAAATAAAGTACGAAATTAAAACTGATTATAATTACAGCATCACTTTTTTTTTTATGGAGATGTTTATGCACAACTCTTCTTGAATTTTTTTATGAAAACAATTTTTGGTGATGAACAACAACTTGATTAAGGAAAATCACATAAACACATTATTTTCTAAGAGTCTCCCCATTAGATTTGACTATTCTAGGTGGGGTGATTTAAAGTTGGGAACCTATTAGGACTTCCACATACCCAAATCACTCCAAAAATTAAAAAAAATGATAAGAAGAAACAAGGAGAAAGTTAGTATGTGATTAAGAAGATAATCAAGAAAATAACAAGAGCTTCAACTTTACCTTGCTAGCTCAATGATGCACTTCCTTTTGCAAAGTTTTCTACCTTTTTTTTGTGATTTTCTTAATTTCTAAATGAGTTTCTAAATCCACTTAATTACTAACTTAAACCCCTTTTTTGTGTTTTTCTTTTGATGAACTTCTTTACTTACTAATTATTTTCCTAACTTTTACTTTCTTTTTCTTGAATGAGATTTTTTAGAGGAAGGAAGTAGTAGAGAAAATGAGAGTAGTATTCAGAAGTAATAAAATTAAGTTGATTTTAGCTCAACTTGGTTTGAAGTAAAAAAAGGAGGGTATTTATAGGGAAATGAGGTAGATGAACTAGGGTTTCAAAGAAGTAGAAAATCAGATTTTTAACCCAAAAAAATCTGATTTTTCCCATCCTTAATCACCCTAATGACATCACTCTAATGACCTCACCCTAATGACATCACCAAATCTCTTTGGAAACACAAATATTCTTATTCTTTTTGGATTTTCTCATCAATGAGGCAAAATCAGATTTTCAAAAAATTTTCTTCCCTAAATACATCATAATACGTAAAAAAATACATCGAAAAGCGTGAAAAACGAAACTGATTAGATCACTGCGCCAAACGCAGGAGCCTGCGCTAGGCGCATGTCCCTGCGTCTGGCGCTGGATGCTGTTGTGCGCTAAGCGCACAATCATGCGTCTAGCGCATGATCGTGTGCCTGGCGCACAACTCGAATCCACCGGAAAAAATCCGGATTCTTGCCTCTTACACATGGGATTTGATTCTTATTTTCACTCCTTTTCATGATTCTTATTCCCTAACTAATGAATAAAGGATGTGATTAGCGAATATATTCTTATTTTTTATTCAATGAACAAGGACTTTACCATCAAGAAAACTGATTACTACCGATTTTGGGATACGATTAAAATCCCGACGCCTAATTGCATCTCGTTTTTTCTATTTTTCGAAAAACTAACTTAAAATAATTAACGAAAACTCGTCAAATTAGTAAAAACGAGTGTGATTATACTACGAACCATACAATGGAATGAAACTCGCGCTCCGGGGTGAAACATGCATTTGACGAGGCGCACGCTCCACGATGCATGACAGTTTTCGTTATTTTTTATTTCTTTTCAAAATCTTTATTTATCCGAAAAAGGGGTTTAAAATTTAGTGTCTACATTATGTAGTACTCAGCTTTGCTGATTACGTGCTTTTGTTTGTATGTCGATCATGGTTGTGCCTTATTGATCCTGTGATGACCCATTTGGTGAGCAGTCTCTCGGGAACAATAGAGCATCGACCATTTCAGGTCTGAAGATGATGCATCATGGGTTCGGATATCGTGGAGAGCTTGTGTTTAGCTTTAATACTTTATAGTTTTGCTTTAATTATAGTTGACTTTGGTTTGGTTGACTTTTGGCTTTGGTTTTTGGAGTTGACTTATGGTTGAGTAAGTTAGTAAGTTTTAAAAGTTGTTTATTTATTTCCGCTGCAAAATTCTGAATAAGCCGATACGTTATCACATGGGTGATAATGCTTTGATAATTCTCTAAGTTTTATATTAAAAAGTATTTTGGAAAATAGAGAATTGTCAGGGTTTTACAGAGTGGGTTGGGTTTGGTTGGGCTGACTGGGCTGGGTTTGTGTGGGTTGGGTTTGGGTGGGCTGGTTTTGGGTGGGCTGAGTGGGCTGAGTTTGTGTGGGCTGGGTTTGTGTGGGCTGGGTTTGTGTGGGTTGGGTTTGGGTGGGATGAGTAGGTTGGTTTGATTGGGCTGGGTGAAGGTGCTGCCTTGGGAGTTAGTAGGTTGTTCAGTGGGCTGGGTTTGGGTGACATGGTCTTCAGTTGGGGTGGGCTTGGAAGTTGGTCTTTTTATTGGTTGGGTTTGAGTGGCATTTGGTGTTGATTTTTGGGCGTCAGTTTTTTTCCTGTCCATTGATTTTGGTGGGGTTTGCTTTTGGGCCTGGGACTCTGTGAAGTTGGGCCTAGGAGGGGTAGCAACAAATGGATTGGGCTTAGACCTTGTTCTACCTGCTGGCCCTGTACAGCTTTCCTGGGACTGAGCCCACTTCTTCTCTTTCTCAAGAGTTACTTTAACATACTCCACTCCTCCCTTGAGATCCCCATTAACATCAAACACAAGGACTTCTTTAGCCAAAGGCTCTATATCTATGACCTCATCCCTCCTCTTTTGTTCTTCCTCCCCCCTCTTTTCTTCTTCCTCTTTCTGTCTTCTCTCTGCATCCCCCTCTCCACTAGTGGAAAAATAAGGAAGGGCTGCGTTTTTGGCCAGCAGCCCTTTCGTAGCAGCCCTTCACTAGAAAAGAAGGGATGCGATTTTAGGCCAAAAATGCAGCCCTTGTATAAGTGAAGGGCTGCGGTTTAGGCCTAAAACCGCAGCCCTTCGTATTTGGTATTTTTTTTAAAAACAAAGCTGCTAGCCCAGCACCCCCACCCCCAACCCCGCCCCCGCCCCGCCCACACGCCCACCCCACTCCCCCCCACCCCCCCACCCCCCCCGCCCCCCCCCCCCCCCCGCCCCCACCCCCCCCCCCCCCCCGCTAGCCCCGCACCCCCACCCCACCCCACCCCCTTCACTCCCCGCACCCCCACCCTGACCCCCCCTGCCGCCCGCACCCCCACCCCACCCCACCCCCTCGCCATCCCCAACCCCCTGCTGCCAGCCCCTCCACCCACTACTGCCAACCACCCCACCAGCCCCCTAGCCCCAGCCCAAAGAACCCACCGTGGCGGCCCCCCCACCCCCACCCAACACCTCCCTTCGACACAAAAAAAACCGATCGAATTGCAATATATGACAAGTTTTTCAACGTAATAATTAACTTTAAATATATATATTTAATAATGTAAAAAGTGTACATAGAATTGATACCAACTAGTAGATCTAGCTAATTATATCACGAATTCCACCAAAATGTATCATAAGCAATCATCACAAAGGTAGGACGCCAACTTATCCCGAACTTCATGTAATTCGTCTATGGTGAAGGCCCTCAAACTTGGTGTGTTATTCATATAAACCTTGCAAAACAACCAAGGAATAAACACATAATATAAGATTTCAATCATTTACCGTAGTTAGTAGTTCTAAAAATGACATATATTTTCCCGAAATTCAATCAAAAATAAATGCAAGCCTAAAAATCTACACACTAGTTATATTATACCTCATATTATCATGTTCAAAAAGAAAATGGAGTTAAATGACTCGAGAAACAGGATTTGGACGCGAAAAGGCAAAAATAGGCCTAAAATCACATTTACGTTCCCGAAATTCAACCAACAACAAATGCAAGCCTAAAAATCTACACAATAGTTACATTATACCTCATATTATCATGTTCAAAAAGAATTTGGGGTTAAATGACTCGATAAGTACGAATTGGACGCGAAAAGGCAAAAATAGGCCTAAAATAACCTTTTCGTTCCCAAAATTCAACCAACAACAATTGCAAGCCTAAAAATCTACACAATAGTTACATTATACCTCATATTATCATGTTCAAAATGAATTTGGGGTTAAATAACTCGATAAGTACGAATTGGACGCGAAAAGGCAAAAATAAGCCTAAAATGACCTTTTCGTTCCCAAAATTCAACCAACAACAATTGCAAGCCTTAAAATCTACACAATAGTTACATTATACCTCATATTATCATGTTCAAAAAGAATTTGGGGTTAAATGACTCGATAAGTACGAATTGGACGCGAAAAGGCATAAATAGGCCTAAAATGACCTTTTCGTTCCCAAAATTCAACCAACAACAATTGCAAGCCTAAAAATCTACACAACAGTTACATTATACCTCATATTATCATGTTCAAAATAAATTTGGGGTCAAATGACTCGATAAGTACGATTTGGACGCGAAAAGGTAAAAATAGGCCTAAAATGACCTTTTTGTTCTCAAAATTCAACAAACAACAAATGCAAGCCTAAAAATGTTCACACTAGTTATATTATACCTCATATTATCATGTTGAAAAATATTTTGGAGTGAAGTTACTCAAAATCTAAGAATTGGAAGCGAAAAGGCAAAAATAGGCCTAAAATGACCTTTTCGTTCCCAAAAATATGCATGTGCTACTTTGGTTTCTAAACCAATTAATACCTATTACCAATCGATCTAATCTAAACTAATATACTAATAAGTTACATACCTTTTGAAGATCATCGACGTTAGTGCAATGGTTGATGATATCGAACATGTACCTCAGCACGTAATAGCCACATGCAAGTCCATCATCTTGTTGCGGACACTAAATGTTCACCGAAGGATGCATCCAATGACATTCATGTTAGATGTGTAGTATGTGGCGAAAAGTGTTTCTATATAAGGACAAACAAATTATTCATATTACCTCGACTGATATCCAAGCAGGAGCTTTTGGTGCTCGAAGTCCTGTTGCACTAATATGCTTCATCACACTACATCAATACATTATTATAAAATTAGATGTACTAATTGTTTATATATATAAAGATGATGAATAATGTGTAATATTAATAAGTGCGCATATATTGAGTTTCGATTAGGCTACCTATTTAACATTGATTTGATTAGTAAGGACCGTGGTGGTTGTCGACGCAAAGAATCAAAGTGGTAGACTTCGTTACGTGACAAACATATCGCAAGCAGTGTCCAATGAGCCCTACAACAAGAAAATATAGTTATTATTAATCATAGAACAATTCATAGGTGAATTTAATTATCGAATAATAAAAGTAAAGCGAGTTTAACAAGCATACTGTTCAATATAAGGGACAAGGATGATCTGATGATATCCAAAACGAGATGATGCTTTGAAACTCATATCGAGATACTCTTTCACTTCGGCTTTGTTTTTTAAGCAATTGTCATCTCGTATTATGTTTGGACATAACCAACCAAACATTGACTCATAACTTGATGTTGCAATCAATTCATTGTATAATAACCTGAGAAATCATATTGATTAAAAGTAAACTTACTTATTATGGAAGTTGAATTGTAAACTACTTAAGGCATATGTATCTGTATATTTAATTTATATACTTATGTATTACCTCATGAAAGTTTTTACCTCATGAAAGTTTGTATCATGGAAACATTCAACTGTACCCCACATAAGAATTCTTTAATATCGAGCTTAGAATTGAATGTCGATGACTCCTCAAAGTAGTGGAATTGTTGCGCCCCCAAAGGAACCTCTATTGTACTATCATCGGGTAAATCGCTAGCGCACTCATGTAACCAATAGCATGGAATAATAAGGCCTCGCACCACCTCTGGCTCGATAACAAGTGGATTCTTTGTCATAGAAACATTTCCCTTCAACACATTTCGTTCACCTTCATCACGTAAACTTGCCTTCTTATCAGGTGAACATGCCTTCTTTGCCTTCTTGTGTCATGTGAGCCTTCCCTTCCCCCAAACCTAGTAATTAGTTAAAAGTAAAGATATTACTGACTATCATAGGAACTATAAAAGAAAACACGCATATATATATGTATGTTAATCATTGTACCTCATCTGAAAACCGCACCAATGCACGCGGCCATAGAACATAACTGCCAAGGGCATCATTCAGTAACTGTAGACCAACTTCTGGCTTCGGCAGCGGAAGAGGTAATTCTTCGAAACCAGACACAATTTCATTGAGGGTGACCACATAGTGATTATCATGCACTAACTGGTTATGCAATCGTACTCGGTCACTAGGGGGTTGTGCATGGCCATAAGCTACCAGAATGAAACTATCATAACCATCTCCTCGAGCTAATAGTTCACATGGTGTCTCCTCCTTTTAAAAAAAAACTCCATTACATAATGAGTAAGTCTTGAATGGGCATCTAGGCATATGATGATGATTCAAACAACTTGTAGATTTCATAGCAAAATTACATTGCGTTTTCATACAATCTCATATCAAGAAATATACATACACATTATCATATATCTTACTCAAATTGGAACACATGACAATTTTTCCTCATCAACATCTAACAAAAAACAAGAGAATTAGGCTAATTACGTACCTCTCAACACCAAAGAGGAGCAATTATGAGAAGAGAGATAGTTTTGCCTTCCTTAGCTTCTTTTTCCTACAATTAACAAATCACACACGGCACATTAATCACATAATTTAATTAAGAAAACCAAAACTAACTAACAACCTAGATTAATTAACCATAAACTACACAAAATTGATAATGTGCCCACCCTGAGCCCTCCCTAGCCCTCCCCCACCCCTTGCCCAACCTCCCCAACCCTCCCCCACCCCCGCCCAAAGATCCCCAACCCTCCCCCCCCCCCCCGCCCTCTCCCACCCCCCGCCCAAAGATCCCCAACCCTCCTTCACCCCCCGACGCCCCTCTCCCACCCCCCGCCCAAAGATCCCCAGCCTCCCCCCCCCCCCGCCCATCACCCCCCACCCCTTACCCACCATCCCCCCCTCCCCCCACCCCCTACAATCACATTTTACAACACAAAATAAAAGAGAAATCAAATTAAACAAATTAATTAGAGAAATGAAAAAGAGGAGAGAGAGTGAGAGGGGAATTACATACAATGCAGTAGTGGTGGTGGTGGCGTCAAGGTGAAGTGAAGGAGAGAAGAGAAGAAGAAGGAGCGCAAGGTGGTGTGCAAGGTGGTGCAGCTGGTCGTTGCTGTGCTGAGTTGGTGCGTCGTCGTGGCGGTGGGTGCTGGTGGTGCGTGAAATGGTGGCGTCGTCGTGCGGTGGTGGGTCAATGTAGTGGCGGAATAGGGTTTTGTGCAAGGAGCTGAGGATTTCGCTCGTCAATTTTGTCTAAGGGAGGGAAATTGAAATGGGGGTACCGTATATGCGCGCAAATTAATTGGATAAAAAAAAAAAGGAAAAAGAAGGGTTGCGGTTAGTCCAAAAACCGCAGCCCTTCGTGTATGAAGGGTTGCGGTTTTTGGGCTAACCACAGCCCTACACTAATAGAGCTGCGGTTGGCCTAAAAACCGCAGCCCTTCATACAGTACGAAGGGTTGCGTTTTGTGGTTAACCGCAGCCCTTCACTAAAAGGGTTGCGGTTTCCTTGAAAACCGCAGTCCTTCATACACGAAGGGCCGTGTTTTCCAAAAAACGCAGCCCTTCCAGCGCAGCCCTTCCTTTTTTTCCCCTAGTTCTCCCTCTGTTGTCTCAACCTATCTTGCTCCTCCAACATTCTTCTTAACCTCTCTTGACTCTCAGCCCACTTTCTTTGCCTCTCTTATTTTTCCCTTTCCTTTTGTTCCTTGTCTGCATTCAGTTTATGAAAATTCTCAACAACACTAGAAGGAACCTCTGAGTTTGTTATGTACAAATCTATCTCTTTTTTCATTTGAAACAAACTAAACATCCTAATAAGATGCACATCACAGATAACCTCAACTAACTGTTGGATCCCATGTGGGTAATACTTAATAACAGGGTTTTTGGCAGGTATGGCATTTTGCTTGTGAGCTTCCTATTCTAAGTCTTGTAGCAAACACAGGAAGCTATACTCATCAGTATCTTGTACTCTTATGTCATAACCATTGTATTCATAGTGAACAGTTAACCAAATCGCAGCCATTTTCAAAGATACCCCAAACCCTACAAAATCATTACACCAAAAGAAACCCCACAATCAATTTACAGGCCACAATTTCTAGAAAAAAAACCCTAACATCATAGTTTCAATACCAACACATACGAAATAGTTGAAATCTTAAAAATTGCGCAATTAACATGGACGAAATTACATGTTCAGAAGAGGAATTAAGGTTACATACCTCGAAATTCGAACTCGCCTTGCAGAGATTGATCTTCCTTTTGAAAAAAAAAAAAGTATTTTGTTTGAATCTTTGAAGAACTGGGTGCGTTTTTTGCCAAAAAAACCCTAGATTTTGGGAATTTTTCAATCACTGTCAACTTCCAATTCTTCTTCTTCCTTTACTTTCTTGCATTTAATGTTCCAACTACCAACTTTCAAACATAAAACACACACACTTTCTCTCCATTCGCGCGCTTTAATGCAAACAACCTAACGTCTGTTAACCTGCCGTCATTAGTAAGGGTATTTTAGACCCAAACACAAATCTCTGGGGTATCTGAGGAATTCCCCAAATGTGAGGGGTAATTTGGGAATTACGCCAAACCTCAGGGGTACATGAGGAAATTTCCCTACTTATAATTGTTAGGGTTACTTGTCTTACAAATTATTAGGGGTTACTTGTATGAATTGAAAGGGTTGCTTATATCTTGATATCGTTAGTTTGTCTTTCACGCGCGCGTGTCACATGGTTTGTTAATCATGCTGCCAACCACATGAAAAATCGCTTCCTTCACAATATTGCGAACTTTCAACGGTAAATTTATATATATAAACTCTTTTAAAATTTTCAGTTAATATTTTCTATTAAAATCATAACTGTGACGGAACTGTTTAATTGATCTTTGTTTGATTTATGGTACCATTTTTGTTGGATTTTTCGATACGGTTACCTAAAATTTTGTCCAAATTTTTCGATTTTTTGGTGCAGTTTTTCAAGAAATCCCTGAAACAGTACATTAGTCCGGAAAGTTAAATAAATCAACGTTACTACTAAAGATATTTTAATATAGGAAAATTGTCAAGAATAAACTAACTTTATTTTGGGCTGTTTGCTCAAAATAAGTCATACTTTTGATTGACCAAGAATAATAAAAACTTGTGGTGATATTCGCTTTTACTGATCCTAACCAGTCAATAACCTATTATAACAGGTTATCTTTCTACATGTCATTTTTCAATTGGTTTAAATTTGTTAATTTAAATTTTATATTAAAAAACGCTATCCTCTCCCTCCATCTTCTTTCTCTTCCCCTTCACCTCTCCCATCAGGCCATCACCAGTGCTCCTCTTCTTTCCTCCCCTTCCCCCTCCACCACTGCAACACTAAAACACCACCCACCCACAACACCACACATATTTTTCTAACGAAACCCTTTTTTCTCTCTCCTCTCCCCCTCTCTCCTCTACCCGGCAAATCCAACTCCTTCTTAATAGTCACAAACCTCCAAAAATTAATTATTATTTGACCAATTATTCACGAATTTTCGCAAATCAGTACAAGAATTCAAAACCTAGTATCGAAAACTAGGGATTCGAAGTAGGGGCAAAATCTATGGGGTATGGTTCGAATAATTTTATGGTTTGCTATGTGATTCGCAATAACATATTTGTTTCAAGTGCTGAGTGGAGTCACATCGAACAAAGGAGCGAGTATAGATGTTGGAGATGCGTGCTATGCTGCTTTTGTTTTGTCTCTCTCAAAAATGTATTTTTTTGGTTTATTGGCAACAGCTAAAGGATCACGGATGGACCGCGATTGATGGCATCAAGCCACAACCTTCCTGTGGGTTATTCTATAAACTTCATAAATCCCTTAATCCTCCTTTTTTGTAATACGTCATCAGGTACATGATCACAAGATTCACAACCTTATGGTGACTTGTGAATGCAAGCCCCAGCTGGGTCGTGATGTCTACTGGGTCGTAATGTCTGCTGGGTCGTAAAGGCTTATCTGAGAAATTTCGAGTTGTTGTGGTGGTGGGTTTTTGAAGGGGGATGATTTGTGGCGGTTGTGGTGGGGGCTGAAGAGGAGGATTCCGGTTGGAGGAAGGAGGAAGAGGTGGCTTGGTGTTGGACGAGGTGGTTGGGAGGTGGCGGCAGTGGCCTTCCCTCCTTCCTGCTCAAGTGTCGGTGGTGGTCATGGTTCTCATAGGGTGAGTGGTGATGGTGGAGGGATGTGAAGGTGGTCAAAAGGAAAAAAAATTACCTATTATTCACGTCACCAGTCACCTGAACGTATTAAAAACAAACACCTCTACAAACTTTGATTATTCTAAGTTAATCAAAAGTCTGACTTATTTTGAGCAGATCGACCAAAGGTTAGCTTATTCTTGACAATTTATCCTTTAATATATTGTACATCGTACGCTTCTTCCTCTTTTGTTCTACACGCTTCGTACTTTTATAATATGTGCATACTCCCCTTTGACCATAACTCGTGATTTACACATAAGGAAAAACCCTAACTTTTTGGGTGATGTTAACCCTCCCATTTCATTAAGTACTACCACCTCCCTTTTCTTTAATCTACACACTCCTTGTTGGTTCTTTCTTTTTAAACTACACACTGTTACTTTTTCAATTTTTGGTAACATGTTCCATATATTTTCACCCTTATGGTCTACTTTTTAGTATAATAACCCACTTTAAATTTCCACTCTCCACCTTTTTAGTTTATTTCTCTCACTTTTGGACTTTCTCTTTAGTTCTCCTCCAAAGTGAAGTGAGTAAATTAGAAAGAAACAGATGGAGTAGTTTATAATAAATTTTCAATATCTCTTATGGAGAAATTTTTTCTACCCATATACTGGGCTATTTTTATCCATTTAATGGAACTTCTCTCCTTGTAAGAGTTTGGGGAGTTTATTTTTAGGTTTTTGTTTTTAATTACAAATTGTTTTGTTAATAGGAATTTGTGCAATGTCATGAAATTTTTTAGTTTTTCATCTACAACCATTGAATTGAATCAAATTCTAATTCGAAACTACAACAAATTAATTGATCCATTGATCAGAAGCAATCCAACCTAACCCGACGTTAATTAATAGATCTACCGTTATAGTAGCGTGGCTAAGCCAATTTACTTTTAGAATAATAGAACAAGTTAAATAATCGAGAACTAGTACAACTTTTAATCTACTGCACTAGACCCTAAATTAAGGTCTTTCCTCATAAAAGTTCACATTACTATTAGGAGAATTTGTTAAAATCTACCTACTATATGCAATATTTTTCAAAAAAACCCACCTAATTTTTCTTGAAAAACAATAACCAATTATCAAAATTTTCTTTTGGTACCACTACTAATAAAAGCGCCTATTTTTTCGCAAATGGGGTCCACTCTAATGTTTCCCTCCTCCAAAATTTAAAACCTTAATATAGAAAGTAAAGACGATTAGGTAGATAAATAATCCCAGATTTCAATACCCAATCTTAAAAGTTATGATTTACCATTGATTCCACATCCTAATAACGAATGGGACAACAAAAACGACTAATAAATATGTAAAATTAATACTTGTTAGGAATCCTAATCTTAAAAATGGTATGATCCCCAAAATTATAAATTTTAATCATGAGATTACTGATTACGAATCAAAATTTAATTAGAATTAACCCTTAAAATTTAGATCTCTAATAAAATTTGTTGATTAAGATTGAAAATATAAATATAATTTATGTAGATGTGGGGTTTATGATAGTAAGGGCATGTTCGTTTCACCTTATTTGTGCTTAATGTTATCTTATCTTTTTCTTTTTTTTTTGAACTTTTCTTATTTTTTCTGAACTTTTCTTATTTATCATTTACTTTTCTTATTTTTCGTTTACTTTTCTTATTTTTCCTTATATACTAAAAGTACTTATCTTATTTTTTCTTATTTTTCCTTATATATGCTAGAGGTACTTTTCTTAATTTTTTTTGGAACTTTTCTACTCCATTATTTATGAAAATAAACAAAAATAAGATGAATAAAGTAGACACTAAACCGTAAATAATGGGAGGGAAAACAACTTGAAAAATATGAGAATCATTGAAGTGGGCCCCATAGATGAAATTTTTAGTGGTTTCCCCAAGTTACCAAAAATAGAAATCGATAATAGGTAGTTTTTTTTTAAAAGGGGTTCATTATGCAATTTTTTCAAAGAATCGAAGTTGTATATCTTGTTTTAATTTTTTTTCCAATGCATCATTTCCATTTAAAGTTGCATTTTAAGGCCCTGTCATTTTGAGATGAACTAAAACGAGTTGAACTCAACTAAATTGAAACGAGCTGAACTTAAGTAAAATTGTGAGAGTAAACTAGCTGAACTGTGAGAAGAAAGTAGCTGAAATGATCGAATTGAAATGAGCTGAGCTGAACTGAACTGAAACTGTGCATAAAAGAATAGTGCCTAATTGAATCATGTACATTTTGATAAAAAATTCCTACTTTTTTGGTCCATTTTCAGTTTTCTCCACTACTTATTTTTTTGTTTCTTAATAATTACGGGGCCCAATTCGTATAATGCAATTGAGAAAAATGGAGGAAGTAATAGGTTAATTCTCTGCAAGATCTCTTCAACTTGTCTAATGTTTTTTTAGTTTGATATTTTTTTTAGTAAAGGAGAGAAAGAAAAATGAAGGGTAGAGAAAATAAAGCAAAGGAAAAGAAAAGAAACAAACCAGATTTTCATAATATAGTTTAATGGAAGGATTTGATTTTGTAATAAATTGAGTGTTTGGTTAGTTTTAATTAAACCTATGAAAGGATAAGGAAAGCGAAAAAAAAAAGTTTGTTGATAGCTTCATAATTTGTCTCCCCTTCCAAATTCCTCCAATTTTGGAAAGAAAGGGAAATATTGATTTTATTAGAACGTTTCCCTTAATTTCTTTTTACTTCCTATAAAATCCCATCCCTTCCATTCATTTCCTTTCAGTTATCCCCTTAAACTAAGAGCGCAATTTTGCAATCCAAGAAAATATAACTGCACAAAGAAAAAAATGGAATTAGTGAACGAAAATTAGAAGCACATGCTTGAATGAGATTATGAGAGCAGATGAGCAATGGAATTCATTGCCATGGATAAAAGTTTGGAGTACAGGCTACAACAAATTTTGTTCATTTATTCCTGTTTAATTATCCTAAATTAGTGAAAAGTTTTTTTTTTTTGCAATTTTTTGTCCATAAAATTAAGTATAAGATCAATCTAATATCCTATGGTTGAGATGGCAAATATAAGATCAAAGGCCTATAGTTGCTAATAGTGATAATTAGCGACAATCGACACTCGTTGTAGAATTTTCGAACTTTTAGAACCAAACATAAGAAAGTCATGTACCTGTAGAAGATGGGACCTCCATGGTAGTTGCCATGCTACGTGCATATGTCGTCGGCCAAAAACTTACCTCCGGTATCATTAATGATACGCGCCTGCACCAAGTCCAATATTTCATGATATTTTGGCTACTAGCCAAATTCCACTAGTACAGAATTGACGATTTGCGTCGGATGCGAGGCGCCCATTTGCGTCGGACATGGGTCCGACGGCACAGCTCTCGATCAGGATACATGATCTGCGTCGGACAAGCATGCGACGCAGATTTCTCACTGTTTGCGTCGGACCCAGACTACCACGCGACGCAAATAACTCTTGGGCTGCTAGCTGTTGTGGATGCAGGACTCCACCATTTGCGTCGCACCTTGCTCTACATGCGACGCAAATGGCCTACTATCTGCGTCGCACATTGAGCAGCATGCGACGCATATGGTACAACCTTGCAGCCACAGCGTCAGCAGCCCAACTATCATCTGCGTCGCATACATCATGCGACGCAGATAGTAGGCCATTTGCGTCGCATGTAGAGCAAGGTGCGACGCAAATGATGATTGTTGGGTTTTTTTTCTCTTTTTTGTTTTTTTTTCATATACAAAACCTTAAACTTCAAAACTAAACGAACATTATAATAATAATTATGAGCAGAAAATTCGGCAGAGTCTCCTTTGTAATTTGGACAACCCAAGAAATCATTGGGAGAATTTTGCATATATAACCAAAACCTGTTCCAGTACATCTCAAAGCAACTAAAATTGCAATCAATTGCAATCAGGCAACCAACAAAATATTGTTCAACCTATAAATACATATACTAACTAGTTAGTTTGCAGCTTTGACGACCTCTACAAAGTATTTTGCAAAAAGTTCTCTAAGTTCGTCGATTTCAGTTGCGGAGTATGGCTGAGGACTTGGTGGAAAATCCTAGAAATATATTAAATTAGTTAATATACTTGAAAATTCTATAAGTATAAATAACGAATTTACGACATACATATACCTCCTGTAAATTATCTGAATCATAGTGCATGCAGACGATTTCAAGCATGTTTTTCATCACGAAATAGCCGCATTCCGCTCCTTCCGATTGTTGAGCACACTACACCAAATTTAAGATATATATTAGAATCAGAAATAAAATCCTAAATAGAATTATAAAATGTGTACGAAATACAAAACATAATAGTTTTACCGGGATCGTTATCCAAGACAATTTAGTTCCTTTATTGGATCCTTCAAGGCGCGTGAAACTTGTATATGCACTAAGTATAGAAATTTTGTAACAATTAATTACTATAAACATTTGTAAATTATTTAAAATATCATAAAATGCATGTAAATTAATTAACATGTATAACAACTATGAACTTACATATTCAGCGGCATCTTGATAGCTAATTTTCTTTCTCTCTGTAGCGAATCAAATATATATACCGCTTTCTTAGATAGACAAATGACAAGAAGAATCCAATGTTCCCTAAGGCATGAAACAAAATGTGATGCTCATATAACCACAAGTTCATATAGATAAAACAAAGAAAAGATTAGTTTAACTAACATACTTTTGAATATAGGGACATAGGATGAAACGCATATTTTGATTCGCTTTAATTGTACTTGCCATGTAGTTGATCACGGCATCTGGTTCATTGCGTATCATGGTCGCCGAAATCATACTTGGACACATGAAACCAATAGTACCCTCTGGTTCAGACTCCTCTTCCAAATACCTACACTCCAAATACTTATACTTAGAAGAAACAATAAAAATAAATATCAATGTTAATTAGTTTGGAGTTTGAGAATTCTCACATCATAAATATTTGCAAAATGGATACATTAAGCCATGCTCCCGTGAGAAATTGAAAAACATCTTGTCGCGAGAGAATGATCATCTGATCACTATCATAGTTGAAGACGGTACCCTTCATAACTTGCATATTAAAAGGCTCATATGAGGGCCGGTTGCAAAATAATCGGTGCATATCCTTGACAATATCATCCATATCCTCCAGTGATAAGTCAATAAAAGGATCTATGTACCTATGTGCAGACTCATCGGTGCAAAGATCACTAGCAACTAATTTTTTTTCTTCTTCTTCTTCATCGCACCTCCCTCAAGCAAATGTTCCTAATTCAATTCGACTTCTTTTTAATTCATACTATATATGTATATAGATTATTTCATATATCAATCAAGCTTACGTAGTATATAAATCAAGATATTAAACATAAGTTACCTGATTATCTGAGACTATGAATACCAACTCTTTCGGCCATTCCATGAGTGAACCCTCAGCTTGACTGAGTTTCACGATGTATGGAGTAGGTAGTGGAACTGGAGCAGCTGCGTAGTCCGGAAAAAAATTATCAACACTCACTTTCACGGCCGTAGGATGTGATGATGACCCCAGTTGTGGATGAACGGTACCCTCAGCTACAATGATCGGCCCCGAGACATCCGCTAATGCCAAACGACATGGAACTTGACTCTTAACATCCAATGAGAACACAATGTCATTAATTAAGTGTTTTAGAAGCATAATATCATAATCTTAGAAGATATATAAAATAAACTTATACCTGCAAGTTTACAAATGGATCATTTCCCCCCGAGTGACAGCTACTAGGATCAACTGGAGTGTGAGGACTTCGGACCGGCGCATCTTCCCTTGTTTGATTTGGTGCTTGAAGACCTAATTGCGCCGCAAAAGCCATCAACCTTTCTTGAACTATTGCATCTATCTTCGAGTTCATCTCTTGCATCGTTTGTTCTCTAACTCTTTGGCTCACTCTAGCCTCGAACTCCTGCATCTCCTCATCATCCATGCCCCTACCCTTTCGAGCAGTAGTACTCCGATCAGGATCTCCCCAAACAGATGTAATCCCAATGCTACGCCCAGTTGTTAACACACGCCCAGGACGGTCTTTCCTCTGTAAAGCACGTGATAGAGCATCATCCATCCGACCTGGAACAAACTCTCCTTCCTTTTCTTTCCTTTTCCAATCATCCTGCGTCCAATTAAAAAAATTCATATGATTAGCAGAATACGAGTAATTAGACAAGAAAATATCATTAAATTTGAAAAATGCTTACAATGGACTCTTTTATCTTTTGTGTTTCTTCATTAGGGAAGAAAATATTTCCTTCCTTATCTTTTTTCGATCTCGCGAGAAGCCATGGCAAAGTTCGATCCGGCAAGAAGGAAAAAACTGAAGATGTGGATGAGTCAACAGATGATGCTGTAGATGATGAAGGGATATACCCTTTTTTTTCGAAAAAGGAATCATCTCCGCATATGACTTTTGACCCAGAAAATGAGGATGAATGTTGGCAGCCTGAGACTTTCTTGCTTTTTCGCTTTTAGCCTAATATAAAAACAAGTAAATAGTCAATATTCACAACATAAAAAATTGATTATAACATATTATGTGATTGTAACGTACATATTATATACCTTAAACTCATCAAAGCTACACTTTGTCACAAATTGCTTCCAAATCTCTTCCGTGATGAAAGGATAGAGCACATACGGTTGCTTATCATTGTTAGGCCCCTTCCTCGTTTTTGTGATCCATCAACTCACCAATTTTGACTTGAAATCCCTCCACCGCTTATCATAAGTAGTCAACACATCTCGTTTCTTCCTCTCATCCTCTTGTATTCCAAACTCTCTCTTCAATATACAAAATAATACACGATTAGTAACTAATAAATAAGATCTCAATTAAATTAAAAAAATGACTTTTTAAATACATGGGTTACTTACTTTAGCATCTTCCCATAAACTATTTTAAAGGCCTAGTGGAACATCATCCCAACTATTGTACAAGATAGACACTTTGCTTCTACTGATTTCACTGCAATGTGTCTTGTATGCACCAACATGCTCCCCAATCGGACGCATCCACTGATCCCACTGAAGTACTCTTTGAACCCCGGGTATGGAACAAATCCCTTTTGTAGGACCTCTAGCCTTACTCACTCTTTTCTTTCTACTACCTCCATCAGTAATCTCGGCCTCAGAACGTGGCTGCCGATCATCTGATGCATCATGCATTATCTCATCTTCCATCACTACACCTGAAACCAAATACAAATACCAACCAAAAACATGTTAGATTCATGAATGAAGTACTACAAAATTATTTTAACAATGCATAAAGTATATAAAATTGAAGATTATAAACAATAGTAGTTGCAATAATATTACATAAATTACCTATTAATCAATTTTTTCTTTGACAACGTAAAATCCCTCATTATGGTCTTAACGAATGTAATTTGGGTCCAAATCTTCCCCTAATGTACTTGGAATGACTACCGACGAAGTAATAACTTCATTAAATTGTGCATCGTATTCTTCTTCATCGTGTACATCATCAATTCCAAGTATTCTCCTTTTTCTGACAACAGACCATTTCGAATCGACAGGGTCAACCATGTAGAAAACTTGTTTTGCTTGTGATGCCAATATGAAACTATCTTCATGATGCCCTAACCGGCTGAAATTGACTAATGTAAAAAAGCCATGTTCATCCTTCTTTAAACCACGACGAATATTAACCCACTTGCATCGGAAAAGCGGAATTTTGAAGTCAACGTAGTCAAGTTCTAATATCTCTTCAATGAACCCGTAGTAAGACTTCATTGTCTCAACAATTGTTCTATCCCTTCTACTTGTATACTCTGATGACAAAGCCCCCAACGTAACACCACTGTTTTGCATCGTGGATTTGTCATCTTGCCGCTTAGTGTAAAATGAATAACCATTGATGTCATACCCTTCATAGGAAAAAACTTGCATCTTTGACCCATATGCCAACCATCTCAACGTATCCGATACATCATTTTTTGGGTCAGATAATTGGTTCATAACTCGTTCTTTAAACCAATCAACGAACGAACGATTATGCTCAATCACCAACTCACGTTTATTCTTCAATGGATACTGAACACTAAGAACAGTCATGTGCTCATCTAAGTAAGGATGAACTTATTTCAGATTTTCTAACACTCAATATTCTGCTTTTCTTTTCAACTCTCCATCAAGACACAATATTTTTTTACCAATTGTACCACAACCATCAAGTCTTCCTTCATGTCTAGATTTTGGCAATCCAATTGCTTGTGCACGTGCTAAATACTGACTTACATATTCAGATACTTCCTCTGCAACTGTTCTTTGGACAATACTTGCTTCTGGTCTGGCTGAATTCATCACTTTGCCCTTCAAAGTACCCATATGTCTTTCGAAAGGCCACATATACCGCTCATCAATCATATCCTCATCACAAATAGGGCATGCCTTTGCTCCTTTAACTGTATACCCAGACTGTAGGCGTGTTTTTATTTCGCCTACGCGGTGTGAGCGCGTATTTGATTTGACTTCCCCACTGTTAAGGTTTTATTGAAAATTGTTTTGTATTGAAAGAAGTCGCCAACAATTCTTTTTAGGAAGAATCATAAACCTAATTGGATATGTGAAAATCATAGGGACAAATTATCCAATGTAGATTTCCCCTTCCTGACTCCATAGATGGTCAAAATGAACCAAAGATTGAGTTCGGGGGTGAGGGTACGAATATAGTCATAATGAACCACATTCGCCCAAAGTTAGCCTCTACTAAATATCGATTCATAACAAATTTTATGCCAAAAAATAATCATATAATATTTTTATACACCCTAAAAATATTTAGTCTAAATTGGTTCAGGAAACACATAAAAAGACTAATTTTTAGTGACAAGTTATTATGCAATCAATATTACAGGGAACCTAACAGGTTGTCCAAATTAATCTGATTAATATTAGAACAGTTCTTTAGGTCTTGTTTAGCAAAAATAACATGTGGGTGATAAAAATCACGCAGGACAATCATAATAATATGTATAGAATAATCAGGCAGACATATAATAATGTATGAAAATAAATAAAAATAAGAAAAGAAAATATTACAGGGAGTTAGTATAATATACAATACTTACAGTCGCATGAATTTGTTAACAGTCTACATCATGAATAGAATGTTAGTAACTTCAAGAAAATAATAAAAATAAATAAAGAAATAAATAAAGAAAATTAAGTTTGTTAATTTAGTTGACCTCAGAAATTATACCACCGTCCGAGATCTTGATTTGTACGGATCTTGGAAAATTGAATATGTCGAACAATCCTTAAAAACGAAAGTTTTGGTCTTGCGTCTGTTTACTTGTTGCTTCAAACCAAATATATGGATTTATGGTATGTGTGCTGCGTAGGTTCAGATGAAGAATATTAGGTGAGATAATTTGTTTTGGGCGAATTGGTGTGGTGATATGGCGGTGGATGGAGTATTGTGTTATTAGGATATGATGAACTATGATGGTGTTAGGCGTTGACTAGGTGGTGAAATATTAGTGTTGTTGGTGTCGAGTGATTATGGTTTGAGAGCTGTGTTGCGTCGTGTGAGATATTGAGAGTAAAGCCGTGAATTATGAGAGAGGGGTCGGGAGATTATATAGCGTAGGTAGGTAGTTGAGATGCAATAGGTTTTCGAAAGTTAATAGGTTTCTAAAAGATTTTTATCAAATAGTTAGATAAAGATTTTAAAAAAAGAGTTAGTAAGAGATATTTAAAATCACTTTGGAAAAAGATTATTTTTATTGAAAAAGATTTTAGAAAATAGTTTGACAAAAGATATTTAAAAACAATTTGGTAAAAGATTATTTTTATAAAAGATACTTTTATTAATAAAACTTATCAATGTAATTAATTAATTCTATTAATTAAATTGGGCTAGAAAAGGGGTTTCATAAAATTGGGCTTTCATAAAACTATTTTTAAAAGGTTTTCGAAGATGGGCTTTTATAAAACTATTTTAAAACGTTTTAGAAAGTGGGTTTAGTAAAACTAGTTATAAAAAAGGTTTTCGGAAATGAGTTAATAAAGAGAGTTAGAAAATGGATTTGGTTTAAATCTTTTTATTTTAGACTCGTTCTTTATTCTTTCCTCGATCCGGACCAATTGGAGTAGGGTATTGGTCATCATAGGGTACTAAATGGGGAGACACAATTATGTGTCTACAAAAGCCACCACTTTGACTGAGGTTCAGGAAACCGATAGTCAAAGTATACGGTGTCGGGACGGAGAACGATTCTAAACGCTCTGCAGTTTAGAACTGATCTATAACCGCCGGTCTCTGCAAAACAAAGTTAGTATGCAGGACAATAACAACAAGCAATCTGATTACCTGCAGAAGAAGATGTTAGCAGATAGGTGCGAACAACTCAGATAAAGCACATAGTGATGCAAATGTACGCAAACTTAGACTCTCTAAGGATGCACAAGACGCTATGCAAGGATTAAGGTTATGCAAAGATAAGGGATGACACGTCATGCAAGGTCAGGGTTATGCAAGACTAGAATGTATGAAATACAATGCAAGGTCAGGGTTTTGCAAAGCTGTAATGCAAGGTCAGGATTTTCCAAGGCTAGAAGATGTGGATATGTAGAATGATCGAATGATCAGAAATAGATAGAATGATTTTCAAAAATCGTTTTTAGTAAACAATCGGGGTTCGTAAACGAGGTCCGCGGATTACAACTTCTCGGGAGTTTGATTTGAACTGGAGGAACCACCACACATAGGAAGCCCCCACTTTGGGTGAGCTTGCCTTGAATTAGGCATGAGCCTTAATCGAAATGTACTTGATCTGATATCGAAATGTAGTCGATCTGTCTTGAACGTTGAAAGTTATCGCTGGGGATTGTACTAGGGATTCTTCTTTGGGAAGATGATTAGGCAAAGTCAAATATCGCCAGAAACCATGGAATTGTCGGAGAGTCCTTCGGGGAAAAGGAGAGCTTGGATTGAAAAATAAAAAGGTTGAAATTTGTGACTTAAATGAATGTAGGTGGGAAAAGGCTTAAACGAGGCTAGGTGCAAACTCGAGTCTATGTCGGGATCTAGAAAGAGTATGCTCCTAAATTCTAGAAAATCAAATCATTAGACCATGACTAATTTTTATTTTATTGAAGCGGTCGGACCTCGAGATGATGAGGATTCCTACGTATCCTTACGGAATAAGACCATTCGTAGTTCTAGATCGGATTTTTTTATTTTAATAATCATTTTTTTTTGTCCTAACTTTTGCCTAGGCCGCCCTTTCGGGTTTTCAACCTAGCGGGCTTGGACATACCTTGAAGAAGGATTTAAGGTTGATGAAAGGTTGAAAGGTTGAAAGGTTAAAGGCTAATGTAAGGATTATGGATTTGGATTATAAGTTAAGGGTTTTGATGGATTGAAGGGATTTGAATGAGGGATAGAACTTGTGTGCAAGCCCCCTAGCTTGATCTTTTATTTTGCCTTTGGCTCTTTCTTTTCGAATCTTTCTTTTTGTGTGTTTTCTTTTGCTTTTGCTTCTTTTTTTTCACTTTTTTTATTTTTTTTTATTTGCCTGGCATTGATATTTTTTGTGTAGTAAGGCTTGCCCACAAGTTATTGGTTGAGGGTATTGGAAGGCTTGAAGGATATTTGTGGAGTTTTGGTTAATGGAGGGATTGTTTGGGTTAATGGAGATGATGGTTTAAAGGATTTTTGTTTTGGCTAGCATAGAGATGGCTTATGAAAGTTAATGGAAGGGATAGGGGAATAACTCCCGATCCAAGGTATGTCCTCTTTTTTATTTTTCTCTTTGTTTATTTCAGATCTCTTATTATTATTGTTAGTCAAGTTCATTAGGTGATTCGAGTTTCATCATTGAATTAGAAGCATAAATGAAAATGATGGAAGACCATTGAAAATAAAAATGCAATTATTTTATTAATTGAAAATGACTAAAACAAGGCTTATTAGAAGTAAAAACCTATATGACATAGACTCGACTGGAAAGGAAATGAAGGAGTTAGGGGAGGGACTCTCCGACTCAACCTAGAAAACTAGCGTTAAATGACTATGCCCCAGCGTTGTTTAGGTGCTACCCAAGGGGTTGCTGCTGTTGCTGACTTTTGCCGCAGGCGGAATTGGTAATCTACCGTCTTCAACCATATCCTGCAAATGATGCTTCAAAGTCCAGCATTGCGATGTCAGATGCCCATTCCCTTGATGATATTTGCAGTAGGAATTGGGGTTCCACCTACTGGATCTCTTCTCCAGAGGAGGGTCCGGAGTAGGGCCAAGAGGCTGAAGTGATCCCTTTGCATGAAGCCTAGTGAAGGCTTCTTCTAGAGACATGTCTAAACGAGTGAATGTCCTTTGAGGTCCTTGATAACCTTTCTTGTCAGTAGCTATGGCATTGACCTCATTGCTTTTGGAGCTAGAAGGGCCATTGTTACTCTTCTTGAAAGAGTTGTTGTTGTTGTTGGAACCCTTATTCTTATTGGCCTGTACCTCCTCTTCAATCAGCAGGCCTACCTTATAGAGCTTCGTGAAAGACTCTATAGGTTGGAACTTGATATGATCCCCATACTTGGGCTGCAGGTTACGGATCACCAATCAGACTTGATCCTCTTGGGATGGCCTGTTAGTCATTTGCGCAGCCTTTTCCCTCCATCTGTTAAGGAAGGTGACAAAGTCTTCGTTGGAATTCTGCTTAGTTAATTCCAACTCACGAAGGCCAATGGGAAGCTGAGTATTGTAAATGTATTGCTTGTGGAACTCTTCTCTGATGTAGTCCCAGTCATTCAGCTTGGCTTTATTTAGTGATCTGAACCACTTGGATGGATGTGCATCCAAGGTTAAGGGAAAGACATAAGCAAACAGGTCCTTGCTCATGCCCTTGAGAGCCATAGAGATGGAGAAAGCTCTCAAGTGGTCATCTGGGTCTTCGACCCCCTTGAATTTTGGGAGGTCACCCAATGTTACCTTTTTAGGGAGTTTTTCCCTCAGTTCAGGATCAATAATGTCATGGCCATGAGCCTGACCCTCGAGCGCAGGAATTGACTGGATCAATTGCTCGAGTTTTTCAAACCTCAGTTCTGTGTTGGTTTTGATCGGTGGTGGAGTGTCGCCTTGCTCGTCTTCTTCAGTTAGCTTCTCCCTTAGTGTCTTAATCTCTTTGTCTTGTTCCTCAAGACGTGAGTTCATCAGTTGAAGTTGGGCCATAATGGCACTGAGCTGTTCATTAGTGTCTCCCATTTCGGACGATGATTCAGAAGAGTCGGAGGATTCGTCTAAAAAAGTTAGGATGCGCTTGACGAGTCTAGGAGTAGGTCGACCTTGTTGCCTCTCTGTCGGACGTTCCCAAGTTATAATCTCACGACCTGTCTTGAACAGAAATCGAATGGACCTCGTAAATTTTTAGAAATGATGCTTTCGAAATGAGAAATGGAAATGAGGGAGGGAGAAATGAAAATGAAGATGAAAGTGGAAATGGGGATGAAAAATGGAAGGTGAAATGGAAATGAGAATGATCAGAGACGGGTATGATTATGATTATGATGGTGACATGGGCCTAACTATATGCATATGCAGATGTGAATTAGACTGGACTGGACTATGCAAGCAAAATGGACTGAATGGCTGGGCTTTTATGCTAGTTTCACTAGACTTAATGGATTGCCTTTATGGACTTATGGGTGATTGGCTTCGCCAGACTCGATGATTTTGGGCCATTATGGACTTAAGGTAGACTAGCTTCGCTAGACTCATAAGGTAAGAGTAGCTTCGCTAAACTCAGAGGGTGCCTTTATGGTCTTGGGGGTGACTAGCTTCGCTAGGTCAAGGTGCCGTTATGGACTTATAGGGTGCTATTATGGACTTAAAGGGATGACTAGCTTCGCTAGGTCAAGGGGATGCCGTTATGGTCTTAGAGGGATGGCTAGCTTAGCTAGGTCAAAGGGGTGCCGTTATGGTCTTAGAGGGATGACTAGCTTAGCTAGGTCAAAGGGGGTGTCGTTATGGTCTTAGAGGGATGACTAGCTTAGCTAGGTCAAAGGGGTGCCGTTATGGTCTTAGAGGGATGACTAGCTTAGCTAGGTCAAAGGGGTGTCGTTATGGTCTTAGAGGGATGACTAGCATAGCTAGGTCAAAGGGGTGTCGTTATGGTCTTAGAAGGATGACTAGCTTAGCTAGGTCAAAGGGGTGTCGTTATGGTCTTAGAGGGATGACTAGCTTAGCTAGGTCAAAGGGGTGTCGTTATGGTCTTAGAGGGATGACTAGCATAGCTAGGTCAAAGGGGTGCCGTTATGGTCTTAGAAGGATGACTAGCTTAGCTAGGTCAAAGGAATGTCGTTATGGTCTTAGAGGGATGACTAGCTTAGCTAGGTCAAAGGGATTTGGACTTCGTCCTATATGGATTTAGAATTGGACTGGATTGACTTTGAAAATGAGTTGGGCCTTATGTGGACCTAACTCTGGACTTAGTCCTATATTGGTTTGAAGTTAGACTTGAAAATGCACATGGGCTTGACATTGGAAATGGATTGGAATAGACTTGGATTAGACTTAGACTGGGCTTGATGTTGACTAGAGTTTACATAAAGATGCAAATGGGCCTAGGTTTTGACATGAGCTAGACTTATATGGGCCTAAGATAGACTCTAACGCTAGCGGGCCTAATATGAAAGCATGGATTCGAATTAGATGGACCCTATATGAATGCAAGACGAATTCTAATGCATATGGGCCTAGAATGAATACAAGTGAATTGGGTCGATTAGATTGAATTGGATTGAAAGTGTTTGGGATGGGCTTAGAATTTTCGAAATTCATTTTTGAAAGGAACCCCTTGTTTTTATCTTTTGTTAGGAAAAGATGATGGATTAATTTTGAAAAATATATATTTTTTGAAATGTCGTGGTATTATAATGATTAATAAGTGTTTTTGAAAAAAAGGTAGAATAGAAGAGGGTGTAGGATTGATCTTGAAAAATGTAAGTGTTTGAAGTTGATGAATATGGAAAGGTAAGATTGACAGGGATAGCAGGGATGAAATGGAGAATATGGATGCAATGAGACTCCTAAATGCCTATGAACTCTAGTTATGCATGGAGTGCATGAATGATGGACTATGCAATGCAGAGGGACTCTAGTATGAATGATGTCCGAACTGATATGAAAATCTAATGACTTTAGAATCCTAAACTTGACAGACTTCTAATGACTTTAGAATTTTGGATTTGATGAACTTTCAAGGATGCTAGACTCCTAATATGCACGAGACTCTAGTGGACCTGAACTCCTAAAGTGAATGAAACTCTAAGATGGACATAATTCTCATGGGTTTAGACTCCTAAGATGGATGAGACTCAAGCGAATCAAGACTCTAACATGGATAGAGTTAGATGGGGTTAAGAACTCTAAATGGAGTGAAACTGGATGAACCTAGACATATGAGCTAGATGGATTTCTAATGGAGTTAGAATTCCTAGGTGGACGAGACTTTTACAACAAGATGAACACTAAAAGGAAAGAAATCCTAATTGATGTACATATGAAAAGATGGATAATATACATGAAGAGATAGGATATAGCTAGGATGAATTTTCGAAAAAAGATAGGTGATAGAAAAAAGATGGAGATATTTTTTTTTGAAAAAAAAAGAAAAGAAAAGGTGGAGATAGAATTTTTGAAATAGATAGGAGATTAGAGATTGAAAATCTTCTTTATTTTTTTTGACTTGGAACAATGGTCAAAGGATCAATAAGCATGGGACGAATAGGCTGTGTGCCACGCAATTGATGTGCGCGGCACGCAGGCTATGCGTCTGGCGCAGGAACAGTGCGCCAGGCGCAAATTAATGCGTTTGGCGCACTGCTCTGCGGCATGCGTATTGGTAATTTGACGAGAGTTCGGACGAAAATGACGATCTATTTTAGACGCGATTTTAGGAACGACGCATAATAATGACAATTTGATAGGATAATCACAGGCAAGAATTGCAATCACAGGCAAATGTCATATAACATGGATGCAACAGTTCCAACCTAAAGTCCAATTCTACATTCAACTATTGGTCAGGTTTAGGTTAAGGCTGAAAAGGGTCCATGACTAAGAGATTGATCCCACGCTTCGTACCCCTGCTTAAAGGGGTGGCCACGTGTAAGATGCACTCCAGTATCAAGTTAGGAACAAGAGAACAATGACATGGTTGGGTAGGTTTGCTTATGACTAAGATCCAACACTATCGCTCAGGAAGCTTTTTGGAAGGACAAAGCGCAAACCCCTCGGGGGTGACCTCACACATAGAACATGTGCTAATGAGGCAAAGTAGATTGTCCTTATGGTGGCTGAACAATAGCCATGCACATGCAAAACAATATATTATTCTAAGGCATAAAATAAGAATGAATCGTATTTTTCAAGTTTCACCCACTCATTTAAAAAAATTAATTTTTTAAAATCATCCCCAGTGAAGTCGCCAAATTGTAGGCGTGTTTTTATTTCGCCTACGCGGTGTGAGCGCGTATTTGATTTGACTTCCCCACTATTAAGGTTTTATTGAAAATTGTTTTGTATTGAAAGAAGTCGCCAACAATTCTTTTTAGGAAGAATCATAAACCTAATTGGATATGGGAAAATCATAGGGACAAATTATCCAATGTAGATTTCCCCGTCCTGACTCCATAGATCGTCAAAATGAACCAAAGATTGAGTTCGGGGGTGAGGGTACGAATATAGTCATAATGAACCACATTCGCCCAAAGTTGGCCTCTACTAAATATCGATTCATAACAAATTTTATACCAAAAAATAATCATATAATGTTTTTATACACCCTAAAAATATTTAGTCTAAATTGGTTCAGGAAACACATAAAAAGACTAATTTTTAGTGACAAGTTATTATGCAATCAATATTACAGGGAACCTAACAGGTTGTCCAAATTAATATGATTAATATTAGAACAGTTCTTTAGGTCTTGTTTAGCAAAAATAACATGTGGGTGATAAAAATCATGCAGGACAATCATAATAATATGTATAGAATAATCAGGCAGACATATAATAATGTATGAAAATAAATAAAAATAAGAAAAGAAAATATTGCAGGGAGTTAGTATAATATACAATACTTACAGTCGCATGAATTTGTTAACAATCTACATCATGAATAGAATGTTAGTTACTTCAAGAAAATAATAAAAATAAATAAAGAAATAAATAAATAAAGAAAATTAAGTTTGTTAATTTAGTTGACCCTCAGAAATTATACCACCGTCCGGGGTCTTGATTTGTCCGGATCTTGGAAAATTGAATATGTCGAACAAGCCTTAAAAACGAAAGTTTTGGTCTTGCGTCTGTTTTGTAATATTTGCGCTGTATTATGCGTGGGCTGCGTTTACTTGTTGCATCAAACCAAATATATGGATTTATGGTATGTGTGCTGCGTAGGTTCAGATGAAGAATATTAGGTGAGATAATTTGTTTGGGCGAATTGGTGTGGTGATATGGCGGTGGATGGAGTATTGTGTTATTAGGATATGATGAACTGTGATGGTGTTAGGCGTTGACTAGGTGGTGAAATATTAGTGTTGTAGGTGTCGAGTGATTATGGTTTGAGAGCTGTGTTGCGTCGTGTGAGATATTGAGAGTAAAGCCGTGAATTATGAGAGAGGGGTCGGGAGATTATATAGTGTAGGTAGGTAGTTGAGATGCAATAGGTTTTCGAAAGTTAATAGGTCTCTAAAAGATTTTTATCAAATAGTTAGATAAAGATTTTAAAAAAAGAGTTAGTAAGAGATATTTAAAATCACTTTGGAAAAAGATTATTTTTATTGAAAATGATTTTAGAAAATAGTTTGACAAAAGATATTTAAAAACAATTTGGTAAAAGATTATTTTTATAAAAGATACTTTTATTAATAAAACTAATCAATGTAATTAATTAATTCTATTAATTAAATTGCGCTAGAAAAGGAGTTTCGTAAAATTGGGCTTTCATAAAACTATTTTTAAAAGGTTTTCGGAGATGGGCTTTTATAAAACTATTTTAAAATGTTTTAGAAAGTGGGTTTAGTAAAACTAGTTATAAAAAAGGTTTTCTGAAATGAGTTAATAAAGAGAGTTAGAAAATGGATTTGGCTTAAAACTTTTTATTTTAGACTCGTTCTTTATTCTTTTCTCGATCCGGACCAATTGGAGCAGGGTATTGGTCATCATAGGGTACTAAATGGGGAGACACGATTACGTGTCTACACAGACAAATTCCCATAAGCCGGGAAATCATTAATCGTACAAAATATCATGGCACGTAATGTGAATTCAGTTTTCGCATGCGCATCGAACATTGAAACACCTTCATCCCACAACAATTTCAGATCTTGAATGAGTGGGTCAAGATACACATCTATGTCGTTTCCGGGTTGATTAGGACCCGAGATAAGAAGCGATAGCAGAATAAACTTACGCTTCATACATAACCAGGGGGGCAGATTATAAATGGTCAGTAGAACCGGCCAAGTGCTATGCTGGGTACCTAGGGTGCCAAATGGGTTCATCTCATCTGTACAAAGTCCAAGCCTAAGATTTCGAGGTTCTTTACCAAAACTGGAAAACTTTCGGTCGATATTTCTCCATTGCGGAGAATCGGCCGGATGTCTAAGCATCCCATCTTTCTTCCTCTCATCCGCATGCCACCTTAATAATTTAGCATTATTTTCATCCGAAAATAAACGCCTAAATCTCGGAATGATTGGAAGATACCAAAGAACCTTCGCCGGAGTTTCTTTCTTTCTCACCCCTTCATCATCCTCCTTTGTCTTGTACCGAGACTCTCCACACCTTGGACACTCACCCAAATCCTTGTACTCATTTCGATACAACACACAATTATTTTCACATGCATGTATCTTCTCATATTTCATACCTAATGGACACAACAATTTCTTTGCCTCATAGGTAGAGTTGGGAATTTCATTCCCATCAGGTAGCAATTCTTGTAAAAAAGTGAACAACTCACTTAGACTTTTATCTGTCCAACTATGCTTCGATTTCATATTGAACAATGTAAGGATGCCAGAAAGTTTAGTGAAATTCTTACACCCCGGATACATAGGTTTGTCCGTTGCACTTAAAATATTATCATACATATTCGGACGATCGGTTCCTTCATCCTCCAAATTGTGCAACATCTCATCTACCCTATCATTCTCATCATCCACCCTATCATTCTCATCATCTACCCTATCATTATCATTATTATCCTCTCCTTTTTTGATATCAACCTCAACCTCATCATCAATGTGATCAACATTCAAATCATCACAGAAGCTAGTGGAGCTCATACCCTGATCATAAAACTCTCCATGCCATGTCCACCTAGTATAGTTGCTCTTAAACCCACGACGAATCAAATGATCCTTAATTTGATCCACATCACGATACCCCCTAGAGTTATTGCAATCACAACAAGGACACAAGACTAACTTTGACCCATTCTGCGATTGATGTTCTAACGCAACCTTGATAAATTCATCAACCCCTTGTAGAAATGTCGCCGAAATCCGATTACCATACATCCAGGTTCGATCCATATTCATACACTAGAGACACCAAACAAGAACATAATATATCGATCACATCATTCAAAGTGTCTTATCAAATGCAGTCATGAACATTTGGGTCCTTATCACTCCAACCTAACCCATCCTTGAGTTTCTCATCTCACTAGTGAATGAATGTTTGGTTTTCAATTCTAAGAAAAATCCGGCAGCACTTCCCTACAGTTCTCCAAGTACACGATGAAGATAGTAGGTAAACTATCAACATATGTACCCAGAGAACGCTTAGGGAAATGAGCTAGATCTTTCTTAGAATCGAAAACCAAACATTCATTCACATCCTAAGTGAGATAAGAAACTCAAAGACAGTCCCAAACCGGGGACTATTCAAGACTTACTCCTAATGAGTAAGCCTCGAACGGGTATCTAGGCAAATGATGCACACATTGCAATTAAACAGCACAAACCAATCCATTCCTTAGATTTCCCTCCCCACCCCATTAAGGTATGTCCATATAGGTTTGGTCATAATTCAACATATACGTCCCAATCACATAACCAAACAATTCACATATACTTTCCCAATCACATTATAGGGGATAAATAAAACAAATCCACAAATCCAAACTAATGGTTAAATTAACATAAATTAGAAAATAGCAAAAGGTATAATACATACCTCTGCTCTCAAGGAGCAGCAAAGACAAGCACAACGAGGTGAGCTTGGAGAACCGGCAAACCGAGGAGCACAAGATACAAGGTGGCAACTGCAGTACAATGTGGAGGAGAGGCAAAGTGAGAGAATGCAACACCATTGAAAGAGATGAGTTTGGATAGTCACACAACATATTACTAAATTTCACAAATTCAAGGTAAATAGGAAACTATAATATAAATTCTTATAAGTTTGAAATTCTAAAGTGACCATTCAAGAATTCTAACTCATAATCGAAACACATAATTCTAAAGTGAGCATTCAAGAAACACAAGCAAGAAATTGATTCAATACATTGAAATGTAGTAATAAACTCCTTGATTAAGTTGTAGAAAAAAAAAGAGGGAAATTAAAAAAAAAAGACAGAAATTGGAAAAAAAAAGACAGAAATTGAAAAATCGAAAAACATGACTTACATTGAGGCAGCGGCGGCGGCGACACCTGGCGTGCAGCTGTGACGGCCGCGAGACAAGGAGTGCACCGATAAACACCGAAAACTAGGCACCTTCGCGTGATTATTCGCCGGCGAGAAGAGAGAGAGGATGGGAGTGACGAGCGAAAAAACGAGAAAGAGAGAGAATGCGAAAGAGAGAGAGTGCCGGAGAAGCGACGGTCGCCGGCGAAACGGGATTTACCGGAGAAGCGATGGTCGCCGGTGAGAATGCGACAGTAAACGGGACTTTAATTCAGCGAAGGTCGACGGTTCGCAATCGCTGGAGAGAGAGAGTGTGAGAGAGTGTGAGAGTTCCGTTTGAGACCGTATAGGTTTGGGCTTTGAATTAAAGTCCCAGACCATTTGCGTCGCACGTGCACGAGGTCCGACGCAGATAGGTGCCATTTGCGTCGCACGTGCACAAGGGTCCGACGCAGATACTGTGGAGGCCCATTTGTGTCGCACGTGCACTATGATCCGACGCAGATAGTGGGCCTCAGTGTTGGGCTGCATAGTTTGCTCCGTAGTTTGGATACTTGGCTGGGGTGGAGTCATCTGCGTCGGACCCTAAGGACATGCAACGCAGATAACTTATCAGCGTCACATGTCAGCAACGTCCGACGCAGATAGTGCTCTTTGCATACATTTGGCTAACAACCATCTGCGTCGGATGAGCGTTTGGTCCGACGCATATAGTAGTTTTTGCATCGTTCGTCCTGAGGGTCCGACGCATATGTACTTCTCCTACTCTTCTGGTGACATTATTTGCGTCGGACTATTAATGGTATGCGACGCAAATTGGCAATTTGCGTCAGTTCTTCGAGGGTGCGACGCAAATGGACAGACGCAAATCCTCATTTCTTTACTAGTGAAAGTTTTTGTTATATGTGTCTATGGAAATGTATCTTGTGGGAAACCGGATGGTACTTCCAAGCACGTAGTATTACGTTTTCCTACAAGAATTTTACCGAATCACTAGGATCAACAAGGTTCATGGTAAACTCTTGTGAGATACGAAGAAGGATCTATGAAGTTTGGTTGATGACAAACTACATACACTACGATGTGTTTGAAAGTTGTATTTTACAATGATCAAGGAGAGAAATCTAGAAATAATTCTCCTTAGGCAAGTATGTGAATGAATCTAAACCCATTCCATATGTGACAATTCCCTATATATACTATGGAAGATTTACAGAAGAAAAGACTGAAATGATATACCATTTCACACGAAAAGACATGCATCATTTCACGAAACAAAGTGTCTTGTAAGTATGGTGCGGGCGCACTTTACAAACAGGCCAGGTGCGGGGGCACCAAACTTCCTGATCATCCAAGAGAATTTCAGAGGCAAAAGTGCACGGGAGCACTGCGCTGCACGCAGCCACGTGCGCGGCACGCAGCTGCTGACGTGCGCCACACGCAGCCACTGCGTGGCACGCATGGTGCTTGCACTGCACGCATGGTGCTTGCATGGCACGCATTCTGCTTGCGTGGCACGCACCTTGCCTTCCTTGCACAGATCATCGAAGTTTCGCGTTTTCCTTCTATCTCACTATGTTTCATCACACCACAACATCGAAATATAATTATCGAATACAATCAACGGACACATTTAACTATAAATGTTCCAACAGTTTTGTGGTGCTACGTGCACCCAAGTCATAGTTTGGGGGTGTTGAGACCAATTTTTCCTTATATAAATAAGAATTTATGATAGAATATAGAATTATGGCTTTGAAAATGATATATGGGAAGTTTAGAAGGGAAACAGAGGGTGTATCATCTATCTAAGAGTGAAAAAGTAACGAAAGTTGGTGAAACATAAAATTGTATAATAGAAAATGTATGCAAATTACAGAAAAAATTGTGGAAAGCCAAATTCTCCTAGTTAAAGTAGTAGAAGATTATTTTCAACATACTTCTCCAATTTTACTATTCCGTAGATTTTCCTTTTTTCGAATAAATATTCTAAAACTTAGAATTATAGTATTCTTTTATGAAATTTAATTGTGATTGATGAGGTATGTTTAGCCAATTCGCAGCATATTTTTAAATATAAGAGCAAGTAGTCTGAATTTGATTTTTCCAATTATAACAATTCCCACTAAATTACTAAAATGAAAAAATTGGCACCACTTCTAGAAGACCAAATTAAGCATGTTTATTAAACATCAACACCCAAATTAAAATCTTTGTGTGTGTATGTTAGAAAATGATTAGGCTCTGTTTTTGGGCTGAACTGAACTGAATTGAATTGAATTTGTCTGAACTGAACTGATATGAACTAAACTGAATGAAAACTGTGAGAGGAAACTAACTGAACTGAACTGAAATGATCTGAACTGAACTAAACTGAATTTGTGTGAACTGAACTGAATTTTTATTAATTCAGTCCAAAAGAACAGAGCCTAAGTGCAATGATCCCAGGTTTTGGATATGACCTTTATTAACTAAGTTATATGAAGATCAAATAAACTAATTAGATTTTCATTAATGGAAGGATTTGAATTTTGAAAGAAATTAAGGCTCAGAATCGAACTAAACCGAACCGAACGAACCGATTGAATAAGTCCGAACCGAATCGAACCGAACTGAATCGGCCCGAATCGAACGCGATTCGGGCGGGCGATTCGAACCGAGTATTATTAATAATTACAAGTAGAGTAATATTTTTATCATCATTGATAATGATAATAATTAATAATATTAATGATAATGATAATAATAATAACAATAATATTCTTATGAATTGAGTAATATTAATAATAACAAGTAGAATAATAACGATATGAAGTAATAATATTATTAATATAATATTTTTCTCCAAGATTGCTATTCGCAAGTCAATATATACAAAACCAATAGCATGTTTCACGCCTAATACTGTAGAATAGTAACAATAGCATGCATGACTCCTAATTCTAAGCAACATAATATAATATAATATAATATAATATAATATAATATAATATAATATAATATAATATAATATAATATAATATAATATAATATAATATAATATAATATAATATAATATAATATAATATAATATAATATAATAATTAATAATAATAATTAATAATAATAATAATAATAATAATAATAATAATAATAATATAATAAAAATAATAATAATAATAGTAATAATAATAGTAATAATAATAATAACAATAATAATAATAACAATAACAATAATAATAATAATAATAATAATAATAATAATAATAAGAAGAAGAAGAAGAATATAATAATAATAATAATAATAATAATAATAATAATAATAATAATAATAATAATAATAATAATAATAATAATAATAATAATAATAATAATAATAATAATAAAATAATAATAATAATAATAATAATAATAATAATAATAATAATAAAATCAATAAGTTGTAGCGGGCGGGCGATCGAATCATCGATCGATCGATCGAATCGATCGATCCGATCGAATCGAACTCGACCCGATTCGATCTGAATCGAATCGATCCGAATCGAATTTCCATTTATTCAGTCCAAAAGAACAGAGCCTAAGTGTTTGATTAGTTTTAATTAACCTATTAAAGGATAAGGAAAGTAACAAAAAAGTTCGTTGATACCTTCATAATTTGTTTTCCCTTCCAAATTCCTCCAATTTTGGGAGGAAAAGGAAACATTGATTTTATTAGATTGAAATTTTTCCCATAATTTCCTTCCACTTCCTATAAATCCCATCCTTTCCATTCATTTCCTTTAAGTGATCCCCTTAAACTAAGAGCGCAATTTTTCAATTCAAGATAATATAACTGCACGTCTTCCTTTTTGGAGGATAAAGAAAAAAAAATGGAATTAGTGAACGAAAATTAGAAACACATGCTTGAATGAGAGCAGATAAGCAACGAAATTCATAGCCATGGATAAACGTTCACAGTACAGGCTACAACAAATTTTGTTCTTTTATTCCTATTTTGGCAGTGACATCAAATATTGTTGAAAGTTTAATTATCCTAAATTAATGGAAAGTTTTTTTTATGCAGTTTTTGTCCATAAAATTAAGTATAAGATTAAATTAATATCCTATGATTGAGATGGCAAATATGAGATCAAGGCCTATAATTGCTAATAGTGATGATTAGTGATAGTCGACACTCGTTGTAAAATTTTCGAACTTTTAGAACCAACCATAAGAAAGTCATTTAAATGTTTTTCGTTTCTTTATATTTCATCCAAACCTTGCCAACTAAACTAGTACTTCCTCAGTTCTTTTCCTATTGCAACAATTATCACTAGGGGTGACAATCAGGTCGGGTTGGGTCGGTTTCAGGTCGATCCGATTGCTATTTCGGGTCGATCACCCCCAACCCAAAACCGACTTGATTTTAGTTTCAGGTCATAAATCTTAACCCAAACCCAAACTGTCCAGTTTCGGATTGACCCGAAATTAACCCAATATGACCTGAAATTAAATTTAACTATTTCAATAAATTAAACACTATAAGTAAGTCCTAAAATTCAAATGCCAATTAAATCAATGGTCGAACATTTAAAGCCATAAATTGGCCATCTGCTTCAAATTACAAAACTTAATTTGAAAGTTTACATATTCAAATCCAACCAAAGTTTTCTTGCAAAAATTTAAAATAAACTAGTTACAAGTTACGGATGCAGTAAAGTGAGAAGAAATTAAGAGTTGAAGAATGATATCTCATAATTGTTAGTTTAGTGTTGTTGAACACTTGAAGTGTTGTTTTTGGATAAAGGTGATAATAAGAAATTAAAAGTTAAGAATCTCTCGCAAATGTTAGGGTTTTGAGAAGACAAATACAACAATAAATTTAGGGTTTCTCTTTTTATAGGTTTAGAACTCTAGAAGATTCAAGAAATGGGCTGGCTAAGTTTTAAAAGTTAGGTAAATTTCAGGTTGATCCTACATGAAAATAACCCGATTTCTGAATCAAGTTGTTTCGGGTTATTTTCAGGTTAAAAAAGTGAACCTGAATCTAACTCGTTAAATTTTTCAGGTCGGGTTGGGTCGACCTATTTTTTCTAAATATCGGGTCGAAAAACTCAACCAGAACCTGGAATTTTCGGGTTAGGTTCAGGTCGGATCATTGGGTTGGGTCAGCTTTTGCCAACCCATTATGCGAAAGTGATGATTAACCCTCCTAAGTTTGCTCAAAAGTGAGATTAGGCCCCTCAAGTTTCACTTGTGGTGATTAACACACCCACAACTTTTTTTTTTTTTTTTGGGGACACACCCACAACTTCACCCATATGTTACTATACACTTAGAACATTTAGCCGTTTTATCTTAAGTAAAGTACTTTTTATTGTTAATACAAAGTTATTAAATTAGAATAAGCGAAATGAATGATTTTACACTAGTGGAAAAAAGCCTAAGGGCTGCGGTCAAAAGTGGCCTAAGGGCTGCGTTTTTTGACCGCAGCAATTAGAGTAGCAGCCCTTAATCTATAGGAAGGGCTGCGGTTATGAACCGCAGCCCCTAGAGAATTAAGGGTTGCGGTCGTAAGAAAACCGCAGCCCTTGGCCACAAAAGGGCTGCGGTTAATAGGGAAAATCACAGCCCTTGGCCATTTAAGGGCTGCGGTTTTCCCTATTAACCGCAGACCCTTTTGTGGGCGCGGTTTTTCCTTTTGTTATTTTTTTTTTTTTTTTAAAATTCAGCTATATAATAATATATATGCGCTCGTTCCCTGTGTCGCTGGTTCCTTGTTGCTTTGCTTTGTTCCATATTACAAACCTTATAATGCATATATATATATAGAGTTCCCAATTATATATGTAATAATTATATATATATAATAATAATAATGTTAAAGAGTACTTAAGGCAAAATTATATTAATTCTAATACTACATTAACGCAACAACAAAATAGCTTGCCAACTTGTTTCGAACTTCTAGCTAGTTCTTGCAAAATCCTAACCAATGTATCGTCATAGACAATCTTCACAAATGTAGGTTGCCAACTTGTTTCGAACTTCATCCAATTCTTCAATTGTGAATTCATCCAACCTTGGTGCGTCGTTATCCATGTAAACCTTGCAATAATATGAATATAATAAATTAATAAGATCAAGTCAAACATTTACAATATATAATAACAACTAACTCTTGCAATTAGCTAATTAAACAACCAATTTTCGAGTTGATTTTGTCGATTTTTGTGAATTTGAGCTATTTTACATCCCAAAACTAACTACATGCATGTTATATATATATATATATATATATATATATATATATATATATATATATATATATATATATATATATATATATATATATTTATATATAGGAGCAAAACTAACACACACCACTTACTTTATGCATAGTTGAAGTGTTAATGTCATATTTAGGTGAAGTTCAATTTTTAGGTTCGTTTCGGGGGCGATTTTTGTGAATTTGAGCTATTTCACTTCCCAAAACTACCTACATGTTACATATAGGAGCAAAACTAACACACACCACTTGCTTTATGCATAGTTGAAGTGTTAATGTCATATTTAGGTGCAAAAGATTAGAAGTTCAATTTTTAGGTTCGTTTCGGGGTCGATTTTTGTGAATTTGAGCTATTTCACTTCCCAAAACTAGCTACATGTTACATATAGGAGCAAAACTAACACACACCACTTACTTTATGCATAGTTGAAGTGTTAATGTCATATTTAGGTGCAAAAGATTAGAAGTTCAATTTTTAGGTTCGTTTCGGGGTCGATTTTTGTGAATTTGAGCTATTTCACTTCCCAAAACTAGCTACATGTTACCTATAGGAGCAAAACTAACACACACCACTTACTTTATGCATAGTTGAAGTGTTAATGTCATATTTAGGTGCAAAAGATTAGAAGTTCAATTTTTAGGTTCGTTTCGGGGTCGATTTTTGTGAATTTGAGCTATTTCACTTCCCAAAACTAGCTACATGTTACATATAGGAGCAAAACTAACACACACCACTTACTTTATGCATAGTTGAAGTGTTAATGTCATATTTAGGTGCAAAAGATTAGAAGTTCAATTTTTAGGTTCGTTTCGGGGTCGATTTTTGTGAATTTGAGCTATTTCACTTCCCAAAACTAGCTACATGTTACCTATAGGAGCAAAACTAACACACACCACTTACTTTATGCATAGTTGAAGTGTTAATGTCATATTTAGGTGCAAACGATTAGAAGTTCAATTTTTAGGTTCGTTTCGGGGTCGATTTTTGTGAATTTGAGCTATTTCACTTCCCAAAACTAGCTACATGTTACCTATAGGAGCAAAACTAATTAGTTACATACCTTTTTAAGATAATCGATGGCAATACAACGGTTGACTATATCAAACATGTACCGCAGTACGTAATAGCCACAATCAACACCATTCTTTTGTTGCGGACACTGAAATTCACCAAATTTAAACATCCACAAACATTCATGTTAAATTTAGAGTATATATGAAAATAAATGATTCGACATAAGATTCACCAAAGTAGTTACCTCAACTGATATCCAAAGAGGAGCTTTTCCTAATCGAAGTCCAAGTCCATAATGGTGCTTCATCACACTACATCAATACATTATAAGATGTTTATTATATATATATATATATATATATATATATATATATATATATATATATATATATATATATATATATATATATATATATATATATATATATATATATATATATATATATATATATATGTATATATATATATATATATATATATATGTATATATATATATATACATATGTATATATATATATACATATGTATATATATATATATACATATGTATATATATATATATACATATGTATATATATATATATATACATATGTATATATATATATATATACATATGTATATATATATACATATATATAAAGTAAATTAGGTACACATATTGTTCTAGTTAAGTTACCTATTCAATAGTGACTTGACTAGTAAGCTCCGTGGTGGTTGTCGACGTAGAGAATCAAAGTGGTAAACGTGATTATTTGACAAACATATCACAATGAGCGTCCAATGGAAACTATATAAGGAAATAATATAAAGTTACTTATTCAACATTTCGGTGAATTTTGTTATCGATATATGGAACAAGAAGGCAAGTTATCTAAACAAGGAAATAAAGTTATAGAAAATAAAGTAAAGCATCAAGTTTGGTGTAACAAGCTTACGCTTCAATATATGGAACAAGGATGAACTTCTCTTCTAATCGATGTGATTGTTTGAAACTAGTATCGAGATATTCTTTCACATCGGTTTTGTTTTTTAAACAATTGTCATCTCGCATCATACTTGGACATAACCAACCAATCTTTGTCTCACTCATTTTTTCATTCAATTCAGTACACAATAACCTGAGAAAGCATATAATAAAAAGTAAACATACTTATCATGGAAGTTAAAAACTATTATAAACTTGTAAATTAAAGTAAGATATGTATGTATCACCTCATGAAAGCTTGTATCATTGTTCCACTCAACATTTCTCCATGTAAGAATTCTTTAACATCGTCTTTGGAAATCCATGTAGATGACTCATCAGCGTAGTTGAATTGTTCCTTCCCCAAAGGAACATGTATTGCAGTATCATCGGGCAAATCACTAACACACTCATGCAACCAATAACATGCCTTAGTAAGGCCTTGCACCACCAACGGCTCGAGAAGTGGATTGCTTGACATACTAACTTGGTCATCGAACACATTTGGTTCAATTTCAGCACGTCCAATTGCCTCCTTAGCCATCTTGTTTGGTGAACCGACCTTTTTAGCCTTCTTGTCATGTGAACCAGCCTTCCTTGAAACCTAGTAAAAAGTAATAATAAGAATATTACTAATTATTATATATATGACATAGAAAAGTAATATAATCGGAGTTGATTATTACATATATAAACTAACGCATATATATATGTATGTTTATCGGTGTACCTCATCTGAAAATCGCACCCATGCACGCGGCCACAGAACATAACTACCATGGGCGTCACTCAGTGTATGTAGACTAACCTCCGGTTTTGGCATCGGAAGACCTAAGTCTTCAAAACCAGGCTCAATGTAGTCGATGCTCACCACATAGTGATCATTGTTCACTATCTGGTGATGCACTCGTACTCGATCACCAGGAGGTTGTGCATGGCCACTAGCTACCACAATCAGACTATCAGAATCATTTTCTTGAACTAATAGTCGGCATGGGGTCTCCTCCTTTGAATCAAAACAAGTCATTAATAGTTAAGCGATGAAACAACATATTTAGAATTGCATGCACTAAGGGACAATAAATAGTTAATTAATAAAGCACAGTGATTAAGCGTGATAAATTAAGCCAAATACAGTGATTACCTTCAACTCGGGTATTGGTGGATCAGGTGTTTGTGGAACACCGATCGGCTGGCTAGATGGAACATCACTACCTTTCTTCAATGGGAAGGTCGGTAAACCCATTTGCTCCATCATAGCATTGAAGTTATGTGTCATCTCCTCTCTAAGCTCCTCCCGAATTGCAGATTTGATAGCCTCCACATATACCGACGCCGAATTCACACTACTTGCACTTGATTTTGACGTTGTAGTGTATTGTTCACCATATACCTTTCGCACGCCGAGGCGGACACCTCCCACGCCCCTCACACGACCACTATGGTCCTTTCCTAGAGTTTCGTGCAAAGCATCCATGTGTGCGGTAGGAGTGAAATCACCCGTTGCCTCCTTTTCCTTTAATCCGATCTAGAAATAAAACAACAACAGACATATGGACGTTAAAATTTTTCAAAAAACCAAACGTACTACCGAATAAGTTCTTGGCGGCGAGAAGCGCCAGCAAGCTGCCCAGCATGGGCGGCCCGGCCCGATTTTACTGCTCTGCCGCTGGGCCGGCCGCTCGCCGCTTCCGGCTGCCGGGGCTGCTGCCTGCCGCTGCCGGCAGGGGGCCGTGCAAGCGGGGGCGGTGGGGGGACTGTAAGGGGGGGTGTGTAAGGAGGGGGAAAGTGCGGGTGTGGGGTGTGGGGGGTGGGGTTACTTGAATAATGATATTTACGTTCCCGAAATCCGACCAACAACAAAGTAGAACCTATAAATCTACTTATTAGCAATATTTTAGGTTATATTATCATGCTTCACAAGAAATTGGAGCCCAGTGACTCAAACTATTCGAAAATGACATGAAATGGCCAAAATAGGCCTAAAATGATATTTACGTTCCCAAAATCCGACCAACAACAAAGTAGAACCTATAAATCTACTTAATAGCAATATTTTAGGTTATATTATCATGTTTCACAAGAAATTGGAGCCCAGTGACTCAAACTATTCGAAAATGACATGAAATGGCCAAAATAGGCCTAAAATGATATTTACGTTCCCGAAATCCAACCAACAACAAAGTAGAACCTATAAATCTACTTAATAGCAATATTTTAGGTTATATTATCATGTTTCACAAGAAATTGGAGCCCAGTGACTCAAACTATTCGAAAATGACATGAAATGGCCAAAATAGGCCTAAAATGATATGTACTTACAATGGCATTGGCTATCTTTTCTGTAACGGGATCAGGTAACACTCTGTTTCCCTTTGCATCAACCCCATGCATCGAACACCACCAATCAAGGACCCTGTCTGGTTGACGAGCCGGTGTAACTGATGTGGTTGTAGAGGTAGTTGTCGTTGTCGAATCCTGTGTGGGGTAATGGGCAAACATCCACTTTTTTCTCGCCTCATCGTAGGAATGGGCACCCAAATGATGATAATATTTCCTTGCTTTTGCACTCTCGCTTTTTTCTCACGTCTTGCCCGAAAAAACACATAATTACAAACAAAAGATTAGGTGTTATATACAATCATACTCGAGCTAAGTGTGGTAAATATAATTAAAATCCTTTGCTTACAACGACTTCGGGGTAGTATTTTTGGCAACAAATGCTTCCCACTCTTCGAGTTTGATATTTCTCCATATTTGATATGGTAATGTGGTGGGTTCCTCTCGAATTTTCCAATGCGGCCTCGGCTTCGATTTGCTTTTCTCCCCCATAAATTTTCTTCTTCTTTGTACCCGTTCTTTTCCTCCGCTTAGTAATCCAACCGGACACTAACTTAGCCTTGAAATCTCGAAATCTCTGAGCAAGCGCGGATAAAAATAGATTCTTCTTGGCTTCATCATCTTCGATATTGAAGAGATTCTACAAAAAGAACGAACAAAAATATTAGTTTCCACATTGTTGTAATAGATTAAATTCTATCATTAGTACTACATACACATATTTATTAAAATAAGAAACTAAATGGTACTATGAAACTTACCATAGTGTCATTCCATAGTAATTTCTTCATCCCCTCGGGCACCTCTTGCCATGAATGCAAAATGGACCGGACGCAAAGGCCAATATGTTTGCCATACTTAGAATGCCACACACCACAAGGTTGACCCAAGTTATCGTACTCTAAAGTCATATGCAAGTGAGTAGCACTTATTGACTTTGTAGGTCCTCTTCCCTTTCTCTTTTTCATCACTTTCGATTTTCTTTGTTGTTGATTTGTTTGTAACTCCCGTTGTTGAACTTCTTTCCTACAAACTTGTTGTGCTTTCACAATTGTACCACTTTTTGGATGAAGTTCTTGAAGATCTCGATCTTCGAGATCACCTTTATCTGGGTCCTTCCTCACATCATAAGATTCATCCTCGGTTGTGTGTTCACTAGTCGTCATCTCATCCATATGTAGTAGTAATTATCCCTGCAATTATAAACACATAGAAATTAATATATATGTACAAGTTAAAAAAAATAACAATTTGAATAAAGGACCAACAATAATGGAACATCGGAAGTCGTGGGCCACTAGCGGCAGGAAGTCGCCTCGGCTTTGCTGCCGTTTGGCCGGCCCGACTTCTTCTGCTTGGGGGGCTTTGCAAGGGGGGGGGAAGTAGCTAGGGGTTGGACGGGGGGGGAGCGGGCCGGGGGTGTGCAAGGGGGGGACCTGGGGCGGTGCAAGGGGGGAAGCGGGAGGCTCGAAATATATAAAAAGACATAAATCGGCCGAACTATATAGGCCTAAAATGATATTTATTTTCCCGAAATCCAACCATCAACAAAGTAGCTCGTATAAATCTACTTAATAGCAACATTTTAGGTTATAAGATCATATTCCACAACAAATTGGATTACCATGACTCGAAATACACGAAAATGACATGAAACGGACGAAATAGCCTTAAATTACCCTTACTTTCCCGAAATCCAACCAACAACAAAGGAGCACCTATAAACCTACTTAGTAGTCGTATTTTATGCAATATTATTACATTCAACAAGAAATTGGAGTCACATGACTCGAAATACACGAAAATGACATAAAACGGACGAAATAGGCCTAAAATGACCCTTACTTTCCCGAAATCCAACCAACAACAAAGGAGCACCTATAAACCTACTTAGTAGTCGTATTTTATGCAATATTATTACATTCAACAAGAAATTGGAGTCACATGACTCGAAATACACGAAAATGACATGAAACGGACGAAATAGCCTTAAATTACCCTTACTTTCCCGAAATCCAACCAACAACAAAGGAGCACCTATAAACCTACTTAGTAGTCGTATTTTATGCAATATTATTACATTCAACAAGAAATTGGAGTCACATGACTCGAAATACACGAAAATGACATGAAACGGCCGAAATAGGCTTAAAATGACGTTTACTTTCCCGAAATCCAACCATGAACAAAGTAGCACCTATAAATCTACTTAGTAGTCGTATTTTATGCAATATTATCACATTCAACAAGAACTTGGAGTCACATGACTCGAAATACACGAAAATGACATAAAACGGACGAAATAGGCCTAAAATGACCCTTACTTTCCCGAAATCCAACCAACAACAAAGGAGCACCTATAAATCTACTTAGTAGTCGTATTTTATGCAATAATATCACATTCAACAAGAACTTGGAGTCACATGACTCGAAATACATGAAAATGACATAAAACGGACGAAATAGGCCTAAAATGACCCTTACTTTCCCGAAATCCAACCAACAACAAAGGAGCACCTATAAACCTACTTAGTAGTCGTATTTTATGCAATATTATTACATTCAACAAGAAATTGGAGTCACATGACTCAAAATACACGAAAATGACATGAAACGGCCGAAATAACCTTAAAATGATGTTTACTTTCCCGAAATCCAACCAACAACAAAGTAGCACCTATAAATCTACGTAATAGTCGTATTTTTGGCTATATTATCATATTCAACAAGAAAATTGAGTCACATGACTCGAAATATATGAAAATGACATGAAATGGACGAAATAGAGATAAACCTGAGTATATGTCTCATGATTTGTTGACCTTCCGCCGTTTCTTAGGAGTTTCAACATGTATCCCTTCCGTGTGATCAACACGCATATTGTTCTCAGACATATTTACATCATCTTCCACGCTATTTTCAGGATAGGTAAAAGTTGGGATGTCCTCAAATGCATCATACTCTTCCTCATCCTCAACATCACCGATGCCCAGAATACTCCTTTTGCCAGGTACAACAATTGACCACTTATTATCAGCAGGATCAGTTACATAGAATACTTGTTTAGCTTGTGATGCAAGTACAAATGGCTCTTCAGTTTCACGTAGACGACCCATGTCCACAAGAGTGAATCCGCAAGGATCATCTTTTTTTACGCAACGTCGATTATCATCAACCCAATTGCAACAAAAGAGACAAATATGAAAAGCTGAGAAGTCAAGCTCCCATATTTCTTGAATTCGCCCATAATAGTTGGTGGCGGCAAGAAGAACGGGAGACTTATCTTTCGAGCTTGCGTATTGTGTAGATGACGCCACAAGTGAAACACCACTATTCCGTCACGATGTCGACTTAAGATCTTGACGTTCGATCCAAAACGTATACCCGTTAATATCATAACCCTCATAAGAGTGTACAGATTCACGGGGACCAAATGCTAACCACTTGATTGTTTGAAAACATTTTCATCTAAATCATCCACTACTCGATGATGAAACCAATCAATGAACGTCTTATTATGCATTTGCGTCAATGCCCTTATTCCTTTTCGGGGTTGCTAACACGTAATTCCTCCATATGCTCATTTAAATAAGGATGGACAAGTGCCACGTGATGCAACACAAATAAGTGAGCTTGTGTACGCTTGTCAACGAAGGTGAGATCAATTTTGAGCCAATCGTACCCTTGCCCTCGAGTCCGCCCTCGTGTCGAGATATCGGAACGCCAATAGGATCAACACCAAAGAACATACTCGCCACAAAATTACCGACCTCTTCGACCACAATCCCTTGAATAATGCTACCTTCCGGTTGTGCAAGATTTCGAACTTTATCCTTCAAAGTACCCATATATCTCTCAAAAGGATAGCACCACCTCAAAAACACTTGGACCACACAACTTAATTTCTCGAACTAGGTGGACAATGAGATGCACCATAATGTCAAAGAATGCGGGGGGAACATCATCTCAAATTTGCATAAAGTTTCAACTATTCTAGCCTCGCAAGTCATCGAGTGTCGACGGTTGTAGCACTTTCTTGCATATTGTATGAAAAAATGAACAAAGTTACGTAATGGTGTGCCTCACATGCTTTGGAAGTATCCCACGAATTGCAATCGGTAAGAATACTTGCATCATGACATGACAATCGTGAGATTTCATACTCGATAACTTCAACTCACCATTTAAGGTAACAAATCGCTTCATATTCGATGAGTACCCAGTTGGAACCTTAATGCCATACAATGACTCGCAAAAAATCCGTTTCTCAGCTTTCGACAGCGTGTAGCAAGCTGGTGGCAAATAATTCTTCTCCGAATCATCCACCTTTTTTTCTTTTCCCAGTTTCCTCATCAACCCCTTCCTCCACTACTTTCTTTTTCCTTCCGGCCCTTTTTTGAGCCCACAACTCCGGTCGAAGCTTATTTTTTTCCAAGTGAAGACGTGACGCTTTAACATCCTTTGTCTTACCTGGAATATTCATAAGTGTCGCAAGAATAGCATCACAAACATTCTTCTCAATGTGCATGACATCCAAACAATGTCTAACTTTTAAATCTTTCCAATATGGGAGTTTCCAAAAAATAGACTCCTTTTTCCATAATCCTGTAGTTCCATCAACTTCATTCGCAGGTTTACCATAGATCGTTTCAATGCCCTTAACCTGATTATAAACTTCGATGCCGGTTAATGGTCTACGAGCAACTTCCTCTTCAACCGTCCCATCGAAGGCCTTTTTCTTAAACCGATAGGGATGGTCACGTCAAGGAGCCTTCGTGTGCGCATATAGACATGTTTGCAGCCCTTAATGTGTGTAGACTTCATGTCATCTATACAAATCGGGCACGGTTTTTTTCCTTTGGTCTATACCCAGATAAGTTCCCATAAGCTGGAAAGTCGTTCATTGTACAGAAAAGCATGGCACGCAGAGTGAACATCTCATTAGCATATGCATCAAATACCGACACTCCTTCGTTCCACATCTTCTGTAAATCTTCAATAAGTGGTTGAAGGTATACATCTATGTCATTTCCAGGTTGTTTCGGCCCCGATATGAGAAGCGACAACATGATGTACTTGCGTTTCATGCACAACCAAGGAGGCAAGTTATAAATCACTAAAACTACTGGCCATGTACTATGCTGAGAACTAAGATTGCCAAAGGGATTCATGCCATCCGTACATAATCCAAGCCTCAAATTCCTATCCTCGTTACCAAACGGCTTATGCACCCTATTGATACTTTTCCACTCAGGGGAATCAGCCGGATGCTTCAACAAACCGTCTTTCTTCCTACGATCTGCATGCCACCGCATATTCTTCGCATCTTTTTTTACTGAGAACATGCGCTTAAATCTAGGTATTATGGGAAGATACCACAACACCTTAGCTGGTGGTCCTTCACTACCCCCAGCCCCTTCACGCCTGTACCTTGATAATCCACAACGTGGACACTCATCTAAATGCTCATACTCATTACGATAAAGCACACAATCGTTTGGACAAGCATGTATCCTCTGGTACTCTAAACATAAAGGACACATGAGTTTCTTAGCATAATAGTTCGACTTTGGCAGATCATTTCCATCAGGGAGCATATCAGCTAAAACTTCCAACAACGACGTGAAACTGCAATCCGTCCAACCAGCTTTCGACTTAATATTGAAGAGTGTTATCACAATGGAAAGTTTGGTGTACTTCGTACAACCCGGATACAATGGCCTTTCGGCGAGTCTCGGACATAGACTCAAACATACGAGGTCGTTTGCAAGACTGATCTTCAACCTCTTGTATCATCTCGTCTACCCGATCTCTATCATCATCCCCATATTCATCATCCCCATACTCACCATCCTCGAAATCATCACCTAATTTATCCTTCTCCTCTTCACATACATCGTTCATTATCCTACAGCTTCTTGCATATCTCCCCTCCTCACCATGCCAAACCCATACGTGGTATTGAGGCCTAAACCCACGACGAAAGACATGCTCCCTAAGCAAATGAATACTACTAACCTTGCTCACATTTCCACAATCTAAACAAGGACAATAAAAGTCGACTGCTCCAGAAGATGCTTGGTATTCTAATGCAGATTTACAAAATTCTGAGACCCCATTCACAAACTCAATCGATTCACGGCTACCATACATCCAAGTACGATCCATCTCATTCATGAAAACCTCTAATTAAACACAACCAATTATAAGTATCAATCATTTAAGCACATTCACATGCAAGACAATCACATATTGAAAACACGCACATACAAATGGAGGCTAAGAGAGTCACATGTGCAAATGTATGCATGCATCCGAAGGTCCTTATCACTCCAACCTAACCCATCCTTGGACGTTTAATCTCACTAGTGAATATATGCCAACTCTTCAATTCTAAGGAAAATCCTAGCGGCATTTCCCTACGGTTCTCCAAGTACACAATGTAGATAATTGATTATCTACATATGTACACAGAGAACAATGTAGAGAAACGACAAGCCAAGACTTTCCTTAGAATTGAAAAGAAGACATACATTCACCACCTAAGTGAGATCAAACGTCCAAGGACAGTCCCAAACAGGGGACTATTCAAGACTTACTCCTAATGAGTAAGTCTTGAACGGGTATCTAGGCATATGATTGATGATATGATGATTCATATAACTTATACATTTCATAGCTTAATTAAATTGTTTTCATCCAATCTCATATCAAGAAATATACATACACATAGATTGAATCTACATATATACACAATAAATGATGATATATAATGAATTGTCTTTATCATAAATACATACCAATAACAACTAATATGGAGATCGATCTCTATATATACTCTGCACTATCTCCTAGTTGATTTGCCGCTTCCAATATGCTAATATCTAAGACACATAAAACCTAAAAAATTGTTAGCATATAGTAAATGCAAATTGCATATTATTATAAGAAATACATTAATATATATAAATTATCATATCTTACCCACATTGAAACACATTACAACAAAATTCAAGTCATATTCCACTAGTAAAATTACAACTTAAGGAGCATATTGAGGTTTTTGATCAACGAAATTACTGTTTTCAAAGATCCCACCTAAACTAATCTCATTTCCAAAGTCTTGATGTGTGAAAAAGTTTGAAAGCAACTCAGGATTGTATTTAAATTCATGGCTCAGGCTTTCTAATTCAGGATCAACAAGCACATGATACATCACTAAAACAGAAGAAAAAACAAGGGTTTTAGCTAATTTCTCTTGCACAAAAGATCAAACACCTTGTGGGTGTGGATTTTTTTTGTTCTTAACCAATAAATTTAGAGAAATTGAAAGTTAATTACAAAACAAAAGTTACCAAGCAAGTGAAGCAAAAATCAACTAGAAACATATATGAAGAAAAATATAAGGATAGAACTATAAGATAAACATAAAAATTAAAGCTTTTGACTTTCGTAAAAGAAGGTTAATCTAGTGAAAAACAACATTAAATTCAGAAAATTGCAAACCTAGCTATAGGCCGACGCGGTGGTTCGGTGGTGGCTGACCCTGGGTAGTGACGTGCTATGGCGTGAGAGGGGGTGGGTGGCGCACAGGTGGATGCCGCTGAGGTTGTTGGCGCACAGGTGCCTCGCGTTCAGGTGGTTGGCGCACAACTTAGGGCGGTTTTCGCGCTCAGGTGCGTGGGGAGGAGCTCGCTGGTGGCGTTTCTAACCACGTCAAGGGTGGCGCGTAGGAGAGGAGAAGGTTCTGCGTGGTGCGGTGGGGGTGGCGCATAGGAGGGTGGCGCGCAGGAGGTGGAGAGGGTTCTGCTGGCTGGGTCGCTGCTTGGAGAGGAGAGAGTGAACGAAAATAATGAGCGAGGGAAATGCAAATTAAGCGCGGTGCTCGCTGCTGGGAGTGTAAAAAATAAAAAAAGGGCTGCGGTTGTGTAGAAAATCGCAGCCCTTTCTTTAAGGGCTGCGATCAAGCCCGAAACCGCAGCCCTTTGTTCGTTAAAGGGCTGCGGCTTTGGACTTAACCGCAGCCCTTATAGGAAGGGCTGCGGTTTTCTACACAACCGCAGCCCTTTTACAACAGCAATTGATAATTTTTCCTCTAGTGTTAGGAACATAATATGGTTAGCTGCCATTTTCTCTTTGGTAAACTAGTTTTTTTCCATTCTCACTTTCGCTTATTTCTAGTGATGTGATGATGAGATGCACTTGAAGATGGTAAAGTTTAATTGGAATACATGAAGTTGGTTATTGCAATTGTTAAGACATCTTTTACTGCAATTGATATATGAGTAAATTTATGCATTTGAGATATTTTAAATCCTCATAAATGATTTTCAAATTTTTTTTCCCAGGAATCTTTTTCTAAAAAAAGATACTTTAGTAAAGATAAAATGGTTAAATATTCTAATAAGTGTATAATCTCACATTTGGGTGAAGTTGTGGGGGTTAATCACCACATGTGTAACTTGAAGGGCCTAGTCACTTTTGAGTAAACTTGAGAGGCCTAGTCATCACTTTAGTCATTTTTTATCTATTGCAACAATTCTACTTTTGGTTGAAATATCAATTTTAGTTTATAATGTTGTCCTTACTCTATCTTCTAAAACAATAATTTATCACTCACTTTGCCTCATCATAAACTTGTTTTTACTTTATTAAGAATTTATTTCTCTCTCCTACTCTAGTTAATTAAAGAGGTAACTTTATGCTAAACTACCCACATTTCTCACTTATTTAAAAACCGTGCCCAAACCCATCGTTGTAATAGAAAAAGAACGAAGAAAGTAGTTAGTACTTCCTCCATTCTCTTTATATTGCGACAATTGAATCTTTACACGATTCACCTACCGCCCTTTCACTATTTATTCTGATTATAATGTAAGCAAAAATATAGTCATATGGGGTCTTGTTAGATTCATCTTATATACCTTTAAATATCAAATATTTATAATTTTTCACTAAAAAGTAATACAAGATATTAATAATTAAAGTAGCACATTGACATCACAAATTCTTGAAAAAGACGGTCTCACGTTAGTGTTAACGTGAGACCAACTAATGTAATGCTAACAGTGGAATTAGTTAAGCGTTTGGACCTATTAGTTATGCTAGTAAAACTATCATATTTTCCCTCAATATATATTTTCTCTCTCCTATGCCAACCCTCATTTCTTTCTCCTATGCCCCTCTCCTCTACCAACTCTCATTTCTAGAAGCTGGTCATTTCTCTATCTAACTCTCTCATTTTTTACTCCCCATTACAGTAAGTTCTTGCCATTTTCAACCCAGATCTTTTTCCATTTTCTACTTTTGCTTCTACTTTTCTTTTTTCTTCTTCCATTTTCTATTCTTGGTTCGTTTTTATATTTTGTTCATCTTTTATTTTCCGATAGTAGGGTTGTTATTATTCCATTTCTATTTTTGTTTTGGTGGTGGTTAAGAATATTTTGCGTAGAGATTGAAACTTTATTTTGGGATGTGTAATGTGATGGTTAAGATATTTTCTTTGTTTTAGTGACTGAAATCAGGTTGTCTGTTTAAGTAGAAATCTGGATGGCAAACTCTAGTTGTATCGTTGGTATAAGTATCATAGCACTTGTTTTTGTGAATCGAAAAATTAGTTAACACTTTCATATCTTTAGTTACTAATTGTTGTGGATTAGTTAATGTTCTTTAGCACTTAGACCCTATTCATGATATATTAGTTAATATTTTTGGCGAATTAGTTAATAATTTTGGCAAATTAGTTAAATATTTTTAACACAATAATTTAGAGCTAGAAATCTATATGTAGCCTTACATTATTTTTTTAGTTAACATATCCAGTACATTAGTTAGTGTTTTTTTATAATTAGTTACGATCTATTGAGCATTATTTAGTTTTCAATATAAAACGAAAAAATAACTTGTTTATAAATCTAAAATGTCAAATACAAAAGACAACCAGAAAAAAGAAGTTGAGTAAGGATTTGATATAACTGAAATTAGAGAAGAAAGAGAGAATGATTTATGCGTGATACTGAAATTAGGGCCAATAAAATGCGTTATAATCTCGTTTCTATGATATAACTAACATACTTCAGTGCTTAACTAATATAATTCAATGCTTAACTAATACTACCTCTGGTTTCGAAAGATCTTCCATATTTGACATTTTTCACTATTTCACAAGTTTCACTTTGACTGTTGTTTGTGACTTATACGTAAGAAAAAACATAGTCATGTGGGATCTTGTTAAATTCATCTCAATATGTATTTTATTAATATCTACTTTTTATAATTTTTTCAAATACACAATTAGAGATATTAGTATTTAAAGTTTTGCATTGGCATGCGTGAAAAGTGAAAGAGGGAAGATCTTTAGGAACCGGAGGGAGTATACTTCAGCGCTTAACTAATTCATCCAGAAGCAATTTAAGGCTAGCATAACTAATAGGTGCAAGCACTTAACTAATTCTACTGATGGTTTGATGCACGAGCGTGATGTCAGCATGACATCAGCTGGTCTCACGTTAACACTAACGTGATACCATCTCTTCAAAAAGGGACTCCATTAACATTAGCAAATGTGAAAACTCATTTGTTATAATAGAAAAAGTAGGAAGTATTATCTTAAGTAAAAAACTTATACGGACTTGGTCCACACTAAATTAATGTAGACCTAATGCTAATTCATGTAATTTATGGAAAAAAAAGGATCATTATATAAATAAATAAATATAAAAGATGAATAGATATATAAATTATGAAGTTTGACTATGAAAAAAAAGGTTACTATGTCACAAAGTGAAAATTTCATCAAGATAAACTAATGTGAGAAAGAGTTACTATTAAAAAAAAATCAGTCACTATGGTAGATAGTACCTGTATAGTGTAACTTAAAATTTGAAAAAGTTACTATATAGATCCACGCAAGACTAACTCTTATCTTAATTTAAGTAGGTAGCAAAACCGATCGTAGTTCCCATCGCCCATCGATATCCTTTTTTTTTTTTTTTTTTTGGTAAGATGAAGGGGACTCATTTGAGGGGGATAAGGGGGAAATCCTCAAATGAGCCCCATGAGGTTTGATCCCTAGACCTCCGGGATACGAGATGGGAAGCGATGCCACTACTCCACCATTCGTACGGTTTAGTACAAAAATTGAAATATAGTAATATGTAATGTATACCTTTCTAGATAAGATTACGTTTATTTGACTAATGTAATTCATCCAAGGACCTCGACAAAAAAACCTAAAGAAACGGTCAACGACAATTGCAACTTGTGTACTCCGTGTTTATCAATTATCATCATTTATTATTTCACCACCAATAGTTTCAGCAATTCAAGGCCAATAGGCAGTAGGCTGACCGCTGATACATCAATTATGCATGCATGAATCTCCATCTATTCTAATTTCTACATGCAGCGTTGACTTCACCTACTATATAATTCTTCCGTGTTTTTATTGATGGTGGTACAACTATACTATAATTAATACTTTCTCAATTCTCAAATAAGTAAAATATTTCTCCAAAAAATTCTCACATAAAATGAAGAAGTATTTTCCCCTTAAAAAAAATAAAATAAAGAAGTGTTTCACTCATTTCACATCAGAGGAAATATTAGATATTATTGAAGTCATTTCAATAAATTTTTTAATTATAACAACTTATTACAATTTGACATATGCATGGTAAAAATTATACATTAAAAAAAATTGTTGATTTCTTTGGTACAACGATTGAAAAACGAAGGATATATCATATATCTTAATCATTGATAAGTCAACATTCTTATTTAAGTATTCGAATCTGCATGAAAGTTGAAGTCAAAAAACTTGGCTATTAAATTCTTAAATTTATTTCAATTTTCACACCAAGCACACATTCATAAACACCAAAAACTATGGCTACTGCTCCTTCTTCACATCTTCAACTTCAAATGGCTAACAATACAATTCTATTTTGCCTCTTTCTTTTAACCTTCATTTTTACATCAACTTCAGCAGCAACAATAACAGAAGCCCAAGAACTTATCAGGTGGAAAAACTCATTATCTGAACCTAATTCTCTCTCCTCCTGGAATATTTCCAATGCCCAAAATGTCTGTAATTGGACTGGAATTGTTTGTGACAATTCAGATTCTCTCTCCAACATTAACTTGACCAATCAAGGTCTTTCTGGTAATTTAACCACTTTCAATTTCAGTGTTTTTACAAATCTCACAAGTTTAATTCTTCAAAACAATGTTCTTGAAGGTCAAATCCCACCAAGTATTGGTAATCTTTCTAATCTTAATCATTTAGACCTTAGTATAAATTCTTTTGGTGGGTTTATTCCTCCTGAAATTAGTCAGTTGTCACAACTTGTTTATCTTAATCTTAATAATAATAGCATAGAAGAGAGTATTCCAGTTGACATTAGCAATTTGGAGAGATTAAGGTTTTTAGATATTGGGTCAAATTACCTTGAATCACCTGATTGGCCTATGTTTAATGACATGCCTTTGTTAACCCACTTGAGTTTTGGGTTAAATGAGTTAAGTGGTGAGTTTCCTAGGTTCATTTTAAGGTGCAGGAATTTGAGTTATCTTGATTTGTCACTTAATCATTTTAGTGGGTTAATCCCAGAATCACTTTTTAGTAATCTTCCTAATCTTGAGTATCTTAATCTTAGTACTAATGAATTCAATGGTTCAATATCACCCAATATTTCTAGGCTCTCAAATTTAACTGAACTTCATCTGGCTGAGAACCGATTTTCCGGTTCGATTCCAGAGAGTATTAGTTTGATTTCTTCCCTCAGAGTTGTTGAGTTGTTTAGTAATTCTCTGTCTGGAGGTATTCCTTCATCCATAGGCCGACTGAGGAGCCTCGAGTGGTTCGATATTCGAATGAATAGATTGAATTCTAGTATTCCTAGTGAGCTTGGGTTATGTACCAACCTTACTTATTTTGCTGCTGCTATAAATTCACTCACTGGGGAGTTGCCCTTATCTTTGAGCAGTCTTAGGAGTATAACAAGATTTGCAGTATCTGAAAACAATCTGTTTGGTGAGATCTCCCCAAATTTCCTCAGCAATTGGACTGAGTTGATTTCCTTGCAATTGCAGAATAATAATTTCAGTGGGAATATCTCACCAGAAATAGGCCAACTGTCAAAACTTCAGATTCTTTATCTTTTCAATAACAGTTTTACTGGTACTATACCCTTAGAGATAGGGAACCTGAATGACCTGAGAGAGCTTGATCTTTCATCAAACCGACTTTCTGGACCAATTCCTTCAACCATTGGGAACTTGAGCAACCTTGAGATCATACAGCTGTTCACGAACAATCTCACTGAAAGAATCCCACCCGAGATTGGAAATCTCACGTCGTTGAGAATTCTTGATCTCAATACTAATCAGCTGCAGGGAGAGTTACCAGAGACTTTATCAAACCTTACCAACCTAGAAATAATCTCTGTGTTCACCAATGATCTTTCTGGGACAATCCCGCAAACTTTTGGTGAAAATAGCCCTCATCTTACCAATGTTAGCTTTTCAAACAACTCTTTCTCTGGGGAATTGCCTCCTAGGTTGTGCAGTGGATTCAATCTTATGCTCCTGACAGTTAATGGCAACAATTTCAGTGGAAATGTTCCTGATTGTTTGAGAAACTGCTCAGGATTAGTCAGAGTCCGGATGGAAGGAAATCAGTTCAATGGGAATCTATCGGATGCATTCGATTTGCACCCAAATCTCACTTTTATCAGTCTGACTGGGAATCAGTTTGCTGGTGAAATCTCACCCAGTTGGGGAGAATGTGGTAATCTGACTAACTTTCAGTTAGACAGAAACCAACTGTCAGGAGAAATACCAGCTGAGCTTGGGAAGCTGCAAAATTTGCGTGTTCTAAATCTTGGTTCGAATGAACTCAGAGGGATGGTTCCTACTGAACTGGGAAATTTGAGCTTGTTGATCAACCTTGACATAAGCAGGAATCACTTGACAGGAGATATTCCGGAAAGCATAGGCAATTTGCAGTCTCTTCAGTATCTCGACTTGTCAGCCAACAATCTGTCAGGAGAAATTCCTCGAGAACTAGGGGATTGTGCCAATGTACTGAGCATGAACTTGAGTCACAATGGATTATCAGGAAACATGCCAGAAGAGCTCGGAAACTTGGATAATATACAAGTTCTATTGGATTTAAGCAGCAACTCTCTTTCTGGTCGAATCCCTCAAGACTTTGACAAGCTCACATCCTTGGAGAGCCTCAATTTATCTCATAATTCTCTCTCAGGGGAGATCCCACCATCACTGACGAATATGATTAGCTTACAGTCCTTTGATCTATCCTACAACAATTTGTCAGGTTCAGTCCCTAGTGGCATTGTTTTCCAACATGGGCTGTACATGGGAAATTCTGGCCTTTGCGGAAATGCAACTGGAATACTCATTTGTGATCGTAACAATTCTCGCACTAATCACAGAAAAGTTATTATTGCTGTTGTGGTACCGATTGTCTCCCTTCTCCTTCTATGTGTAATTGCTGCACTTTTATGTTGCAGAAAGAAAAATCAGCAAGATTTGGAGAGCAAAAATTTCTCAGAAACAAGTGAATCAGAGTCTTTGATATGGGGGACAGAAGGGAAATTTACCTTCAGGGAGATTGTTAAGGCCACTGATGATTTCAGTGATTTCTATTGCATTGGGAAAGGCGGTTTTGGCAGTGTATATAGGGCATCTTTGTTGTCAGGTCATGTAGTTGCCGTCAAGAAGCTCAAAGTATCAGATTCTAGCGACATTCCCTTAGCAAATAAACAAAGTTTCGAGAACGAGATAAGGGCACTGACTGAGGTTAGACACCGGAATATAATTAAGTTATATGGTTATTGTTCCAAAAACGGGTCTATGTATTTGGTCTATGACTATGTGGAAAGGGGCAGTTTGGGGGATGTGTTGCACAGTGAAGAAGCCAAAGTGGAACTAGGGTGGGAAAGACGAGTGAATATCGTAAGAGGGTTAGCTCATGCAGCCGCTTACTTGCACCATGATTGCACTCCACCTATTGTTCACCGTGACATCTCCATTAACAATGTCTTGCTTGATTCTGAATTTGAGCCTCGACTTTCAGATTTTGGCACAGCAAAGTTTCTCAGCTCAGATGCATCTAGCTGGACCACAGTTGCTGGTTCTTATGGATATATGGCCCCTGGTAAGTCATATATGAAGTTGATTTAGCATGTACATTTTTATCGGTGTGCATCTGTAGTTGATGTAGATCTGAGTAAATGATCACTTTGTGCACTCAATATCAATTAACCTAAATTATAAATATTATATATTTTTTCTTTTTTCTTTTTTGATAAAAAATTCGTATCTTCTTTTCAGTTTTTTACATCTATTTAGATAACCTCTGAAGATTATACTCTAATATATATATGGTGTTTCAGAGTATAGGTGTAATAGGTCTATATCTAGTTTTTGAAGGTTATTCTCATTTATATAATTGGTGTTTGAACATTATCTTATAACATTGCAGAGCTGGCTCTGACAATGAGAGTCACAGAAAAGTGTGATGTTTATAGCTATGGAGTGGTGGCATTGGAGGTTATGATGGGGAAACATCCAGGGGACCTTCTAACCTCGTTATCTTCTGTCGCTGAGAAGCGAGATGCACTACTAAAAGACATTTTAGATCAACATATCTCACCGCCTAAAGGGCATATAGCCGAGGAAGTGGTTGTGGCAGTCACATTAGCTTTGTTATGCACTAGCACAGAACCAGATCGGCGGCCTACAATGCGTTATGTGGCGCAAGAATTGTCTGCTCAAACACACAATTACCTCTCTGAGCCTTTTGGCACTGTTACACTCGGCAAACTAAATGGTACCGTCTAAGATGAAAGCTAAATAGTCAGCAATCTGGGGAAAGAACTCCAAGTCTCTCTTCTACAAGTTGAATTGTTGTTATACGAACACTCGGTTTCACAGAGAAAAAGAACAAGAATTATGTATATAGTTACGCAGCATATTTTTTATCTGTAAATTTCTGTTTTTCATTATGATGATATTTTCTGTCCTCTCCGTTTTTCTCAAATCTGATCAGAGTCTCAGAAGTTTTGTATCAGAGATTGAAAGTAGTATTTCACCCACGGGATTTATAAATGTCATATTATTGATCCTTTGTGTAATTTTATGTGATCTCACCAAGCGATGCAGGTGATTTTCAAGACTTAAAAAGAAATTTTCAAATTGCATATTCCTTGCATTTTTTTTTTTGCTATAAGAAGCTGGAAAAGTCTGCTACCAAATCCCCAAAACATATTTGATAATTGCACCTCCCGTTTTCAAAGATACAAGTTGCTCGTACTTCTACGAGCCACAGAGACCCGTTCTGCACAAGGCTTGTTCCCTTGCCGCCAGATAAATCCGGTATCAAAACACTCAGATCGTGACACGTTGACTTTACAGTTTTGATTGGTACGGAGGAACAGACGGACGGCACATTGTCAAGGCCACTGCTTATATAAGGCACGTTTCGAGAATCAGATAAGGGCATGATTGCAACACATATGGTCAACATCTTAGATTTTAGCGATATTCCCTTGGGCAGCAGAAAGTTTCAAGAATGAGATAAGGGCATTTACTGCATCTGTACCCAAAACAATATCAAGTTAATATGTTTGTAGTTCAATCCTATTTTTCCCGTTAACCACTATTCCTGTGTTGTTCAAAATTGGAGGCCCGAGAGGCTGAGATTCAAATATGACTTTCTTTCAGTTAACCACTATGCCTTTGTTGTTCAACCCTTTTCTTTGTGTTGCTGACTAATTCTATATGTTCATGAATAATGTATCACGTGTAACATGACTTCTGATATCTGATCTTCTGATCAGATTATCTCATGCTTTAATTTTGTGAAGATAGATGACGTTTGCTGATATTCAGTGTAAGGATAAGTTCATTATGAATGCTATCAACATAGTGCTCTTAAATGCTCGATGGTTTGTCAACATGCTTGGCATTACTATGCAATATATGAGCAAATATGGGGATGCAGGATAAAAAAGGGGGTGTTGTATCAAACTAAAGTATTCTGAAAATTTTGTATGATGATTTGTGGGAATTTTCAGTCACTAGTGGTGTTACCTAATTTACGATACAAATATTGATAGGGGAATGCATATCTAATTTTGATACATTAGCCCAAGAATATATCACTTGCATGTAATAATTTGGCTTTTTTTCAACTTGCAATTTGGGGGTTCAAATAGTGACAGAACCTTCTTTGTTCTTTGTGATATATGCCGAATTAAACTCGGGTCGAGCACTTTGCTTAACAAAATAAGACACTTTCTTATATGACATTTTGTCGGCTGAAACACATTGAGTCACTAGTCAACTTTTCCCCAACCTTAGTTAATATGGAAGATTGCTAGTATTTAAAATACATTTAGGATATCTTTCAGGTGTACTATAAATTTCTTTTAGGTAACAAAAATTCAATTAAAAAAAAGTACCTCATATAAGTGGTAGCCCTTATATAAACTTAAGTGCATATTTTTTTTTTTGGAGGGGAAAAGAAGAACTCTTATTCCATGAAATTATCGCAAAAGTCAGCTGCCACAGCATCGGCAACAAAATCAGGGGCACTCCCTAGCCAAACTCGCTCAAGGAGAGACTTTAGCTAAAAGATGCGCTACTACATTACCATCCTTCTTAACACGACTCCAACAAACTGAAACAAAAAAACTAATGAGATTAAAAATATCCTCGCATACAAGCGACAGTGAAGAGAGGTCCGAGACCCCTTTTTTAGATGACGGATAACCTCTAGACAATCACTCTCAATAATGATCGAATCATAGCCGCAATGTAACGCCACCTTCAGTGCATAAAGTATTGCTTTTGCCTTCGCAATAGTTGGCTCCATGACTCCTTCTTCATGTCTAACAGCAGCAACCATCACATCCCCTCCCTCGTCCCGCATTACCGAGCCAAAACTCAGCACTCCTCCATCACGAAAAGCTGCATCACAGTTGATCTTGATCACGTTCGGTGGAGGAATCACCCAAACAACATCATGTTTTTCGCCATTGACCACCTCCTCTCCATTCACATCAATAAAAGCATCATAGTAGTTGAGAGCTACAGCTACTACTTCCTTATAGCATCTTCTTGAGCTTCGAAAAATATCTTCATTTCTAGCATTCACACACCCCAACAAACCATTACAATTTTGCACAAATTGTCAACCTGCACTCCTTTAGTCACCACGATCCACCAGTCTAGGAACAAAGCACAACGTCTATTCGTAGCCCAGCCACCCAACGTCTCCAGCATCCCATTTTTATCCCAAACTTCCTGGGCCCGAGAGCAGATCAACAAGGGCATGGAGGGCGTCTTCTACATACCCAGTACACCCCATACACACATCAGATACCCCTTGAATCCTTCGAGCCAACCCTTTGTTGGTGGGAAGAGCATTAGTACAAGCTCTACATAGGAAAGACTTGACCTTCGGAAGAATAAACAATGACCATATTTGCTTCCATGGGTAAGAGCAGGAGGATGGCGAAGAGCGTTCTTCAAGGGCCTTAAACCATCGAATGAAGTGATACCCCGAGCGTGTGGAGTAAAAACCATCCTTGGTATAATTCCAAACCAAACAATCTGAGACAGGAGACTCACCCAAAGGTATTTGTAAGATCCTGTTCGCTTCAAACTCCAAAAAAGTGTCCCTCACAACCTGAGCATTCCAAACACCCCTCTCCCAATCAATCAAATCTATCACCTTCAAATTCTCATCTGAGTTCCCCCTTGGTGAAATGACTTTCATAGTAGGCCCCTCCTTCAACCATTTAGCCGACCATACTGCAATATCAGCCCCACTTCCAACACGCCACCTACACCCCTCCTTAATGACCCATTTTGCGCCAACAATGCTCCTCTAGGCTCTAAGTATAACTTGGATTGTATCCAACCAAAACATCAATAACAGAGCATCTCGGGAAATAGCGCGCTTTTAGCACTTTAGTTGCAATACTTTCAGGATTATTCAATAATCGCCACACGTGCTTTGCAAGCAACGCCTCATTAAAAGATTCAAAGTGTCGAAACCCCAACCCTCCCTCATTCTTCGAACTACACATTTTCTCCCAAGAAATCCAATGAATTTTCCTTTCATCCTCCTTAGCACCCCACCAAAATCTAGCGATCATCAATTGAATATCACCACATAAAGTAATAGGGAGTTTAAAAATGCTCATCACATAGGTAGGAATGGTTTGGGCAACAACCTTAATGAGAACCTCCCTACCCGCAAATGATAAGAGCTTTTCCTTCCATCCTTTTAACTTCTTGCGAATTCTTTCTTTGATCATTTGAAAAACCACCTTCTTAGACTGGCCGATGACCGTTGGGAGACCAAGGTACCTCGAAGGAGTTTGTACCACATGTACACCTAGAATTTCAGTGAGTCTTGTTCGCACCACATCATCAACATTAGGACTAAAAGTGAGCTGACACTTATCTAAATTAACCACTTGTCCCGAAGCCTCACCATAGCATTGTAAAATACTCATGATTTTATGGCAATCTTCTTCGCGAGCTCGAGCAAACACAATACTATCATCCGCAAATAAAAGATGGCTAATAACAGGAGCATTTCTAGCAACACGAATACCATGCAGTGCACCACATTCAACTTGTCTAGTTATCATACTTGAGAACTCTTTAGCACACAAGATGAATAAATAGGCAGAGGGGTCCCCTTGGCGGAGGCCCCTCTCTGGCGTAAAAGTATCCGAATCCACCCCATTCACTTGAATTCTGAAGCTAACAGTACGAACACAATTCATAACCATACAGACCCAAGACTCCGCAAAACCGAACTTTCTCAACACAGCTTCTAAAAAAACCCACTCCACCCTGTCATAGGCCTTGCTCATATCCAGTTTGAGCGCCATATGACCCTTTTTCTGCTTTTTATGATTTTTCAAATAGTGAAAGACTTCAAAGGCAACCAACGCATTATCAGTTATTAACCTCCTTGAAACAAATGCACTTTAGTTATGGGAGACAATAGAAGGGAGAACAAGCTTTAATCTATTTGCCAGAACTTTAGACACCAATTTGTAGACCACATTACACAGAAAGATAGGCCGAAAGTCAGTCATAATAGAGGGAGAGTGTGTTTTCGGGATCAGTACCACTCTTGTACTATTAATTGACTTAATACATGACTCTCCTTTTAACACACTTATAACAAAATCCGACACATCATCACCAATAATATGCCAAAGTTTTTGAAAAAAATTAGCATTAAGGCCATCAATACCTGGTGATTTTCCCGGGTGCACTTAAAGAAGGGCTTGATGAACTTCAAGGCGTGCACATTTTTGGATCGTTGAAGTAATTATAAGATATATAAATACATATGTAAAACATTATATTCAAAAGGTATCTAGCATAGCAACTATTGTATCTAATATAATCATGGAAAAATTACCAATAACTATTCTTTATATACACTTTTGTTCAAATAACTACTTTTTGTAATTTTTTTTAATATAACTAAATTTTAAATAGGAAAACCTAACAAATCACTATATTGACATAATGCATCCATATAATCGTTTGTTTGGGCCCACCAACAACATTATGCTCTATTTCCCCCATTTTCTTTACCTTCCTTTTGAAAGTTTCACCTAAACGCTATTAGTCGCAATTGAAATGTTGTCAAATCTCAACAGGTTAGGGGAGTTAGGCTAGATATTGATTCGACCATTTTGGGACTAATTCAAGGGTCCAACAACATTTCAATTGCGACTAATAGCGAAAACACACTCTCCCTTTATTATGACTGACTTTCGGGTTTATATCAATTTGTTTTCTTTTGCTTGTAAAGTTGAGATTCATGTGATCCAACATTAGGGTTTATATCAATTTGTTTTCTTTTAGAAATTATATTTCAAAGTATAGGCATTTGTTCAATAATTAATTTCATTTTGCACAATCTAATCTCATATATAATGATTGTCTTATTGAGAGATATTTCCATCTTCCTTTTCCAAATATAAAAAAAGTAATAAAACCCAATCTGTAAACCCTAATGTTATGAAATTTTGAATCTTACCTTTTGAAATAATTGAAAACCTATGAAGAAGCCTATAATAAGATGAATTCAACTAGAATTTTTTTTTTCATAATCTAATTTCAGAGATTTGGGGTAAAATTATAAATTTTTGGATGTTTTGATGTGAAGGGGAAAGAATGAACAAAGGAAACGGGTGGAAAACTCGGAAGTTTGTTAGCGGGTTTCGTTAATAGGTAGTGATTTATTAGATTTTCATACTTAAATTGTAATTATATAATTTTGTTTAACAAAAGGTAGTTATCGATAATTTTTCCAACTCTTAGATGTTTAATATAAGGTTATTTTTTTCATACTTGAATTATAATTATATGAATTTTTTCAAACAAAAGGTAGTTATCGACAATTTTTCCAACTCTTTTTTTTTTTTTGAATAGAACCCATCAAAGGGAGCTTACTTAGATAAATCGGATCGAGCACCAACAACTACAGAAACAGGAAAATCAAAGTCCCACAAGTTTTCACCCTCCTCAACAGTAGTGAAGTGAGCCAAACCATGTGCTACGTTATTACAACTACGCCTAACACACGACCACAACACATATAATTTTTCCAACTCTTAGATGTTTTAGTGGCGGAGCCAATGGTGGTCCCAGTTGGTCCGGGGACCAACCATTTTTGGGAAAAAAAAAATCAAGAAATTTGTGTAACATCAACGGCCACGATTGAAGATATTAGATATAGACGATGATGATGATGATGATGTTGATATTTGACGAGGCGGCGAAGGAAAGAAAATCCCAAAAACATTTGGAATTGGTAGCAGCAAAGACGAAGAACTGAGTCTGAGGGTGGGGTTTTGTTTTCATTTACCTATTTCATTTTCTTTTTCCTTTTATTTTCCTTCCTTTTTTCCCATGCTTTGCTGTACTCTTCGTTTTTTTGTTGTTGTCATTCTTTTGTTTTTCTTTTCTCTTTTTATTTCTCTCCTTTTGGTTTACTTTCTAGTTTACTTCTTTTCCTATTTTCTTTTACCTTTCATTACTTTTTCTAAATCCTTTCCTTCTTATTAGTAGTATAAATACCCTCATGTTGTCTTTTGAGGGTCAAGTTTTTATTGAATAGAGAGCGTTTTTTTTCCTTTGTGACAAATTTATCACAACTCTTAGTTTTGGATTTCTTCAAAATAGAAATTTGTGAAGCTTCTACTGAGATGCAGATCAGATCCCGACATCCAAAAGAAAAGAAGAGGGGTGAGGGTGAGTGAGAGCAGGTGAAACGAGGAGTGAGAGAGTAAAATTTGAAGGGGGATTTGACTTTTGACTTTCTGTTATTATGTTGATGAAAGTTGAAAATTTTGACAACAAAGCAATACTGTGGCATTGCCATAATAAGCCACGAGAGAAAATGCTTCCCTCCCTTTTTTGTTCAAGTAAAAGTAAATAAGGTTTTATGACACTAAGTTCTTAAAATATAGATCGTGTATGGGTTACACAGTATAATACATATTTCCAAGCATGGTTTAATTGGTTGTTTAGTAAATTTTATCAAGTTTGACTTCGATTAGTTAGAACTTAATTTTTAACTTTGTTTGACATATATATTTGTGAATTTTTGTTTTGGGTAGTTATTGGGTCTGTATATTTTAGTAGGGTGTTTGGTTGAATTGTTTTACCAGATTCATGGACAAAAAATTCTCTCACGGAACGATTTAAAAGCATTATTTGCTTCATTTTATTTCTAATCTTCTTGTTAGAAAATTCTCCGATGTGATGTTCAAGCCATTATTTACTTCATTTTATTTTTAGTTTGTGATTTACGTTCTTGGTATGGTAATTTACTTATTTAGTGAATACAAATATTAGTTTTGGGTTGGGAACAACTAATATGAGATTAGTAGATTACAAAGTGATACCAGATATGAAAACTCACCAAGAACAATTGTGAGACTTTGTAAGTACTATTTGCTTATAAGATGGATTTTTATTGCTTTCGAAATGAATTTTTTTATTAAGGGTTTTCTAATTATTAGCTATTGGTTATTTTAATATTTCCGGTGTATGGTGGTGTGACCAACCATTATCAAATTCCTGGATCCGCCATCTGGATGTTTAATGTAAGCTTCTCTAAAAAGACTAAAAGTAAAAACAAACTATAACTCAAGATTTTCTTTACGACTAAATCAATTTATTAGAAGGTGTATTGAAACATATACTAGACTCAAAGTTGATGAGCACACTGCACACAAAGGAAACTCAAACTTTAACGTTCTTCCTCCAATGATGAACAGGTTCCCTCCAAACGAAAAATCCCCGTCATACGTGATTTGAGTTGTTCAAAGTTTCTGCATTTTGGTTGTCGAGTTCATCCATACTTGATACTCCTGCCTTTCATCTCCTTAGTTGATCATATTGGCTGTTGATTTTCATTGTTCAAAGTTCATGTTATCTGATGCAACCAATTGCATCCTTGAAGCACCAAACCAAATTCATTATCCCTAAGAAGAGTTGTACTACGCTTATTTAGAGTAGCCTTGGCCCTTGAGTGCATTTGCACACCACCTGCTCGACGTTTTGCCCCAAAAAGCTCTGTCATTTCATTTCATGATGCGCTTCAAAGGGTATTTTCTAAACAATCTAGCAGTATTGGGTTCAATCCCATTTCAAGAATCAGGCCATATGTTGGTACAAATCAGGCATAAAACAAGTGGAGGTAGAAAACCCAAAAAGAAAATGTATTATAGGGTACATGAACTTGACAAAGTCATGGACCTCCAAAAGAAACCAGCTGTGATCCTACGACTTAAGGACATCATTCAATCCCAGAAAAACAAATTTATTCTTCTTAGGGACCTTGAAAAGGAAGTTGGGTTTGTGCAAAAATGGAATTGTATGGCTGTTATTGAGAAGTACCCTACAATTTTTAATGTTAGTGGTGGTAATCGAACTCCTATCTCAGTTCGGCTTACTGAGAAAGCGCAACGAGTTGCTGCTGAAGAAGATGAAGCTAAGATACTTATGGAACCTATTTTGGTTAAGAACTTGAGGAAGTTGTTGATGTTGACTGTTGATAGTAGAGTGCCACTGGAAAAAGTTGAACTTATTGAAAGTGAATTGGGTTTGCCTGTAGATTATAAGGAATCGTTGATTCCTAAGTATCCGGAGTTCTTTTCAGTGAAAGATGTTAATGGAAAGGCTTATTTAAACCTGGAAAGTTGGGATTCTTCACTAGGAGTAACTGTCAGAGAGGAGAGTTTAATTCAGGAAAGGGTGTTACAGGATGGAGGGAAAGGAAAGAAAGTTAAGATATCAAGGGATGGGAATTATCCCGGTCCTCATGCATTTCGCATTAGCTATCCTGCTGGTTTTAGGCCAAATACGGGCTTCCTTGAAGAACTTGAGAGATGGCAGGGAATGGAATTTCCTTCTCCATACTTAAATGCAAGAAGGTTTGATCCAGCAGATCCAAAGGCTCGGAAAAGAGTGGTGGCAGTGCTCCATGAGCTTCTAAGCTTGACCATTGAGAGGAGGATGACATCTGTTCAAATGAGTGCTTTTCAATCTGAGTTACTCTTACCTGCTAGGCTATTACTTTGCTTGATTAAGCATCATGGTATCTTCTATATCACCAACAAGGGTGTACGAAGTACTGTTTTCCTTAAGGAAGCATATGATGGTTCAAATCTAGTTGAAAAATGCCCTATATTGAGATTCAACGCCAAATTTGTAGCACTTAGCGGTAGGAAAGATTCAAATTTCTCAGATGGTAGCAGTCAAAAGAATTTGGACTCTTGTCACCAATATAAGAATGAAAGTGACTGCCTATGAACTAGACCTAAACAATGCTCCATGTTTAATTTTGTGAGGTCTGTCCTTGAAGTTAATATGTTGTGTGTTTAAAAGCTCACAGTGACAGCCTTCTGCAATGATGCACTTGGAACCTGTTGACAGTTCATGAGGACTAAAATTTAATAAGGGCATATTCTTTGGATTGTTGATCTCCCTAGGATGACTGGTGTGGCATATTTCATCAAGTACTGAACCATGTAAAGGTTAAACGCTGTAACTTGCTTCAGTAGCAAAGACATCTCATATTGAGCACTTAGTTTTACTTGGCTATTTTACCAACTAGGGTATTGTGTTGTTACTTCGAGATCAGCTAGTTTCCTATTGTTGGCTTCTTGTTGTGAAGTTCCTACACGTTAATATTTGTTGTCAATAAAGTCATGTTGTGTTATTTATCATTGCCATTAATAAACCAGAATCCTTACAATGATCTATACCTTAACCATCTGTTCTTCTGTAAGTGTATGCTATTCATTGTAGGTTAAGCTATTGTTTCTTCACAACACAATTCTTTTTTTTTTTCTGTGTTGGTTGACGTAAGCTATATATTTTATCTGTTAAACCAGATAACCAGTGTTGAAACATATTGCAATAGATAGTTCAGGTTTCTTGTTTGTATAATGTGTCTGCTTTTAGAAGATCAGCATCTCCTCACAGTAAAAGAAACTATGGAAGTTTTAGGAACAACAAATTTAGTACATGATGATGCTTTCTTTGCCTGCAGAAAGCTCTAACTTCAGGCTCAATTCTCTTAGTTAGTTTTCAGAAATATTCTATGGGTGATCTCAGCTCTACCTCTCAGATCATAGCGCTGCAAAAAGTAGGTCTGATCATGGGACTTGCAGTTGCAGGTGAGCAGTTCAAAATATGTTTTTAAATGTTCAATTTATTGCTAGTTGAAATAGCTCACAATTGCTACTTTCTCTTTTAAATATATATATTCTACTTAATTACCAAGTCATATGAACCTTCATTGACTTTTGATTTTTAAAGTATCAGTGCAGAAGGTTTCTTAGTAAAATTGTCATTAGCGTTATGCATTCCCACTAACGATTGGTTTTTAGAGACTGTTTTTGATGCTAAACTAATAGTCTTATTCATCTTCGAGTTGGGCGAAAAAGAATTCAACAAATTATTGCAAGTTGTTTGTACTAAAGGTTGATCAAGTTGTGGGAAAGGTTCATTCCACTGTATTTCCAATTGTTTCTCCAGCGGGATTTGTGGCCATCATGAACATGTAGGCCAATATGTCATTAAAAAATAAATTTGTGACTGCCACTCAATCAGATTTCAGAAACAATCAAATGAATGTGAGTGAAATTTAAGCAGACATCCTCTTTATATTCTTGCACTGCGCCAGAACTAGAACAAGGACATTGCATTAGCATGGAAAAGTCTAGAAAACCTCCACCTACTCATAATCTTCTTCTTGTGTTTCACCAAATTCTCGTCTGCCTCCTTTTGTTTTCACAGATCACTTCAATATCAGCAGCAACAATCAATGAAGCACAAGAACTTATTAGGTGGAAAGACTCATTGTCTGAGTCTTCTAATCTCACATCATGGAGTATCTCTGATAACCCAAATTCTTGCAGTTGGACTGGCATTTTTTGCAATAATCTTACTTCCATTACCCGAATTGTCTTATCCGAACGAGGCCTCGCTGGCAAACTCAACAGCTTCAACTTCATCGCATTTCCCAATCTCACAACCTTCATTCTCAGCTCCAACAATCTTAATGGTCAAATTCCACCTAGCATTGGTAATCTTTCTCAGCTTGTCATGTTACACCTTGAACACAACATGTTCGAGGGGTTCATTCCTCCTGAAATAGGTCAGTTATCACAACTTGAGTCTCTTCTCCTGTTTAATAACAGTATAGGCGATGCAATTCCTGTTGATCTTAGTAGGTTGGAGAAGTTACGTACCTTACAATTAGGGATGAATAAGCTTCGAAATCCTGATTGGTCTAAGTTCAATACCATGCCTTTGCTGAGAGCCTTAATACTGTCATCAAATGACTTAGATGGAGAGTTTCCGAACTTCATTTTTAGGTGCAGGAACTTAACTTACCTTGTTCTGTCAAATAATAATTTCGATGGACTGATCCCAGAAGTTCTTTACAGCAGTCTTCTAAATCTTGAGCACATTGACCTTAGTAATAACTCATTTACAGGACCAATATCGCCAAAGATTTCCAAGCTCACCAACCTGACTCACATTGACCTAAGCATAAACCAGCTCAATGGTTCAATTCCAGAGAGCATTGGCTCCATCTCTAGACTCGAACTTCTTCACTTGAACCAAAATTTACTGACAGGGAGAATTCCATCCTCTATAGGTCAGCTTAAGAGCCTTAAAATCCTCGCCCTCTATTCAAATAGATTGTATTCTACAATTCCTTCTGAACTTGGTTCATGTGCTAACCTTACTGGTGTCTTTCTTGCTAAGAATACACTAACTGGGGAAATTCCGTTGTCCTTGACCAACCTCAGGAATTTATCAAAAATTGAGTTGTCTCAAAATAATCTTTATGGTGAGCTCTCCCCGTATTTTTTTACAAATTTGACGAAGTTGACTTCCTTGCAACTTTATGACAATAATTTCAGCGGGATAATCCCTCCAGAAATTGGCAAATTGGCAAACCTTGGTTATCTTTATCTTTACAAAAATAGTTTCAGCGGTTTCATACCGTCTGAGATCGGAAATCTGAAAGTCTTGTTCGAGCTTGACCTCTCAACAAACAAACTTTCAGGTCCCATCCCTCCAACCATTGGGAGCCTAAGCAAACTTTCTGTCATTAATCTTTCTGTAAACAACCTCAATGAAACAATCCCCCCAGAAATTGGAAATCTCACCTCGTTGACTAGTCTTAATCTTTATACCAATCAGCTGCAAGGCGAGTTGCCAGATACCTTGTCTAACCTTCAGAACCTAAAAACATTTTCTATCTACTCTAACAGTTTGGTTGGTGAAATTCCAAACAAATTTGGTGAGAATAGCCTTTCTCTTACAACTATAAGCTTTTCGAACAACAGTTTCTCAGGGAGTCTTCCTCCTGGCTTATGCAATGGTTTTAAGCTGGAGCACTTGACAGTTAACAATAACAGTTTTACTGGAGGCCTTCCAGATTGTTTGAGGAACTGCTCAAGGTTAAGTAGAGTTAGGTTGGAGAAGAATCAGTTTAATGGGAGTATATCTGATGCATTTGGTATTCACCCGGATCTCTATTATCTCAGCATGAATGACAATCAGTTTGTTGGTGAGATTTCACCCAAATGGGGTAAATGTAAGAATCTGACAGATTTTCGGTTAGAGAAAAACAAAGTTTCAGGGGAAGTACCAGCTGAGCTAGGGACACTACCACGGTTGGGTGTTCTAACTCTTGGCTCAAATGAATTAAGTGGGACAGTCCCCGACGAATTTGGAAATTTGACCAAGTTGTTCAACCTTGACTTAAGCAATAATCACTTTATAGGGCTTATTCCACAAAGCATAGGTAACTTGAAGTCTCTTCAGCTTCTTGATTTATCTGCAAACAATTTGTCTGGAGAAATCCCTGGACGTCTTGGAAATTGTGTTCAATTATTGAGCTTGAACTTGAGTCACAATGATTTATCAGGCAATATACCATCAGAGCTCAGCAACTTGAATATGTTACAGCTGACATTGGACCTCAGTAGCAACTCTCTTTCAGGTCCAATTCCTCAAAACCTTGACAAGCTTACGTCTTTGGAGAATTTGAATCTCTCCCACAATCACCTTACAGGGAAGATCCCAAAATCATTGTCGAACATGAATAGTATAGAGTCCTTTGATCTCTCGTACAACAGTTTGTCAGGTTCAGTCCCTGGTGATGACTTTTTCAAGCGGGGGTTATACATGGGAAATCCGGGACTTTGTGGAATTGCTGTTGGATTATCTGCTTGTGTCACACGCAACAAATATATGAAGATTGTTGTTGCTGTTGTGGTGCCAGTTGTTTCTCTGTTGGTCATTGGAGCATGTGTTGCAGCTATGATATATATCAGAAAGGATTCACAGCCTCATGAAGAGCGCGGAGGTTTTGATACAGATGATTCAGAATCTTTGATATGGGAGACAGATGGTGGATTCACATTCCAGGAAATTGAGAAGGCCACTGATGGTTTCAGTGATATCTACTGCATCGGAAGAGGAGGATTTGGTACTGTATATAGGGCGTCTTTGTTATCAGGCTATATAGTTGCCGTTAAAAAGCTCAATATGTCTGAATCTGCTGACATTTTGTTAACAATGAGACAGAGTTTCAAGAATGAGATAAAAGCATTAACACAGGTCAGGCACCGGAATATTATCAAATTGTATGGGTATTGTTCCAAAGAAGGGTCTATGTACTTGGTCTACGACTACATTGAAAGGGGTAGTTTGGGGAAAGTGCTGTACAGTGAAGAAGTTAAAGTGGAATTAGGCTGGGAAAGAAGAGTGAATATTGTTAGAGGGCTGGCTCATGCAATCGCTTACTTGCACCATGATTGCACCCCTCCCCTCGTTCATCGTGATGTATCCATAAACAATGTCTTACTCGATTATGAATTTGAACCGCGCCTTTCAGATTTTGGCACTGCAAAGCTTCTCCAGTCAGATGCATCTACCTGGACCTCAGTCGCAGGAGCTTATGGTTACATGGCCCCTGGTAAGTCTGAACCTCACATTTATACAAATACTTCTCTAATGATGAGTCCTGATTAGTAGTATACCTCCATTCGTTTGTTAATTGCAGAGCTTGCTCTGACAATGAGAGTGACAGAGAAGTGTGATGTCTTTAGCTTCGGTGTGGTGGCATTGGAAGTTATGATGGGGAAGCACCCAGGGGAATTCCTGTCTTCTTTATCATCTTCTGGGAAGAGCCGTGATATGCTATTGAAAGACGTTCTGGACCAACGACTATCACGACCTACAGGGCATGTCGCAGATGAAGTGGTGATTGCAGTCACATTAGCTTTATTATGCACAAGTTCAGCACCAGACTCACGGCCTACAATGCGGTATGTGGCTCAAGAACTATCTGCTGAAAAACGCAATTATCTCACTGAGCCTTTTGAAACAGTAACACTGAACAAAGTGAATTCTCCCAAATATGGTGACAGAAAAGAAAGTTGAACAACTTAGCTTTTAGTGTTTGTGGACGTGGCTCAACTAAGGAAAGTCCTGAGCCATTTTCTTGGCTACATGGCAAATTACTCAAGTATTTTTTTGATTTCTAATCAGGAATAATGGAATATTACTACTTTCTGTCATATGTTTGAAACTAGAGCGTATCTGTTCAAGCATTAAAGGTTGATGAGCTTGGCACTGTATCAATATTGTTCATCTACTATGTGTAAAATTGGCGAAACTTTTGATGTTTACTTGTTTGGATTTAGAGCATGCTATGTTCAAGGGTACAACTTTTATCATACACCGGGGTGTACTATGAGCATGATACCCCCAAGGCCGTTTAATTGCTCATTTGAAAAACTATAAATATGCAACAATTGCAAGGTGGTAAAAAGTTCCAATTGAGCAAATGAACAAAAAATAGCCTTACATGGTACACCCGGATGTATGGTGGATGCACTGGTTCAAGGGTTGATAGATCATGCAATAATGCAACATTGTAATACCATTGTATGATTTTGTTGATTTCAAACTGCTGTATTAGTTGAAGTATTAGAATGTGGTGACCTGCTCTAACCTTTCCAATTTTTGTTTTAGTCTATTTAGTATTTACCTTCACTAATTACTCCCTTCATTTCTTTTTAATCTACACCCTTTGTATTTTGATACTCCCTCCGTTTTCTTTTGTTGTTCCTATTTGGAATCGGGAAAGAAACCAATGCAACTCAAAAAATGGGGAAGATTTCACTATTTTAAATAAAATTAAATTAACTAAAATAAAGATTCTAACCCTTTTGAGTTATTCCATGTTAGGCAACCAATTGTACAAAAAGTTTGAGGGGTAAAAGAGTAAAGTAACTACAAACTAGTTTGAACATATTTATTACTCTTTGAGTTATTCTATATTAGACAACCAATTAGAAAAAAGTTTGAGGGGTAAAAAGGTAAAAAATGACTAATTAATAGTGTGAACACATTTATTGCTACTCAAAACTAATGGGAAATTTAATTCATAAATTATACTATTTATGGAAAGATTCAAAATAGGAACAACATATTGAAATTTTCCAATGCAGCATACAGGAACAACAAAAGAAAACGGAGGGAGTACTATTTACATACATTATTTTGATCACTATATGTGATTTATACATAAAGATAACGGTTTTTTCACCATATACCCCCGACAAATTAAAAAATTCACCATATACCCTCAATGTTCCAAAAATTACCATATACCCTTCAATGTTCCAAAAATCACCATATACCCTTGAGTTTTCGAAAACGTTCACGAAATGCCCTTTTTTCTAACTTCCGTTAACTCTCCGTTAGCTTTATTTACGATTTTGCCATTACTAACCCTAAACCCTAATTCTAATCTAACCCTAACCCTAATCTAACCCTTACCCTTACCCTAATCCTAAACCTAAACCCTTACCCTTACACTAAACCCTAACCCACCCAGCCACCACCACCACCCTCCACCCCCCCCCCCCCACCCCCCCCCCCTCCACCGCCGCATCCCCTCTCCCTTCCACCGCCGCATCCCCCCCCCTCCCTCTCCCCCTCCGCCGGAGCCCCTCCCCCCCTCTCTCCCGCAGCCACGGCGTCCCCACCCCTCGCAGGGCCGCAGCCTACCCATCCCCCTACCCTCTTTCCTCCCTCGCTCTTCTCTCTCGTTCGATCTACTCCACGGAGAGGCCGCACTAGCGCCGGTGTTACTGCGTTTGTGCGTGTGTTCCGCCGGTGTGTTCGAAGGGGAGGGGTGGGGTTAGGGGAATTCGAAGTCGAAGGGGAAGGGTGGGTTAGGGGGAATTCGAAGTCGAAGAGGTTAGGGGAATTCGACGGGGAAGGGGGATGTGGTGGGGAAATCGACGGGGGAGGGGGGGGGGTGGGGTTAGGGGAATTCGATGGGGAGAGGGGAGGGGGTGGGGTTAGGGGGAATTCGACGGGGAGGGGGGGAGGGGGTGGGGGAATCGACGGAGAGGGGGGGGGGGGAATCGACGGGGAGGGGGAAGGGAGTGGGGGAATCGACGTGGAGGGGGGGGGGTGGGGGGCCGGCGCCAGGTGGAGTAGAGGGGGAGGGGGGGGGCCGGGTGGGGGTGGAGGGAGGGGGAGGGGGTGGGGGTTTAGTGTAAGGGTAAGGGTTTAGTTTTAGGATTAGGGTTAGGGTAAGGGTTAGGGTTAGATTAGGGTTAGGGTTAGATTAGAATTAGGGTTAGGGCTTAATGATGGCAAAATCGTAAATAAAGCTAACGGTGAGTTAACGGAAGTTAGAAAAAGGGCACTTGGTGAACGTTTTCAAAAACTCAAGGGTATATGGTGAATTTTTGGAACATTGAGGGTATATGGTGAATTTTTTAATTTGTCGGGGGTATATGGTGAAAAAACCGTAAAGATAATTATAATCATATAGAATCTTATTAGATTCCGATATATGTTTTTCAAATACCAACTTTCTATAATTTTTAATTGTTTGTAATTAAAATGTTAATGGTTAAAGTTTTTCATTGGTACGTGAAAGTCAAACTGTGTAGATTGGAAAGAAACAGAGGTAGAGACTACAAATTTCTTATTTGTGAACTTATAAAGTATTACCAACAAAATGGCTTATACTAATGGATTATACTCCCTATATTCCATAATATTCTCTACAGCTTCCTTTTTCACCTACCCCGTAATACTCTTTACATTCATTTTAGGAATGACCCACAAATAATTTAATGGGAAATGTTATTTGTAGCCATTAGGGCTACATATAAACATTAAATGGAAAAATTGACGCTATGGGGCTCAACTATTGGCCGTTCGCTTTAATAGGTACCAACTATTGATATTCCAGCAGGGGGCTCAACTATGACATAACCTGTAAATGCGTGGACCCAGCAGGTTAGGTAACCTGCTGCTGTAGGTTAATGAAGTCACGTGACTCATTAAATGAGCACATGACTTAAAAACCCACCCCAAAGCCACGATTTTAGATCTTCAGCTTCATTCTCTCATTTCCTCCTTCTTCCTCTTCGTGTTTCCCCCTTTCCCAACCATGGCTGCCCTAAATTCATCCGGATCAACCTCAGTGAATTCAAGAACGTTTGGGCTGGGAAATGTGAAATGCAACCATGATATTCCTGCGAAATTGCGAATAGTGAAATTTGGGGCCAACGTTGGGAGAAAATTCTATGGGTGCTCCTTGTGGCCAGTAAGTGTGAGTTAGATTAGGGCACAAATTTTGAATTTTTCCGTTTATTTTGTTAAATTCATATAACATGAGTTTATTTTGTTGTTATTTTAGGGTGCATATTGTGGATTCTTTAAATGGGAAGTGAATGGAGGGAATTTAAAGGAGTGTCATGAATGTGAGGACTTACAAGCAAAGTTGCTAGAGCAATTCACTTCCATTGCTGAGTTTGAGTTGCAATTCAAGCTTGTTGAAGAAAAGTTAAGCAAGCTGAAGATGAAGAAGGACAAAATGGCTGCTGAAGTTGAAGAAATGAAGATGGAAATGAGTAGACTTAATGCTGAATTAGTTAAGAGTAATGCAGGGGAGAAAATTGCTATAAGGGCCTTGTTTATGTCCTGGATTTTGTTTGTTGTGGTCTTTATTTTCATTAACTGATCAATCCTAGTAGGAGGGGATATGTTAGTATGATGGGAGTGTTAGATGGTGAGGTCTTAATTTTGTGTTGCCTTTAGACCAACTGATGTGTAGTATGTATGTTGACACCTTTAACATGAATGAAAAGTTTGCATTTTCACCTTTAACATGAATTAAAAGTTTGCATTTTGATTGAAATTCAAAGCTTGATGACAACTGTTTGTTTGCATAGCACAAAAACAAGGATGTGCTTGACAATACAGTACAAAAGTAAGCTTATTATGGTCTTAAAATTACATAACACAATGTAATCAAACAAGACAGATTTCCAAAAACTTTTCACACTACATTAACATCCTTCAATTTCATGTGTTGCTTGTTGATGCTTGACTACTGTTGAATTGAGCTGTTGAGGGTAAAGTGAAAGTTTGAGAAACCTCCCTTGCACCACTTCTTTGACTTGGTGCCTGCACATTGTTTGTTAAATAACAGATCATGTTGCAAAGTGAGCTTAAAAAACAATCAATTACTTACATTCAAAAAAGTGCTGCCATCATCATCAATATACACTCCAACTCCTTTTGGGATCTGCATGATAGGACAAAACTGTTTAGCCAAGTTAGGGGAAAAAAAGTCAAAGGCATGAACTAAGAGAATTAAGATTTCTTACCCTTCCACCTCTAGATTGCCTGCCTCCCCTAGAACCTCTGCCTCCACTTGATGAACCCCTAGCTTGTGCTCCTGAGCCACTGGCAACACCCCTTGAACCTCTCCTACCACCTGCTGACCCAGTTCCTGCTTCCCTGTCCACATTGGATGAACCCCTGCCTCCCCTAGAACCTCTACCTCCTCTAATTACCCCCGCCACCTTTCCCTAACCTCGCTTGGTTGAGCAAAGGGCGATTAGGTGTGCACTAGTGTTGTCTGTTCCACTTGGCGCAGGCTGTGAGACAGTCTTAGCTTTCTTTGGAGCTGTCTGGGAAGAGTCATTCCCTTTATTTGGACATGTCCTTTTATTGTGAGTTTTGCATTTACAAATGCTGCAACTCATTTCCACTCCATGTTTAGTGAGCCTTCCAGGTTTCTTAGGGTTCTCATGGGGGTCCTTCTTTCTATTTTTTCTAGGTCTTCCAGGTCCAATCTTGATAGGTGGAGGGTTTAAAGGAGACACAACCCTAGGCCAGTGTCTTTCACCAACAACTGGGGGTATTGAGCCTGCATAAGACTGTAGGTATGTTTTCCTCTTGTAATAATCAGATACAAAGTCTTCAGCATCCTTTCTACAGAAGAAAATGCAAGATACTGCATGACAGCAAGGGATACCACATAAATCCCATTTCCTACATGTGCATGAATGTGCAGCCAAGTCAACTGTCAAACTGTCCATCTTATGGTTAACTTGGAAAATTGTGTTTGTGGATGGGATTGGTATGCAGTTGGCAGCCTCAGCTTTTTCCTTATTCAATCTAGCCTGTATCCTAGGGCAGATCTTAGCATTACTAGCCTCCATTTCTTGCCTCTTGACCACCAATCTTTGCATAAGGGCTACCCTAATGTCCTCCAGCATGTATATGATGTGTTTTGTCCTAGCAGCTATAATGTACCCATTGAAGGTCTCAGACAGATTACTAGTAATCACATCCACCTTTGTGTTTGTTTTAATGTGTGCTCTACAAAAAACAGAAGGGTCATGTGCTTTGAAAGCTTTTGTTGCATCAGGGTTAACCTGGTCCATTTCATCTACGGCATCATTGTAATCTGCAATACTGTATGCCTTGGCTGCTCTCCAAAATAGTATTTTCATTTCATCACCCTTAAAATCTTTGTGCCAATGGGAAAAAATGTGCCTAGCACAATGCCTATGCTCACAGTTTGGAAAAACAGATGCAACTGAGCTTAATATTGCCTAGTTAAAACAAGAAAGAATAAAATTAACATGATTGTGCATTAGTATGTAATAGAAACTAAACCCAAAAAAACAGAAAGGAATATAATATGTGGATTCTTACCAAGTGCTCATCTGAAACAATAGTCAATCCTTCACCCTGTCTAAGGTGCAAAGCTGTTTGTAACTCACTCAGAAACCAGCCCCATGAAGAGTTGTTCTCATCACCTTCAACTATGGCCCATGCAACTGGATACATCTGATCATTAGCATCCCTGCCAACAGCTGCCAGTAATTGACCACCCAGAAAGGTCTTCAGAAAGCAAGCATCAATGCTGAGAAACCTTCTGCATCCCTCCAACCAACCTTCTCTCACCCCATTAAAGCAGATAAATAGTCTTTGAAACACAGGAGTTGCACTCCTCCTTGGCCTTTCATCATAGAGCAACTTGATAACAATCTCTGCATCACTGTCCCTCAAGGCCTCAAGGTATTTACCCAACTTAGCATAATGCTCTTCCATTGAGCCATGAAGCAGTTTATGGGCCTTGTACTTCACCTTATAGGCCAAGGCTCTCTTAATGGCAACTCTAAATGCTTGTCTAACTGTTTCAATGAGCTCCTTGGCCGGCCAATGAGGCCTGGCCTTGAAAATTTCTAGAAACTGCTTTGCAAGCCATGTTGATGTCATCTGTCTGTTGGCTTCCATGTTCCTAGTACAGCTATGCTCATCATCAACAGATTTTACCACAAAACAGGCCCTCCTTGAATCCCATGAAGCAAATAACCTAAAAGGGCAGCCTGTGGTGCACTTCACTTCCATTCTCCCCTGCCTCCTACTATTACTTGTAGCAAAGTACAAATTTCTCCCACATGTAATGGCAAACCTAGCCACAGCACTCCTAAAAGCCTCTCTACTAGGAAACCTAAGTCCAACTTTCCAAACAAAATCTGTGAAGTCTGTATCCTCACTCACTAATAGTCCACTCCCTCTCCTTCTCCTACCATCCTCATTTTCATCACCACTATTCTCTGGGGTATGAATATCATCCTCACTGTCCTCATACTCACTCACAAACCCTGCCTCACCAGCTTGTGTGTCAGTGTTGCCACTGGTAGCACCATGACATCTTAGACCTAATCTTCCCTCAGCTGCATCCTTCTGAAGCTTCTTTGCCAACTCAAACAATCTTGTGTTTGTGCCTCTCACCCTATCCCTAGCTACTTTAAGCTCATCATCACTACTGTCTGCTTCACCTCCATCTTCAGTTTGTTCAAAAAAACCCACCTCAGGCTCTTCTTCTCTTTCAAGATCACTCAAGTTCTCAGGCTCTAGTTCAGTATCATCCCCATCATCTTCATCAGTGTCAACAGCAGGTGGTTCATACCCAGGATCTGAATCTTCTGAAGAATATTCTTCCCCAATCAACTCCTTCAAGGTTAATGGGCTTTCTGGTCTATTATCATACCACTCATAGTAATCATGTGGGAAGGTTTCTTGGTCATAGATTACCCCTTCTTCAAGCTGCCTAACAGGTTGTTTTACAATTTTAGGATTAGGTGCAGGAATGGGTATTTCAGGTTCAGGTTGTGATTGGTTTTGTGGAGCTGTTTGGGATACAATTTGTGAAACTTGGGTTGTGTTAAACTCTGCATCATGGGTTGACTGTTGTTCAACATTTAATGTGGAGGTTGAAGGAGATTCTTCAGCAGTAGGTTTATTAGGGGTAGGCTGATCTGCTCTAGATGTGTGGTACATAAACTGCACTGCTGCTGAGGTCTCCCTAATCCTAGCACTTGACCTAACTGGTATTAACTTTTTAGCAGGGATTTTTTTATTTCTGGTATTTGCTACAGTGTGGGACCCCTGTACACTTGTGCTAACTGCAGGTGGGTTTTTTGTTGGTTCACTGACCATTTCAGCTGGGCTTTTGGATGGCTTATCAACTGAGCTTTTGGATGGGCTTAAAGTTGGGTCTATGTGGGGTAGGTTTATTATGTGGGGTGGGTTTATGGGTGCTTGGTTTATGATGGGTGGGTTTATGGGTATTGGGTTTATGTAGGGTGGCACTGTTGTTTTTTGCTGGCTAACCTCTTTTTCAGGCCCTTCCAATGACCCGGCGAGAGTTGTTCATCAAGCACTTGGGGCTTATCAACACCATGTACCACATACAAATCCAAAAACCTGCTCTTCAAAACTATCTCTGCCATTTCTAATACCTCCTTGTCATTGTATACCCTAATCAAGCCATCATCCAATTTCTTCCCAGGAATCAAATAAAAGATCTGTTCAATAACCCTATAATTACCACATTTTCTAGCCATTTCCTCAAGAAACCACCAACACAACTCATCTGGGTCAACAACAAATGTTCTCCCACTTCCACTAACATACTCCAAATACCCTCCTTTCTCATGTTTCTTAAACAGACCCCCATGCCAAAACCTCAAGGTCACATTATCCATTCCTAAACCCTAATCAAAACAAAGACACAGAAAGTACATACATTCAGCCCTAATAACACACAAATTCATGAAATTGTATTTAACAGGAATTTCTTTAAAATCGACCCTAATGTTTGAAAAAAAAAACCCACATTTTACAGTATTTCATTCGTTGTTAGATTTTTAGGGTTTTCCTTGATTTTAAGCTTATAATACCAACATAATTCCCAACTTACCTTGAAGCGCAATCTATGGTGGTTGATGAAATTATCTGTCTTCAGCAACTTCAGCAACTTCAGTAATGGTAAAATTCAACTTCACAAACCGCGAAAATCAATGGGGGGAATTGAGCTCTGACCCCTGTTAATGTCGCTGACACAGGGATTAATGGAGGAAGGGGAAGGGTTGGTTACTGTGGTGGTTAAAAGTTAAAAAAAAAAAGCTGTTTTACTCTTCAAATTCATTAAAACAGGGACCCACTTTGTACCCATGACTGCCTTAGCCAGTCACTGGTAAACTGGGTCCACGCATTTACAGGTTATGTCATAGTTGAGCCCCCCGCTGGAATATCAATAGTTGGTACCTATTAAAGCGAACGGCCAATAGTTGAGCCCCATAGCGTCAATTTTTCAAACATTAAATACATTTCCTGAAATAGTATTATTTGAAGAATTACAGATACAATCACACATCAATCGATATAACTAATGCTTATTTATTGCTTAATATTTCCATTTTAACTTCTAATATAGCCCTAAGGGCTACATATAATATTTCCCTAATTTAATACATCTCTTCTCCGCTAATTAAAAGTTACGCTCTTTTTCACTCTCCCGTTCAAATAAGTATAACTCCAATATCCTCTATTAAATCGACCTTCTCAACAAAATGTATCTCATAACTCTCACAACATCTACTTTTCAATAAAAACTAGTTTTTAGACCCGGGCTACGTCCCGAGTAATTATAATTTTCATATATTAATGTTTTACTTTAAATTATAACACCAAACATCACTTGGTTTTAGTGGTTAAGACTTTAGTATCTTGAAGTCATGTGATCAAATCTTATACCATGCATTTTCTAATTTTTTATTGTATGTGGAGTACTTGAAGCAAACACTCTACGGGAGAGCGACACGTGGCACAGTTCCTTGTTTAGGAACACCTTTTAATATATTAGTATAGATATTAGTAACCAAACTACAATTTTCTCCTAAAAATGAAGAGTAATAAGGACACAGGGAGTAATAGTTACTCCCTCCATTCCTTATTGATGTTCCTAGTTTGACTTTGCACATTTGTCAATGTACATCTTTAACTATAAATATATGTAATTACTTATTTGTGAAAATTATAAAAATTTGATATTATCAAAGCTTTAATTAAGACAAATTAAATAAGACCGCTCATGACTATACTTTTTCTTATATATTGAGAAAAATCTAGAAGATTCTATGTTATTCCAAATGGCGCAAAGATTCCAACTAGTAATATCAATAAGGAACAGAGGGAGCAATATTATTGTTACACGTAAGCCAATATTTTTTAATCATATATTAGTAAAAATTATAATCTGATAATTTAAAAGTGTACATTTAGATTAACCCAACAAGAATCAAAATAATGACATGTATTTTTACATATATATTAGTAAACGAACGAGGTCAAAGTTAGTATATAAATAATGTAAAAGTCAAAGCAATGCATTGAGAAAAAGAGGAAGTATATACAGGGACTTATTTGTAATTTCATATTCTAGGACACAAGCTTCATAGATTGAATTTTACCTATCAGAACAACCTTAGGCTAACTCCATGTGTGGATATGACCAGAATTTCGACTTTTGTTTTGATCATTTTACATAGACGGTGAAGTAGTGTATCATTCAAACCCGTTGCTTAGTTTGGCTCTTTATTTTTCTTCAAATTACCATGATGTTATTGTTTTCCCATTGTTCTAACAGATGGATAACAGTACAATATAGACAGAAAAGAAACTAAAAAAATGGGATGGCGAGATAATCCAAGCATGATAAATCATGCTGATTCTAATAAATTCTATAAATACTGACCAGATACGTGAAGGAATATGTCCTTAGACATACATACATACGTGAAGGGTTGGGCCGGTCCTAAGGGGAATAGGAGGAGAATTAGTTCTCCTAACTAGCCTATGACTCTTCTATTATATATAGGATATAATATTAGGGTTTAGGTGATCAATTCAATTAATCAGTTTCTTTTCACAAGAGAGAGAAAGTAAAACCCTAAACTATTCCCTCTAACCGGCGCCTATACCACCTCAAAGCAAGAGATGTCTTCTCTTCCGTTCTAGCAGACGTTGGTGTTCAATTGGTTCTCGTGGACTGATTAGAGGAGCAACACTTGGGGGCCCTCGGATCTTCAAAACTTGCATACAACAGAGAAATCACGCTACAAAGGTTTGATATTTAATCCCTATCGAATGATTCATGTGTTTGATTATGTTTGCGATCCTATGATAGATGTTAGGAAATCGTTTCCTGAAATTCCGCTATATGCATCTATATATTCCTACAGTGGTATCAGTTTTGCCTAATTCATAATATTCATATGATCATGTAATTGTATGCAAAGTTATTATTTTTTTCAATTAAGGGAGGAGTTTTTTATGGCTTGAATTTGCATAATTGATATTTGATATTTTTTTTGACACCAGTTGAAGAACAAAACTAAAACATAATAGTAAAAGAAGTCATAGTTGTGAGGCAAGTCTTGGCAATCTTATCCGCATCTGCTACATTGTGACGAGGCACCTTAGTGATGCAGCATGAAGTAAACTCGTTGGCAAGAGTTCGAAGCTTTTCGAATGTCCAAATTAGTTGTATATGTGGACGAAGTTGGTTTTGCGGCACTTGAACAAGATTGGTAGAATTAGTGAAGAGATTGATATGATGCATATGGTTATGTTGAGCCCAATATAACGCCTCAATACATGCCAAAACCTCCGCATGTAAAGCTGAAATAGCAGAACCATAAGTCTCCCCACCAGGAAAATCCTGCGTGACATGGTTTATAGTCCTTCGAATGCACCAACCTAAACCCATATTTGTTGTCTTTGGATCCCAAGCACCATCAACTAAAATAATCTGGTTATGAGAACCATATACGTCTCTTCCTAGATTGACCGCAAAAAAAGCAGGCGGAATATTGTTGTTTTGTTCCGGAGGATGAAGAAAAGTAAGACCTAAAATCTGTTGCTGGGTAGACCACTGCAAGTGGAACGCTAGGAAATGCGAAAATCGTTGTTGAGACGTCATAGGGATACCCTGACCATCCCTAAAAACATGGTCATTTCTATGAATCCATAAAGACCAAAGTGATATATATAATGAACTTGATGAGGCGTTCACTATTAGGACCATCCTCGCTTCTGAAGAGCAAGATATAGGTAATGATCCATTCCGTTTGGGAAGAAGGATCATATTGGGTTGGAGGGAGCAGAAGAGGAATCTGACTCCAAAACATAGCTGCTTGATGACAATTTTTAAAAATATGATTTTGATCCTCCAAAACATTACTACAATGGTAGCAATTTGGATCAAGAGTAATACCTCTAGCAAGTAAATTAGCACGAGTAGGGAGTCCGTTTTGAATGAGTTTCCAAATGAAAATCTTCCAATTTGGATGGATAGGAAGATGCCAAATTGGCTTGAAAATTATGGAGTGGTTACTTACTTGCTCATTAAGTGGAGAAGGAATTTGAGAGAGCATGGCATAGGCACTTTTTAAAGTAAAATTACCTAAGGAGTGAGCATGCCAATATAGGAAAACCTGCTTCTCATTTGTGGAAGGTAATTCCATGACCAGGATAGACTGAGCATCTTTAAAACAAAAGAAACGCCTCACCATATCTTGTTTCCATGTATGAGTGTTCGCGTCAATAAGATGATGCACTTCCAGCTTCTGTGCTTGGGCTAAGGTAATTGAAGCATTGGCTTCCGGAATATCATTCTTAACCCAACGCCTAGAAAAAACTTTAACACTTCTACCATTACCAATCTTCCACGTACATCCTTTGATAAGGCTATGTTGAGCTGTACGAAACCCTTTCATACCCCAAGAAGAAGAAGGAGCCTTAGATGTAGGCATAGTTAAATTTGTAGCATCATCATTCCTCGAGAAAAACACTTTCGAAGTAATCAGGGAAGGGGTTTTATAGAATCGCCAAACTTGCTTTTTAAGAAGACAAGTGTTTAGGGTTTTAGTAGCACGAACCCCAAGGCCTCCCAACCCTTTAGGTAAGTTTGTGATCTTTTTCTTAACCCAAGGAATTCCTCTTTCCCCTTTCCGAGACCAAAGAAAAGAGTTGATGATAGAGTCAATTTTAGACGTGATCCCCGATGGAATTATAAGGCAGGTCATAATATGAGAAGGCATAGCCACAAGGATTGAATTTATTAGAATTACTTTTGTAGACAAGGATAAAGCAAATGAATTCCAAGAGTGAATCTTTTTTGCAACACTATCGACAAGGGGACCAAAGTGGGAAGATTTCTTTTGAGTTATGTCAATAGGGACTCCTAAATGTGTACCTAAGTTATTCACCTGAGAGAAACCTAGGATACCTTTGAATTCCGTTTGACGACCAAAAGAAGTATTGGGGCTAGATTTGATAACCGATTTGGAAAGGTTAAGACACTCGCCCGAAATAGTACAGAAATGGTTTGTGATTTGTTTAATAGCATTACAAGAAACAGAATTGGTTTTGAAAAAAAGAAGTGCATCTTCCGCAAAAAAAAGATGTGAAATTTGTGGAGTATTACGATTAATTCTAATGCCAGTAAACGAATCTATATCTTGACCTAGCAGTAACATTCTCGAATAAATTTCCATACAGAAAAGTAAAAGGTAAGGGGATAACGGATCTCCTTGACGGAGACCACACTTAGGCTTAAAGTTTTTCGAAAGACTTCCATTCACTAGAACAGTGTAAGACGCAGTAGACATGCATTGATAAATAAGAGTGATCCACCAATGCAGGAAACCAAACGCCCTTAAAACCTTAATAATGAAAAGCTAATGAACTCTATCATAGGCTTTACTCATATCTATCTTAACAGCTGCAAAGGTATTGGCCCCTTTCCTTTTTTTGTTAATGTAATGTAATGACTCATGTGATAAAATAGAATTGTCACTCATCATTCTCCCAGGGACATAAGCATGTTGACTCAAACTTATTAAATCAGGTAACACTTGTTTTAGTCTAGAAGCTAGACACTTGGAAATGCATTTGTAAACAGTATTACATAAACTAATAGGGCGAAGTTGGTTGGGAGTGGTGGGGTTATCAACTTTAGGTATTAAAACCATCAGAGTACGATTCCAAACCTTTAGGAGATGACCAGTGGCAAAAAGTGTTGAATTGCTTTAATCACATCCTTACCAACTATGTCCCAGTGTAGTTGGAAAAATTCTGCTGTGAAGCCATCAATCCCTGAAGATTTACTTTTACCAATAGAAAACATAGCAAGTTTTATTTCTTCATCAAGGAAAGGCCGAGTGAACCAATAGATATGATCTTGGTTCATTGTAGGGATGTCAAGTTCTTGCAGCACAACATCCAATTCATTTAGAGAAGTATCCTGATAGCTACCTTGATAAACATCTTGTAATGAATTGAGGATCATATTGGAGATCAATTGTGGGTGAAATACCCACTGTCCATCTTGATTTTGTAAATAAGAAATAGGCTTAGCAATGGATCATTTCCTAAATCTGGAATACAACACTTTGGAAGGAATGTCACCAAATATGAACCACATTTTTTTCATTCTTTGCCGCCAAAATATATTCCCTTCGAGTAAATGTAGGATAGAATTTCTTACAGTCTGGATGTAATGACTTGCATCATTGATATTGTCAAGCTCCACACTTTGTAAGGTAAGATTATCACATTCTTTTCGCCAATCAATACCTTGAAACTTCTTATGATCCAGGCACCATGACTTGAGATTATTGATGATTATTTGTTTTTTTTTTTTTTTGTTATTATGAACATAGAAGATCCTTGGAAAGCAGTGGACCATAGACATATAATGATGTTTCGAATTTCAGCCATACTTAGGCACCAGTTCTCCATTTGATAAGGTCTTTTGTTGCCAATCTTAGTATTGTTCGAATCATACACTATTGTCGCATGATCAGAGATGAAAATTGGTTCATGTAGTAAAATTCCATTAGGATGTAGATCATCCCACTCATTGGTGCAGTAAGCTCGATCAAGTCCCTCTAAAATTAAACCATTATCTGATTGATTGTTAGTCCAAGTGAAGCGAGGACCTGTAAATGGAACTTCTACTAAAGAAGTTTGAATCCTCCATTGCATAAACAAATCCCACCCTCGAATAGAATTATTTCCCCCTAACTTGTCCTCTAAATACTTGAGCTACTTAAAATCTCCAAGACAAATACAACAAGAGTAAAGATCAAGAAGAGAACGAAGCTGATCCCAAACTTGTTGGCGATCTTGAAAAGCTGGAGCCGCGTACACAAAACAAGCATACCATTTTATTCCAGTCATTTCAGTGACACTACATAAGATAAAATGACTCGTTGATACAACAACATCCACCCGAAGACTAGACCAACCTAAAAGTAACAACCCACCCCTAGTACCAATGGCATCCACACCTTGAACAAAATTGGGGTTTAACGAACTAAACTTACTAACAACACTATTAACCATACATTTAGTTTCGGATAAAAACACAAACATAGGATGATGAGTGTGGACTAACCACTTTAGATATGGAAAAGTAAGGGATTCATCATCATTTAGTCCCCTTGCGTTCCAAGCAATCATTTTCATATCCTTATGGGAGGCTGTGAAGGGCCAGCCTCCGCACCAAATGGTGGGGTAAGGGATAACACAAGTGAGAACTGCAACTCCATATCATCATCAGTACTAGCATTGTTCATGGTTTTCACTTTTTTCGAACTTGCCTTTGGAATAACAGTTGTTGGAGATCTCTTATGCAACATTCTGGAAGTAATTTCATCCCCAGCTTCTACCCCAAAATCTCTTGCCATAGAAAGATCAGTAATTGTTTTAGATTTCAAAACCATGTCCTGCCCTTCCTTGTTCCATAAGTTGAACCCCCCTTTTTGTTCCCAAGCCTCCCAACGCAGTCGTCGCCTCTTATAACCCCAATCTGTAGCCAGGAAATTACGCACATTCATATGTTCAGCATCATTGAGTGATTGACTACGTTGTAAATAACCCAAATTAAGGCGTTTTCGAGGCCATAACATCGAGCCAGATGAGTGCAGAGTGAATGCCATAGACGGATGATTTGGTGGGGCAGGGGATTGAGGGGAATAAGGGGGGTCATGTTCCAGAATAGGAGGGCTATGTGGTTGAGACTGACTAGAATTAGTAAACGGAGAGAAGTGGGATCGTGGTGAGTGAGTGAAATTGTTATTAGAGTGGATTCTAACTGGAGCTAGATTTTGAAGAAAGCGCCTAAGTCTTTGAGTGGCTTGGGAAAGAGGTCTAGCTTGAGATATAATACCTGGTCGATGAAAAGGACTCTCAATTCTTTGAGACTGATTCACAGTTGGAACATTGTTTGGCTGATGATCATCATGCAGGTGTTGATTAATCACATCATCCAATAACCCAGTTTGTGGGTTGGAAGCAGCACCCTGAGAATGGCGTTGATTCGCCCATTCTGAAATTCCGAGTGTTTCAAAAAGAGTTCGCGGTTGATTTGAAGTCTCACCTATTTTAGATTCGATATTGTGATGATGAAGTTGTTGTTGTTGCATGGAAGTTTGTCCTTCATAATTCGTTGTTGATTGGTGGCGAGGATAAAAATGGGCGTATGGATCATCCGCAAAAGTGTATCTTCGCCTTGGTGACTGTCGAATCCAGTCACTATATTCGCCCATAAAAGGTTGATGTATTGCTTCTGGTTGCATGTTAGGAAGTGGTGGAGAGTGCACTCTTGCTGGTGGTGAATTCCCCTCCTCAGGAAATTCATCCTCACCAGAAAAGAATTGTTCCTCTGTCCCATGAATTTGTGGTTCATCAACTGACTCACCTGACCCATCTTCATCTGAAGAATCACGATTCGGATTTCTGAGAGGATAATCATCTGGTGTTGGTTGCTGATATAGATTGATCCTTGGAATTCGAAATCGAAATCTGTCAGGCAGCCCTTCAATCATGTTGGAGTAGAAGGCTTGAGTAACTGGCCCATATAACACACGTTGTCCTTGCGCTTTAAGAGATTGAATTCGATGGCGAATTCTACGTTGCGCATCTTCATCTGAATCTGGGCATCCCAAAGTATAATGACCTACCCTCCCACATTTTTTACAAAATTTGAAGACTCCCTCGTACCAAAAGTAGATCCAAACAACCTCATTACCATATAAAGATAGATAACAGCCTAGAATAAGTGGCTGCGACAGGTCAACGAGCATTTTTGCCCTAATTTTAGTGAAGATGGCAAATCAAGGTTTGCATGTTCAATTTCTTGAATGTATCCCACATGATGCAAAGCCTAGGAGGCCCATGCAAGCGAGATATTGGCGAACGAAAGGCCCACCACTCGAACCCAGATTTGAGCATAATTGAAAGTTAAAGTATTTGGTTTATGAGACCAGTGGCTCCGACGAAAAGTAATCAAACGTCCGTCAATAACTGTGGTGTGCTGATGAAGAAGACCCTTAAGATCCGCTCGTTGCGTGAAAGTGAAAATGTAAAAAGAGCCTATACGATTGACTTGGATTTCCCCTCTGCGATACCACTGTGTGTTAACTAGGCCTTGTACCAGAATTACATTTGGTGGGTTGGGCCAAAAAACTCTCCCACAACAGATAAGTTCCAATTTATAGGGGATAATGAAGAGTGGTTTGGTGGGGGAGCTATGAAAGCCCCCATTCTGAAAAAAGGAGTTGAAGTATTATCACTCATTAAATGAGTAGAGTATATGCAGTTGGAGATTAAAGAGAAGGAGAAAAGAGACGTTGAGTAAATTGAAAGGAGTAGTGTAAGTTTGCAATGGTTAGAAGCGCATTTAAGGAACTTGAGAGGAAAGAGGAAGAAGAAGTTCGAACGCCAAGTGTTAAACCTAATTGCCTCGGGAATGCATGGTAAACATTTGGAAAGTATAACCTATGCCCAATCTACCTACGCCCTATGAAAACGTCTGACATTAGAGTGGTAGCAATTCCCATACAAGGAACGTTTGGTATTGGCTTGGAAAACTATTATGAATCTTCCTGTCAGTAGAAAGCTAAGACTGAGAGAAAGATTGATATTTTTTGCATGCAAAAAGCTAAAGCAAAGAAAGAAACTCACAGTTGAAGTGAGAGAAACTCTCGATTTTAGAGAGAGAAAGAAGTTGTTCCTTTCAAATCTTGCCTTTAGTGATATTTGATATTAATTGATTGGAAATTGTGAATAATTTATTTATTTGTGATTTATGCTCAAATAATTTTATAAAGTTCCGGATTTTTTATATTATGGACGAAATAAATTGGCTAATCCAATCCAAAATTTTTGGATTTTTATAAATATATTTCTTAGATTTAAAATTATTTTATGTTTAATTTGATTAATCATTAAAATAATTTGTTAACAGTTAAAGATTTGATTTTTAAATTGTTAAATAGATCTAATGTTCCTCACCAACAGAGATTTTGAATAATATTATAGCTGAAAATATTTTTCGAAATTTTCCCACTATTTTTCGGAATTTTATCATATTATTTGTGAATTTAGTTAATTTTTATGTTTAATTTGATTAATCATAAATTTTAAGGACAACAATTAAAATATTTGATTTTATTTGTTAAGATAATTCAGTACATCACTTTAAAATTTATTTTCGAATTTTTCACATTTTAATTGTTAATTTTCTGAATTTTTCGGATATAATTTGTTTTTTGGCCTAGTTTTGAATTTCTTGTTAGATTTAATGTTTAAGATAGATTAAGCATTGAAAATCTAATCTTAACAAATCTAAATTTTTTTTTGAGTTTGTTAAGTGATTCATAATTTTTTGCCATAATTTTCGGATTTTTAAAACCTAATTAAATCCTAAATCTTTAAATAAATTGTTTGTTAAAGATTAAATGGAAATTTGTAAATTGTTACAAAATTTAAAGAATTTGCCCACCATGTTTGGGTGGCCTCACCTGCGCCGGTGGAGCCACGGTGGGGGGCAGAGTTGGGTCGACGGGTTTAGGGGCAGGGGCGGCGCGAGGTGACGGCCTTGCTGGCTGGGTTAGTCGGCGCGAGTAGTCGGGCTTGCTGAAGTTTTTGGTCGGCGCGAGGGGTCGGCATTGCTGGCGTCTGTCTGACCGGTGACTGGTGGTGTCCGACGCGACCAGGATGCCGGCGGCTTGGCTGCTGGCCTATGCCGTGATATGTGAGTGCTGGCGTTTTTGTTGGCGGGGGAGGGGGTTCGCAGCCATTGTGCTGCTAGCCTCGTGAAGTTTTTCATGGGTGCTGATGTTTGGCGGATTGACTGGCAGCCTTGTGCTGCTGGTCATCGGTCAAAGTCAACTTAAAATAAATGTTTTTAAGTAAAATATGATTTTCCAAACTTGAGCATAAATCCAAAAGTTTCCTATTTTGCAAATTTGTGAATAATAATGATTATTGCCATATTTAAATACGTAATTGAATGAAAATAATAAAGTTTCCTAAATAATTTATAGCTTAAATTTGTTAAGTTTTATAATTATTACGGAAAAGTTGATTTGCTTATTAATTGTTAATAAGTAAATAGTTTGTGTTTATATTATTTTGATATTATAAATGCGTGGATGTTTAATGTAATATGTATGATATTATATTTTGCTTGTTATGACTAGTGTGGCCCAAATTAGGATAGTAAATACAATCTGCGAATCGTTATATGTGAATGTAAATTAAATACGATCCGCGAATCGTTTGTCTTTTTGTAACTTTAAATTTTCGTTATTTATTTAATTCAAATTATGTAATCAAGCATGAGGATCAAAGGAGTTTCAAGGATGGTGATCCATGGAGATTCAAGGGAACATTCATGAAGATTAGTTATTTTCCTAAGTTTATACTAGATCATTTTAATTATTACTTTTATTAATTCCTTGCATTTACTTTGTTTAGATGCTTGCTTCTAAGTTTGTTTGTGGTTAATTGATTCATGTGTTCACTATTGATTGACCACATTAGTAAACTTAGGTCCCCAAAAGTAATATTGAGTTTTAATTGCTTTTCCAAACAACACCTATAAAGCCTTAGATCATGAGTAATAGGTTCTCCCAAAGCAGGGTGTTGCTCATATTTCCGGGGATAGTAGGGTAGGTTTTTGTAACTTACATGTTAATGTTTGGTTTAACTCAACAAAATCATCAAAAGGTAAAGTTTTGAGTTTTAAAGCAAAGAGATAGGAGTAAACAAGGAGTTGTTAGCCCGTCTACCAAGAATTATAATTAGTAAAGTGTTTACTTACCTCAACTACTATAAATTGAAGGCAGGGCCAAAGTCCGTTTGATTTTAGTGGGAGGGGATCTTGGTTATTTCTTTATTCAATAGGCGACTTTCATTTTGAATAAAGGGTAGTAGTTAATTAAAATTTGTTTAATTGCTGCTTTCTTGATAAACATTGATTGAATCTTGCTTTATTATTTGTTGCAGTAATTATGTCTAGTAACAACAACATCAACACCAACAATTCTACTTGTAATTTGCGCTCCGTCCTTTCGAAGGACAAATTGAATGCTGAACGTTTCATTGCAAGTGAAAGGGAAATGAGAATCGTTCTCAGAAATGATAAGTTCAACGACTTTCAAATGCAAGGGGAGGAAGCAACGATGCAAGAGATGCATGAAATGCTAACTCAGACCGAGCGAAACATCCCTAACAAACCAGAAAAAGAACATAAGGATGTTCTTATGGTTAGTGAAGGGCAATCGCTCAATAGGATTGAGATTGCTATTAAGAAGGACGAAAGCAAACAAGTTGCTAAGTCTGAAACTTCTGAAAAGCAAAAGACTACACCAAAACCAATAGTTGCTGATGAGCACTATTGTTACACCTCTAACAAGGTTGGTCATTGGAAGAGTAGTTGCCCCAAGTATCTCAAGGATCAAAAGAATGGAGTTTCTAGTTCAGATATGTATGTTATAGAAGTTAACTTAGCAACTTCTGCTTCTTGGGTATTTGATACCGCTTGTGGTTCGCACATTATTTGTAATATGCAAGGCCTCAAAAGAAGTAGAACATTGGGAAAGGAAGAAGTAGATCTTCGCGTTGGCATTGGAGCACGAGTTGCTACATTGGTAGTGGGAGTATATAGTCTACTTTTACCTTCAGGATTAGTTTTAGAACTTAATAATTGTTATTATGTTCCTGCTATCACAAAGAACATTATTTTGATTCCTGTTTTAGATTCTGAAGGTTATTCATTTACAATGAAGAACAATTGTTGTTCTGCATATTTGAATGATATGTTCTATGTCTCCGCTAAGTTGTCAAATGGTTTATATGTTCTAGACTTAGAAACCCACATCTATAACATAGACAACAAGAAACATAAAGCAAATGATTCAAACCTTACATACCTATGGCATTGTCGATTAGGACACATAAGCTCAAAGCGCATTAAGAATCTTCATAAAGATGGAATTCTCAAACCATTTGATTTCGAATCATTTGATACTTGTGAGTTTTGTTTGATGGGGAAAATGACAAAGTCTCCTTTCACAGGTTCAAGTGAAAGGGCCAATGACCTTTTAGCCCTCATAGATACGGATGTGTGTGGACCTATAAGTAATTTGGCTAGGGGAGGGTACAGTTGCTTCATTACTTTTACCGATGATGTAAGCAGATTTTGATTTGTTTATCTCATGCGGCATAAGTTGAAATCCTTTGGAAAATTTAAGGAATTCCAGAATGAATTATAAAACCAACTTGGGAAGAAAATTAAGGCATTGCGATCCGATCGTGGTGGTGAATATTTATCTCAAGAATTTGGTGATCATTTGAAGGATTGTGGAATACTTTCACAATGGACTATACTAGGAACATCACAGTTAAATGACGTTTCTGAAAGAAGGAATCGAACTCTACATGATATGGTTCGATCCATGATGAGTCTTGCTGATCTTCCTATTTCATTTTGGGGATTTGCGCTTGAAACATCGGCATTCACACTTAGCAGAGCACCATCCAAAGCAGTTGAAAAGACACCATATGAAATGTGGACTGAAAACGTTCCAACATTGTCTTTTATAAGGATATGGGGTTGTGAAGCTTATGTAAAACGTTTACTTTGTGATAAGCTTTCACCCAAATTCGATAAATGTCTCTTTGTGGGTTACCCAAAAGAGACTAAGGGATACTACTTCTACAACCAAAGCGAAAACAAAGTGTTTGTTGCTCGTAATGGTGTCTTTCTGGAAAAGGAGTTTATTTCCAGAAAAATAAGTGGGAGAAATGTATATATCGAAGAAGTTCGAGATGAGCAACAAATGGATGAGGTTAACACCTTATCAGAGGTGGCCCGACATGAAAATGCTCAGGAGGCGGTGCATTCAATTCACGTACCTCCTACCGTCCCACTTGGAGATACTCCATGCGAAGTCACTCAACCTAGTGAGGTAGAAACTTCTTTTGTTGTTCCCCAACGTAGGTCTAGTAGGACCATCATTCCGTCAAAGAGATATATTGATTTCCTTTTGACTGAAAGTTCTGAAATAACGATTTTAGAATCAGAAGAACCTACTAGCTACAAAGAAGCCTTGGATAGTCAAGACTCCGAAAGATGGCTTGAGGCCATGAAATCTGAAATGGATTCCATGTTTAAAAATCAAGTATGGGACTTGGTTGATTTGCCTGATGGGGGAAAACCCTTTGGATGCAAATGGATTTTCAAGTTGAAAACAGACAAGGATGGAAACATTAGTGTTTTCAAAGCAAGGTTGGTGGCGAAAGGTTTCAAACAAATTCATGGTATTAACTATGATGAAACCTTCTCACCAAGAGCCATCTTGAAGTCCATTAGGATAATCCTTGCGATTCTTTGCCTTTCATGACTATGAAATATGGCAAATGGATGTCAAATCCGCTTTCTTGAATGGGTTCTTGAAAGAGGATGTGTACATGACATAACCTCAAGGTTTTGACGACCTAGAAAATCCAGGGAGGGTATGTAAGCTTAAGAAGTCCATTTATAGACTAAAGCAAGCATCAAGGAGTTGGAACCTCAGGTTTGATGAGGCAGTCAAGAAATGTGGCTTTCTCAGAAATGAAGAGGAATATTGTGTATACAAGAAGTTAAGTGGGAGTAGTATTACTTTTCTGGTCTTGTATGTGGATGACGTACTTCTCATAGGAAATGATAAAACCATGCTTGAGTCAGTCAAGGAATGACTTAAAAATTGTTTCTCTATGAAAGACCTAGGAGAGGCAGAGTACATATTGGGAATAAAGTTCTATAGAGATAGATCGAAAAAGCTTCTTGGACTTAGTCAAGAGACTTATATTGATAAGGTTCTTGCAAAGTTCAAGCTGGAAAACTCCAAAAGAGGTTTCATTCCCATGCAACATAAGACTCAGTGTCCTTCGAGTCCTGATGAGGTCAAGCGTATGAGTAATGTTCCCTATGCTTCAGCAGTAGGATCCATTATATATGCCATGATATGCACTCGATCGGATGTTGCATATGCTTTGAGTATATGCAACGAGATACGAGTCAAATCTAGGAGATGTGCAATGGATTGCAGCGAAAAACATCCTTAAGTACTTGCGAAGGACTAAGGATAATTTTTTGGTTTATGATGGAGATGGTGAGTTTGTTGTTACTGGATACACCAATGCAAGCTTCCAGAGTGACAAAGATGATTTCCGATCTCAATTTGGTTTCATATTTTGTCTCAATGGAGGAGCTGTGAGCTGGAAGAGCTCTAAGTAGAGTACCATCGCGGATTCTACAACAGAGGCCGAGTATATTGCGGCGGTGATGCAAAGAAAGGAAGTTGTTTGGATCAAAAAGTTCATTGGTGAGCTTGGTGTAGTTCCTAGCATTGAGAATGGCATTGAGTTATACTGTGACAACAATGGTGCCATTGCTCAGTCTAAGGACCCAGATTGCATCAAAGGTCTAAACACGTGCTTAGGAAATTCCATCTTATTCAAGAGATCGTTGGAAGAGAGGATGTGAAAGTAAGCAAGGTTCATATTGAGGATAATATTGCAGATCCTCTGACTAAACCGCTTGCTCAACCTAAGCATGAGTGTCCTACTAGGTCTATGGGGCTTAAGCATATGGGAGAATGGCTTTCGGTTGTTTACTTCATGTAAAGACATTTATTATGCTTTGAATGTTTATCAATAAAAATTCGTTTCTTATTTAATTGTTTGGTTTAGTATTAAATAAAATGTCCAAATAATTTGTGTTTTCAAATAGGATTATCGAAAACGTTTTGATAATGGAATCCTATAAAGTGAACTGAAATCACCATTTATTTAATGTCCCTTGTCTAAATCACTAATTTGGACATAAGTGATTTATTTAAAGACTAGTATATAATTAATTGATAGCGCAGTTCCATGGGCTATGGAGACATAGAGATCTCCAATTGATTATATGGATGTATATTTGATACATTGAGACTTGACCTAATTAGATTCTAAAAGTAGAATCAAACTACTATATTTAGTGGATTCCTTAGACATGAGTATGTCTTAATAACCACAATATAATTAGTTAGTTTAACTTTGACACTGTTAAATGTCGCGCCATAAAAGGAGGTTATAAAGGCAGTGATCAGGTGGGCTAAGAATTGAGTGGGAGTTATGGTCATACAAGAGTGGATAAGTCCTCCTATTAAATAGGAATGGTATCTGGGCCTCTTGATGAGCGATAACTGGAAAATTGCATGGCCATGCGGAATATGATTAAAGAGTTAATCCTTATTTGAGGAGATCGAACTCAGCGATCAAGGAACAAAATTTGAGAATAACATAGTATTATCAAATTTGGCATTAAGAGACTTAAGGAATTTAACATTGCGCTTTTGTCTTCGGACAAGTGGGAGATTGAAGGAATATGTCCTTAGACATCCCGACAATTACTAAATATAAATAGAAATAATATTCTGAAGATAATAAAGTTAACGTTTTTTCACCAAGTACTCCCGAGTTTTCAAAAAATTCACGTGGTACCCTCCAACTTTTCAAAATATACGGGGTACCCCAAAGTTTCATAATAATTCATGTGTTACCCTCAAATACCCTTCATGACTAATGGCGTTAACCGCCGTTAGTCATTAACCCTAATTTTCTATTTTAAACCCTAATTAACCCCCTAATGCTAACCCTAATCCTAACCCCTACCTCTAACCCTAACCCCAAACCCTAACCCTAACCCCTACCTCTAACCCTAACCCCAAACCCTAACCCTAACCCTAACTCATCCTCCCAACACCCCCACCCCGCCCCCTCCCCCCCCCCCCAGCCCCCCTACCCCCCCCCACCCCCGCGGCTCTATTTCCCCTCCCCTCCCCTCCCCGTTGAAAATCGAAATTGAGCCCGAAACAGGTGAGGGAGGCGCTAGCAGCAAGCACGACGAGAGCCCGGAACCGGGTGAGGGAGGCGTAGCAGCAAGCACGACGAGAGTCCAAAACCGGGAGGCGCAGCGAAGCAACAAGAACGACGAGGTAGGGGAGGGAGGTGCAAAGGAAGGAGGAGCGCCGGGGAAGGGGAAATCGAGCTGCGGGGGGGGGGGAGGGGCATGGGGGATGGGGGGAGGGGGGCTGGGGGGTAGGGGAGGGGGGCTGGGGGTAGGGGGGGGGGGCTGGGTGGTGGTGGGAGGGTGGGGTAGGGATGGGGGAGGGGGTTGGCAAGCTTGGGGGTGGGGGGGGGGTGGGTGGGTGCTGCGGTGGGGGTAGGGGCTGCGGGGGTGGGGGGTGGGGGAGGGGTTGGTGGTGGTGGAGGTTAGGGTTAGGGTTAGAAGTTAGAGGTTAGGGTTAGTTAGGTTAATTAGGGTTTAATAAGGGTTTAATTAGGGGTTAATTAGGTTAATGACTAACGGTGGTTAACGTCGTTAGTCATTAAGGGTATTTGAGGGTACCACGTGAATTATTATGAAACTTAGAGGTACCCCGTATATTTTGAAAAGTTGGAGGGTACCACGTGAATTTCTTGAAAACTCGGGGGTACTTGGTGAAAAAATCGTAAAGTTAATTATTTTAATAATCGTATTTTCTTGCTAGAGTTTAAATATGATTAATAGGAAAATATAGATTGGGCCTATAACTAAAATAGATTAATCCTATGAGGTCACACATTGTAGCACGAGTTGGACAAAGCAATCCAAATCCATTTAGGATTAGGGTTGGGCCGGTCCTAAGAGGAATAGGAGGAGAATTAGTTCTCCTAACTAGCCTATGACTCTTCTATTATATATAGGATATAATATTAGGGTTTGGTTAGGTGATCAATTCAATTAATCAGTTTCTCTTCACAAGAGAGAGAAATTGAAACCCTAAACTGTTCCCTCTAACCGGCGCCTATACCACCTAAAAGCAACATATTTCTTCTCTTTCGTTCTAGCAGGCGTTGGTGTTCAATTAGTGCTCATGGATTGATTAGAGGAGCAACACTTGAGGCTCTCGGATCTTCAAAGCTTGCATACAACAGGGAAATTACACTACAAAGGTTTGATATTTAATCCCTATCGAATGATTCATGTGTTTGATTATGTTTGCGATCCTATGATAGATGTTAGGAAATTGTTTCCTGAAATTCCGCTATATGCATCTATATATTCCTTCAATACGTCCTTAATTTTATTGGTGCCATGACTGCTATTGTTATGAATTAGTATGAAATATACTTGTTGAAATGTTATTTACCTTATGCTTCCCCACTAATTATTGGAGTTTGGAGACACTTATGAAGTTAGCCTAGTCTTTTTCAGCTTAAATTTGGACAGGAAAGAGCTTAATAACAAATTATTGCATAGTTGTTTTGTGCTGGAGGTCGATCAAGTTGTGGGATTTGAGGCCATCATGAACTCGAATGTCAATCTGTCATGAGGGTTTTTTATGTGGCAGTGACTGAATCAGATGTCAGAAACAGTCAATTGGCAGTTGTATCTATATTGTGTCTTTCATAAAAACTGGAGAAAGCTGAAAAATCTGCTCCTCTTTGTCTTCTGCTTAGCTTTCACCAAATTCTTCTCTGCCTCCTTTTTGTAACGTGGCTCAGTTCAATAACAGCAGCAACAATAACAGAAGCACGTGCACTTATAAGGTGGAAAGACTCCTTATCTGCCTCCTTCTCTCACCAGCTTTAATTTCAGTGCATTTCCCAATCTCAGTAATAACTCATTTACAGGACCAATTTCTATAAGAACAATTAAATTTATACAAGATGAATATATAAAGGGTTTTTGGTTAGAAAGGACCTAATAAAATACAAGTTTTGTAGGGAAGGACCTAATAATTTTTTTTTATCTAAAATGACCTATTAAAATACTTTCGATTGTTGTCGCTGTTGTGGTGCCAGTGGTTTCTCTATTGGTCATTGGAGCATGTGTTGCAGCTATGATATGTATCAGAAAGGCTTCACAGCCTCATTAAGAGCGCGGAGGTTTTGATACCGATGATTCAGAGTCTTTGATATGGGAGACAGAAGGTGGATTCACATTCCAGGAAATTGAGAAGGCCACTGATGGTTTCAATGATATCTACTGCATCGGAAAAGGAGGATTCGGTACTGTATATAGGGCGTCTTTGTTATCAGGCTATATAGTTGTCATTAAAAAGCTCAATATGTCTGAATCTGTTGACATTTCGTTAACGATGAGACAGAGTTTCAAGAATGAGATAAAAGCATTAACACAGGTCAGGCACAGGAATATTATCAAATTGTATGGGTATTAGTATTATTCCAAAGAAGGGTCTATGTACTTAGTCTACGATTACATTGAAAGGGGTAGTTTGGGAAAAGTGCAGTACAGTGAAGAAGTTAAAGTGGAATTTATAGGAGATAAGATCAAATCATCTTGATCTTATCTTATTCTTCACTACCCTTGTATATAATCTCTCTTGATCATTGTAACTTCTAGATATTATCTCTACTTATTCATTAGAATATTTGGCTTTACTTTCTTACTATTACTCTTGTACTATAAATACTGTATACTTCTCTACATTTGAATATAAGCTTACATTACATTTCACATGGTATCCGAGCAGTAACATCCTATTGCCTCCACAATTTTTTTTTTTCGGCACCTTTATCCTTCTTCTATCATGGCCACTAATACTATTCCTAATGATGCCCAGCCTAACCTCCACTAGTGCTTGTTAATCTTACAAGCATTATCAAACTTAACATGTAATACCCCGATTTTTAAGAGCGTTTTAATTAGCGTTAATTATAATTATAAAGTTAAATATGTTTTGAAAATTCTTATTTTATTTGAGTTGGCATACGAGTTTTAAATTAAAATGTTGTAATGTGTTTATTAATTTAATTTTTTTTATAAAGATAGGAATAATATATCTTGGATTTATTTTTTTACTAACTATGGTCGAGTGATGTTTGATGAAATGGGAAACCAAGGTCGGTTTCCTTCCTCCCATCTATTTCAGTCGGTTTAAGGAGGATGCCAAAACCCCAAATTTTTCTCTCTTGTTATTTTCTCACTCCCAAAGAAACCCCAACCCATTTCTCTCTCTCCTCCCCGTGAGAACCCCCAAAGCTCCAAAACCCTCACCCTTCTCTCTCGCTCACTCCGTCATCTTCCTCCCTCCTCCTCTCGCCGGCGACGCGTCGGTAGCCCTGACGTCTCGCCGCACACGCAGCCCCCCTCGCACGGTGCTACTGCTGCTGTGCTAGCTCCCCTGTCGCGCCTTCTCTTCTCTTCGCGGTGGTGACTGGTGTGCTGTGTGCGGTTGTGCTCGCGCGACACAGCTCTCCCTCCCCTTCGTGTTTTTCATCCTTCGTGGCTGGCGGTGGTGCGCGCCACCGCGTCCCCTTGTTGGTACTACACATCTCTCTCTCCTCCTCTTGTTTCCCTCATATTAAAAGTCAATATTGAAATTATGGATTCTGAATTTGAGTACTAATTGTTGATGCCTTGATTGATTGAGTTTTTTGTAAGTATCACAACTATGCTAATTTTTGGTATTACTCGAATTAATTTGTGAGATTTGATTAATATTAGTTTTTAGAGGAAATTGGAATTGGATGTGGATTATGCTGATTTGATGAAACTGATTAAGTTGACGAAATTAATAAGTGAACTTCTGTTATCTTCTTAGTAAACTTATATTTCTAATTTATGACTTTTTTTGGGTGGTCTAAAACTAAACTATTTATGGAATTCAGATTAACCTATGGTATGATTTAATTACGGATTATCGAAAATTACTTGATGAGGGGATTTTAAGTTATTTGTTGGTAGGTTTTAGTGAATCGCTTAGTCACTTTTATGGAGAGATGTGCTTAATATGATAACTAACTATTCGTCCACGAGGTTGAAATGATGTATGGGTTAAAGATGAATTGAGATGATTTATTGATTTTCAGACAATCTTGGTATTTTATGACATTTAAAGTACACTTGTTAACTATATCAGGTTTATTATTATATTTTAGTAAGTTGAAAAGCTAAGAAAGTGTATCAAGGACTATTGTGAGAACTGTCTAGAGTCGAATTATGTTTAATGACGATAGTCGATTATGGGAATTATATCACAATAATAAGCTTATTAATATGGATATGAAGGAGTATAGAATAAGTATGCCTCTTGTTTTGTAAGTGATCGGAAAGTGTGATAAGATGACTATTGATCTTATGAATGACGAGTTAAGAAATGTTTGCTATGGTATATGTTCAAGTATTCTCAATATGTTAAAGTATACCTTTTAATTCTGAAACCATCTGAAAGTATGAATGGCTCTTAAACGGTATGAAATATGAAAAGATCGCTATGCTCCCGCTATGCTTCTGTTATGTATTCTTAAAAGTACTTAAAGGTATGAGATGTGCTTACAATTTCCGATTATGTAAAAGTATACGTTATGATCATTCTGAAACGATCTGAAAGTATAGAAAGTAACGTTTACTGCTAACACCCACAATCTCTCTCTCAGTATGTTTTATGATATTTCGCACTATGTTGTTGATTTATGAATTGTGGGATATAAAATGCTTTTATATGATGAGTTTTGATGTTATGAAAGTACTTCATGGAAGATGATGATATTATGAGAATATGATTATGACTACGTTATGATCATGATTCTATTCCATGATTATGATTACAATGATGCAATGTAATTATGGTTACGTTATGATGATGATTACGTATCATGATTATGATTACGATTATGTAATGTAATGTAATTGTGATACGTAAATGAAACGAAACATGATAAAGCTAAGTGGAAGAATGGTTCTTGGCAGTATTATGTTTATGTCGGGTCGTGCATGTACCTTCTGGCGGGTCAACCACCTTCTGTCTATGGGGCATATGTCCATGGGTGGTTCTGTGTTATGTTCTGGGTTATATACCACCTTCTGAAATGTGGGGGCCAAGGTCCTCGGGTGGTAGCCTTCCGTTTATGAAAATGAAAATTGTGTCTTGCACGTACCTTCTGGCGGGTCAGTCACCTTCTACATATTGGGGTGATTCCGTGTTATGTTTTGGGCATTATATACCACCTTCTGTAATGTGGGGGCCAAGGTCCTCGGGTGGTAGCCTTCCGTTTACGAAAATAAAATTGGGGAGACATCCCTTCTGTTATACTTGCCAAGTTATCAAAATAATTAAGTAAGATGAAAAGATAATGATAAAGCTTATGATATGTTTATGAAATGATTTCATATGTTTATGAAATGATTTATGTTATTCTTCCCTTTGTCAAACGCATGCTTCTTCTTGTTTTACAAAGCTCGGATGTTAATCAAGTTACCAATATGATTAAGTAAAATGAAAAGATACTGATGAAGCTTATGATATGAAACGAAATATTGTTATGTAGATGATTTTATGATTTAATGCTATGCAGTAGATGACTTTGATGTTACGAAAGTATAATTATGATTGCGATTATGTTTTATGATTTCACACATTATGTTATCGATGATTGGATTAGGAGATATGGAATGTTTTATGAATATGATGATTAGTGATGTTTATGAACGAATGCTATGAAATAACTATGTTGTTAAGATAGTACGATCATTACTAGTTAAGTAAATGAAAGATGATGATGATTTATGATATCCTGTATGACTTAAAGTATATGTTTATGAATGTTTATGGTCTAATGATATGAAAATATGTCTTCCGCTTTGATATGAAAGAACTATGATGATGTTACGACTCTGCTATGATATCTGTGAGAACTTATAAGTCATGAAAGATGATGAATAAAGTGAATGTTGTTATGTTATGGTGATGTTGTGATGAATGATGTGAACGTATTGATTACGCGAGAGTCGTAGACACCAAAGCATGTTTTAAGAATGTTTTATGGGTTAGTACTCAGTGTTGTGCTGATGTGTCTGTCAATGTTTTGTTTTGTCACTACTTGTGGCCCGTCACTTGGTGGGTGGCGAGTGTTACAATAGTTTCGGGGTGAAGTTCGGGAGCATCTTTTCCAAGGTAGAAGCGATTACTTGCTAAGAGTTCAACTATGATTGTTTTACGTTTCTTTTGAGGCGAGGACGTTCCACTTTGTATTAGATGATAAATAATGGTTTAAGTTTTTATTTCTAGTTCTGGATGAGCAATAGTGCTCCTGATTTCTATTTAGCTGCTGCTCCACGAAAGCGTTGAGTTATGGTTTTGGAAATATTTTAATTTGTAACAGGTTTCTCAAACATTTTCCCGTTTTGGGTTGTCCAATTTACAAAGGAAACTCTGCCAAAATTTCTAGAAAATAGTAATCTATTATTAAAGTGTTTCTTTAGAGAGTGACAAATCAAAGTAATATCCCTGTAAGTTAATGTTAAATGTCGCCTTGTATTTTCCCTAGTGGAAAGTACGGCGGTAGCTCGCCGACTAAGTTAAGTCTTCCGCTGCTAATCCTGATTACTTACCTTTATAAGGATGGGTGAAAGTCGTGGCGTTACATAACAACCTAAACTATCTTTCATGGAAGCTTCAGTTAAAAGCTATTCTCATAGGCTATGGTTTGTTCAAATTCTTGGATGGTTCTCATCCTGCTCCACCCACCACTATTACCTCCCAACTGACTCAACCACAACCACTCCGAATCCAGCCTATACAACATGGGTTCGACAAGATAAACTCTTGTTTGGTGCTTTGCTTGGTACCCTTGAATCCACCACTGTACCGCTTGTTTCCCGCGCCACCACGGCTAAGGAGGCTTGGGACATTATATCCCATACTTTTTCTCTTCACACTCATGGCCATGCTAAGCTTGTCAAAGCTAATCTCAAAACCATCACTAAAACCAACAAAACCATCTCGGAGTACGTCAATGCCATTCGTATTTGTGCCGTTCAACTAGCCGTTCTTGGTGATCCATTAAAACCGGAAGATTTGATTGAAAGGGTTCTTGAAGGACTTGTTAAAACTGAATTTGAATCTATTATTGGTAATGTCATTGATAGAGATACTCTTATTACCTTTGATGAGCTCCATGAGAAACTCTTGCTCAAAGAAGGTAACCTCCTTGCTAACAACTTAACTCCTGCCACCCCTCTTCCCGCTTCCGCGCACGTTACCACCACTCGTACCCACTCTCACTCCACCTCTCCCTCCACCAACAACACTCATCGTCCTTCCTACTCTTCCTCCAAATCTCCCTCCTCTACCTACCACAAACCCGGCTCCTCCTCCGACAAACCCAAAGGTCAAGGTTATAAGGGCAAGTGTCAATGGTGCCACACCCTTGGTCATTCATTGTATCGCTGCCCATCCTTTCAACAACAATTTCCTCATGCCAAACCTTCTCTCCCACCTCATGGTTCTCACCCTCCTCCGCAAGCCCATGTTGCCACAACTGATTCGGCCCCCCATTCCTCTTCTTGGTTACTTAACACTGGTGCCTCTCACCATGTCACTCATGATCTTTCAACTCTAGCTATTCATCATCCTTATGACGGGAAATGACGGGACGGAAGAAATTGTCATAGGTAATGGTTCTGGAGTGCCTATTACTCACACAGGTTCTCTTACTCTACCCTCTCCCTCTTCTCACTCTATTCATCTTTCAAATGTCTTATGTGCACCTCATATGAATCGCAATATCATTTCTATTTCCAAACTTTGCCTCGATAATGATCTCCTTGTTGAATTCTCATCTCACTCTTTTTCTTTGAAGGATCGCCTCACGGGGGCCTCTCTTCTCACGGGCCCAACTAAGCACGGAGTCTATGAATGGTCTCCTTCATCAACTACTATCCTTGCTCTTCCTACCATCAAAGCACCAGCAATAAATTGGCATCATAGACTTGGCCATCCCTCTCTAGCTACCTTCAAAAATATTATTTCAGATTTTAATATTCAAGTTTCTAATTCTCTCAATTTTAATTGTAATGCCTGTTATTGCAATAAAAGTCATGAGCTCCCTTTTGGTCACTCTACCTTGATATCTCACTCTCCTCTTGATATTATGTATACTGATTTATGGACATCCCCTGTTCATTCTATTGATGGCTTTAAATATTATGTTATTTTTATTGATCATCACACTAAATGCATTTGGTTCTATCCTCTCAAAAATAAATCTGAACAAAAGCCGTTTTCATTCGCTATAAAGCTTTTGTTGAAAAGTACTTTAATAAACCTATTAAAATACTTTACTCTGATAATGGGGGAGAATATGAAGCCTTAGCTTCTTTCTTAACCATCGATGGCATCTCTCATCTCACTTCTCCTCCTCACACTCCTGAGCATAATGGTTTTCCTGAACGCTGCCATCGTCACATTGTTGACACCGGCTTATCTCTTCTTACTCATGCTCAACATCCGCTAACATATTGGTCATATGCCTTCTCTCCTTCTTCTTATCTTATCAATCGCCTCCCTACCCCTACACTCTCTCACAAATCTTCCTATCATTGTCTCTTTCAAACTCCTCCTAACTACTTTAAACTTCGCAGTTTTGGATGCTTATGCTATCCATGGCTCAAACCTTATACCTCCCATAAATTAGAATCAAAATCCCATCCCTGCATTTTTATTGGGTACTCAAAATCCCAAAGCGCTTATCATTGCCTTGATCCACTCACTAATCATGTCTTTACTTCTAGGCATGTCCAGTTTGTGGAAACAGAATTTCCCTAACACACTCTCACAAAACAGCGCACTTCAACTCCTCTCCCTAGTCCAAACTCTTGGTGTTATATTTCTCTTCCTACTCTCCAGCATCCGGTCCATATGCCTCACCGAGAAAACCCATACCATTTCTCAAGCCCATCTCCCTCCCCTATGTCTTTTCCTTCCCTCACAAACCCGTCTAGCCCATCTCCCTCTCCTTCTCTCACGGACACGCCCAGTCCATCTTCTTCTGGCCCAACTCATTTCCTCTCCTCCCCTCCTTCTCCTCCTGTTCTCCCAGACCAGTCCGCATCCCCCATCGCTCAGTCCAATCTCCCCTCTTCTTCGATGCAGGCTCACATCCCCACTCCCTCATCCCTCGCTGCACTTACCACAAGCCCAGACCCCTCTCACTCTCTCACCTCATCTACCAACCCCAAACCAACCTCCCCCACTCCCTCTTTTAGCCCAAATGTTCATCCCTCCTCCTCTAATCCCTCCATGGGTATTGTTACCCGGTCCAAAAACAGTATTTTCAAACCCAGCAGAAAATATGTTAATGCTACCTCCCTTGGTCCCAAACCCACTGTTCCCAAAAATGTTACTCAAGCTCTCAAAGATCCTCTATGGAAGAAAGCTATAGAAGAGGAATCATCTTCCCTTCACACTCTTGGCACTTGGGATCTCACCTCCCCCGATATGGCTCGTAATGTTGTCAAATGTAAATGGGTTTTTCGCATTAAATACACCAAGCAAGGTACCATTGATCGTTACAAAGCTCGTTTAATTGCTAAAGGTTTTCAACAAAGGCCTGGGATTGATTACACCGACACATTCGATCCCCGTTGTTAAACGTGCCACTATTCATACTCTACTCGCGTCTTCTTTGCTACTCAAAATTGGCATCTACATCAACTTGATATAAACAATGCCTTCTTACAAGGTAGTCTCCATGAAGAAGTTTATATGGCTCAACCACCTGGGTTCATTGATTCTACCTTTCCTACTCATGTGTACAAATTGAAGAAAGCTATTTATGGCCTTAAGCAAGCCCCGAGAGCTTGGTACACTGAACTTACCAATTGGCTTGTAGGCCAACGTTTCAAACGATGTGTCTCTAACACCTCTCTTTTTATTCTTCATCATGATACTAATCCTATTTATCTTATTGTCTATGTGGATGATATCATTATCACAGGTCTTAACTTGGCTCATCTTGATCTTTTCATTAAGAACTTTGCTCACAGGTTCTCCCTTAAAGATCTTGGTGACCTTTCCTACTTCCTTGGTGTTGAAGTCATGCCTACCTTTCATGGTCTCTTTCTTAGTCAACAAAGGTATATCATTGATCTCCTAGACAAGATGGGAATGCTTGACTCTAAGCCTGCTCCAACACCCATGATCACCACTCAACACTTAACCTTAGGTTCGGGTGTTGTTCTTGATGAACCCAAAGACTACAAAACTATTGTAGGCAGCCTTCAATATTTGACGTTAGCACGTCCTGATGTCTCCTACGCTGTTAACAAGTTATCTCAATTCATGCATCGTCCTACCTCGGAGCATTGGGCAGCATTAAAACGCCTCCTTCGGTACTTAAATGGCACTCTAGACAAAGGTATAAACATTTACAAACACTCACCTTCCACTCTTCATGCCTTCTATGATGCTGATTGGGCAGGTGATAGGGATGATTATACTTCAACTATTGGTCATATTGTGTTCATTGGTCGCAATCCAGTAACTTGGTGCTCAAAGAAACAAAAATCCATTGCTAAATCCTCCACAGAAGTTGAGTACAGAGTCGTATCTTCCACCACTTGTGAGCTTATGTGGATTGAAAGTTTGCTTACGGAAATGGGTGTTCGTCTTATGAATACTCCTGTCATATAATGTGACAATCTCAATGCCACTCATCTTAGCGCCAATCTCGTTTTCCACTCAAAGATGAAGCATCTCGCCATAGCCTTTTATTTCATTCGAGAGCAAGTGCAAAAAGGTACTCTTCGTGTCACTCATGTTTCTACTCGTGATCAACTTGCCGACTTCCTCACTAAACCATTATCTCGTCCTCGGCTAGACTCTCTTCTATCCAAGATTGGACTCTCCGAATCACCGTCCATCTTGAGGGGGCATATAGGAGATAAGATCAAATCATCTTGATCTTATCTTATTCTTCACTATCCTTGTATATAATCTCTCTTGATCATTGTATCTTCTAGATATTATCTCTACTTATTCTGTAGAATATTCTGTAGAATATTTGCCTTTCCTTTCTTACTATTACTCTTGTACTATAAATACTGTATACTTCTCTACATTTGAAATTTTGAATATAAGCTTACATTACATTTCACAGAATTAGGCTGGGCAAGAAGAGTGAATATTGTCAGAGGACTGGCTCATGCAATCGCTTACTTGCACCATGATTGCACCCCTCCCATCGTTCATCGTGATATATTCATAAACAATGTCTTACTCGATTATGAATTTGAACCGCATCTTTCAGATTTTGGCACTGCAAAGCTTCTCCAGTCAGATACATCTACCATGACCTCAGCCGCTGGAGCTTATGGTTACATGGCCCCTGGTAAGTCTGAACCCCACCTCTATACAAATATTTCTCTAATGATGAGTTCTGGTTTCTTAATCATAGAAGTTGTACATTCTTCATTGCTTAGGCTTTTGTTATATTTCGTCACTCGATTGGTATCACTTTACCTCCATTTGTTTGTTGTTTGCAGAGCTGGCTCTGACAATGAGAGTGACTGAGAAGTGTGATGTCTTTAGCTTTGGTGTGGTAGCATTGGAAGTTATGATGGGAAAACACCCAGGGGAATTCCTGTCTTCTTTATCATCTCCTGCTAAGAGCCGTGATATGCTATTGAAAGACGTTCTGGACCAACGACTCTCACCACCTACAGGACATGTAGCAGACGAAGTGGTGATTGGAGTCACATTAGCTTTTTTATGCACAACTAAGGGAGGACCTCGGCCATTCTCATTCTCTTGGTTGCATTGGCAAATTACTTGATGTTATAATCTGCATGTTAATCATGACAATTCCTGCTTTCTGTCATATGCTTGGAACTCGTGTGTGCTTTGTTCAAGCATCAAGGGTTGGTTATCTATGCACTGATTCGACATTATTGTTCATTTACTGTATGTTTACACCCCCTCATAAAGAAAAAGAAACTCTTTTGTATGTTTACATACATTACTTGGCTTTTTGTAGACTGACAACTTTTATGGTTAGCTTGTAGAAGAACATTAAGAGTACGCTTTGTTCAAGAATGATTCAACATTCTTCAAGTAATGTATGATTTTTAAAATTGCAGTGTACGTATTAGTTGGAGTGTTAATATATGGCGACCTCTAACCTTTCTGATTTTTTGAGTCAGGCCTTCAGGGTATTTACCTTATTTTTCTTCACCTAGCAAACTATTACATGACTAGAATAAAGGCCTGATACATGTATCACCATGTGTGGATTGGGGAAGATCAATGCATAATCTATAACTGCTACCGCTAACTAAGGTCTTGTTTAGGGATGGCAATGGGTCGGACTTGGATCGGATTACACATAATCCGAGTCCAACCTACAAGAAATCGGATTTTAGATTTTACTCCAACTCTGACTCCGATACCCGACTCCAAAAATCCGAATCCGATCCGACTTAAAATCCTAACATTCGACTCCAACTCTGACCTGATCCGACTTTTTTTTCGCCCCATATTTTTAATAGAAATTCTTATATAATACTACAAATATTCTAGTCATTACTATTTTTTTAACAATCATATGAAGATCTTATATAATACAAATAATCTAATTATTAACATTTTTTTAACAATAATTTTTTTAATAGTCAGAGTATACATATATAATACATCTATACTAATATATAAAAAAAAAATAATTAATTTTTTTTTTTTTTTTTCTTTTTTTTTTTTTTTTTTTTTTTTTTTTTTAATTAAAATTTAAAATTAATTTTTTTTTTTAAAACTTTACAATTTTTTTTTTTTTTTTTTTTTTTTTTTTTTTTTTTTTTCTTAATTATAAATTTATTTTTTTTTTTTCTTTTTTTATTATTATATATTTCTTTTTTAAAAAAAAAAAAAAAAAAAAAAAAAAAAAAAAAAAAAGTTTGAAACTTTCTCAAATGCAAATAAAAAAAAAGTACTCAATGTATGACCACTAGTTAATATTAAAAAAATTGTCTCAAAGTCGGAGTCGGATCGGATGAGGTGGATTTTTTATGGGATCTTACTCGACCCTCCTACGACTCGAGTCGACTTTTAAACCGAATCGGATTATTATTTTTTCGGATTCGGCTCGGACTTTTCCCTTTGAATCGGACCGGGGTTGGATCCGGACCTGGATTTTCATCCCTAGCCTTGTTTGTTATGATCTTTTGTTATCAATTTTCGTTTTTTGTTTTTAGATTTCAAATTAAACTGACCAAGATGAGAATGACTATTTTTTAAGGGTGTTCCATAAAAAATTTTCCAATTTCTACTTTATTTCACATTTGGTAAGTATAATAATTTAATATTTGCAAATTGCATATGACACACTCTCTCCTCCAAAAAAAAGTAACCCTCCAACCCCACTACTAATACTTTATAATGTTCCTTAATTTGTGAAGGAACGGTTTATGGGAAGAACATTATGAAACAAAGGGAGTATACCTTCAGGCAGAGCAAGATACATCAATTACCCGTACCTATTAGATCATAGAATAGGCTCTAATTGTGAATTTTGTGATTAGTGGACTATCATTACTAACATGATATGTCTACTTTGTGATGGTGGCAATTATGCACTACAAAAAATTTAATGGCCCATCAAAGTTTCTATACTAGATGTGATATTGTGCACCCTTGAAATTTAAGCACACGTGTTTGGCATAAGATAAACAAAATGTAACTACAATTGATTGGAATAACCAACAACTGTTATTCACTTAATTCTCGCACTTTGTTGTAAAGGTAAATCATGGACATTTAGCTTTCTCATTAACTAGTGGAATTTAGTGAAGGATTATTTTACCATTTGCTTCTCGTTATGGACTTCCTACCAAAAAGTATATTAATTGGCTTTTACTTGCACATCTAAGCAAAGTTGGTCAATAGTCATTCACAATGCTCAAGATAACTCCAGTACAAAGTTACGTGAATAATTTTTAAATTTTTTTTTTTTTTGACAACGGGAAAATTTCATTAATTAAAAACTAGAGTACATCCTAATGCTATTACAACCAAACAGCAACAACTGACACTAACAGAAACTACAGAAACACGTACAAACGATTTAAAGAAAACACAAACTATTATGTGTCCAAATCAAAGGAAATTTGTCTTCAACGATGGTGGGTGAGATTGGATATGAGAGGAAATCTGTTGAGATACAGAACTCTGACGATCTTCATAGAGAGATTGACGTACAACTGCTAGTAGATCCCAATGTCCACTAGCTGCGAAATCCCAAGATCCTTGATGATCCTCCTGGGATTCTCCTGATGCAACAAACCATGAAGTCACGTTCTTTAGTGACTTCTGACCCTGCTGCGAGGGTATCCGGAGTTCAGTCACACTAGACTACAACTCGAAAGACGTGGAGGTCTTGACGTGCCCCAAATCAAGTTGGAGTGCCTCCCACAAGATGCGTTTTTTAGGTGTGATGACGACGAAAGCCATCACGAGAATTTGGGGCGAGTTAGATTGATGAACTTCGCCCCACTAATGGATCCTAAGATCCAAACTGACAATCTCAAAGCCATAAGACCGACGCACAACAGATCTGATGAGAGAATCTCCTCTCATCTTAACCAACACCTGAATTCCTAAAGTGGCAAAAACCTCATGCCTAACTCCAGGATTATTGGCTTTACCTACTAAGTTGCCTAGATCTTCCTTTATCCTAGGAAACCAAGAGCCTTGAACTGCCCACCAATCACCACTAACGAACACCCTAGCACAACCATTTTCAAAAAGGCTAGGGTCATCGGATCTGAAAGAAACAAACATTAAAATAAAGAAAACATACATCACTAGATTCGTAACACCGAACCCGAAACCAGCGACAAACTGACTCATAACCGGGGAAAGGGGTGGGGAAACCTAGGCTAACTGACAAACTGACTCGTAACCGGGGAAGGGGGTGGGGAAACCTAAGCTAACTGAAACAGGAGATGGGAAACACAACGCCAAAAAACAAAAACACGACACAACCAGAAAACAGGGGAGGGGGAGGAGTAACTCGACACACAGCCAGGGGAGGGGGAAGGGAATGGAGGAGACGCGACGAAGGAGACTACGACAGGGAAGGGGGAGGGGAAACTGACGACAGCGACCAGGGGAGGGAAGAGAAAAGCGACGCGAAACGGAAAACGAAACCAAGAAAGACACGATGACAGGGAAGGGAAACAGACGCGAGATGGTAAAGGAAGGGTCAGGCTTGCCGGCAACCCGATGAGCGACGCGCGCTCTGGTCGGCCGCCGGCAAGCCTGATGAAAGCGGCGCTTTGAAGGAAGAGGTAGGGTTAGGTTTGAGAGAGGTTTCTTTGAGAGAGATTATTTGAGAGGCGTTGTCTCCGCAAAAGTTATGAGAAAAGAAAAAAAAAATTAGTACATTCTAAGTTGCATCTGTTTTATGGGAAAAGAAAAATAAGCTCATTATTCATAGGCAAACCTAAATAATCTCTATTATATAAGGAAAGAGGGGAGGACTTGTGTTGGAACATTTATAGTGTAATGGGTTTATAAGTTCATATGCTATTATACTAGAAGAGCAGGAGGTCTAGTATGCTAAGATTAGAAGAAGCAAAACTCGTGAAACAATCAAGCGAAACAGGAAGGTCGTCACTGGTCGCGACATCCGTCGCGGGTCACGACCTGGATGCCGTCACTGGTCGTGACACCCGTCGCGGGTCGCGACCAGCGTGCTGTCGTGGCTCGCGATCTGTATCGCGGCTCGCGACGTGCTTACTGTTTCGGAGCGTGAAGTTTTGCGTGAACGGTTTATATCCGTTGTATTGTGTACGTTATCCTTTTAATGACGTTTGGGAATTTAATCAGAGGATTAAAGGGATATTGAGGCAATAACTACTCTAATCTAAGAAGGTAATATAAATACTACCTTTGCCATTCATATGAGGGGATGAAAAATCAGTTTTCATATATCACAAAACTTGCTTTGCTTTAGAGAAACTTCTGTATTTTTTCTCTCTAGTACACAAAAGTTGTTGTTGATTCACATAGAAGATCATCTTGTGAATTATTTTCTCCATTGTATCTCATTAGTTATTTCGTGTTAACCCGTTGATCCTAGAGGGGCAAAATTAAACTAATAGGAAAGCGTAGTTTCCGTGCCTTGGAGTGGTATATCTGGTTCCCTTGTTGATCATACATATAACAACTTGGTGTCCATCCTAAATTACATATAGACCCTCAAAAAGAAAAACATCAAACTCATCTTTACATTTTTTTTATATTTAAAATAAGGCAGAATTACACAACAACGCTATTAATTCTCAAGCTAGTTTGTCAACTTCAATAACTTCCTTTTTTAGTTAAAACACAAGGATTTGAATAGTGTAATTAGTAATTTAACTTTCTATTAGCTTTCACATACATCGCGTGCATATACAACTAGTCTTTTCCACAACATTTTTCCTAAAAGATTTCATGAAATTTTTTTTAAAAAAATTGTATGCACTTTTTCTTGATTTGACTTAGACTAGTCAAAAAAATATATTTTTTTAAATTAGTAAAGGGCTCGTTTGGCATCAGTGCTAGTTTTCAGTACTTTTGAATTTAATATTTTCAAAACATATGAAATAGGTCGTATGATGTTACTTGATTAGTCATACTTACACTAATAATTCTCTCTATATTAAGAAACAATAAATAAATCGGAAACTACCTTTTCTGGTTTCCACATGTCTGTTATTCACAAATCTGTTTTTATATTAAAAAGAACTAAAAAGTAACAACGAAATATGATAACGAACATACCCTAATATAGCTTTGTCGACCCTTAATTTGAAGATGACATGGAAACATAGGAAAAACAGACAAACTACTTATATTATTAATAAGGAATTTTTGATTTTTACCACCTTTTAGAATCACAATTTTTAAGATAACCACCTTATAAGTTCATTTTTTAAAATCACCACCTTATATGACCTAAATCTCTTTAAATACATACCAATTGACAGATTTTGTCCAATAAATCGATCTTAAAGAAGGGTTAAAACCTTATATATATTTTAATGAATAAAGGTGGAGGTGATGTAATCATTCTTAAACCCTTCTTGAAGATGATTTCTTTGACGGAATCTATCAATTGGTAGGTATTAAGAAGGATTTAGGTTATATAAGGTGGTTATTTAAAAAATGAACGTATAAGGTGGTTATTTTGAAAAAAGTAATTTTATAAGGTGGTTAAAGTCAAAAAATCCTATTAATATATGTTTTCCAGTTTGATATTGTGTAATGTATCATTAAATTATGAAATGCGTATGATAGAGTGGAGTGGAAGTTTGTTAAGGAAATGATGAGGAAGTTGGGGTTTGCAGATGGTTTTTGTGATCTTATTTTCAGATGCATCTCGTCGGTTTCATATTCTCTTTTGTTCAATGGCTTCCCTACTAAGAGTTTCACTCCATCTAGAGGATTGCGGCAGGGGGATCCTCTTTCTCCATTTTTGTTCCTTATTTGTGCGGAAGGCTTTTCTGCTCTTCTACGAGATGTAGAGAGAAAGAAGCAGATTCATGGCATAAAAATTGGCAGAAATGTCCCTTGTATTTCTCACCTATTTTTTTGCAGATGATACTTTGCTGTTTACCAGAGCTAGTGAAGCTGATGCAGAGTCTATTTATGAGATTATTTTGACCTATGAACTTGCCTCAGGACAAAAAATCAATCTGGAGAAATCGAAGGTCTCTTTCAACAGGAATGTTAATCCTAATTTCCAGAATATGCTTCTTTCGAAGTTGAATTTCCAAGCTGTTACAGAGCACGAGAAATATCTTGGGCTTCCTACATCTATTGGAAGATATAAGAAAGCAGTTTCCCAGATGATTCAGGATCGGGTCTGGAAGAAGGTCAATGGTTGGAAAGAAAGATGTCTCTCAAGAGTAGGGCGGGAAATTTTGTTGAAGGTTGTGGCTCAAGCAATCCTTACATATGCCATGCAATGTTTTAAAATCCCAGAAAGTGTAATTGATAGTTTAAACTCTTTATGCCGAAACTTTTAGTGGGGTCAAAAAGGTAGTGAAAGGAAAATGGCTCTCCCAAGCTGGAATAAATTATGCTTTCCCAAATCCACAGGGGGCATCGGGCTTCGTGATCTAAGTGCTTTTAACATTGCTCTTCTTGCGAAACAATGTTAGAGGCTAGTTACGAACCCGAACTCCTTCGCAGCTAGGGTGTTGAAAGGGAAGTACTTCCCACGTTCGAGCTTTTGGGATGCAAAAATACCGTCCAACGTAACTCAAGCTATACATGGCGGTCCATTTTGAGTGCAAGGGAGTTGATTCAACAAGGCTCATCTTGGGTTGTTGGTGATGGTCGCACAATTCAGTTTTGGGAAGACAAGTGGTTGCCCTCTCTTCCGGGAGGTACGTAGTACGTAGTAGTTCGTTATGCTACGGGGGACATGTTAATGATTGCGGGGGTTGGTGTGCTGGAAGAGTGGTCGCCTGAAGTCGCGGAGGCTGCAGCCATTAAAATGAGCCTTCAACTTGCGTATGATGCTGGATTCCGCAACATTGAAGTCGAGTCAGATTGTCTCAATGTGATTAATATGCTAAAGGGAACTAGAGCTCGAACTATCTCTCTGATTATTGTAGATGACATTCTGTTTTTGAAGCATCTTTTGATTTTTGTGGTTTTTCTTATAGCAGTAGAGTATGTAATAAGGTGGCCCATGCCAGGGCCAAGCTCTCTCTTTCCTTTGATAAAATGAGAGTTTGGATGGAGGAGCACCCATCTGAGATTGATTCCCTTGTCTTGTATGACAAGGCTTTTATTACTTAATATATGAGCTATGTTTCCAGTCAAAAAAATTATGGAATAAGTAAAGAGAATACTGAAATTAAGGTTGAAGTGAAGAGACTTGAATCAAGATTGAAGTGAAGATGCTCTTAAGTAAAGATGCTGCTGGAAAAGGAGCCTACTTTACATTAGGGTGTAGCTAATTTTTCTTGTAAGGAATGAGCAAAGATAATGGCAAGAAACTTGTGAACTTTAATAAAGAACTACGACACTAGTAGAAAAACGCAATTTTGCATTTGCTAATGTGCATCATATCACCAAGTAATCGATGCAGATGCAAGGGTGTAAGATTGGGGAGAGCCTTTTGTGTCGGTTCCAGCTCATGTTCGAAAAAAAAAATCGAGACTTTATCACAATCAAACACTCAAAATTGTGCATGTGATACAGTCTCAAGAGGGCAATTTGTAAGCACGAAAAACTTATTGTTGTGCCATGTCAATTTTATTTGGGTTAAAGTCAAATTGTTGATTCATAATAAATTTGATGGTCCATTATATTTAATAAATTGGGTTGACAAATTATAGCCCATTTTAATTATCAAACCCCATTTATTTAATAGTGGAAGCCTAATAAAATGGGTAAGCTATTTTAAGTGGGTTGTGACTCCCAAAGTCCAATAATGGCTAAATCCTAGGGTTTTAAGGGAAGGCTTTCTCTATAAATAAAGGGCTCATGTACTTCATTTAGGGGGAATGGAGGAAATCAGATTCTAGAGCCAACAAGGAGAAAAATATAAGGCACAACCTAAACCTCTCAAGTACTCTCTCTAGCAGTCAAGTTACATCAAATTCTCTCCCAGAAGAAGGAAATAAGATCAACCTTTGGACGAGATCAAGCCCGAAGGCCCTTATTCAAGAAGATCATATTTGTTAATGAGCAACAACAAATCAACATCAAATACTTCCCGTAGAAGAAGAACAACAAGCATACAAAACTCAAGTGTCGTTCTATTATGCATCAATATTTTTTAACAAGATCAAGCCCGAAGGCCCTTATTCAAGAAGATCAAAGTTGTTCGTGAATTGCAAAGATCAACTACACGTGGAGATTGAATCAAAGGATCAAATCAATTGAGATTGTAACCCAAAAATACAAAAATCAATAAAATATTATTTTGTTCACATCTTTTGACTCTCTATTTTGCAGATTTAAAATTTGTGTTTACACATACGAACCAAAAACTAATACTCCCTTCGTTTTTAAACAGATGCTTCATTTTGACTTGCACATTTGCAGATGCACAACTTTGACCATTAATATATATTTAATTATCCATTATTAAAAATTGATATTAAGAAAATATACACCGAGATAAACTCAACAACATTTTGTATGCTAACATTGCATTTTATACATAAGTAGAAAAATATGGTCAAATTTAAGTATGTAAAAAGTGCAAAAGTCATAATGAAAGATGATAGGAGAATCATGTGGGAGCCCAATGGTTGGAACTCCCATCTCCCAACCTCATGGTCGGGTGTTCGACTCTCATCAAGCCCCGATTTGGAGAGTTTGTATAAATATTTGCTTGTGGGTATAAATCCCCACTTTTCAGTATCTGGAAGTTTCCTTATGAGTTGGGATTCCCCTTCTTACTCCCAACTCATGAGGGCTGACCTTACTTGGGTCAGTTAATTACCGAATAATAAAAATTGAAAGATGATAGACAATTAGGAGCAGAGTTAGTCGAGTTACTAGTGGCAACCACTAAAATATCAAAAGTGCCGATAAACAAGGTGAATAGTATAATGACTAGAATTCATCATTAAGAACAATATTCATAGCACTCATGTTGTAACTTGTCACTGTATTAAAAATTGTCATAAATAAGCTAATCTTTGCCCCGTCCGTTAAGAATAAGTCAATCTTTTGATTATCCTAAAATAAGCTAAACTTTAACAGCTATCTGTTTTTAACAAGTCATGACCTGTTATTTACCTCTTTAACAAGTTAAACGTCCACGTATCATTTTGCCATTCGTTGATTTATTAATTTTAATTTATTTGTATTTTAACAACAAAATAAACTATGTCTCCTCTCTCCTCTTACCTCCCACCACCTCCTCTTCTTGTTACTCCTCCAAAAGTAACAGTACAGTAACAAAGAAATAGTCACCAACACCAAAATATCTCCCAGCATTATCGCCATAAGGCCCATAATTCCCCACATACTCATCTCCCTCGATCATTAGACTTTTTCACTGTCATCATAGGATAAAATCCAGTAGAAACCGGCAACGACACCACCGGAGATAAAACGGTGCTGTTTCAGCTCCCGGGTTTTGCTGGGTCGGCGTCGTTTTTGCAGGTCAACAATGGAGGATCGCAAAGGGCTGCATTGCCTTGAAAGAAGAAACAGGAAAAGATGAGAGAGATTGAAGAATTTGACCATTTAATTTGTTCCCATAAACGTTAGAGTCTTGAATGTTGAGTAGAGTAACAACAATTTCTGGATTTTGCCAGAACAATTTCGCAATTTTGCTTAACGATTTTTGGTAATTCTCAGTTACACCTTCAAACTGCATTCTAAAATCTTCAAGGTGATGCCGTGATTTGTCACGTTTAGGCTCCGTTTGGTAGGACGTAAAACATTTTCCAGGAAAAGTGTTTTCCTCTATTTTCAATTTTACATTGTTTGGTTTACAAAGGAGTGTAAAACCATTTTCCCTTGCAGTAAAATTGCTCTCTCAATGATGTAAAACCATTTTCCCTTTAAAATGAAGGAAAAACTGTTTTCCTTCTCTCTCTTGTACACTCCTCTCACTATCTCCTTACTTTCCCTTTCATTTTCTTCTCATTTCATCATATTTTTTACATGGAACCAAACAACGGAAAACTAATTTTGGAATTGTATTTTCCATTGTAAATTGTTTTCCATGAAAATCATTTTACAGTGAAAATGTTTTACACCCAACCAAACGGAGCCTTAGCTGCAGAATTTGTGCTTGCTTCTACTGTGAAGTCTTGGTCTAATGGTTTGTGACCTTTTAGAACCTCAAAATTTGAATGTAAACTTTTCTTTAAATTACCAGTTCGCATACAAAATATAGTTCAAGAAAAAGGCTAAAACCAATGTTGACTGAAATTTCGTGCACATTTGATGTAGTATAATGCAAGCTACAGGGTCACATGAAAAACTGAACAAGCAAAATAGTAAGAGACTCTCAAACTCCAAGCTCCTCTCTTTCTCTCTCAAACTTCACGCTCCTCTCTCTCTCAAAGACTCAAACGCCCTATGTCGTTGCGGACCTTCCAGGCGCCACAGACGCCCACCGCCGCACTGGCCGGCTGCCATCGGTTTCCCTCTCTACCTCTCGCCATGGTTGGGGATGGTGGCTACCAGATAAAGGAGAAGAAGATAGAGTAGAGAGAAAAAATTTTAATGTTACAAAAATAGAAAAATTGACCTGTTAAACGGGCAACAAGTCATCTAACTTGTAAAAATTTAAATGATATCAAAGTTAGCTTATTCCAGGATAATCAAATAATTGACTTATTTTTAGCAGATCGTGCAAAGATTGGCTTATTCTTGACAATTTTTCCTAGATATTTTTACCGTTGTTTTTTTAAACAAATTATTGTTCCACAAAACGCTATTTCATCTGAGATCAACAACTCGGTAATTCTTGAGTTAAAAATGATCCCACAAACTTGAAAATCATTACATTTATAATAATAATTTGAAATTATGAGAATTATCTTTTTTGTAATTACTTATTTATTGATGACAGAGAATAATCATACCAAAATGCCTTTAGCCATTAGAACTGTTTGTTTTAACAAGATTTTTGATGAGATTAGACAACATTTGTATATTCTATTTGATTATGGATAGTTATAAAAGTATCAATTATGACTTGCTATTTGTGACATAAGTCCGGGCTATACTTCAGGTAAGGAAAATTTTCATTTATTAATATTATACTTTATAAGCCTTTTAATATATTAGTATAGTGTATAGATATATGACATATAGCGACTATAACAATGCAATTACTTTATCCATTGAGTCTTATTTGATGTATAATTCGACTGAAATATGACCTAAAATCAACCATCACAATTATAAGAACATTTGACCTTATCCCGACTCGATTGACCCGTTTAACATACATATTTCCAACAGATCGAGTTGCACACATTACAAATGTGGGTTTATGTTTTCCAATTTTTTTTATCTTTTCATTATATTCTTACACAGGATTTCGCACATAAATATCATTCCCTCCTTTTCTAATAATTGCTGCGGTGCTGCTTCCCTTCTTACTTCGCTGGAACTCTACAATGATTAATAGCGATTGAAAAAAAAGGTTATGAATTGGGATTTCTCGAAAATCCCTCTGTTTGCCTGTTACATGGATTTCTTTGTTGTATGTATGTAGAAATGGGGTTTGCTTGAATTGCATGATAAAGTAGCATTTGCTTCAAAAGGGTGATTTATTGTTGATGATCATTGTTCTTTTTGACTTGTTGCTTTATAAATCAAGCACATGATGATAATGATGAATTTTGGGTAAAGGGAGATATTACAATTTCTGTGGCATGTAATATTTAGTGAAAAAATTGGACACTGTCACACACTCACACTGATGAAGTCATACAAGACACAACCACACGCATAAAGGTATATTCAACAAGTACTGCATTATATTTAGACTCTTCGACGATCTGTAATTATTAAAGATCCAACTTTTGCACATTTAGAGTCTACAACTTTATATCCTTTTTATCCTTGTCATAAAATTGTCATCTGATTTACATTTTACAATAAACTTTATATTATGGCCATGTTTGGTAAATGGGTTTTTCATTGGCTTTTGACTTTTGGCTTTTCAATTTGGTCAAACAGCTAAAAAAAGTGTTTTGAGTTATTAATTTTAATTGGAAAAGTTTGCTTTTAAAAAATGAAAAAATTGCCTGGAGCATTTTTTTGGATTGAGCTTTTGGGCTTTACCACAAACTCTCTAATAAACAAACAACATCCACAATTAATTTCTGCCAAACACTTTTTGCAAACAACTAATTTTAAACAACCAACTTAAAAAAGCGATACATACAAAAACGTCCAGTAGTCAACAACAACTAAACCAGCCAAAAGCCAACAGCCAACAGCCGATTGCCAAACAACCCCTATCTCTGTTTGTACAATTGGACAAGAAAATATAGCAGGCTTAATATGTCACCGTCATCTTTCTATACCGAAATGACAGAACAGAAGGGTACAAATGTAGCTAAATTGCCCACTAAAAATTGTTTAGTAATAGTAAGGAACTCCACTGTAGATTTGTAATAGGACAAGATATTGTTGGCTTTATATATATGATCCTCTTTGCTTGATCTGAAATATCAATCCTTTGGTCTACTGTAACCACATGAAGCTAAGCCTACCATATGTCATGAAGCCTTTCCAATCAATTATTTTCAGCTTTTTCATGTTTCTGATTCTTCTAAACAACATCACATGTTCACTAAAACTTGAGATAGAAGCTCTTCTGTCTTGGAAACACAGCCTTTCTTCATCATCACTTCCATCATGGACTCTTTCCAATTCCCATAAACTATGCAAATGGGAAGGAATAAGTTGTGATGAGAAAGAAAACAGTGTTTTAGAAATAAACCTTGTTAACTTTAACATTAGTGGAACACTAAACCATTTCAATTTCACTGCATTTCCCACTCTTAGGATCTTAAATCTTAGCCAAAACAACTTAAATGGATCAATACCATCAACTATTGGCAACCTCTCAAGTGTAGCTTCCCTAGACTTGAGTGACAACTATCTCTTGGGGAAAGTCCCATACCAACTTAGCCATCTTCAAGAGGTAAGATACTTAAACCTCGGATCGAATTACTTAGAGTCATCTGATTGGTCAAGGTTTAATCCCATGCCATTGCTTACCCATCTTTGCCTTAATCTTAATATGCTCGAGTTCGAGTTCCCAAGTTTCATACTCACTTGTGCTAATCTCACATACCTTGATTTGACACAGAATATGTTTAGTGGTTTCTTACCTAGCTTACTTTTTACTACTCTTTCAAAGCTTGAGTTCCTTAATCTTACAACAAATGATTTTCATGGTCATTTACCATTAAACATTTTTAACCTTACCATGCTTAAGGATCTTCGTGTAGGAAATAATCTCTTTAGTGGGTTGATCCCTCAAGAAATTGGTAATCTCTTAAACCTTGAGATATTAGAATTATATAATAATTCATTTGTAGGTAGTATACCTTCGTCTTTGGGAAATCTTAAAATACTTCAAAGACTTGATATAAGTTTGAACAAATTGAACTCTACTGTTCCTCCTGAGTTAGGCCTATGCACTAACCTCTCATACATGGCCTTAGCTTCGAACTCACTCACTGGGGAATTGCCTTTATCGTTGACCAATCTCAGGTCTATATCTGAATTAAATGTCCTTGAAAATTCATTTTCAGGAACTCTTTCTTCTTACTTCTTTGGCAATTGGACTGAGTTGATCATGTTGCAACTTGAGTACAATCAGTTTAGTGGGATCATTCCTCCTGAGATTGGTCTTTTAACAAAACTTGACACACTTTTCTTGTACAACAACAAATTTTCTGGTTCAATCCCTTCAGAAATTGGAAATTTGAAGGTTTTGAATCAGTTAGACTTCTCTAGCAATAAGCTCTCAGGTCCTATTCCCTCATCTATTGGTAATCTTATACATCTTACCGTCCTACAACTTTTCAACAACAATCTTGAAGGAACTTTGTCTCCTGAGCTCGGCAACATGGTATCGTTGCAAATTCTTGATCTTAACACGAACCAGTTGCAAGGTAAGTTGCCTGATAGCTTAGTTGAACTAGTGAACCTACAAACTCTTTCTTTGTTCAGCAACAACTTCTTTGGAGAGTTCCCAAAGCTTTTTGGTAAGTATAGCCTTTCCTTGACCAACTTCCGAATTGCATACAATAACTTTTCGGGATTGTTGCCACAAAAATTATGTAACGGTTTTGCTCTACAAGAGCTTACAGTTCATTTCAACAAGTTAAGAGGATCACTTCCGGATTGCATCAGGAAATGCAAGGGGCTAAATAGAGTATGGCTTGAGGGGAATCAGTTTAATGGAGATATATCTAGAACATTTGGGGTTCACCCGAATCTTGATTTTCTGAACCTTGCTCACAATCAGTTTCTTGGATCACTCTCTCCTCAATGGGAAGATTGCACCAATCTTACTCGATTAGAGCTAGACGAAAATAGGATTTCAGGGAATATTCCGGCTTCACTGGGAAACTTGTCAAAATTGTTTGTTCTGAAGCTGCAGTCGAATGAGCTAAGTGGTAAAATTCCTGCAGAAATAGGAAACTTGCAACAGTTAGAACAACTGAACATGAGTAAAAACAATTTGACAGGAAATGTGCCAAGAAGTATGGGCAAATTGACTAATCTCAAAGATCTTGATTTGTCAGAAAACAGTTTAACAGGAAAACTTCCCATTGAGCTTGCAAATTGCAAGGCCTTGTCAAGCTTGAATCTAAGCCACAATGATTTATCATCAAACATTCCAGTTGAGCTTGGTGAATTAGCTGAGTTACGCTACTTCTTAGACATTAGTGGCAATGATTTTTCAGGAACCATACCTGAAAGTCTTAGCTCCCTCACTTCTCTGCAATCTTTGAATCTCTCTCACAATAAGCTCTCAGGAAGTATTCCTGTCAGCTTTTCTAGCATGATCAGCTTAGAGTTGGCTGATTTCTCCTACAACAAACTGAACGGCCCAGTTCCCTCTATTGATGTTTTCCGAAAAGCACCTTTAACAGCCTTCATTGGGAACCCGGGTTTGTGTGGAGATAAACAAGGACTTCCTCGATGTATAAACAAGCATTCATATAAGATTAACCCGAAGATACTGATTGAAGCCATTATTTTTGGTTGCTTTTTGGTTCTTGCAAGTGTTCTTGGAGGACTCTTCCTCCTCATTTGGTACAACAAGAGAAAAAAGATAAAAGAACAGGAAACAGAACACCAAAAAAACAGGGAAAATCCTTCCTATTATGACAACTTTGAGATGCTCATGTGGGGATCAGGAAAAGGGAGATTTAAATTTGAAGATATCATCAGAGCAACTGAGAATTTCGATGACAAATATTGTATCGGAAGAGGTGGTTTTGGGAGTGTTTACAAGGCTATGTTGCCAAATGGTCAGATTCTTGCAGTCAAAAAGCTCAATAAATCGGATTCCACTGGTACCCAATTGACTGATCACAAGAGCTTCGAGAATGAGATCACAGCACTAACTCAGACCAGGCACCGGAATATCATTAAGTTACATGGTTCTTGCTCAAAGAGTGGAGAGTTGTATCTGATTTATGATTATGCTGAAAATGGTAGCTTAGGAGAAGTGCTATATGATGAAGAAGGATCCCTTTTTGACTGGGGTTTAAGGCTCAAAATCGTCCAAGGATTAGCATATGCACTTTCTTACTTGCACCATGACTGCTCTCCACCAATTGTGCATCGTGACATATCAATCAACAATGTTGTGCTTGATGCAGATTTTGAGCCCAGGCTTTCAGATTTTGGCACTGCTAAGCTGTTGGTCTCTGGTTCATCCAACTGGACTGCCATTGCGGGATCTTATGGCTACATGGCTCCAGGTGAAGCTCTGTAATTTCATGAATTTTCTCTACCTAAAGTCAAAATATATATTCACCTCAAAAAAAAAAAGTAGAAATATATATAAGTTACCTTTTTTTTATTTTTCATGTGTTTGACATGTCTAATACATAATGTGCAGAGCTAGCATTCACTATGAAGGTGACTGAGAAATCTGATGTATATAGCTTTGGTGTTGTGGCATTAGAAGTTATGATGGGGAAACGCCCAAGTGAGGTGTTATCCTCACACTTTTCAGGAGCTTTATCATCTAGCATTCGAGATTTGTGCTTGATAGATATACTAGATCAAAGACTTCAAACACCACCTCCCAAATTGGAAGCTAAAGTTGTTGTAGTAGTTGCTGCAGCATTGGAGTGCACCCGCCACTTGCCAGAGTCAAGACCAACCATGCTCAGCGTTGCGAGAAAACTATCGTTTCAAACAGAAGCTCTTTTATCTGACCCTTTTGGGTTCATAACTGTTGGTATGCTCTTAGATCTAGGACAAAATAGAGATCTATGATATTTCGCATGACCAAGATTCTAGTAACTTAGTAAACTAAATGTATGTACTGTGTAAATAGATACTGTAAGCTGTGATCATACTACTAGAGCTTGAATAATCTGCTGTCCACCAATCCCTCGAATCTTGCTATATAACATACTCGCTTTGTTCACAACAGAAGTCACCTATTCGAGTTGTTTGGTTAGTAGGAACAAGGTCTTGAAAGAGGATCTAACTGGAAGGGGAATTTTTTTGAGAGGTGAAACTAATAATAATCTTGTAATTGAAGGTCTTTGTTGATCATGATCACTGTTCCTTGATTCATTCTGCTATACTAATTTTACTAAATGACTTCGCGTTTGTTGTGGGTTATTTTACTTGATGTCTTACGTTTTCATGTATATATTACGCTCCTAAAACTGCAAGTCTGCAACTGAAATGTTACATTTAATTAGCTTTCAACTAACACAAAACTGAGGTACACAGTACTGGGGTTTTGTTTTTAATGTGGAAGTTCGACAAGCAATGCCCAATTAACAGTTTCAGTTTGAGATATGTTTTTAATCATGGGCAGTTGTAATTGAAATTTTGAAACTTTTTTAATAGAAAAATTCAATTCCACAGCAAGAAGTGAACAGAAAAATAGATTAAAATACATATGAAAACTGAAAAGGTACCTTGCTTTAGAATATGTGGTGGTACAGGAAATGCAGTTGTACAAAGGAGAATTCTCAGTGTTATGATAGTTTAATAAGAAATGATGCTACAAAATTTTTAGAACTGCTAGTCTATTCATTATGCATTATGTGCTTGATATGCTCATCAAACGAGTTTTGTATAGACTGCACAGAACAAATCCAAAAGAATAATACTTTCGACATTTTAACCTAGCACATATTTGCAAGAGTTTATCAGAATCTCTTGCTCCCTATTTACAAAATTACTGAACATTCAAGATAGAAAAACATACTTGTTGTTTGCCAGATAAAAAGAAGGTAGAAAAGGATTACACATGATTAAGCTAGCACTCTACCCCACACTGTTTGAGAATAGGCCCAGTTTGCTTAGGCAAGAAAGGATCAATCCGAACCCAAATGAGGGAGAAGATCGAAGCAATAAGAACAGACCATAGCACCACAATTGTGGGTGTCCTGTTTTGTCTTCCCATCAAACCCTTGAGGAAAGGATACAGGTGAACAATCACCCAGAAGGAAAAGAAGAGCTTTCCGAATAATGGGCCCCACGAGCTGTACCCGTTGTTAATGGCATCGGATACTCCAGCAACAATTCCAACCATGTTGAATATGATCAAGGTGGTGGGTGGGATTAGAAGAGTAGTCCACTTGAAAAGGTAGAGCTCTCCAAACTCAGCATCATCAGCTGACTTAGAAGTCACAGTAAAGTTGGTGTCTACTCCTGCAAGTACCTTTAGAAGGCCTTGAAAGACTGCAAACAAGTGAGCTGAGACACCACCGATCACCCAAAATTGCTCGTTTCTCCACCAGTCTTCGATGCTTACTCCACTCCACCTTAACTCAAGCACTCCCGTTACTATGATGGAGATGAACAGAGCCAAGAACCATACACTCGCCAAGTTTGTTAGCTGAAGAAAAGAATATTCAATATTCAAATAAAGAGAAACATCTGAAGTGCATGATCATGAGAGTAAATATTTATCTTAAATTTATGCTATAATTAGCAAAGACTACTTACAGTTGGAATGATGAATTTCCCGGTGAGGAGACAGACAGCTGGGATTGTACAATAGAATAGCAGAGGAATAGAGGTAAAGGGGTAAACAATGGTGTTAATATAAGCAAGCCTCTCTAGCAACTTGAGCTTCCCTCCCCAAGCATACCACAAAGGACAGTGTCGACTGAGGAATATTTCGACTGATCCAAGAGCCCATCTCAAAACTTGGTGCAACCGATCTGATAAATTGATTGGTGCAGATCCTTTAAAGGCTGGTCTCTTCGGCATGCAGTACACTGATTTCCATCCTCTACAGTGCATCTTGAAGCCTGTTAATATATCTTCTGTTACTGAGCCATAAATCCATCCAATCTGCAAAACACAATTTCAATATATGTATATGATGTAGTACACCATCTTATAATAATTTATTAAGATTGTAGAGGTTTTTTATGCTTACCTCTTTGCCCCATTCAGTCTTTTCTTCATACCCACAGCTAATTACATGAATGGCTTCTTTGATTAATGCAGTGGAGTTTGTCCCCTCAGGAACACCCCCATCTTCCTTGAGTGTAGAAGCAATGAAGACGGGTGACTGACCAAACCTTTTCTCAAAGTTCTTTTGAGACATGAGGGATGATTTCTCCAACTCTTCATAACCTTCAAGTCCTTCTTCAATGTCTTCAAGATCAAAGACAGGTGCAGAGCCCTTTCTTGAGTACTTTTTCCCCATAATCGTCTTCTTCTTCTTGCTGTATAACTTACTAAGCAAGCTCTTAATTCCTTTATTATTCTTTGACTTGGTCTTCTTTCTCCTACCACAGCAACAACAACACCATGAAGGAAAACAGTCACAGGTCATCTTCGGTCTTTTTTCTGATGCTGGAGGGTCATACCCATACAAAGCCGGCCGGTTAAACACACATCCGGTACCAACGTAAACTGGCCCTTGAATCCCATCTAGGCCTCTCATGTTGATCTACAACACGGAAAAAAAGGCGAGTGAAAGAGTAAGACATTTATTTAGTAGAATCAAGGATATAGAGTGGTTGCATTTTCAGTGTTTTTAGAAGGAAAGAGTTGAGCTTACATCGAAAAACACAATATTGCGGTTAGCATATCTATCATGTCTGTCAATACCATCAAATCTCTGAGGAAACTGGACATAGCAAAGCTTCTTGCCAAACTGAGGATCCATTAAGAAGCACATAGCTTCTCTTGGAGCCTTACTGTTATTGACATAGTGATCGCAGTCAAGGTTCAATATGAATGGTGCATTTGTAAGAACTGCTGAAACCCGAACCTGATAATCACCAGCAGATCATAATGCAATTAAGTAGATTGTAGTTGATTGCAAAATTGAGTAGGTTATAAAATGCAAAACCAAAATATTAAGGCCCTGACCAATGCATTCATTGCACCAGCTTTCTTGTGGTGATTGTATCCAGGTCGCTTCTCACGTGAGACATAAACCAGCTTCGGCAACTCCTTACCTTCCACATCTAGAGCTCCCTCGCTTCCCAAATAAACCTGGACACATGGTTTTTACTAGTTAAAATGCATTATTCTACTGGTTTCTCTTTAAGCTTCCAATATGAGTAATTAACAAATTACCTGGATCATGCCAGGATGATCACGTGTGTTATTCCCTGGCCATGGACTTCCATCTTGCATAACCCATCCTTCTTCGGGTTTCTTTTGTGCTTTTGCCACCAAAGCGTTGATGCTGACCTTGAACTCTTCATATTCTCTCTAATATTCATGAAAATCAGAAGTCAAAACCGTCAATGTTTCTTGCATAAACTTGTACAACTATACAAGACGATAAAAAAGAGTTGCTTCCTTACTTTCATGGCTCTCCGATCTTTGACAAATGTAGCTTGGACCTTATCCTTCAAATAATCCATTTTCTGTGAGAAATAAAACTCCGGAGCCCTAGGCTCAATGTTATACTTCTTACAAAATGGGACCCACCTCCTCGCAAACTCAGCAGTTTCAGACAGTGTGTCAAACAGAAGCATTGAAGCACCATCATCTGATACATAGCAGCTGACCTTTTCAACTGGATAATCAACAGACAAGATGGATAGGACAGTGTTGGCTGTAATGATGGGTGGCTCTTTAAGTGGGTCCACAGTACTAACAAAGAAATCAACTGGGGCTAAACCATTAGGCTCCCCCTCGCGTTCAAATCTCAATGTAAGTCGCTCCAAGTAAGTTTCCCGGTTGATAGGAAACCATTTGGGGAATTGATCAAGTATCCAAGAGAACGCAAACCAAGTCTCACAGATCACAGAGATGAGCCATAATGGGTAGGCATCAGTTGCTGGGGTTAATATCCTGAACCTGAGGAAAAAGGCAAGGATGACAAGCCGCATGACAATTACAATACGATATGGGTTGATTCTGCTTGATGAAATTGGTACTTTTCTCCACAATGGTTGCCTCGCTTCAGCAGTCCTGGTGGAGCAATAACTAGTATGTCAATGCTTATTACTTGTTATATAGCCAGTAATAATAACATCAAATTTAAGTGAACACGAGTAGTTACAGTATGTTGGGTTGGTTTAGGACTGTAACATGTTACATATCAGTACAGAACTTTAATATCAGAACTGAGTACTTACAGGAAATCATCCTCTTCAGCCTGATCATTTTGATCACCTTCGTAGGTGCTAACTAAGCCTTTCTTCTCTTGCCTGGTTTTCCACTTCCCTACTCTCTCCTTCCATTGATCACTCTCCAAATCATTTCCGTTCATATCCTTCTCCCCATCAAGCTCCTTACCAGTAACTGTTACATAAATCACCCAACATCAACCAAAGAAAAGATTAAAAAACAGTAAATCACACTGATCAGAACCATTTGCTTCTACATGAGAAAGGAAGAACCAAAGTTTTTATTACCACTTCCAGCAACAGAAGAAAAAGGATGACCATTGACATGCCATTGCTGTTGGTTATACTCCCCATTTTCCTGCAAAATTAGCTTCCATTTGATTAGTATGGCATCAGTAATTAAATGATGTACATAAAAAAGTCAATAATATCGCTTGAAACGATGGACTTACAGAGTGACTGGTAGGATGTTGTGGGTTAATCTTATTCTCAAACTCTTCATCTAAATCGTTAGCACCTAAGTGTTCTTCCTCATCACCCTCAACTATTGGGGAACCTGATACATAAAATCAAACCAAAGTTCTCAAACTAATGTAATAATATTATGATCATGTTAAAATTGAAAACTCTATGATCTAAAGATGAAAAAGAATGGTTAATGCTTGCAAATAAGATCTTACACCCTAGAGCATGCTCCCTAAAGTGCAGACTGTTCAAAGTAAAAAAGAGACACGTATAGTTTAGAATAAAGAACATATTTCATACTGATTTATTAAAAATATATTTTATAATAAATGAACATACGGTAAAAGAACATAATATTATGATAAGATAGAACAGGCATACTGAAAAGAACGTTAACTGGAAGTATATTGCACATCATGCTCCTGAGCAGTGTAGAATCTTTGGTTGGTTAAGGCTAAAATAGAAAGATTAATTTACCTCTGAGGCGCTTGTAGCGAGTGTTACACTGAGGACAACACTGAGTGCCTTCACTCCTTTCATACTCATAGCAAGGCCTGCAGATAGGAAACCTGCATTCTTGGCATGCTATAAAAGCCTCCCCATCTTCTCTTACTTCTATACCATCTCCACATACTCTGCATATATTTGCTCTTGATTGCCGGGTTGGGGGACGATTCTGCAACCAACAACAAACAAATATTAACTATTGTAAGATCTTTGATGTTCTTTAGAGTTGAGTAAAATTTAAGCAAATGTTTAGGGCTTGTTAGCCTTGTTGGGTACTTTCTATCTTTCCATTCCGAGCTAAAAAGAAAAAAAAAAAAATCTCCATTTCGGGCTACTTGAAATTACCATTTGGGTTACCTCTATATAGGAAATGGTTACACTTTATGGTCTCCAATGCACGTCTTTGAACATTGGTAAAAGCTATTGAAAGCTGCTATGCCTCAGCAATCACTTAAGTGGAAAAGGAAGTGATCGAGCAATGACAACATGTTCATGAGAAGATTGAACTGACATGAGGTGCGCTCGAAAGTTTGAAACTAATCTAATAAGATCTCATATGATGATATTATGATATTATTTATTTTAGGCTTTTAATTCATGGTCGAGTTTTGTGAATTTTAACCGCAAAAAGGAAGGTGTAACCATTAAAAAAACGGAGGTAATACGACTTTAGGTACCTTAGATTCAACAAGTGATTCCAATTTCATCTTTATCCAACCTTTCCAAAAACAAAAACAAAAAACAGCAAAGAAGAAAAGTATCTCCAAGCTCCAACCATACATTATTACTTCCTACTCTACTTCCTTCGTGGCTTCGTCCCTTTTTGTTTGGCCCATATTTCTTTGTGAAATCACTTAATTGCTTCATTAATAGAAATATAAGTTTTTCTCGCTATTTTTTCCTTAATATTAGAATTCACATCTATCGTGCCAAAATATAATGGGACAAACAAAAGGAGACGGAGGTAGTGGTAACATTGACAACACAACTGAGGAGGGTGAATTTGCAACCGTTTTAGAATGGTAACTTTGATCCAACTTCCAAAAGTTACCCAAAACTTATATTAATTAATTGCGTATAATATCTAGAAGTTTATTTTCATAAATAGAAATTTTTGGCTCGTTAATTGAGTTAAAGAAGTACCAAAAATGAAATGTCACAGAAAATATCGTGCTTGGTCGAAATTTTGTCTGTTTATTTTATGAACAAACTACAATAACAATACCTCCAAAAAAAAATGGTAAAGAACCGAAATTTGGAAACTTTCCAATTTAAGGCAACTAAAATCAATTTTCTTGAAAACCACAAAATGTCAAAATGCCATTTGTAATTCTAGTTATCAGTTGTGAAAATTCTAGAGATATATTTCCAAAAGCTAAAAGTGAAAATATTAAGCAAATAACTAAACATTAATAACACTGATCGACACGTGATTTTGTCATAAATTCCTAAACTTAAAGTGATACCAAATAAAAGATAGGGGAGGGAGGTTACCTCATCAGAGCCAGGGAATGGACCAATATTGAGGCCAGCCATGGCAAAAGAAACCACGGAGGCGAAGGCGAAGGCGGGGTGGATGAAGAAGAGGAGGTGATGAGGGAATGAGCTTTAAAGAAGATGAAGAGGATCATAACTAATGAAATTAAAACAAGTAATGAAGGATAGGGAAGATGTGAAGTGTGGTGGGAATGTGTAATTTTCTACCAAACTGATAGTTGGGAAGTCATTGGTTTGATTCAAAGAGACGTTAGATGTGATCTGGAGGATGGTAATATGGTATTGGTATTTGGTAGGACAGAAGACAGAAGAGTGAAATAAGAAAAGAGAAGTTTGCTGTTCATAGCTTAAGCTCAAAGGATGTCCAAGGTTGGCGCCATTTTCCAAATTCTTCATATTTTTTGTTTGCTTTAATATCTATTTTTTAAATTCTTTTTCTTTTTTTTTTGGGAAGAGGAGGAGTGCTTGGAATTTCATCATATATTGGAGGTTAATACCAAACGAAAGTGACAGTAGTAGATAACTATATGTCACCTCAAAATCAAAAAAAAAAAAACAAGATAGATGGTATTTTATAAGCTATAATCAGTTATTCACTATATATTTATATAGAGGAATACAATCAGGTATATAATCATATTCTAACATGGTTTCGGTTGAGATTGGTTCTGATTGAACCCAGTTAAGTACCCAGCCGATTCCGGTTCCAAGAAATTGAGAACTAGAGTTGTAACTGGTTTCAACCAGTTTCCATTTTTAATACTCGGAAGTCGGAACAAGAACTGACATAATCGATTTTAGAGCCAGAACCGATGGTTCTCTACCAATCTCGGATTTGAAATTGGGTACTCCATTATTTTTGTTCACCCCTAGTCCCAAGTTTGGGATTCGCTGGATCGTACCAATGCCATCCCTAATAGACTAGCAGTGGTTGATCAATGGCAAATGTATAAACTTCAAGTTTACAGGGCCCCATTGGACTTGTCAAATTGGTCAGACAAGTGGATTTAAGGTTTAGCAAAATACGAGTCCGAATATGTCGAATAACGTTTGGTCCAGGTATAATCAAAATACACGTCAATAACTCCTTGTAGCGTCATTTTTTTCTCTAGATTCTCTAACTCTTAAATACATGTTCACTAGTCTTGTCAGAGTATTTTCCGGTTGCAGTGAAAAAAATTGCAATGTATTTTTTTTTTTTTCTTTTTGAATGTTCACCAGCCAAGGGCTCCAGGCCATTTCGCCTCTGTGTCAAGATAATTCAGCCATAAACAGGAATTTTAGACATATAAGAGATCGTAGAAAAGAAGAAATTACTTGGCGTTGGAGTAATAAAATCATGACACTGACTGTCCAACAGAACTTCTTGACAGTAAAGAATATAGAAAAGATAAAAATAACCATTATAAGAGCTATCAATGACACTTGCACAAAAAAATGAGACTTTCCTTTTCTTGAGTTAGCAAAAAGACTACCCAGAAATATATATCACTACCCATTACTGGCTAGTTATTGTTGATTTTGGAAAAATGTCAAAACTGTGAAGAAAATACCAAAATCTGAAACTGAACGAAGCAAATTAATCTTCCATCAATAAGTCATCTCATTCAATTCCGTGGAAAGGATCATCACTGTACAGGGGGTTATAGGTAAGAATTTGATTATATCACGCTACGGCTTCATCACTTTCCCTCACAAATATATTAAGTACTCTCTAGTAAGCCAAAAGAAAAACAGCTAAGTGGCACCTAAACTGCATTACTCAGTATTCACTTTGATAAGGAAAATATTAGAGGCTGAGGAAAACATATGAGCTATCAGGTGCCGTGACCATGATCAACTAAGAAACCATTGTCCGGGTTTCTTTTATCTGGATGGAACTTTGGAAAGGACAAAGAAACGGAACATTTCAACGTTCCAACCTTACTTTATCAGTGATACCGAAGTCTATAAAAGTTACTATTATATTTCATGTCTGGTCACACGGCCTTCAGCTAAATCTACCACACTAGACAATGACAGCAGCAAGAACACTACAACAGCGCTTTCCTGCACTGGCATGGTTTTATTCAGTCTTCAGGAGGTTCTGAAGATGCTGATAAATTTGGCTCAGACCTTTTACTGCGCTTAGATGGCTGTAAATCGGAGGAGTCTTCAATATACGGGTTTTGAGATTCAGCAGCTTCAATGGGCGTCTTTCCTTCTCCCCTTCCCAACCTCTCTGTAGTCTCTCTGGGAGTTGAGGGAGCAACAGTTAGCTTTTCAGCGTCATTTTGATCTTGAGCAGTTACCGGTGATGTCTGGGAAGAAGGTTCTTCAGCTGTCGAAAAATCAATCTTGAGATCGTGAACGCCAGATTTGGACTGCTTCTCAAGCATCTTCTGGAGGTATTTCCCTTGCTCTTCTATCCGCAGCTGTAGATTTCTTTGAATCTGCAAAAGGAGTTGGCACAATCACAAATCTATATGCCAGCACCAACTGATAGTCTGATATGATTTCAAAAAATGCATTTATACAAGCAGAGAGAAGGTAAATGAAAGAGGGGAGGGGGGAGGGAGGGGGAACAGAGCATGTCCGCAAGAGAATCTCGCAAGCTCTTTGAAGCGTTGTACTTTTAGGCGTCGTCCTAAGAGACCTAAAATAAAATAGTAAAAGAAAAACTAGTCAATGTTACCCGCGCCCCTCTAACTCATCATTTTTTACATGCACAATCACATGCATTCTTTATAGGCTAGGTTCGTCACAGGAGAAGCCCAATCAAAATGTTCCGATCTATAAGAACACTGTTGGACTGTGATTAACAATCACAGCATGTTGCTTATATGGCACCAAAATTGCTATGCAAAGGAAGTATGCAGCACAAGAGCATCCATACACTACTAGACAGTCATGAAGTTCTACCCTGTAAAGATCTAGCTTAATCAACTATGACAGCAATCACAAGTATCAAAATTTAATATTGTTTTTCTTGCTCCTCTTGAATTTGATGATAATGCTCCTCAAATCAAATGATCTGACTTTGTGAATATTCTTTTTTGCTTTTTCTTTTTCTAATATTCTCTAAGATGATGCCATATTGGTGACTATTGTGAATGGTTGATCTTTCACGTTACACCCCAGCATGAAATCATGTATACAGCTACATCTTCATTTGTTACAAATGGTATGAAGCACAAACTTAATGTATATACCGGGATCATATTCACCAAATACACCAAGAATGAAAAAACAATTTGACAGAGTTGCTGCATATTGTACCATCAAAGTCTATGATCCTGTGACTCTTCAATTTGTCTCACGCACCTGTGTCACACTCGACACTCTGACAAGGGTATGAATCCTTAACTGACACTTCAAATTTCAACCAGAAACTTCAATAATCTTGAACCACATATTCATAAATGAAAAAAGAAAAAGGTAAAAAGAGGGGGAAAGAGAAGCGAAAAGTATGCAATATATGTTTACAAACGTGCTCGAGATCATAATTTTGAAAAGAATCAGCAAACAAGTAAATCTGATATTTGTTACATTGAAAGAACATGTTTTAGTCTTCCTCAGCAAGCATATGTTCTATGAATGCCTTGTACACTCTTGTCCAATTCTAGGATAGCTACCCTGTGTCTGAAATGTTAAACATGTTGTGTTTGACACCTGGATATGTACCCATATCCGACCCTCATACCAGTATCCAAGTGACAGATTTAAACTACATCTGGAAAGCCAGAGAACAGAGAAGAAGCACCTGCCTGTACAATTAAGGGGAACACTCTGCAAATAATCTCTTTTTTCTCTTTCTTTTAGATATTTCTTCTTTTAAATAGCACCTGTAACTTTGATGGAAAATATATATTCTTCACAAACCCATACCTCAAGCTGCTCATGCAGACGCTTTTGAACTTCCATCTGCAGCCTTAATGCTTCTGTGAGATCCATACCCCTGTTGTGACACCAAGAATGGTATGAAACTTGATTATTGTCAATTAAAAAGGACAGGTAGGAGCAGAAAGAAAGTTCTCGATATAGACCTAAAAAGCATCATTACATGTCTAAAGTGTTATCTACATGGCTATTCCTTGTGGCAGATTCCCCAGAATGGGAGTAAAGATGAACTTAACCAAATTTCATTAACATCATAAAAACCCCTCCACATGGATACGTTAAAATTTGAGTTACGAAGTTAAAACAGTCTACACTTCCAGAGAACCCAAACCTCCGCTCAGGATCACCATCAGCACCCTCTATAATCCTGTTCCCCTTCCAAGTGCAGGTTCTTACGCATTATCAACCACCTGCCACTGAAAACACCACTTCCTGACAGAAACTGACCATTTAACTAAATCATAAATGCTCTAGAAATATTACCACTAAGGTTTCCATATATGAGGCAGAAGCCAATGATATCCCAGCACTCACACTTACATAACCTCACGATAAAGTGATTGTTGAAGTACACTAAGAGCACACAAATACAATGTTAAGGTTATCGACATTAACTGTGGGTTAATTTTAAGGTAGAGAACTCATGACTTATGCAAAGCCAAAACGACTCAAACAGGTTTCATAGCCATTGTCTGCTCCCTCCAGATTTTGATGTTGTGGTAATGAGCAGAAAGCTTAATTACGCAGAAACAAAAACGGAAAGGAAATAAAAACAGAATCGGAACAGAGAAACAGTGATTAAAATATTATATACACATTCTGAGAAAAACAAAGAAAAATAAACAAAAATAACTTGATCAAATTTGAGAAATATCTCTTAGGCTATTTCCAAGAGGATCACTTACTCTTACTCAAATCAACAACATAAAGTTTAAGATATGGAAGAAGAAGAGAAGAGAACAGAATTTCTAGCGCACATTTGGAAACTTAAATAAGAAATCCAAACAACCACAATCCCCTGATGTGATGAATGTATGGGGATGATTGAATTCGTGCAAAAATCAAGCACCTTCCTGCTAAAGCTCAAGGGTCAAAGTTTGATGTTTTGGAAATTTTTTATTAGGCGAAAATCTGGTCATTTTCTAAGGAAGGATGTTTTGTAACATTTTGATTTGCAATTCATTGAACATAAGAGAGGAAATGACAAATGAGATACCATTTCCACGACTAAATCACAAAAAAGAAATGGGAAAAGAAATATTCAGGGAACATGAAAGTAACTCGCCAACCGCCAAACAAATAAATGGTAGACACCCATTTAACATTTAGTGTACCCTCAAGATGCTAATCGGGATTTCTTCCATGATTCGCATCAGTTCTTGGCAAAGTTGAGTTAATAGAACATTCATAGGAAGTGGTGAAAGGTCCAGGCCTCCAAAGGTTGGAACTTGGAACGATGTCGTGATCAAATTATTCAAAGGTTCAGACTTCAATCTTATACGAACAAGCAATACATTCCATCCAGTTTAAGTATGATTTAGTTAGCTTAATCAGAACTACGTGGAGTACCATCTCCCATTAATTCAACACGGACAACAATGTCACTTTCTAACTTGATGCCCTAATAATAAGCTGCTCCAACCAATAGCATAGTTCTCCAATGAAATTTGTGCAAGTCATCAGAATAGTGAGCAGATCCAGGCATCCAGCTGTATTAATGGGAACGCAACTGCACCCCTGTTTATTTTTAAAATGCAAACAAAGAAACTAAAAGAAGACAGGGTTATAAGGTAAGCGACTCCACTTTCAGAAACGTTATATATATTCTTTGCGCTTGCGTCATAGAACTTCCAAATCTGTTACTGATATGTCAGAGCGTCATCAGGTCAGTGAAAAACTAACACCTAAAAGGCACAATCAAGATAAAGGAACTAAAGAGAAACAAAATGGCAAGGATAATAATCCACTAATTGAGCAAACAAACAATGTCTAATGTCTCCAAAGATATGCCAATTGCACCAATTCGGAAAGCTCATAGCTATAATATTAAGCCACCCATGTGGGCTTCTTGTCTATCTCCAAAAAAATTAAAAGAGTCCAGGCTTTGGTTTCAGAAAAATGTTTAAATGCAGACAAGGAAATGGCAACACCAAGAAGAAGACAAGCAAAAGGACACATGTAAAAGGATATAGCATATATAACTTACGCTTTCAAGTCTAAAGACGACAAATCTGCAAGAGGAGTTGACAACTTTTCTGATGATCCTGCAAGCAGAAGACAGAAAACCACACTCAGTGAGCATCCAAGCACATAATTTTAAAATAAAAGAAAGCTAAGGGACCAGACATTCATACACTGGCAAAAAAAATACAAGACATTAGTGCATAATTATTTCAGGCACCCACCAAAAACAAAAACAAAAAATGGTATTGAGCCCCCCTGTTGGCTAGAACAATACGACAGCAAAAGAGCATTAAACTCAGGCTTCTTTAAAACAACATAACTCTCCCAATAGAAGATATCTTGGCACCGGTTCTTGAACAACATATATTGAATAGAAAAAAGAAAAAGAAAAAAAGTTAGCAGGCATGCATCCATGAACACAGGAAACCAATTCCTAAGAATGACAAGGGTCAGGCTCAAACCAAAAACATGGTAAAAAAGAAACGCCGAAAAACATTTTTCTAACAAAACAAATCCTGAGAACTTTGTTTACGTATAACAGACAAACTAAAACAGTCATAACCCATAAGGGACATACACTTCAGAAGAAGCAAACACCATTCAAGAAAACAGAAAACCTTCACCCTCCCACCCCAAGGTGGAGTGAAGGCCTTATCCATACTCTTATAAACTAGTAAAACAACTGAAGATCACAAACTACTAACATTTATTTTCTTGTAAGGAAGAACTATAGATCTAGAAATTCATGACCATCAGGAAAATACTCGCAACAGTATAACAATATCATTCCTTCAGCAGCTTAAGTTAGGTGCTGTGTGTAAGTTGTATACAGGGACAGTAGGGTCTGGCGTGCAATCTAATTTGTCTATCAATAAAGGACAGAAGAAATAATAATACCAACAAATGACATGGAATGGTCTCAATACTAAGAAACTTCCCATGAAAAGCTATGCCTCAATTTTAAGTGATAAAAATTATCGGATGATGAATACGACCTATAAGTGTTACGCGAAACAAAAAGGACCAAGTCTATAATGGAAAAAAAAAAAAAAAAAGCCGGCAAGGGAGTATCGCCCACAATCAAAAGGAGGGCTTGTGACAAGAAAATCCCTCCCCTCCAGCATCAAGAAATGTCAAATATTGCTCAGAGGCTAAAACTTAACTCCAGCTATACAAAAAGCTCAAAAAAGAAGGTACTTGAAACTTTAAGGAGAAGCTAATCAAGCTATATCCTTACAAAGCTCTTGAATTTTCCACTTTCATAGCCACATCACCAACATAATCATCTCACGTTCAAAAAATGAGTGATTTAAAGAAAACCAATTTAGAAATGTTCACAACGTAACTTCGATTTTGTGTCCAGAAATTAAATTCTTCAGTTTGCATGATATCAGAACCCATCATTTCCACTATGCAGAAACACTTCAACTGATACAAAAAGATAAATAACTGAAGCAAAGTCATGCCATCACTTTGTTCCAAAGTTAGCCAGCAGGTCAACTCTCTTCACAAATCTATGTGCCACAGAATTAGGAAGATAGTGGCAATGTGAATGTGTCATCTATGTTCCCCTTCTTTCCCTAACCTATTTCACTTTGGCAGGCTACTTTCTAAGATCTGCTTATTCCATCTTTCACAATCCACATACATCTATCAATTCAACAACTCCATTTCACAGTAGAAAGCTGAAAAAAAGTAACACGATAGTTCGACGAAGGCCAGAGGAGAGAAGATTCTAACACACACCTTCAGAGGGCTCTGGCCTGTATCTGGCTGTTCTGTATTTCTGCATTCAATTTACTTGAAGAAGTCAATAGGAAGGGTATAGAGAAAAGCAAGTAAGGTTAAGCTAACAATTATATAAATAAAGAAACAATGTGCGAAAGATCTCATTTCAAGATAAAAGGACAATGTCCTACATGCCTGCAGGTGGCTTTTCACATGATAGATGGTCAAGCCTTCAACCTTCATCAGCTTCAAAACACCCTTTGGAGTGGCTCCTGCAGATCAAGATGCTCATGTTAGATTAGATGCTGCATCCATCATACAGAAAAGGTCAAACGTGATATATATGCAACTCACTTTCGCCGCCACCAAGTTTATTGACTGCCTCGACAAAGGCTTCATGAAGTTCTGGTGTCCAGCGCATGCGTGGCTTGGCTGAGGCTCCAGCAGAAGAAGAAGGGCCAGCTGCTGAGACTTCTGCTGATGATACAGAAAGCTGCTGTTGACTTTGCATTGGGTGCAACGACAAATTTGAGGCTGAATTAACCAGTTTGTTTGACATCTAAAGAAACAGAGTGATGAACAATGGTGCACAGAAAATGAAGCAGCAGTCCTTTTGTGGAAAAAGTCCATAAACAAAGGAAAAAAAAGGTCCAAATATGCAGCAAACCAACCTTTGTTTCATGTTTTGGAGTGCTGGTATCAATAAGCAGCTCACTCCAATTAGAGCTTAAAGATTCATCATCAGTGATCAGCTGATCAGCCCATTCCTGCCAATCATTTCGCTTGACAAGTTCCTCATGTGTGATGAGATTACTACCACCATCAGTATTTCCCTGGATGTGGCCGTTCTGCAAGGAGGTGTGGGAGGTAAAATCAGGGAAACCAGGTCCTGAATCTGAACACCAGGAGATGTTGTCTCCTCTAGTATTAGAAGCTGATGAATGAATAAGATCTGCATGATTAGAGGGCCCTAAAGCCAATGATGATCCGTTACTAGCAGATGGAGAAATATACGGGTAGTTACTAGAATGTGTTTCATGGGAGGAAGAAGAAAATTGTTCATTAGTAGCATATCCAGATGATGATGAGAACATATGGCCGACAATTTTACCGCTGGATGGCAACTGATTTGGATGAAAGACTAAAGGATCAGTAACAAGGTCTCTTTCCAAGGAGACCTGCTGGGAGTTGGGAAATTTAGGATACTTCTCTTCCAAGGTACAAGGAAGAACTGGCAAGGATGAAGACAGAGCTCCGGAAGCACCCAACTGTCTTGGACCAGATGTCTGAACGGATAAAGCAGGGCGCCCATCCATATTTGGCTGTATGAAAAGTTCTGGAGTTGAGTTCCAGATTCTCCCCCTGCACTATAATAAGCTATCTTAAAAAGCATACCAGTCAAGTGTGCATAAAGGCCAGAGAAAATAACTGTGCAGTGTTAATACTATATAACAAAAAACACGAGTGAAATCAAACATTCTCTGGAGAAATTGATTATATGCATCAACACTATTCAGAAGTAAGATATCAATACATTGCATTGGCAAACAAACAATGATTTTGAAAACAAATATTTCTTATTTTCAGGATAAATTATAATTGAAAATACGGTTTACAGAGTATATGGTGAATTTTATGAAAACTTAAAGCATCCAACTGTATTACACTGTAATCATCAAATCAAGTTAGAAACAAAGCAGTATAAAGGAGCTCAGGGAGGGATGATATAAAAAAAGGACCTGCAGACCTACAAATTTGAGAATCTCGGGAGTAAAACTGCTATGGAAATTTCCATGGCTTTTGGGGGGTCTTTTGAAAGTTTCCTCGGCCAGTAGGAGGTTCTATTTTAGGGCATTTTGTGGCTCACATTAGCAGATTTTCATACATCTGAAAGATGCATGGATACTTCCACGCACCTCAAAAAAACCTCATCTTAGTGAGTGCATGAGCAAGTTGGCTGAATAGACCCTATTACACTTATGGAACAGACCCTCACCAAATTGAGAGCGTTGAAAGTCATACATCACCCCACAGATTCACTCAACCACAAATCCACAATGGATAACTAGTAGGCAGTAGCAAAGCATATTTAAGTAAACACTAAATACTATACAGCCCAAATATCCTTAAAAATAAGATGAAAGCTTCCGTTACCCATATTCATGATTTGATTGTTACAAGGATGGTAAAGTAGAGCTTGGTCCAGCAAATTTGCACCTCAATCACTCATATATCAATAGCATAAAATAGCGAACAAACTCAAAAGTAAAACTGAATATGGCCATTGTTTGTTGACGAAAATAACTTCCTCTCTGCCATAGTGGAGTCGCTAACTAACCTCAAGGGTCACACAACCAAACTAAACTATGGAGAAAATAAAAGGGAGATAACAGATCCAATATGAACCTTCTATCAGCAAGGTCCAAGAATGTTCATATACAGGCAGTCTCATTCCTGTAAAGCTCAAACTTCAAACTACTCCCTCCATTCCTCGAAGAATTTCTCATTTCTTTTGGGCACACAGTTTTAGGAAAAGTTACATACATTCTAGAAAGACGAAAACTGTAGATGTGTGGGGACATAGTGGATAATATTATATAAAGACAAGAGTAAGTTAATATAATGGACCCGGTCCAAAAAAAGGAAATGAAAAGCCTAATTGGGACAGACAAAAATGGAAAAATGGGGAATCCTTTATGGGACAGAGGGAGTAATAAAGAGGTGGTTTGCAACGGACAACAACACCAACAACAACCCCAAAGCCTTATCTCAATAGGATGGAGTCAACTCCATATTTTAGGATTTTATCTCCTATGGTCTTCCACAGAGATCCTCTGCCTCCCTCCATTCTCTTCTGCCAAATGTTATATGCTACTATAAACCTAATTTATTTCTATCATTTTTTTACACCTTGTATCCACATCTTTGGCCTCCCGGCCCTCCCCTAACTTAATCTAAAATCTCTATAATCTCAACTCTCCACTAATCTTACCGTCCATCATCAAGGTGAAGCTTCACATGCCCAAACCGATGCAACAATTCTCGCTTATCTTATCTTCAATATCCACAACTCTAACCTTCTTCCAAATATATTTGTTCGAATTCTAACTATTAATGTTAGCACACACATCTATCTCAACATACGCATCTCCATTCTCCGCTACCTCAATCTTTCCAAGGAGGAAATCCTAAATGCCCCTGGCACCCTATAGAATATGCATACCCATATTAATAGTTGTCCTTAAGAATTCCCCTTATCATCTTAGAGTTACGTTACAGTTGCACAATTTCCAAGGTTGCTTTTTCTCGATATGAGTCACCCTAACAATATCCTAACAATATCACTTCTTTGTCAATATCTCCAATCTTGGTGTAAAAATGACCCAAGCTACTTGCAGAAATCACGTACAAGCAACTCTTTACCAACCAATGTTACTACAAACCACGCTTAATTCCCTCTCATTACAAAAGAAACACTCCATGTACTCAAGCTTGCTTCCACTTAGCCTAAATGCAATAGTAACTAACCTCTGCCTCCACCGCTCCAATATGATATTAACCAATGATACAAGGAACGAGAGTCGATGCGGAGCGTGGTACGGAAACGGGTGCGGGAAACGCTACCTTGGGTGAATCGGGAACGTTGGGTCATTTTTTTTCAATAAAATTCGAAACTAAAATTAAAATGCAATAAGAAAAAAATCCGAAATCTTGATTTCCATTTTCTGATAATCTGATTACATCCTAAAAATTTCAGAATTCAGATATAAGATTAAAAGTTAAACTAAAGACTTAAATTTAAAAAAAAAAAAATGTAAAAGGGGAGGTAAGTACAGTAGAACTGTAGTACTTGTAAATAATAAAATGGTATAGCACTATAGCTGTATTGGTCTTCACATGGTACTGCCATTTCCCTCCTCACCCCAAATAATTAATAAAGAAAAAAATGACCAAGTCTAATAAGACATCACACAATTCATCCCCAATTTCTAGATCTAGGGTTTTCTATACTCAAACCCAATATCTAGGTTTTGAAATTTTGCCCTAATTCTCAACTTAGCCTTCAATCTCTCCGGCCAAAAGGGTTTGCTTGGATGCACGAACTGGTTCGCGACCCCTGCGATCTGGAACGCGTTCGTCCCGCGATTGGGAACGGACGATCTGCTTCGCAATTCCGACCTACGTCCCGCGTTCCTTGTAACACTGATATTAACTTCATCTATAATCACGTCCAACAATATAATATTGGAAACAACATACACCAGTGTATCTCATCTGGGATAGAGCATACTAGTTTATCTAAAATTGTTCCGAAGAGACAAGGACTTAATACAGATCCCCTAATGTAGTCCTACCATAATAAGGAAACCCTTCGTTACTCTTCCAGAAACTTTTTATTAATAACAAACAAACGTCATTAAAGACAACTTAAGAAAGTCCCTAGAATGAGTCGTGATTTACCAAAATATTCCAATTATAAGACACATTTTGTTTTGCTACTGGAGCTCAACAACCCAAGGACAGACTTAAGGTGTTGAATAATAGTTCCCCTGAAAATCCATCTTTGTTCTTATTGACGCTATCCACCTATGGTAGATGAGTATAATTTCCCCCTAGAATTGATGCCACATCCATTGGAAGCACCTCATAGGTTCTCCTTTCAATACCCCATCTATGCTCAAATGATCACTTCATTTTTTCTCTATCCTCAACGCGAACAGAGAAAACTCCCCTTAACAACACTATCGATCATCATTCATCACAAAGTTATATATATCTTCCACATTCAGTTGGCATCATTTTGACAAAAAACAACAACATAAACCTTCCTCATGACCTAGAACATTGGTCAAACTAGTAGTAATCAACATGAATAGCCTAAACATATTTAATCATCAAGTCAATTCTCCCAGTAAAAGAAGATTTCACAAGTACCCAACACAAAGAGCTTACCTTTCATCCCAAAATTAAAGTCACCCACTAATTCTATGAAATGCAAAAGCATAACAACGTCATACACAAACACAAGCTCAATCTATAAACCCCAACGAAAACCATTTCAAGATCAATCAAATACCACAATATCTCATCACCCACAACACATCAGAGAAAATCAAATCATACCCACAGAAATTAAACCTTAAACCAAACCCATTAACCACCCCCACAAAAGAAAATCAACCAAATTTTCTAGCGCACTTGGTCTAAACAAAATTAAACAGCAATAAAAAAATAATTTGGTTGAAAATCATACCTTAAATTGAAGGAAAACCCAAGAAATAGATGAAAATTGAAGATTAAAATTGATGGGGTGAAATTGGATCACCGGCGTTGAGAAGTGAACGGAGTGGGCTACGCCCTTCGTTTTTGGTGTTGTTGGTTAATTTGCCTAATCATTCCAAAACAAACAAAGTTTGAAAGAGCCAACTCCTATACTTTCCCACGCTCTCTTTTTGCGCGTGAATTTACTCTTCAGTTTTTCGGTTTTTTTTTTTTTTTTTTTTTTGAGGTGAACTCGTTAGAATCTTTTGTTTAGTTTAACAGTTTTGGAGACATTGATGTCGTCATAATGTGTGAGCATTGGGAAGACCTTGTTGTACAGTTGTACTATGTGGTCCATACGACGGCTTGTTGAATTCAGCCCGTTAATTGATGGTGGATGGTGATGAGTCCTGCCTTAGTTGATCTTTTACGAGACCGTCTACTTTTAATTTAAAATTAGGCAATAATCTAAGTCCAACATTAAGAAGAGAACGGACCACCTTTCTTAATATAGTGACTAGTTTAATCTATTTAGTGACTAGTTTAATTTATTTAGTAACTAGTTTAATCTAAGTTTAATCCATTTGGTGACTAGTTTAATCCATTCGATAAGACTGTTAGATTATTTTTTAAATTGTGCGATGTAGTTCGAGATTCAAAGGTAAACAAAGGAATGAGAATAAAAGGGACGATTAGGTTGGTACGAGATGTCTATGGATAATGTTTGGTTAGACTTAGATGGAATGAGCTTGTTAAAAGAACGTGGGCTTGGATTTGTCTAATTTTATGTTAAAATTAGACACTCTATTCTAATAATTTGTGTGGACGGATAGCATGTCAGATAAAGATGGCAATGGGTCTGACTTCTAGTCGATCTAACTGGGCTTTGGGGCTTGGTCAGGTTTGGTATGCGCTCGTGCCATGCATGGCCCGAACATGTTAAGATCATGGCACGATCTGAGCCGCGGCCGAACGAGCTAGCTTTGCTTTACTTTGTGCTTTTAATCAATTTGAAATGATATATTCTTGGTTTTTTTTCTTATGTTTGTAAATTAATAAGTACATATACAATGGATCCTTTTATAGCTTTGAAACCATCCAAAACATTAAAAATCGTAGAATAGATGGATGCTGTTGTAGCCTAACATCTACAGCTCCTTTAAAGACACTTGGGCTCAGCAGAGCCGTACACGTGTCATCTCCTAATAAATAAGAGAAAAAAGGTTTAACCCTTAGGTCATATTCAGTTGGGAGAAAAGGCTTACTTTTACGGCCCAGAGATAATCGAGCCCACCCCTTGGAGGTGGCTGCAAGTGAGTGGTTGATAAACCCTCACAAATCATGGCTTTGCCACGTGTCATGATCTGATTCCTTAGCCAATCAGATGCCACTGTTCTAGGGCAGTTTTTAAGGTTAGCTGTCATCTTGCTATCACTATAAATACCCCTGAAATCAGGAGAAAGATCATTTAATGCAAACAGTGCAAAGTTACTCTGTAAAAATACTCTCTTACTTTCTCTCTCTAGATCTACTCTCTCCTTACAACTCCTGATATCTGACTTAAGCTTCGGAGGGGGAACCACCACCCAAACCTCCAGGGTGGGTCCCTTTTTTGCGGGGTTTGGGAACGAAGCTCGCTCGGGCTCGGACCAAGCGGTCGAACATTGTTGCACAAGTCTCCAAGTGAAGAATCTCTAAGGAATACTAGTTTACTTGCTAGACAAGAAAGCTCAGCCTTTAGCTTACTTGTTGGACAAGCATACTAAACATTTGGCGCCGTCTATGGGGAGACGCAACGATGATTGACTGTCAGTCGTCCAATCTGGCTAGAAATCAAAGTTTTCAGGTCAATGTCGAAGACACAGTAGATCATGAGAGACCGCCTCGAGGAATGGATAGACCCCCGTCCATCATCAATGTCCCTGGACAAAGCCTAGTGCCTGTAATACAGGAGAAGCTTGAACGTCCAGTGACTGCTACCCATCTTGAGAACGTCTTGAATGATTTTCAGACTAAGATGGCAGCAGTCGTCCAGGAACAGATCAAGAGCAACATGTTGCTTTTCCGTCTTAACCCTGAGCCAGCCGCTAACAATCTAGCTTCTCTTAGGGGACGTTCCCAAGAAAATCGTCCAGGTCCTAGTCGACCTGTTCGTCAGGAACCCTCTAGGAGGACGGCCAGAGGAAAGCAGCCAGAAGGCAGTGAACAGCGAAGGAAGATGGACTGGAACCTAGTGGTCAGGACCCAGGATCGGGTTCGTCCAGCGGGCACCGAATGGAAACAGATGCCAGGGAGTATCTAGAGGCGAAGAAAGCAGCTGCATTACAACGGTCGGCGACAGGTTCTACACCATACTTGAAGGACCCTCCTTTGAGGTTGCCGTCCGGAAGGACGAAGTTTAAGCCTCTCTCTTGCCCATCCAAGACAAGAGAGGACTGTGGTTCAGCCCATAGTTTATAGACGTCCAGCCCCTGCAAACACTTCATCTAATCCTGTGATAAAGGAATACCGTAAGGAGTTCGTACCCATCGAGGGACAGTTGGGAGCCCTCCGGATTAACTGGCCTACTCCATTCTCGGCCAGAATCATGGAGGCGCCCCCATTCCCAAAGGTTAAACTCCCTACTATAGAACCTTTTGATGGAACAACAGATCCAGAGACGATCACCTATCCGCTTACGAAGCATCGGATGTATGTCCAAGGAGTGGATGATGCTACGTGGTGTAAGAATTTCCCCGCAACTCTGAAGGGAGTAGCACAGAAGTGGTTCAACAATCTTCCACCCAATTCAGTCAACAATTTTACTGAACTCAGTTTCTTATTTACTAGTCACTTTGTTGCCCGATAAGCGAGAGCAAAAAACAAGCATGCACTTGGGTAAGGTCGTCCAAGGACCTAAAGAAGCTCTTAGGAGTTTTGTTAAGAGATTGAATCTAGAAGCCCTTGATTCAAGATCTTAATGCGGGGGTGGCCTTTGACGCCTTTATCGGGGGACTAAGGCCGGGGAAGTTTTAAGTTCGATCTTGTTAAGAAGAAAGTCACCACTCTTGCTGAGGCATTAAGGGAAGCCAAAGCATTTATACACGCCACCGAAGTGTGTGCTGAGGCAAAGCACCCCGAGTCCAAGAAGCATGAAGAGGTTGCTCAGCCAAAAAAGAGCAACCCCAAAAAGGCCGAGACTTGGGCAATTACCTCAACCACTACTTCATCCAGAAGAAGCAAGAGAAAGGAATCCGAGCCTTCTTCATCCAACCCCATCGAATTCAGCAAGGACCAATACTCCATTCTCATGGAGATAAAGGACCAATATGAGCTTAAGGCCCCAGTGAGATGAAGACTCCTTACGAAAATAGGGACAAGAGCAAATCTTGTCACTTTCACAAGAATTGCGGTCATGAGACCAATGAATGTAAGCACCTTAAGAGGGCTTTGGAGGATCTAGCTCGAAAAGGAAAGATGAACTCCTATTTGCCTCGAGGGGGAAGGAAGTTTCGAGAGGAAGGATGATCGGCGAGACTAAGAAGAAAGAGAGTGAAAGCACGGACGAGGATGTTGTCCTTGTAATTTCGGGGAGGGTTTGCTCTGGAGGACCAACCAATAGAGGGCACAAAAACTACCTCAGGGAGCTCGATCAAGTCTTACTAACTAATCAGACAAAGGTCGAGCCCTTCCCAAAAGTGGTAGTTAGTGAACAAGATCGGGGGAAGCGAGAACTCCTCATGATGACCCTTTGGTTGTAGAAATGAAGATAGCAAACTTGAGAGTAAGAAGAATTCGATTGACAGGAAGCTCAACGAGACATCATTAGCGTTGATTGCTTGTCAGTTGAAGTTTGATGAAAAGAACTTGGTTCCCGTCCACCACCCCATCATTGGATTTGGGGGAGGAATCATTCATCCTATGGGAACTGTTACTTTGCCCGTCCGAGTGGGAGAGAAGGAGACCTCCGGGACTACTTTTATCAAGTTCTTGGTAGTCCGAGATTTGACAGCCTACAATGTCATACTTGGACGGCCAACTCTAAATCATGTTAAAGCTGTGATAGTCACTCACTTGATGCTTATGAAGTTTGAGTGTGATGATGGCAAAATTGGCTGCTTGTATGGAAATCAGCAGGCGGCTAGGGAATGTTACCTAACTACCCTCGAAGCCATCGTCATGGACGACGAGCAATGAAGACCAGGACGAAGATCGATGGCGAAAGGAAGACGTGCGAAATTGGGAATGTTAAGACGAAAGTTCTTTGGCGAAAGGAAGATGTCTGAAATTGTAAGGGACCAAGTGGCCTCGTTGAAGATGGCAATTGAGAGTCCTCAGACACCTGCCGCTCCCTCCAGGAAAACGTTTGAGCTTCTCCCTAGTAAAAAAAAGGAAGTATGAGCTCGTCAAGGAGGAGCCATCCTCGTCTAGGGAGGTGATGGCTATTATGGGGCTGGCCCAAGAACGTCCAGAGCCTGTGGAAGTCCCAGAAGATGTCTGTTTGGATGAGGCTCGTCCAGAAAGAACTTTGAAGATTGGGTCCTCGCTCTCTCCTGACTTGAGGGGCCTTTTAATCAGCGTGCTGAAAGAATTTCAAGACGTGTTTGCTTATTGTGTTGAGGAAATGCCTAGAATTGATCCAGAGATAGCCGTCCACCGGCTTAATGTTGATCCAAATTTAAAACCTATTCGCCAGAAGAAAAAGGCATTTAGGACCAGCCAGGAATCAGGCGGTCGACCAGGAAGTTCAGAAGTTGTTGGAGTCAAAATTCATCAGAGAAACCTATTATCCAGAATGGATAGCAAATGTGGTCATGGTGCCAAAGCCTAATGGCACTTGGAGAATGTGTGTGGACTACACTGATCTCAACAAGGCTAATCCGAAGAACAGTTTCCATTTGCCTAAGTTGGATCGTCTAGTAGACTCCACAGCCGGCCATGCTCTGTTAAGTTTCATGGACGCCTACTCAGGTTTTCATCAAATCCCCATGTGGTTAGAAGATCAAGACAAAACGTCCTTCATTACTGAGAAAGGGCTGTATGGCTGGCTAAGGATGCCTTTTGGCCTCCGTAATGCCCCGACCACCTTTCAAAGATTGATCAATACTGTCTTCCAGCCGCAGTTGGGAAGAAACATTGAAGCATATATTGATGATATAATAGTCAAGAGTCGGCAAGAGGAAGGTCATGTTGGTGATTTGACAGAAACTTTCGAAACTCTCAAAAAATACAAGCTGAAATTGAACCCCAGCAAATGTGTCTTTGGAGTCTTGTCCGGGAAGTTCTTAGGCTTCTGAGTAGATTAGAGGGGAATAGAAGCCAACCCTGAAAAGATTCAAGCTATTCTAGACATGAAATCTCCGTCAAAGATAAAGGAAGTCCAGCGTTTGACGGGTTGCTTAGCTGCCCTTGGACGATTCTTGTCTAAGTCGGGCGACAAGTGCCATCACTTTTTCGCTACTATCAAGAAGAAGGCCAAGTTTGAGTGGACAGCAGAAGCTGAGCAACCGCTTCAGCAAGTCAAAGACCACCTTCGTCAGTTGCCTAGGTTGGTCGGCCCGTAGGGGAGCATGTTTGTATACTTGGTCTGTGTCCACTCGAGTCGTGAGTCTTTGTTACTGCTTGGAAAGAGAGTCTCGTACAAGTTCCAATATACTTTGTGAGTCATGTGCTCAAGGATGCGGAAAATAGGTACACTCCGGTTGAGAAGTTTGGATTGGCCCTCGTCATGGCGCCGAAAGTTAAGGCCCTATTTCCGGCTCCACGGTATTCTCGTCTACACCGACCAACCCTTGAAGCGGGTTTTGCAAAAGATGGAAGCCGCCGGACGGATGTTAAAATGGGTCATTGAGCTTAACATGTTCGATATATCATTCGAACCAAGGAAAGCCATTAAGGGGCAAGCCTTGGCAAGACTTTATAGTTGAGCTTACTCGGCCAACAATAGAACCAGTATTTGATCCGGTGAAGGGAGGAAGCATTGGACGCTCATGGTTGATGGATCGTCCACTTTGTCAATGGATGTGGGGGAGGGAATCATTTGTCAATCTCCAGAAGGAGACGAGGTTTGAATATGCGCTAAGATTCCAATTCCAAGCGTCCAATAACGAAGCCGAATATGAAGCACTTCTAGGCCGGGAATCAAGATGTGTAAAGCGGCGGGAGCTACGGAAATTGAGGCCAAATCGGACTCTATCATGGTCGTCGATCAAGTCAATGGAGACTTTGAATGTAAAGAAGCATCGATGGGCAAATATATGCGTCTGATCAAGGATGAGATTGAGCCTTTGAAACGTTTTGTTCTCGACCAAGCACCATGGTCAGAAAATCATCAAGCAGATGCTCTCTCAAAATTGGCCAGCTCGGCTGAAGGTGATGCGCCAAGAACAGTGTTTTGGGAAGTTAAACCCAAAAAGAGTATTGACCAAGAGCAAATCATGTTTCTTAGCCGAGGGGCAGTTTGGATGGAGCCTATAATAGAATATAAGAAGACGGGACGGCTGCCTTCAGACTCTGTAGAGGCCAAGTATGTGAAGGCTCGAGACAAATGGTTTGAACTGTGGGATAAGACCCTTTATAAGAAGTCATTCAATCGTCCTCTCCTCAAGTGCATCACCAGGGAAGATGGCCTAGGGGTTCTCAAGGAACTCCATGAAGGAGCTTGTGCATCTCACATTGGGGGAAGAGTATTGGGAGAAAAGGCTTTAAGGACGGGGTATTTCTAGCCTACCTTAAAGGAGGATGCCCTCGTCTATGCAAGGAAGTGCGACAATTGTCAAAAGCATGGGAATCTGCATCAGAAGCCGTCCAACTACTTAAGCCCCATCTTGTTCCCTCCGCCCTTTGCCAAATGGGGCTTGGATATCTTAGGACCTTTCCCTGTGGCCGCTGGGCAAAAGAATTTTGTGATAGTAGCTGTGGACTATTTCACTAAATGGATAGATGCTAAAGCCATGCGAGGTATAACAACGAGCGACGTCAAGGGCTTTATTTGGAAAAACATTATAACTCGTTTTGGCATGCCACAGTCCATCGTCTTTGATAATGGTCCACAGTTCGAAACGCCTAAGCTGAAAGATTGGTTGGCAGAAAGAGAAATCAAAGCTCACTTTGCTGCAGTCGCCCACCCACAAGCCAATGGGCAAGTAGAGTCCTTCAACAAGATTCTATCCAATGGAATCAAAAAGAAGTTGGATAATGCCAAGGGACAATGGGTTGAAGAACTACAGCTAGTCTTATGATCCATCAGAACAACTGCAAAAAATTCTACAGGAGAAACACCCTTCATGTTAGTCTATGGCACTGAAGCCGTCTTGCCCATTGAAATAGAGGAACCCACCCTGCGAGTCATGCTGTACACGGAAGATGCCAATTAAGTTTGCATTGCGCACGGCTTTGGATCAAGTACCAGAAGTCAGGGCAATGCCTTGCTAAGAATGCAATTGTACAAGCTGCGAATGGCTCGGGATTTTAACAAGAGAGTCGCTAGACGATCGCTCAAGGTGGGGGATCTGGTTCTAAGGAAGATGGAGGCGGTTGGACGAGCTAAAGAGCTGGGGAAACTAACACCAAATTGGGAAGGACCCTATCTGATTGTCCAAGAGGTGCGAAGCGGAACTTTTCGTCTTCAAGATCTGGATGGACGACCAATACAGCGCACTTGGAACTCAGACACTCCGAAGAAGTACCACGTCTAACTAAGTTAAGCGCCGGGGAAAATGGCCGGTAGTTTGTAATCACTCCAAAGTGCCACGGCACATGCAAGAGAAAAAGAATTGTATACATGTATCTTGGCATTTAGTCGAAGCAAAATTCATATAATACAATTCCTACTTTCTTATCGCCTTTGTTTACTTTTGACCAAGTTGATTCACTTTGGGGCATTAAATCAGTTATTAGTCTAAAAGTGACAATAACTTGGACAAAATTACAAAGAACAATAGAGCGTCAAAAATGCTCACTTCTTTGCCGAACATCACTCACTCGAAGAGAACGGCCACAGTGTAACAACCTAAAGGTTAACAACACATAAATGGCCAACAAATTGATAAAATCTCTAGTAAGAGAAACGTCAAAATATCTAAGAGAAAGCTGACCTGAAATAAGCCCTTAGTAAAGGATACTTACTTTCAAATACACGGTCAGCTAAGTAGTAAAGACCCTAGTAAGGGATCACTACTTCCTGATGAGGGTTGCTCCCTCAAGGAAGCCGCTAAGACATGGTTTGAACATATATCTAAATCTCGTCCTTAGCAATTTCGGCGAAGCTTGGCCAAAGGCGGCGCTCTCCTTCTTGGACCATGACCCGTCTAAGCCCAAGAAGGGGGGGATATGACAAGCCTATAGGACGAGCTAAAGAGAAAGGTCGTCCAAAGACCAGGACGAACTAGGCAATAGATGCCCTTGTAACGGTTCGCTACTTCGGGGCGAGTGTTGCCCAGCTCGAGAAAAATGGCTAAAAGTGTGGCTCGTCCATAAAACCGATATGTATTGGCCTCTTTCCCTCTTGGGGCAAGGCTCGTCTGAATGTGCAGACCGTCCAAAGATCCAGGACGAGTCTCGTCTTGCACTTGGCAATATTTTGGAAGGATTATCGACCGTCCAAGGTCAAGGATCAGGATTGACAAGCTTACTTTATTTAAATTTTGTAGACCGTCCAAAAAGCCAGGACGAGTCTCTTTTTGTACTTGGCTACATTTTGGAAAGATTTACGATCGTCTGAAGACAAGGACGATGCTCTTTCTTTATACATGTGTGTAGATCGTCCAATATTCAGGACGAGGCTCATTTTATACTTGATAAAAATTGAAGTGCAAGAAAAGAAAGGACAAGCAATTGGCAAAAAGTTTCTTCATATATTCTGGCAAAAATTTACTGACTTAAGATTGGAAATGACAAAGCTACGGCGGCATACAAGCCAAGAAACTTAGGAAAATAAACCTAAAACTAGGCATCATCTTCGGTGTGAGTTTCTTGGCCGTCTTCGGGAGTTTCTTCCTCGACCACGGCCTCGTCGTCAGAGTCTAAGAATTCCGGAGGCTCCTCGGCACATACCATGGCACGATGAACGCTCTGTTGATATTCCAGACGGCGAACGAAGCTGGGAACCTCACTAGGCTCAGCCAACATCTCAAAAGCCTTGATGGCCCAGTCTTTGGACGTCTCGATGACTTAATTGGGCCAAGCCTTCTTTAGCGTCGTCAAAGGCCTTGGCCGCTTCCTTCTGAAGGCGGGCATTCTTGCCCCTTAGGATGATGTTCTCCCTCCTCAGTTGGACGGCGGCTAGAAGAGCAGCATCCCTTTCACCCTTCAACTCAGCTGAAACGGCATCTACGACCATTTTCAAGTAGTCCCAGCTCCTTGTATAGGCTGGTTGATGGTAACAAGATAGTTCTTATTTCCGGACTCCGGGGAGTGCCGAGCCTCTTCTCCAAGGCCTCCGGTGATTGGCGATGGAGAGTGTTAGCCATCTCAATATCATGGATAGCCTTGTCCCCAGCCGTCGTAGCCAGGTGGACGAGGTTCTTATTTTCCTTCCTTAGCTCCCTCGCCCACTCTTCAGTCAGCATACTGCGTGCAAAGAGCTGAAAGATTGAAGATAAAACAAGTCATTAGACGAGTATTAAGCAAAGCAATTTTGTACAAGTATAAAACAAAAACGGCAGAAAATTATACCTCAGCAGCAAGTTGGGACATGTAGCCCACATGCCCGGCTGATGCTCCCCTTAACCCTTTAATATAGGATTCGGGGGTAACATTTGAAGAGCTCTCGCTTAAGCCGATCTTTTTCTACCTTCGACATTTTGGCAAAAGCGGGAGAAGACTCCTCGTCCGAGTCTATGGTGGGAGTAGGCGAGGGTAAAGCGGGGCCTTTGCCCTTATCTGAAAGAGGGGGGAGTCAGTTATCTTGATGGGAAAGACGATGGCTTGTCTATTGGACGGACTCATGGACCGTTCGTCGACCCGCACCGTCCTAACTATATTTGGATAATACGACTCACCAGATGAGATGGAGGTCGTCCTTACAGCTAGGGGCATCTGCGAGACCAGCTTCGCTACCGAGCCGCTGAAACCCGGGTAGTTCTCAGTAGCCGTCTCCGGCTCCGGAATAACCATAGCCAAGGCGACTCTGGTCTGACTTCAGCAGAGTCCATAGGCAAAGCGTTCAACTGACCAGCAGGGTCAAAACTCTTCTCCCCCTCGACAGGGACAACAGCGGAAGGCTCCTCTTTTAGGACCTTGTCTTTAGGGGGAAGCATGGCTTTTTCTCCAACTCCACCAGCCGGAGTAGTCTTCTCCGTCCTCTTTCTTGTAAAGCTCTTAGGCTTTTTCTTTGGAGGCGGTCCGGCCGTTGTAGGCCTCTTCTTAGACTAGGATAACTTCCCAGGCGGAAGTTTGTTGGTAGGGGCATTTTTCAGCAAAAAATGAGCAAGTTATCATACTGGTCGTCCAAAGAGCAAAAGTTATAAACTATTCATAAGGCTTCAGACAAGAATCACCCAAAGAAGGAAGGCGTCCTAGAATGGACACCCCTCTTTCCTAAGGGAACCTCGTCCAAAGTAATTTTGCTCACAGACGAAGGTGATACAAAGAAGGAAGTCGTCCCAAAGTTGACGGACTAAAATGATTTCCGTCTAAGGACAGGAAATCAACTCTTCGTCCAGTATTGGAACTCAAAGTTCCTCAGATGAGAAGGGCCCAAAGAAGGTGGCCTTCCAAGCATGGACGCCTTCCTTCTTTGGGTGATTCTCGTCCAAAGAAAATGAAAACCGACTTGGACGAGCCCAAACGATACTCGTCCAAAGCTGATCAGAATCTCAGACGAGAAGGGCCCAAAGAAGGTGGCCGTCCAAGCATGGACGCTTTCCTTCTTTGGATGATTCTCGTCCAAAGAAAATGAAAACCGACTTGGACGAGCCCAAACGGTACTCGTCCAAAGCCGATCAGCGTCTCAGACGAGAAGGGCTCAAAGAAGGTGGCCGTCCAAGCATGGACGCTTTCCTTCTTCGGGTGATTCTCGTCCAAAAACTGTAAATCGACTTGGACGAGCCCAAGCGGTACTCGTCCAAAGCCGATCAGCACCTCAGACGAAAATGGCCCAAAGAAGGTGGACGTCCATGCTTGGACGCTTTCCTTCTTTGGGTGATTCTCGTCCAAGGGTTGGATGTAAATCTTTGACGAGTCATAATGATCCTCGTCCAAAAAAAAAAAAATTTATTTTACCAGTGTTTCAGCCCTTTTCTCGGCCCTGCTCTTGGCGTACTCCTTCCATAAGTTGTCTGTGAATTTAGACATGCTTATATCTCCAGTCCAAGAAGCCTTAAGACGTGTTCTGGCCGAGTCTGCAAAAAAGAAATGAAACAGGGTTAGTCCGATATGGACTATGGACGAGGAGTTTTACTTGGGGAATTTGAATGTATACCTCTATCTTCGGCCAACCGCAAGCCGGCGGCGATCAAGAAGTCATCATTGTAAAACATTTCTTTAAAGGGTATCCAGTTAGCTGGCCCCTTAAAAAATCGCTGGTCGAGCCTGGAGTACTCCTTTATTCTGAAGTACTCCACAACCTCTTCGTCGAAGTTGTCCTCCAACTCCAGTCAGGACTGCTTCCGCCCAGTATTCGTGACGGCACGATTATAAAACCGATAACCCTCAGTGGCGTAGTCGTTGGCCGCCCGTATGAAGATGAAGTTCGGTTTCCATTCGTGCATCTTCGACGGTTTGCCCCAAGCAGTCATAAAGCCGGGGCGGTTGCAGATGCTGAGCCATGCCCCGTCCACGGCCCCAGGTACCTTAGCCGCATAGTGAATATGGGTAAAGGCTTGGAGGGAAAGAGCCAGGCCGCGCAGCTCGCAGATGGCTATGAAAGTTAGTACATTGTACCAAGCGTTAGGCGCCAGCTGATTATGGCCGATGTTGTAGTACTGCAGCACTTGTTCTATAAAATCGTGGAGGGGGAACCTTAATCCCGCTTCCAGGGCCAGCTTGTAGACGGCGAAGTGTTTCTTTGGGGCACTCAGAATCGTCGTGTCCTTAATTGGGATGGCGAAGGAGAAGCCCGACATGGGCATGTAGGAGGATAAATAACTAGGGTCTGGTCCTATTTTTTCTAACCATTTACGATTGACCAAAATAAAGGCGGGGTCAGAAAGTGGACCTAAGCGTCTTCTAATCTCAGACGAGGTAGTGGAGGCTTCGTCGACTCTTCGGCGGCGTCGAGATTCACTTTGCCATTATTATCTTCGCCGGTTTCCTCCATATTGACATCCCTGCAAGAAGGACTGGCCTCAAGGTTTATTTCGGAGTCTTCTAAACGGCGGTCAGGGGAAGGAGGCCCGCCCAAAGGTTCAGCACTTAGGGCCCCCTCGCCTCATCTGGAACTCGTCCAGTAGATTCCTCCATGTCTGAACTATTTGAGGGGAGTATTACCTTTCGTCTTAGACGGGCCGTTTGCTTGACGCGCGCCAGATTACCCTGCACAGGTAAAGACCGGGTCATCGACTTTCTCGGCCAAAACCACAAAAAAATATATACTCGGCCAGAAGAGGCCCAACTCTAGAATGTGCCGAAGAAGAAGTATCGGTTCTAGGGTCAAGACAAGCTCTTGGTCGGCTAGGATTATTTGACGAAGAAGATTCCATTTTATTGATTTTCTAAGAAAAATAAAAGAATAAAAGAAAGAATAAAGAACAAAGAAAAGATACCTGCTAAAACGTCTGGACGATTCGGTGAAGAAGGCTGAGACGGGGCGATCTCTCTCTCTCTAGAAAAATTTGCAGAGCATCTCTCTCTAGAAAAATTCGTTCAAGGTGTGAAACGATCTAATGTCCTCACTCCAAGGTTATATATATGGGGGGTTAAGAAACCTATGGAGCCGGTCAAGGATGACCGAAGAAAGGGTAAAACGGTCGATTATGACCGGTAAAACCCACGGAAAGGCGCGTCGGTGCCTTCATTTTGAATTTGAATAAAACTACCTTGGGTAAAAGGGTATTAACCGTCAGATGGGCCAACAGTGAAAACCCTTTTAGGGGCAAATGTTGTAGCCTTACATCTACGACTCCTTTAAAGACACTTGGGCTCATCAGAGCCGTACACGTGTCCTCTCCTAATAAATAAGAGAAAAAAGGTTTAACCCTTGGGTCATATTCAGTTGGGAGAAAATGCTTACTTTTCTGGCCCAAGAGATAATCAGAGCCCAGCCCCTTGGAGGTGGCTGCAAGTGAGTGGTTGATAAACCCTCACAAATCATGGCCTGCCACGTGTCATGATCTGATTCCTTAGCCAATCAGATGCCACTGTTCTAGGGCAGTTTTTAAGGTTAGCTGTCATCTTGCTATCACTATAAATACCCCTGAAATCAGAAGAAAGATCATTCAATGCAAACAGTGCAAAGTTACTCTGTAAAAATACTCTCTTACTTTCTCTCTCTAGATCTACTCTCTCCTTACAACTCCTGATATCTGACTTAAGTTTCGGAGGCGGAACCACCACCCAAACCTCCAGGGTGGGTCCCTTTTTGCAGGTTCGGGAACGAAGCTCAGGCTCGGACCAAGCAGATTCATACATTGTTGCACAAGTCTCCAAGTGAAGAATCTCTAAGGAATACTAGTTTACTTGCTAGACAAGAAAGCTCAGCCTTTAGCTTGCTTGTTGGACAAGCATACCAAACAGATGCGTCCTACGGACAATCCCACGGGCTTGTTTCAGAGCGACTTGTGGACAGTGGGTTGCGGGGCGAGCCCGACCCATCACAAAGAGAGACGGCACGTAACCCAACATGAAAACAATGGGTTAGGATTAGAGTGGGCTCGTGCAGAGCTAGACTCTTTGTGTGTAAGGCCGAGCAGGCTAGTGGGTCGGGCTAGTTCGGCTCAATGTCATGGAACTAGCCAAGTTCATACCATCATACCACCACCACTCACAACAAGAATCATACCATGACGGTGCTCTGATTTATCATAGTACACAGGCCAACTACAGGTAATTAATAACACTCACCCCAAAACCAACCCCAACTAAAAAAAATGGAATCTAAAAAACTAGTTGAAACTTACGAGAGAGAATTTCACGAGAATATACTTGTAGGCGTATTTTTATACGCCTACGCGGGATGAGCGCGTATTTGACTACCTCATTGTAAAGGTTTTATTGAAAACGTTTTGAAAATAAAGAAGTCACCAAAAAGTCTTTAAAGGAAGACTCATAAGCCTAATTGGATATTAGGAAATTGTATGGACATATTAGGGACTTATCCAATATAGATTTCCCCGTCATGACTCCATCAATGGTCAATGAACCATAGATTGAGTTCGGGGGTGAGCGTACGAATAAGATCAGGAATTAAATTCGTGTATTGATGGCCTCTACTTAATATCGATTCATGTCAAAATTTATGCAAATAAACAACCACATAATATATTAATGCAATCTAATAATTAGTCTACTTTGCTTCATTAAACACATAAAAGACTAATTTTTGGGTGACATGTTATTATGCATTCAAATTACTAGGATCCTAATCAGATTTTCCGATTATCTTATTCGGCGGTAGAAAAGTTTTTTAGGTCTTGATTAGCAAAAATAAACATGTGAGGTGATGAAAGCATTAAAACATACAATCATGCATATGAATATAATAATATAATATGAAAGAAATAAAAAGAAGAGTAGAGATTAGAGAAGAATATACAATAACGTGTTAATTCCTTCAAGATCTACATTGCAACAAGTAAATTGTTTGTACAAAAAAAAATTAAATTGGAATTGACCCTTAGGAATATCCTTTGTCGCCTGGGTCTTATGCAACGATCTTCAGGATGAACAATCTTGAAGCTTGAAATAGGAAAGTCTAAGGGATGAATGTGTGTTAATATGTGTTTGTAGAGAGCGTTTATGCAGTATGAAGTGTTGTATTCGTAGGAAAAAATGTTGTAAAACCATTCTAATAAACGAAGTTATTCATAGGCAAAGGAATCCGAAAACGAAGCGAAGAGATAAGAAGAAACTGTGCGTTTAACTCACAGCTCGTGCGCTAGGTGCATCGTCTATGCGTCTCGCACACTGGCTTTTCGTTTTTGGAAATTGTGTACGGCATCAGTGTTGAGCGTGCGCAATAGGCTACGTCAGACGCAATGTTAATCTTGCCGGTTTTTTGATCGTTTTAAGATTCTTTTGATTCTTGTTGAAATCTTATCCTTTGAAATCCAAAATCATCTATGTTTAGGAATAAAAATCTGATTTTCGAAATATCCTTTAAAAAATTAATTATCAAGAATAATTAATATTGAAATATTAAAAAGTACAATTAATTATCAGGAATAATTAAATGGACCATTAAAATTGGGCTTGGATTTAATAAATAGCATTTATATTTTCGAAACGCTTTTTGGGATTAGCTCGTTCGATTGCTCTTCCTTTGGACCGGACCAATTAGAACAATGATATGTTTCATCATTGGGTAGTAAATGGGGAGACACGATTTTGTGCCTACAATATTAAAGATAAACCCCAATTTCACTGGACTAAAAACACCAATTAGTACCAACTTCTTAAAATTCGTAAAGCAAGACGATGTGTGGCAAGCAGAAAGAAGCCGCAAGACTTCGAGACATGGGGGTCAGCGTCGGAGAAATTCGGAGGGAAATGAGGGTGGCTAGGTTAAACAAGGCGTGAGATGTGCCCTATAATTGATGTTGGGTTAGTCGAACTGTGATTTTGGAATGTGGAAAATTTGAGTTATAAAAGCATAAATATTACCGATGGCTTGCGGTCGGTCAACTGAGCATGTAAGTATTGTTGTGGTGGTGGTGATAGTGGTGGTGGTGTGGAGATGAAGAACAATAGAGAGAAAGAGATAATTTGCGTTTTATTTTATAAAAAAAAACACGAGATTTATTTTGTTTTTAAAAAAGTTAATCTTGTAGCCATTCCGCCAAGTTTAATGACAAATTACAAGTTAAGGGTTATCCGCGATATGAGTGAAAATGTCGGGGTTATTTGGGAAAGGCCTATATGTCAAGGTCATTTGAGATAATTTTTCTTCTATTAAAGGGGCGAATGCAGATGAACAACTTGATCAAGTAACCATTCACCACTCTCAATTATGGGTTCGTATTAAAAATCTTCCATTCAACTCTAGATCCGACGAAATTGTTATGGCGTTGGTAGGAAATATGGGAGAAATTCTAAAGGTAGAAGAAGATGTTCTAGGAATTGGGAGATATATAAGAATCAAAGTCATGCTTGATGTTACCAAATCTCTACCTCGATTTAGGGAAATTAAAGATAAGAAAGGGAAGGAATTTCAAGTTGACTTTCCTTATGAAAGGTTACACTAGTGGAAAAAAGTTCAACCGCCCCGGTCAAAATAGGCCTTATTGATCCGGTTTAGGAATGGAGCGGGTAAGGGCGCAACAGCTATAAGAAATTAACTGATCCGGTTTAAAACCGGATCAGTTAAGTACTAACTGGTCCAGTTTTTTACCAAAACCATATCAGATAACTGGATTGTTATTTAAAAAAAAGTTGCACCTGTATACAGAGTGCAGTCCAGGCTGTCCATCAACCATTCCTTAAAAAAAATGAAAACGAAAGTTCGAAAACGAAATTACAAGCTGCACCTTTATACCAAGAAAGCGAAATTAAATAAAAAAGAAAAACGACAATTATATAACGAAATTTAAAGAACATTCAGATCTGTCAAGATCTTTAAAGTTCGAAAGTTCAAACTATGGAGCTGCACCATTATACAAAGAAAACTAAACTACAACATTCATGTCTAAACATGAGAAACGACGATTAAATAACAAAATTACAACATTCAGCATTAATTAAAAAAGAAAAACAACAATTCGACAATTCAAAAGAAAAACGAAATTACAACCGGATCGAATGGAAATTACAAGAACAAAATTAGAAGGAAAAACGACAATTAAAAATAAAAACTTCAATATTGAGATCTAAACGACTATTTACAAATAAATTAAATACAAGAAAAAAATCTAAACAAAACCGAAATTATAAGAAAGCGAGGAGGCGACGGCAACGACGGTGACGGAAACTCAGATGAATGCGAGAAGACGACGAGTGAGCGAGCGAACGAACGAAACATTTAATGCTCTTGATGTTGACCACATGCAACTTCAACATGCAACTAACTACGCAGCAAATTGCGCAGCTACGGGCGAAGTCAGGGATTAGTCGCACCTCACGACCCCTTCCTTCTCCCAGCTCGCACCTCATGATGGTGGTCAAGGGTAGTGACATGCCCTTCTTCCCGGTTACGCAACAACAGTCGGTATTTTGTCGCACCTCAATAGCATCATCGTGGCTTGCGACCAGTAACCGACTTTAGCGGTTTCCTTAGCGATTGGGTTTCCTCCTTAGATATAAAAAGAAGACTTAATATTCTCTTGAGGAGGACGACAGAGCACAGCAGGAGAATAGATCTAAAAACTCCATTTTCTTTCCTCTTCAATTCTCTTTAGTATTTTCATTGTGTATTGGAGTCAAACTATAACAATTGTAGCGTAAATCACTCTTGGGAACGGCTAATAGAAACTTCAACTACTTCTTGTGAGATTCTCTATTCTCTATTACTTATCTTGGTTTTACCTGGGGGGGCTCGCTTTTCTACCTTTTACTTCCACGATTTAAGGATTGGCTCAAGCAACCTGTCTTACTAATAATAAGAACGGTTTTTTCACGAGGTACCCCCAAGGTTTCAATGCACCGGTACCCCTCTTGTTTCAGAAATGTACCAGGTGCCCTTAAAATTTACAAAAATACATCAGAATACCCTTAATGACTAACGGCCTTCAACTCCGTTAGTCATTAAGCCTAAATCAACCTAATTAAACATAATCAGACATAATTAAACCTAATTAACAATTTTTTATTGTTTTCTTCTTCCTCCTCTTTCTCTCTCCTCCTTCCTTACTCCCCTGCCACCCTGGAAATCCCCTTCCCCTCCCCTCCCCTCCCGTCCTCCTTCCCTGCCACCAGAAATTCTCTAGTACTATCCGCTAAAATCAAGCTTGTACTTCCTAGTTAGATTAGAGTACATAAAGAATCCCTAGAGAAAACCCAAGCACAATCTCACTTTCAACAGAAAAATTCGCTTCTTCCAAGAAATTAGTCAAGGGTCTAATAACAACACTGATTGTTGATTCAGCGAACTCAACAATAGAAGGTGGGAAAGTAGAGGTGAGAAGAGGGATGAGAGAGAAAGTGGAGGGAACAGAGATTTGACAAAAAAACAAGTTAGTGAAGGACGAGGTGGACACTTCTAATGGCGAGAAGAAGAGCGTCGGAGAGGTCGAAAGGGAAGGTGAGGATATCGGACCCGACGAAGATGGTGGAGTTATGCCGATGTTGGGGGCATGGGGGTTTGAAGAGAGATGGCAGTGAAGGTGAGGAAGAGAAAGAGGAGGAGAGAGAGTGAAGCCATTGTTGTAGAGGGAGAGTTTGTTGTAGAGTGAGAGAGAGAGAAAGTGTGTGTGTGTGGGAAGAAGGAAGGTAGATAAGTGGTTTTGGGTTTTTAGTTTTGAGTTTTGGCAGATAAGTTTGCTGTGGAAGGAAGGAGAAGAAAGGGAGGGTGTTGACTGGGTATGACAAGGGTGTATGCGTGTATCAGATTATCAGTTGGGGGTTTGAAGAGAGATGGAACGAAGGTGAGGAAGAGAAAGAGTGCCACCATTGTTGTTAAAGAGAGAATTTATGGGTTGTGATGTGAGTTGCAGTTTGTGATGTTTTGGTGGTTGATAATGGTGGTGAGGTTGTGGGGTGGTTGGGTATTTAATTAGAGATAATTAGGCATTAATTATCAGAAGAACTAGTGTTATTTAGGATAGCTCGGTTGATTTGGCCTTAATCACTAACGGAAACTTAACGGAGTCAATTATTAAGGGCATTTTGTGCCTTTTACTAAACCAATAGGGCACCTGGTGCATTTTTAAAACAAGAGGGGGTACCCGGTGCATTTCGTGAAACCTCGGAGGTACACGGTGAAAAAACCGTAATAAGAAAGGGGCGGTGTTAGTCTTGAAGTAAGTCTTCTTCAATGGATAAGATTCAAAGGTAAACCTAGAAGAGCTCTTTCTCAAGAAAAATATTCGCTTCGGTCCTTGTCCTTGAAAAAGATTATTTACTATAAGAAAGCATACCATCGAAAGAGTCCGAAAAAGACAAGAAGAAAGAAAGCTAAGCAAATCCTATATATCTTGAAGCAATTGGTTCACCCAAGAGTCACTCATTTCCATTTCATTTCGAGTTAACTGCACTGCATGGGATCAGCTCACACGAGCTAAGATCTCCTCTATCTAACTTTCTCTTCTATTACGGAGAGCCTTTTAATAAAAATAAGGGTGAGCTAGTGAAATATAAATTTCATATAAGACCATCTTACCATGATTTATGGTCAAACGAGGGTAACTTGTTGTCCTAAATGAGTTATTTATAGTAGAAGTGACCCCTTTAAGATACAAGGTAATCCATTATCTAAAAGCGACCCTTAACTTATATAGTGACCTTTTTTAACTTACAAAGTGACCTTTTAAGGGAATAAAGTGAGGTGGTCTTACCATAATTTTATTGTAAAAGCTCTTACCATAATTTCATTGTAAGGCGACCTTCCACCATACTTACTAGCCGGTGAAAGGAAGAAGATATGGATATTTTTATACCCAAAAATTAGAGATAAGTTAGAAAAATTGGCTATTGGACACAAATTTATTAATACGCCTATGGTCAGAAAAATACAAAATCAAAGATTAATAATTTATCGGATAATAAGCAAAAAATTAAACTAAATACAAATGCAGATTGAGTGCTCGACTTGCTACTATAATGGATTACTCATTTTGTACTCAGTTGGAGTAGTGCGGTTTGCATTTTGAGAGGTTGTAGTAGTATTTGTTAATGGAAAATTTAGTCAATATAATATACTCCCTCCGTTTCTTTTTAATCTTCATATTTTTTTTATGGTCTGTTTCTTTCTAAACTACACACTGTTGCTTTTTCTATTTTTGGTAACATGTCACATCTACTTTCTCCTCTTTTTCCACCAATGTCATCCACTTTTTAATATTTTAACTCACTTTTTACTTTCTCTCTCTCACTTTTTAGTTTCTCTCTCCACCTTTTCAGTTTATCTCTTACACTTTTGTACTTCCTCTTTGGTTCTCCCCCAAAGTGAAGTGAGTAATTTAAAAAGAAACGGAGGGAGTAGCAACTAAGAAGGAATAACTGCCAAAAACACAAGAATGGCGTTATAGTCCACAAACTCAATGAATTAAAAATTTTATGAAAATATGCTAACTTGAAGTGTTAGTTATGTAACGCAATGGTTTTTCATGATGGTAATGCATGTTATTAGGTTCATTTTGATCCACTTATGTAAAAAAAAAATTGAATAAGATAAAAGAAAGAGAGAATGGCTAGGGGCGCCAAGGGGAATACACTCTGCATGTATCTAGTGTAAAGAGTCCACAAGGCACCAATATGTAATGATGTTGTCTTAATGTTAAAATGGTATGATTTTTTTTGAAAATTTGTAGACACTAAAAAGTATTTTACTTGTACAAGTGTTCCTTCCAATATATGCTTCCTTGAAAGAAAGGATTCTCTCTCTACCCTAATTAGAGAGCCCTAACCCCGTGGTTTGTATCTCCGCCGTACGCGGCTGCCCTCCTCCGCCCATGGCTGAGGAGATTTCCGATATTGTGTATGATCTTCGCATAGACGATGAAGAAGAAACGGTTCTTGATCTCGATACTATTAACCCTAGCGCGGAGAATCCCGTAGCACTGCTTCTTTTAGGACGTCTCTTGACTGAACGTTCTTACAACGTGGAAGCTTTCAAACGCACCATAACCAGTGTCTGGGCTCCAAACCATGGCTTAGTTATTAGGGTTCTTAGCCCTAATCTCTTTGCGTTCAGTTTACCATTGGCGAGATATGTTGAAAGTTCTCGATGGCAGGCTGTGGTGCTTCGACAACATCATAATTCTGTTGAAGGAGGCTGATGGGAACGAGCAACCCGACAAGGTAATCTTGAATCATTCTCCTTTTTGGGTTAGAATCAAAAATTTGCCTTTCAATAATAGATCCAATGAAGTTGTTAGGGCTCTTGTTGGTAATATAGGAGAGGTTCTTGATATTGAGGAAGATGTTTTATGTTTTGGAAAATATAGACGTGTCAAGGTCATGTTGGATGTTTCTCGACCTTTGCGACGTTATAGAAAGATGAAGGATAAATGGGGGAGGGAATTTCAAGTTGACTTTGCTTACGAGCGTCTACCATTTTTTTGCTTTGCTTGTGGTGTCATGGGACACTCTGAGAAAGACTGCCATGTAGTTCCTGAGGAAGACAAACTGGAGAAAATGGGGTGGAGCTTGGTCCTTAAAGCAACCCCACGTAAGGGGCGAACGAAAGAATTGGAGGAAGAGCAGAAATTTAAAACTTGTAAAAAGATCCTTTTTGAACCCAGTAGCATAAAGAAGTCAGTGGGGGAAAAAGTGAGAACCTTCAATTAGTGCCCACAATAAATGTCACTCATGCAACTACTTTGGAGATGCAACCCCACAAAGCTCCAAGTAGTGTGGAAAAGGTGGTTTGTTCTCATTTGCCACCTGTTGAAAAATCCAAGGCTAGCACTTGCATTAATGACTTGGTGAGTGCTCCACCTACTCCTTTACCTGTGCTTTCTGAGAAGAGCATTAAGGATATTAATGCGGCAGCTGGCACTTTTGTTTTTGAGGCCTCGAAATTCACTAATAAAGATGGCCCTAGACAGTGGAAAGGAATTGCTCATGGGGAGATGGTAGATAAAGGAAGTGTCCAGGAAATGGACATGGACTCGGCAGATAAGGACAATAAACGTTCTTTAGATGATGGTGATATGGTGTGTGATGGTGATGATGGTGCTACGAAGCGTGCAAAGCTGAGCCCATCACATGAGAACACTTCCTTTTCTTTGGCGGAGGTTGGCTTGATCCAACCCCGCCTAGCATTATGAGTATACTATGTTGGAACTGCCGAGGGATGGGCAACCCTTGGTCAGTTCGTCAACTCCGCAGATGGAGTAACTCCTATGCCCCTGATTTAATTTTCTTGTCGGAAACTATGATTAATAAAATTGAGGTTGAAGCTTTGAAGTCGCGGTTGGGTTTTTCTAATGCTTTTGGGGTGGCTAGTAGAGGCAATGCAGGTGGTCTCTGTTTATATTGGAGGGCGGAAATTCAGTTCACCCTTGTTTCTTTCTCCCATCATCATATCTGTGGAGACATTGAGGAAAGTGGCAAGAAGTGGAGGTTTGTGGGCATCTATGGTTGGGCAAAGGAAGAGGAAAAACATCTCACTTGGGCTCTCCTCAAATCTCTTTGTGAGGACTCTACTATTCCTTTACTGATTTGAGGGGATTTTAATGAAATCTTATGTTATTCAGAATAAGAGGGTGGTGCAGATAGAGTTCGACGGGAGATGGAAAATTTTAGAGAGCTCATGGACACTTTTTCTCTTCGGGACCTTGGTTATGTGGGCTCTTGGCATACTTGGGAACGTGGCAAAAATTCTTCTACTTGCATCCGAGAGAGACTTGATAGATTCATTGGGTCACCTACTTGGTTGGATTTATATCCAACAATTTATGTAGAGCACACCATCCGATATAAGTCGGATCATTCTGCCATCATTACCCGTTTTCAGCAGCCCATCAGACGTGGAGCTAGGCAGAAAAGATTTTTCTTTGAAACAAGTTGGCTTTTGGACGACAGCTGTGAAGAAGAGGTTCGAAAGGCCTGGGATTCTTCTGTTGGGGACCGATTGACGGGCCGCATTGAAAACATGGCCCTTAGTCTAGCCCAATGGAGTGGGCGCAAGTTCTCCCAGCTTGGTAAACAAATTGCAGCAGTAGAGAAACAACTTCACGAGGCCCAGCATCAACCCATTACTGACGATTCTTGCTCTCTTTGTGCGGATTTGGAAAAGCAGCTTGATGATTTGCATAGTAAGCATGAGGCTTACTGGTACCTTCGATCTAGAGTTGCTGAGGTTCGTGATGGAGATAGAAATACTAAATATTTCCATCACAAAGCATCTCAAAGAAAAAAGAGAAATTATGTGAAGGGTCTTGTTGATGATAATGGCATTTGGTGTGAAGATGCAGATGACATTAAAAGAATTTTCACGAACTATTTCACGTCAATCTTCAATTCTATTACTCCTACTGATTCGGCTTTCCATGAAGTTCTTCGTCACATTGATCCTGTTGTCTCGGCTGAGTGTAATCAGATGCTTCTCAAACCTTTTACAAAGGATGAAATCTATGCTGCTCTACAACAAATGCATCCCTGCAAAGCTCCGGGCCCTGATGGTATGCATGCTATCTTTTACCAACGTTTCTGGCATATTGTTGGTGAGGATGTTACTCAATTTGTGAGTAATATTTTGCATGGCCTAATCTCCCTGAAATGTGTTAATATGACTAATATTACTTTGATTCCAAAAATTAAATCACCTACAAAAGCTGCTGAATTTTGACCCATTGCTCTTTGTAATGTGATTTATAAACTTGTGTCCAAAGCTATTGTAATCAGATTGAAAGATTTGCTCCCTGATATTGTCACTGAGAATCAGAGTGCTTGTGTCCCTGGCCGGCTCATTACTGATAATGCTTTGATAGCTATGGAAGTTTTTCATACTATGAAGCATAGGAATCGGAGCAGGAAGGGTATAATTGCTATGAAACTTGACATGAGCAAAGCTTATGACAGAGTGGAGTGGGGTTTTCTTAGGAAGCTTTTGCTTACCATGGGGTTTGATGGTAGATGGGTGAACCTGATCATGGATTGTGTCACGTCTGTCAACTATTCCTTCATTATCAATGGAGGAGTCTGTGGTTCTGTCACTCCAGAGCGGGGTCTTCGTCAGGGAGACCCTCTTTCTCCTTATCTTTTTATTATGATTGTTGATGCCTTCTCTAAAATGATTCAAAGGAAAGTTCAGGAGAAGCAGATTCATGGTGCTAAAGCCAGTCGCAAAGGTCCAGCAATATCTCATCTTCTTTTTGCAGATGACAGTTTACTCTTTACTCGAGCTACCCGACAGGAATGCATTACTATTGTTGATATTCTCAACTCGTTATGAAGCGAAAGATTCGGTCGAAAATTAACTATGAAAAGTCGAAGTCTCGTTCGAGTAGGGAAATTCGAACCGAAAAAAAAGAAGAGTTGATAGGCATTCGAATATGCGGCAGGTTGACAAGCATGAGAAGTACCTTGGTATCCCCTCTATTTCAGGAAGATCGTAGAAAATTATTTTTGCTTCTCTCCTTGATAGAATTTGGAAGAAACTCCAAGGTTGGAAGGAGAAATTTTTATCTAGAGCCTGAAAAGAAATTTTGCTAAAATCAGTTATCCAAGCCATTCCTACTTACTTGATGGGAGTCTATAAATTGCCTGCAGGAGTTATTCAAAAGATTCATTCAGCTATGGCTAGATTTTGGTGGGGAAGTTCGGATTCAAACCGAAAAACTCACTTGGGAAGAGTCGGGAGTCTATGAGTACTTTGAAGTGTCTTGGAGGTATGGGATTTAAAGATCTCAATGTCTTTAATGATTCTCTACTATGCAGGCAAGCTTGGCGTCTGACCCGCTACCCGAACACTCTTTTTGGCCGTGTCATGAAGGCCAAATACTTTCTAAATGGTGATTTCTTGGATGCATCTCTTGGATATTCGAGTAGTTACTCTTGGAGGAGCATTTGGAGCTGTAAGAGCTTGCTCAAAGAGGGATTAGTGTGGCGTGTTGGCAATGGAGTGAACATCAAGTTGTGGGATGACCCTTGGGTTGTTGATGAAGATTGGTGTTTTGATAGGCTGTCGTACACCGTCAAAAATAATTCTGCAAAACCTTCTAACAATGTAGTAGGGTAAGTAGGGTCGAATCCACAGAGAGATGGTTGTTTTAATCTAGCTTCTAATGCATGGAGAAACTAAACAAGATCAGGAATAATGAATTAAAGTTCTAAACTAATCAAACTACGAAAATCAAGCTAAAAAGGATCTAGGGCAATGGTTCACCATGTTCATAACTATAATCTATCAAAATATCATCAATGATTCAATTAATCAGATATTTAGAGCACATGTTAATCCTACGGTCGGGCCTTAACGCTCTCAAATCAACATATGCTAGTACGGTCGCTCAACATAATCAGATTTGCTAATTGTAGGTAAGCCTCTAAAGAGTACTATCTCTCGATCTATGACTCGATATTAGCAATATTTAATCAGACAATTGATCAGATTGCAAGATTAACAATAAAAACACTAATCAATTAGAGATATCAATAACTAATCAAACCATTAATAAATATCAATCAAGAATCATAGCATATAAACATGGATTCCCAAACCCTAGAATATAAACTACTCAATCATGAAATAAATAAAGAAATTTAAATCTACAAAGAAAAGCATGATCAAAGAAATCAATGAAAGAAAAGAGATGAAAATTATAAACTCATGAATTAATGAAGAAAAGAGAAACTAGGGTTTGCCATGAAAAACTAGAGAGAAAAGGAAGAAGGAAACTAAAGCTAAACCTAAGAATACAAAAAATAACGTCCGAAAAAAAAGGAGGTCTAGGGGGAGAGAGAGAAGACCTATTTATAGTTTTTACAAAATCGGCTAAAAAAGGCAAAAATTAACCTTCCGGAAAAACCGCCCGGTCGACCGGGCAAAACCGCCCGGTCGGGCGACGTTATCCTGAAACTACGACAAAAAATGGAATTCCGCCCGGTCAACCGGGCAGAGCCGCCCGGTCGGGCGCGCAAGCACTTTTGGAGCCACTTTCGCCCGGTTGACCGGGCAAACATGCCTTGTACTCTGAAGAAATTTTCGTCTCGCCCGGTCGGGCAAAACCACCCGGTCGACCGGGCGAGAAAACTGTGATTTTGCGTCAACTTGCGAAAGCTGTATCTCTCGAACCAGAAGTCCATTTTGGGCGTGTGACCTATCGTTGGAAAGCCCTTCAAGTCTACTTTCCAACCCAACTGGAATTTCTTGATTCTAAGAAGCACATCAAAAGTTATGATCAGAAGAGTATACATGACTCCTTTTTCACATTTCTTCTAATGACTTTCCGCTTCGTTTTCGCTCAAACTCGTGCCAAGACATATCCTTACTATCCTTATGCATCGTAGCTTCTTTCCAAGTGCTCCTAATCCTCAAGCATAGCTAAATATACTCCAAATACGTTCTCATTACCTGAAATTCATCAAAACAAGAAAACATACCGAATAGGAGTAGAATAACATAACTTAAGAATATGATGCAATAATGAACCTAAAAATGAATCTAAATGCTCTAAAATGCAACCTAAATGCACCTAAAAACTAAATATATAAATGACTTATCATGTTTCCTCACTAGTGTGCCGCATGAAGATTTTTCTATGGTTTGTGATATTATTGACTTGGAGAATATGGAGTGGAAGGTGGATGTTATTGAGACTCTATTCAATGAACGTGACATCAAGTGTATTCTCGGCACCCCTCTCAACAAGGGTCCCTTGAAGGATGAACTCACTTGGGCATTTACAAAGGATGGTTGCTTCTCGATAAAGACGGCTTATATGCTTGGCAAGGGTGGTAATTTAGACAACTTCCATCAAGCATGGGTTGATATATGGAGTTTGGATGCTAGCCCAAAGGTACGTCATTTTCTATGGCGCTTGTGTACTAACGCCAGTTCGCGGCTGCTCAAGCATCGTCATATGATTGATGATGACTCTTGCCCATGGGGCTGTGGAGAACCGGAGACTACTTACCATGCCATCTTTGGCTGCCCGAGGTTCGCGAGTTTATGGGCTGACTGTAGGTGTGAAGCATTGTGCGACGTGGCAGGTGTAGACTCCCTCTGTGATCTACTGGTCAGTTGGAGGAATGTGGATTCAAAGGTGAAGGTGAAAGGAGCTTTCCTAGCATGGTGCATATGGGGAGAACGCAATTACATGGTTTTCAACAACAAATCTACCCCTTCCAATATTCTGATGGCTCGTGTTGATAGGCTCGTGGATGAACAAGGTAAATATGCTGAGAAAATTTACCCAACGCGCAAGGACATTATCCCCTCCAGCCCGCGCTATTGGATAGCTCCACCTGATGGCATTATAAAGATCAATGTTGATGCGTGCCTTGCTGTGGAAGGCTGGGTAGGTCTCGGGGTAATAGCTCGTAGCTCGACTGGGGACACGTTGTTTGCGGCTGTGTGTCACGTCCGAGCCTGCTGGACGTCAGAAGTAGCCGAGGCCAAAGCTATTGCCATGGATGTGCGTCTAGGCTTCACGCATGGACTCAAAGATGTGATACTGGAATCCGACTGTCAAGTAGTGATCAACCGCCTATCCAAGAATGCAATCTTTCTTTCTGATTTAGATGGAGTTCTCTTTGACATTTTATCTTCTTGTGCTAGTTTTAATTCTCTTGTGTCGTCTCATGTTAAGCGGGAGGGTAATTTTGTAGGCTCATTATCTTCTTTAGATTAATTAGTTTGGTGTTGAGCAGTTTGGAAGAACCACTACCCCCTAGAGGTGGCTCCTTATGTACTCATGGATAACTTGATTTTGGAGTAATACAAATTTGCTTTTCCCCTCAAAAAAAAAAAGTATTTTACTTGTACTAGAATGTGTTTAGTATCAAAATATACATCTAATAATATCAAAATATACCCAAATGGTATCAATTTTATAGCAAATGGCACCAATTTATATGCAGATTGATATCAATCATGCCCTATAATCTTTAAAGACTCTACCGGTTAAACGCCTAACACAGCTTCACTGGGAGTGAAGCTTCCCTAAGCCCCAACCTTTATCCCATTTCCAATAGGTGGAGAAGATGACCAGTACGAGGTTCCATATAATAGAGTATTATCTAATAACTTGCTACATCATCGTTATAGGCACAAGTACTTAGGAAAGGAGAAAAACTGTAATGGAAAAATGACAAATATTTGGAACTTATATGAATGAAAATAACAAAATAAAGGGGAATATTAATACTTTTACGGTTGGTCATGGTTACCAAACAAATAATTGTAGCAAGTAAAAAGATATATTTATCTATGAAAAATATAACAATAAAAAAAAGACCGAGGGAGTACTAACCAAAGAGAGATATTCATATATAGAGAGAATGGCTGGTAGATACTCGTGTTCCGCATATAAGAATTTACAAATTACTGAGTTAATTGGCAAAATCAGAAGAACAAATTAAAATTTGGAACTGTACAAAATGATCTTCTCATACCATATCAGTATATAATCACTCTCGAGTGCGCCAAGAAAACAAAGTTGAACCAAAATCTTAAGCTCAAGAAATGTCAAAAAAAAAAAAAAAAAAAAGTTAAGGTGCAAAAGGTGAAGGATGATCAAGGGGACGATGACCGCTGTCGAAATTCTGAAGGTAGCTCTCAGCATCATAGCTATAGTTGATTGTATTACCTCTTTGTCGCCTCAAACAGTATTGCTTCCACCTTGCTCGAATCTTCCAAAATAATTGCTTGATGAACAAAAATGAACCACTTTCACAACATTCATGAGACACTGCTACCCTTTTATGTATTCTCACGTAAGAAGTTGCAGAAGAAGTTCCACTGCAGGAGATTCGACTCTTCATGCTTGCCATTGGATCCCATCCTAATATTTTCATACTAGATGATGACTATATTCTTGCTATATTGAATCAAACTTAATAAACTTTAGTCTGCAGTCTGCACTAAGAGATTTATCTTTGTTAGAATGTAAATAGACAAGTTGGTGGAACTTTTTTGATGTTTTATAATGTCATATGAGGCTAAGAGTATCAGCATCATTTTTGTTGGATGTCGCTTTCTCAAATGTCGGATAAGGAGCATATTGCTATTATAATTTTAATTATTGGTAGCAAACAGGTTGTTCAGATTGGAGCTCGACTTTATAAATTTGCTCGAGTCAAATTTAACTAGTGGGTGATTTAATAAATCATGTTTATTTTAAGATAGGGTCAATCTTAGCTTGTGTTCATATTCAATCATGTACTTCGAGGTCTATAATTGGAATTTGAATAGACTATTTCGAATCGAGTAACTGATAACAGGTCATGTTGGAATAGATTTTACTCTAGCCATATTCAATGCTTTGAGTAATGGATTCTTTTCTTCTAATTTAGTTCGGGTTGGGTTGAATTAGGTCAAATTCAAGTACAATCTTAGCTAAATTAACATTAACAAAATCAATAAATTAATACTTCATTCATAAAATATTAAAATGTTTGAGTCGGGTCATTTTAGTTTGTGTCGGCATTGGCCTACCCGTTTGAGTAAAAATATTTCGTATTTGGCACCGAGCAATTGAAGTCGGGCCACTTTGACACGTCCAATTGTAATCAATAGGAGCAAAACACAAGATGCGTTGTTTGATGTTTGTATGGTGTTAATGGTTTCCAAGTGGATGGAAAAAGATAGTTGAGTTTAATTTGTTCCTTTGTTAGTGGTGTAACATCATCAGTCAACACTAGTAGACCATGCTGTGAGGCCCCTATAGTACACTTAATTGATTCCAAGGCATTATTGTGTCTGAATTTTGCTTCTATTCTACTTAAAGGCTGATATCACCTAAAACATCATTAACGGTAGAGAAACTAACGTGTTCCTTTTTTTTTCTTGATTATTAGTTTGTTGATTTGTGACACCGATCATTGTTTTTTTATTACATTTTTCTGACGGGGTTTTTTTTTTGAGGGGTCACATAAGTATCAATGTATTATCAAATATCAAGCATGAAAAAGGATTAATAATATCAAGCATCACTTTCTCCTTCGGTAAGATTAAACCGATTTTTTGCACCTGGAAGAAAAGATAACTCCCGTCAACACCTGGAAATTTAGATATTTAGATCTAACTTCCCCCAATGCTCTTTTAGATATTTAGTAGTTAGTACTTGCGTAAATTAATAACTCATTTAGGTGGCAATAATGAAGATGTCAATGGTAATATATTTATAGGCAATTTCATCAAAAAAAAACAGGTGTCAATATTCATGCGAAAAATAATTTCCATATATAGTTATTCCCTCCGTCACAAATAGTCCGAAGTTCCGAACACTTTCATTTTTTTTGTTTGTGTCAAATTAGTTTGAACACTTCTATCTTTAATGTGGTCCCACTATTATATTCGATTCTTTTAACACTTCTTTAACCCACATTATATCTCTATCAATTAACAAAATATCCAACTTTCTCTCGTCTCTAATACACCACCAACTTCTGTCACATATACTTTCTTATAACATAACATTTAATAACCTTACTATAACTTATCATCTTAAACTATATTTCCAACAAGTATTCATATCTTTGTAGGACATAAGGGTGTTCTTCACATTTTTCATCACCATCTATGAATACATACTTTAGCAGCACTTTTGGTAAGAGTAATAGTGGTAAATTGGTAATAGTATTGAATGAGAACGAAAAGCACTTTTGTTAGTAGGGGTAATAGTGGTAACTATATTGAATGAGAACGGAAATTTGTAAAAGAAATCACACGTTTGGGAGCAAAATGAAATTTTATTACCATGGCAATAAGCAGGAAATTTTTCTTTCAAATCTATACAAGTATATTAAAAGACGTGCATAAGGAAGCTGATGTGCCACGTGGCACTCCCCCCTCAATTTCTAATTTCTAATGCAAATGCTTTATGTCCATGTGTACCAAAGCGTGGATTATGCACTAGGGTGCACAATGCTCATTGTGCACCCAAAAAGAACATACCATTTATATAAAAGAACATGAACTTTTTTCAACAACTTTTCTACTTTAAAAAAGAACAAACTACTTAAAATTAAAGAACATGTAAATCTATATTTATAAAAGAACATAGGTTATAATGAAAAGAACATATAGTAAATGAACATCTACACTTAAGGTAAAAGAACATATACCTTTTAAATTTAAATTGGAAAAAAGAATCTTTAGTTAAAATTTAAGGAAACAAATAACAACAATTTTTTAAAATTATAGACTCTAAAAATGATAAAAACGACGTAGTTTAGAAGAGGGTGCACCATGCTCTACATGCACTTGGGTGCATGTACTTATTTGCGCCAAGTGTACCCCTCAATTAAAAAAATATAAATATTGTGTAACTGGAAGGAATCGAACACGTAACCTTTGAAATGAAAAGTAAGAGCTTAACCATCAATACACTATGGTTTTATTGTGAAATGTTTCAAAGACAATATGATAAAGTCTTTAATAACTATACTTAACTAAATAGACTTAAACAAGTATATAGATCTCTTTACGTAACTAACAAGAAACTATTGATGTCATATTATCTTACCACTATTCTTTTTAAGCTATTATTTTCAAACTCAAACCTTTCGGATTTTTTTACTTATCACGTCATGACGTGAATATTTCAATTTCTTAATGGACAAAATATCGAAAAGTATTGTAACTGTCCCGAGGCATCGCTCGGGCCAAAATACTAGTTACATATTATTTCATTGTCATAACCACAACTTAATATTTTCGACCAAACAAGCGGTAGTGGTGGCACTGTGTCTGAAAAAAAAAACATGTTTGAGTATGAAGTTTCATTACTATGCCTATATGGACATTAATACCATACTTTCTTTACAAAACCAGTACAAGCTCATTAACATCATCACAATTCATCACCAGATACCAGCTACTAAACGAATGGTACAAATATGTGTTGATCTAACAATCTGTAAAATTTTGCCAATTGCAACCACTAAACAATCTTATGCTATGATTGAGCGACAAATAATGTTCTTAGTCTATTTTTGTTAAACTTAACTTTTGTTGAACTTAATTTTTGCTATACTTAGCTTATTACCCCTTTCGTCCCCAAATAGACTTCCCATTTCTCCTTTTTACGTTTGTCAATGCACATTTTGTATCATTATTATCTTTAATTACATATTAGTAAAAATTATAAAAGTTTGATTTTCGTAATGTATACAATGAGACAAATCAAACAAGACCTCACATGACTATGTTTTTTCTTATATATTAGAAAAATATTTGGAAGATTTCCTTGTGAATGAATAGTGCCAAAAATTAGAAATGGGAAGTCTATTAAAGGACAGACGAAGTATTTGCTTAACTAAAAATTATTTTTGTTGAACTTGACTTATTATTATTGAAACTTATTTTAAGAAGTTGAGAAGAACATAGGCTAAAGCGCAAATCCTTTCTTTGGTTTACAGCTTTAAGTGCAAATCCCACTTGAAGAATATCAACGAAGGCTCAGAACCTTTCTCTCTCCCCCCCCAAACATCTTACCTGAGAATCTGAGACTGAAACTGGGTCGCAACCATCAGAAGAAATATGTTGAGCTTCACGTATTCTCAGCTGATGCGCTCGAGTATAATAACAATGATGTATAGCTGTATACCTTTACAATGAAACATGGTATAAGTCTCCACAAGAACAATGTCCATCTTTAAAAGGGTGAAAGCAATTGGAATCCTTAAATATTGCCAAGCAATTCCTAATCAAGGATTCTCACTTAGCAACTCTGGAGACACGGTGGAAAGCAGACATTCAAATTGCCAAATTTCGAGTAATGAATGCATTTTATTTGGAAACGGAGCACTTACAGAACCCAGAGCAAGTGACAGCCTCTGATGCTGTTATAGTGGTTACTGATGGCAGACAGGCTATATTAGTTCAGATTTGGGCAAAACAACCTGCCAGATCAAGCTTGTCTATGGAGAAATTAACACATCTCAAGCTTAATTTTCAAATAGCAGCTGTAGCCTGTACAAGAATCTCTTCATGTGAACAACAAAATTTCAGGCAATCTCCAAGCTATCATTTCTTGCTCACTTGGCATTGTTGCTTGCTTGGCATTGTTGCTTGCAGTGCAGCTAGGACAATACCTTCAAATTTTAGAATCATAAAAAAGTTCAGTTGCTTCACATTAGCAATTCAATTTGTAAACATGAAGTATCTATAGAATCAGCTATTCAGGTAAATTAAGAAGAATGCTCCAATTACCTTTCATTGGTTTCAGACTTTCAGTAGATGTTTTATAAACAAAGCAAGAATTCATTGTCCAAAGAGAGATTCTCAGCATGGAAGGCATGCACCTTTTCTAGACCATATAGTTACGAAGAGTATTTTAAATTACAACTCCACATATAATCACAAGCATCAGACACGTTCATGGGAGAAAAATCAGCAAATGTGCTTAATAAAATATCACAAGATTCACAGGAAAGAACAACTTGAAATATTATCCAATGGATTTCACTCATTGTTTCATCGCAGAAGGTAGTCGCTCAATCATTCAAACACAACAACAAAGATAGCAATTGTACCATATAAGAAATACACATGTAAACCCAACTCCCCACCCACAAAAAAAGAAACACATGAGAAATCTCATCTCAAGTTTCTTACTCAAATTCTAGCGTAAGAAGACTGTACTGTATAAAACATACTAAAAGTCCCTCATAATTGGGTAAAGTCACCCTAAAAGTTACTTTAGTGCCAATCACAGTTACCCTGATGCCAATTTAAGTTACCAATATGAATAAGTAAATGTCTCCTTTTGAATTATATAAAACTCACACCAATATACATCTTAATATACCCGATACACGCCAAGTCCTAAGCCTCTTGATTATGCAATGATGTCATCCTCAACTTTTCTCCATCTCTACAAATCAACAGATCATCCATAGCAACAAGGCAAGAGCAACATTTTTTAGAAACAGCCTAATTGGAAAATCGAGAAAAAAGGCTGAAGAACTCTTTATGATTGTAAGAGTAACACAAGATAATATGACATCCCCTCTTTTACCCTGATTTTGGCGACAGCCTTGTCAGAGCTATCACGGTATGGGTAAGCTACTGTATAGTGTGCGTGTACTGGCTCTTGCTATTCAGAAAAGCTATCAGTATTCATCCTTGAGCTTGTTATAGCGTTACCCTTCAGCCAGTATAATAGTGGACACCTTCTGCCAACAGAAAATCATCCCAGAAATTTCCATAATCCTAATTTACCAGATGATGACATTTACCACTCAAAATCATTAGCTATACTTAAAAAGCTCTATCTTGGTGGTCAGTCCCCTAGAACCCAACTCGTAAGAGGTGAGAGGCTGTCAAGCCTACGAGCATTAACAACAGAATTTGTAAATAAAGGCCTAAAATCACATTAAGGGATACATCTGAAAATCCATAATTTATGGAATGCCCTAACCCATTGTTACCTAATTCGCTATCTAATTCGCCTTTTGAATTCGCCAATTCGCCCAAAATGGGCCAAAAATGAACCAAAACCGACCATAATTCGCTTTTCTCAATTCGCAATTCGCGGGGCAATTAGGGAATTAGGTAACACTGCTAACCAGTAAAAAAAATTCCAGGTAAAACAAATTATATGAGAATGGATGGTAGCCGCACAAGATTCTGGTGACCCATATAATAAATTTGAAACTTCTATAAGTCTGAACTTGAATGTAACAACGATGGTTCACAATATGGGTTTTGATTTTGGAATGGGTATGGACAACAGAGATGAATATCTGCATCATATAGGTTAACATGTGGAAGGGTTTACTGATATCAAAATAAGCTTCCATCCTCTTCACCTTAAAACAATCAGTATATTTAAGGAGAAATAAGTTGTGATAAATTCCAAGAAGGTCTACCCAAATTCAATTCAAGTGCAATAAATTCGAATAAGTCAAATATAGGTATAGAGAAGCAGAGAACACACCCTAAGGCCTAAGTTGTTCATCATGCAACCCTCGTTCATGGATATCAGATGATATTGTTCCTTCTCAATCCCACTCATAGCTTAGGCTATATCTTTAAAAAAGAATGGTAAGTTTGGAATAGTTTACCTGATTAATGAACAGCAGCATAATCTGACTTCCCAATTCCAAACCCAAGTGATGCACCAGAAATACACCATGAGCACTTCCCATCAATATTTTCAACTACAATCCACAAAGAGAATATAAAATTGATATTGGACTGATAAAACCCCATCGATCTTATCAGGGTAATACATTGCATTCAAATTATGCTCTCTTATAACTGCTATGACTAGCCGACAAGTAAAGGAGAAAACAAGATGTTAGATATAACCTCAGTTTGTTTTCTGTAATAATCTTATAGGGGCCTAACATTGTGATTATCACCTATTCTCAGCTAATGCGCTTAAGGTTCATAACAATGATGTTACATACCTTACAATGAAACATTACCATAGGTCTCCACAAGAACAATGTCCATCTTTAAAATGGTGAAAGCAATTGGGATCCTTCAAAATTATCTCACGAGCTTCTAGTCTAGATATGAATTTTCCCATTTCATGACAGTTGCGACATACATGACTGTTTTTAGTTATCCGAATTGTACTGCTTTGGGTGCTAATCAAACCAAAGGAAATGGCAAGCATTTCACTATGTCCCACTGGAATGCACTCTCTCTCCTCATCGACATCATGAAGACTAAAATCTGTGTCAAAAGCATACCCCTGTTGCTCCATCTCCTTCATCAAACATTGGAGCTTCCAGTACAGATATTCAGATCTTGGGTGGGATACATCACCAGTCCCAAACACATGAATCTTATTGTGGAACTCTATCCAACTATATGCTCGCTTAGGCACCAAACCCATGTCTCTGATTGTTTCCTTCAAGTTGTCCACCTTGTCCCATTTTGCATTGCTGGCATACCAGTTTGATAATAGAACGTAATTATCAGCATTAAGTGGTTCCAAATCACAAAGCCGTTCAATGATTATCTTCCCTGTTTTAACATTTCGATGATTCCGGCACCCATCTAATAAAGCTCTTACCACCTCTATATGTTGTCCAATTTTGTTTTCCTCAATAAAGATTTTTGCCTCACCGAAAAGTCCAGCACGTGCCAGAAGCAAAACCATCAAAGCATAATGCCTGACATTAGGCCTCTTTATAAAGCTGAAGACCATCTTTCCTTGCTCAACTAAACTTGCCACCACACAAGCATAAAGGACAGAAGAATATGCAACTTCATCAATTTCGAGATTGTTCTTTTGCATTTCATAGAACAACTCGACCCCATGTGCTCCTTGTCCATGAAGGCCATATCCATATATCATAATTGTCCATGAAATGGCATCTTTAGTTGTCATCCCACTGAAGATCTTAGAAGCAGATTCGATCGATCCTGATTTGACACACATGTCTATGAGAGCATTCTCCACTGTAATGTTCATCTCAACACCATTCCTGATCAAGTAACCGTATATTTCTTTGCCTTGCTTATGGGCAGTCATTCTAGCACAAGCAGGTAAAATGCTTGATACTGCAGGTGGATCAGGTTGAATACCCTCTGACATCATCTTCTTGAACAATTTGAGACCTTCATTAAATCCTCCCTTCTTCACATAACCACAGATCATTTCTGTCCAAGAGATGGAGTCTTTAGATGGCATACCATCAAAAATTTCTCGAGCACTATCAATGCTTCCACTATCTAAATACATTTTCAGCAAGGAATTACACACCAAGACATGAGATTCCAATCCACAAGCCTTGGCTATCCTATGTACTTTCCTTCCTTCTTGCAATGATTGCAGCATGCTACAAGCACCAACTGCAGTCATTATTGCCACTGCATCGATCTTAACACCCAGAGTTACCATTTCGTAGAACATGTTAACTGCAAGTCTTGGTTTATTTTCCTTCAAGTACATGGAGATTAGCAAGGTCCCAAATACGGAGCTCTTTCCCGCACTTGACATATTGAAGACCTGCTTCACTGTTTTGGCACCGTCTAAATGGCCATACATTTTCATCAGGGCAGTAATGACATAATCTTCATAAAAAATACCTAGTTTAACAGCATGAGCATGAAATTGTCTTCCAAGAAACAAGGAATTTGAAAGGCGGGAAGCTGCCAACATACGAGGAATTGTGTGTTTATCAGGACGAACACCTCGTATCAACATTTGCTGATATATATACATGACATTGTCTATCTCTCCAATGGCAAGATGGGTCCGGATCAGTTGGTTCCAAGCAAAAGTATCTGTCCTGGGCATCTTATCAAGCACATGGTGGCTCAGTGATAATTCCTCCGCCTTTAAGGCTACTTGAGTTAGCCGTTTCGGGAGAAAATTACACTTGTAATGGTCCTTCAAAGGAAGGTATCTCTTATCATGCAAGTATGGTGATGATGGTGGGGATGCAAGTGCTTCCATAGTTTGAGACACGAGGAAGGCCTATCTTTTAAACACTTAAATAGTTGCGGGGCCTTGTTAACCTAAGTATTTTAATCCTGCATGATAAAATGAATCAGATTGAGATAATTAAAAGCCCAATAGAAGCTGAAAAAAGATATAAACTTCTCCACAACAACTAAAAGAAGTCAACAGCCCAATGTGGAATCCAGGGTGAAGTCTAGGAAAGTCAAATGCATATAGCTTTACTGAAGCTCCTGAGTCCTACCCAGTATTATCTAACAAAGGGACTAAAAATATCCATTACTTCCTTCAAAATTCGAAATATGGAAAAGATGGACCTATGCAAGTCGGCCTCCTTTTCTTATTTCCTTAAAGTGTAAGTGGCCAAAATTTTCCTTGCCTATCATTCTCTCATTGAGCTAACAGCATAGAATTTATTTTCATTCCTGGAAGACATTATTTTTCTTCTTTCTCTAGGATGAGAATCACTCCAGGGGACCGACATAGCTTTTCTTGCACGTCACTCAGGTCAAGCCGGTCCGTGTTGTTGGCTAATTGTCCCATACTATAGGAGAGAGAACGGGAGATTTGGTCAATAAGATTTACAGCGCCCAACCCTCAATGTTGGAAGCAAGGGAGGCATTCTATTTTGTTTCTTATATCTTCTTCACCATCCTCCGTTTACTCATTCCTTTGCCTTTTCCCTTCCCTTATCAGTCACTTTTCTCTTTCCTTTGCTGCTTTCATGCACTTCACTTATTATTTGTATTTGCTAATTAATGTTTATGCAGCTACCTATCTCTTATTCTCTTTCCTAACATCATATCTCAACTTTCTACAATCTGTTTCCAGACCATAGTGGTTAGTTCAGCAATAGGTCACAGACGCGTATGCAAAGTGCGAAACAAGATCAAATTACAATCACGAAAGAACACTTGCGCCCCCTCCCCCCCTCCCCGGTCTTACCGCGGCTTCTGGCACGAATAGACCAATTCTAAACTAAAAATAAACTTCAAATAGGCTAATTACCTCTATGTTAAGGCAATGAAGATGAAGTTCTCTCTCTTTCATAACTGTGTTTTAACTTTGATAAGACAATGCTACTTAACAGCAAGTACAAACGCCGAATAATATTAAAATCTAGATTACATTTTAGACCAATACTCCATTTTAGACTAAGTAATGTGATGCATGTATAATTAAACAACCATTACAAAAAGGAAGCAATTCAAAATCATGTTTAATTAAACCAGGATTAATTATAATCAGTTAATCAATAAAATTCATATAACATGAAATTTAGGTTGAGAACAAAAAGATAAAGCTTACGAATTCAAGAGAAAATCGCCGGCAACTTGCACAGTGAAGACATGCTGCGGCTGTGGAAGGCAACAACCATCAATTCGCTGTTCGGCGAGTTTCAACACTTCCTCCCTCTTCTCCTTCTCTCTCCTCTCTCGAAAATGGCGGATGTGTGTGCAGAAAACAAATACGATAGTAATTGAATGAATTTTAGTTAAAACAAAAACGACTGTTAACCAAAAACCATTAACTTTCCACCGAACTTGTTTTTTTCAAAGTGATAAAATTGTACTCCCCAAATTCTTTTTAATAGTTATACTTTACTTACCAATATAAATGTTTGAATATTAATATTTTTAAATTTACATTTGTAAAAATTATAAAAAAAAAGTTGATATTCTAAAAGTACTTATCTAGACGAATCAAACAATATCCCACATAATCATATTTTCCCTTACCCATTAATCACAAATCATAGTTAAACATAAATTTGTGAGTCAAAACTCAAAGTGTAACTATTAAAAGAAACGGAGCAAATACTTCATAAGCTTCAAAAAGAAGGCAACATTTGAGTTTTAAAGCTAGTATATTTTAACTAACTAAAATTATTAAAAATTATATTTTGAAACTACCCATTAATATGAATTTAACAATATATCACATGACCATGTTATTATTATATAATGATGCGATTTCATGGGTAAAGTTTTTTAAAATTTGACTCTAAAAATGAAATTGTTGCATTTTTTTAGAGTGACCGAAGTAGTTCACCACCTAAAATTTGCCAATAGTTTTTCTTTCTAAATAAGAAAACCTGTAAAACCAATCTATTGCATAAGGGATGAAATATTAGAGAATTGGTTAAAAGAATAATTTTTAACGAGTAAAATTCAAATTTAGACCATCTCCACTTCAACTGAATTTCGATTAACTCAAGCTCTTTTTATTAGTTTAAACCAGTTTTTTCTTTTTAAAACTACATTTTGCTAATTAAATAATATTTTTTCTGTTAATTCTCTTTTGTTTTTTCTTATGTAGTTTGCAAATTAAAACTTATATTTGTTGTTTAAAACTGATTTTTTTGCTAATTACAACTTATGATTATTGAATAATATTTTGTTATGTTAGAGTGAACAAGACCTCGACCAACAAAAATCACTTTCAATCAATTAGATAATTTTCAATCAACAAATATTAGTCTAAATAGGAAAGCTATTGCATTAAGTAAAAAGGAAGTGAAATCAACATGTCCTTATTGTGTTAATTTCTTTGTATTGTCAATATAGTGTAAAGTTTTATTAAAAAGGAGGAAACAAGTCACCTATTCATTTTATGCATTCAAAATAATTATTATTCATAATACGAGTTGTTGTATTAGCAAAAGAAGGGGGATAAAGAATATTTTGTTCTTTCCATGTTTTCAATAAATTTCATCATTTTGCCAATGCATAACTTGTATCAAAAATTATAAATATTTAATAGTTTGAAAATATAAATTGAGATGAATCTAAAAACATTTTTACATAATAACGTTTCATTCTATATACTCCATCCGCCCCTTAATAGGTTTTCCATTTTAATTTGGGCTCTATTCATAGGTGAAGAAAATCCTCAAAAGAAATTTTCAATATATAAGAAAGAACATAGTCATGTAGTGTCTTATTTGATTCATCTCATTGTATGCATTAGGAAAATCAAACTTTTATAATTTTTACTAATATGTAATCATAAATATTAACGATACAAAACGTACATTGGCAAACGTGCATTGGAGAAATGGGAAATTTATTGGGGGACGGAGGGAGTATTAGTTAAAATATATGGTCAAATTAAGCATGTAAATAATGCAAAAGTCAAATTGTTGCAATTTTTAAAAAACAAAGAGAGTACTCCGGATTCCAAATACCATCTCTAAAAAATCTCCACCCAAAAGATGCTTAACTAATTTTTCCGAAACATTACATCAATTATCGAAAACCACATTAAAATGCTACTTGACAAATAGTAAGTCTTGTGTAAGACTACCTTATAATAAAATTATGGTATGACCACTTTACTTTGTGTCTTAAAAGGACCGTTCTGTAAGTTAAAGGGGTTATTTTAATAAATTAAAACGGTTACTTTTTAATAATGGGTCATCTTGTATATTTGAGGGTCACTTCTAAAACAAGTTAGAGGTCTTATATGAGATTTTGTACTTGACAAAACATCACTTTTTAGGTACTAATTTAGTTGACACAAATAAACATAGACTGTAAAAGACCTAAAGAAATTGCATAAAAACAAGACCTAAAGAAGTGAAGAAAAATGTGGAATTGAGTGACATACTCGTAAGAAAGTGCGCTTCCTATAAAGTTATATTTCTCACAATATACGAAGTTACTATAATGGAGGAATTTTAGTCATGTTACCTAGTTTAAACAATTTATAACAAAATGTAAGATTCTTTTTTAATTGATAAGAAAGTGTTACACGCTATATCTCTATTTCATAGTTCAAACTTCAAACCACATATTGCACACATAAATACTTCAAGTGATATATCCTATCTTAAGTGTTGGTTGGTTGAATGTAAAAAATAGTATTTCTTAGGAAAATTATTTTCCCTTTGAAATTCCAATCTATCTATACTAATATATTAAAAGGCGTTCCTAAACCAAAAACGGTGCCACGTAGCACTCCCCATTAGGATTTTTTTATCTATATAATTCACATACAAAAAAAAAAGAATATACATTGTATATAAATTGATCCCGTAATTTCAAGCTCATATATTAAAGTCTTAACTACTAAACCAAGTCATATTTAGTGTTATCATTTTAAAGTAAATTATTAATAAATGAAGTATTTCATTACCCGGGGCATAGCGCGGGCCTGAAAACTAGTTGCATATTTAAAACTTGACGAACAGGGCTAGGCCATGCTAATAAGAGCACGTCTATACTGTATAGGGATTAGGGAGAGGAGCAAAAATTATGCAAGGCCAACGTCAAGCAAACTACTCTTAGGATGGTGATCTCCAAACAAAATTCCCATGAAATTGAAAGAGTCAGCATTGAAGACACAAAAATTAAACAGAGTTCCTTCTTCAACATGGACAACTTAAATCCTTTCAAAGTTCAACCAGGAAAATTAAGTATATAACCCTAACAAAATTCAAACTATTTCTTCTAAACACAAAATTATCTAGAAATTGTAGATACGGCACCAGAGAGCAGGAACTCCCTTAAACAATAGCATTTGCAGCACTTGCAATTCTTGGCCAGAGATCAGCACATTCCTTTCCAATAGGGCCTGTGATAGCAGATCCTTTCATCTCTCCCTTTGGATTCACGATCACGCCAGCATTATCTGCAAACCAACCAAGGTCCAAAGATCAATACCAACCAAACAAGCAACTTATATACAATCACACAAGAGCCCAAAGACCGTCTCTGTATATCTAAAGTACACAACTCTATATGCTGTAACACCAAGAGAAATAAATTTACCAGGAGACAGGTAACACAATGTCATAATGATCATCAAGCTGTTTAATCCTGGGTATTAATTTATGCTTCTAGCAAAGAGAGACCAATGAGTGCGCAGTCCCTCGATTAGAACTTAAGAAGCAACAACTTCATGAACTAAAATGAAAAAGGCGGGAAAGTAAACAAATCAAAAAAGTGTGAAGCACTTGACCTAATTCACAGGTGATTTTGTGTTCCACATTTAGCATCAACATACAAAAATATTCCTTGTAGAAACCCAAAGTTGTGCAGAAAATGGCTCACACATTTCACTACTTTCATAACACAAGCCGGAAATGGCTTTGAAATATTGCATGACAATTAGGCACACCGACAAATTAAATACCTCATATTCACATTATGCAAATCAATACTCATCTGGTTATGTTGCCATTATCTTTGAAGTATGTCACCAGTAAAAAAAATGAACTTAACAAGATTTACTCCTCAAGTTTCCACAAACCAGAAATAGTAGCACCACTACAAGTTCATGGCATCATCTACTAATCTTAAAACCACGGCTTCAATAGAAATCTCAACCATATCCGAACACATCAAGCAAAAACACTTGCTATGAGCAACCAAAAGAAACTTACAGCACAAAAAGGAACACAAAAACAAAATCCGCAAGAGGTAACTCATACAGCAACAAACATTCGAAATCACAGCTTTACTGCTTTAAAACCATCAACGGGTAGAAGAATATCATGGCTCCTAATTACAAGAGTCAATAGCCACACTTATCACTTAAGGTTGACAAAGCAAAGAAACCAAGCGTAAATAAACACAGAACATCAAACTAGTCCTAATAATTATCTCCCATCCGCATACAATTAACTAACTTTTACAATCCACTAAAACCTACGTTCAATCAACTACATTTTCACATGTTTCATTTTACACAATTCGTTCTGTATGTAGGCTTTAGGATTGCATATAAACATACATACATTTCGAATTTATGAAATGATCACTAATTAATGCTTATTTGTTGCTTAATATTCACATTTTTATATAGTTGGACAAACTGAAGCCAATATATAACAAATAAAAAAACAAAATATTTGGATAGGCAACGAGAACACATACCTTCGAAGTACATATAAACACCGTCCTTTCGGCGCCACGGTTTGCGCTGCCTAACGATAACAGCAGGCATAACCTTCTTACGAAGATCAGGCTTACCCTTCTTAACAGTAGCCATAACCATGTCACCAACACAAGCAGATGGCAACCTGTTAAGCCTACCTTTGATACCCTTCACTGAAATGATGTAAAGATTCTTTGCTCCTGTGTTGTCGGCACAGTTTACTGTCGCCGCCACTGGAAGACCCAGTGACATCCTGAACTTGTTCCCCGCCGATCCTCCGCGTCCTGCCCAACAAATTCATGAATTAGGGTTAGGGTTTTCTTGATGTTATTATTAAAGTTGAGATGCAAAAATGGGGGAGATGAATTGTTGGATTAATTTTTTACCTCGCTTCGACATAGCTGCTGCTGCTGCTTTCTCCCCCCTGTTTCTGTCTCTGTGTTTTTGTTTATGGGGGAATGAATGGGAAGTGAGGCGTTATAAGTTAGGGTTTTGGGAAAGGGGGTGTGTAATGTGTGGGGCTGGAGGGTAGTCTGGGCTGGGTTATGAATTCAGATGTTGGCTCATTGTTTGATAGTAGAACTAATTTTCAGGCCCGAGTAATTATATTTTACATTTATTAATGATTATGATTTTAATATATAAGCTTGAAATCACATTATAAGAATATGTAGAACTACTTTGTTCCTTGTTCCTTGTTCATGACAAATTCAATAGGTCTCTTATCACCCATTCCTCTAATTAGGGGATATTATGATATCTTTGTCAAACAAGACTTCAAAATTATAAGACATGTTAATATTTTATGGAATTTTGTAAGTTGAGTGATTGAAGATGGTGACTCTATAGCTGTATGGACAAGGTTGTGTCGGACCAACATGTCTCTTGCTACATCGAGGCAAACTAGAACAGGCAAATAAAAAAAATCATGGCAGGTTTAGGTCATGCCAAAATTTCAAGTAAAAAACTTATATGGACTTGGTCCACACTAAATTAGTGTGGACCTAATGCTAATTCATGTGATTTATGAAAAAAAAAGGATCACTATATAAAAAAATAAATATAAAAGATAAATAGATATAAACTATGAAGTTTGACTATGAAAAAAAAATGTACTATGTCACAAAGTGAAAATTTCATCATGATAAACTAATGTGAGAAAGAGTTACTATATTTAAAAAAACGGTCACTATGGTAGATAGTAACTGTATAGTGTAACTTAAAATTTGAAAAGGTTACTATATGGAACTAAAGGGTCACTATGTTAAATAAGTGGTTTTGGTCCACAATAATATTATTGTGGACCAGGTCCACGCAAGACTAACTAAAGACCGGCCCAATACACGTCTCGTGCCAACTATCCCTCTTATGAGTTATATATTTTTCTCATTTTTTTTTGTTGAACTTGAGCAGGTCGAGGCTCGTCTTGCTCGTGTTGGGCTTAGACCATAATTTGAAAATGATGTGCATAAACAGCTCACAACCCTTCATGAGAGGTGGTCCACCATACAACCTCTTGTGGGGTCGAGCAAAAATCATGTATGGTCGGGCTGACGTAGTATGACTCTCATATCGACCCGACCCATGCCCAACTATAGTGGGGACTGGGGAGTCTCTACAAAAATTGTCACTTTTGATTCTCTAGTATACATTCTTTCTAACCTACCACCCCAACAAGATTTCACCGATTAGCTATTTGCCTATTTGACAAGGAGTAGTTAGTCAAGTCCAACTTAACAATTTCAATCGGATAGTAAAAAGTAAAAACGGCCAAACAAAATGATTTGACAATTCCAAGCTCAATTGAAGTGCAAAAAAATCGCACACAACATAACCATGTCCACTTCCTTCCTCCACTCTCCTCCACCATATCTGACAACCAGATTTACCACCATTAAATCCCTGAATCCCAAACCTTCCCACCGCAATCTCTCTCCTATAAAGTCACTTAATGGGCCCACATCAAACACTCTCCAAAACCTGACTACAACCGTCACAAAACTCCTATGGCCCAAAACTCTCCCACCCCAACTCCTCATCTCCACCGTCCGTTCTGCCTGGACTTCCACGTGGCTTCTTATGATGTCCCAGCTGGCCCCTTCTGACCCAACCGGCAGTTACTCCAGACCCACTTCCCAATTTCCCGCCAAAATTAACGACCTTTCCCGCCATAACCTAACTACCCTCCATCTCTATGTGGGTCTTCCTTGCCCTTGGGCTCATAGAACCCTCATTGTCAGGGCACTTAAGGGTCTTGAGGAGGTCATCCCCGCCTCCATCGCCTCGCCGGGTGTCGACGGGCTGTGGGTGTTTGGGGGGGAGATGGGTACTGATGATAATGCCAATGGGTGTAAGACTTTGAAAGAGGTTTATAAGCTTAAGAAAGATGGCTATGATGGGAGGTCTACTGTTCCTATGTTGTGGAATGTCGAGAGGAAGGAGGTTGTGTGTAATGAGAGTTATGATATTATTCAGTTGCTCAATTCTGGCTTTAATCAATTGGCTCAAAACCCGGGTTTGGATCTCGAACCTCCCTCGTTGAAGGGTAGGATCGAGGAGTGGAATCGCGTTATCTACCCTTACGTGAATAATGGCGTCTATAGGTAATTATATATCTATTCCTAGAATCATATATGGTGTAGTAATTAATACTTCTATATAGGTGTTTGTTTATTCTTGTATTGGTATTTGGAAGTAGAATTGGTTTACTAATTGATATGCTCTTGTTGGGTTGATCAATCAATTGATTTCATAATGAGTAACTTTAGTGGCATTGTTCTGTGGTTATTATGTCATGTGAATGGATAGACTGCATAATGATCTTAGCATGAATGATGATATATTTCTTATGGATTAGGTGTGGGTTTGCTCAAACTCAAGAGGCTTATGACGCGGCAGTGAATGACTTGTTTGGCACACTAGACATGTTGGAGGATCACCTGGAGAGCTCCCGATATCTCTGTGGAGACTCTTTGACAATCGCTGATGTTTGCTTGTTCACTACCTTAATCAGATTCGATCTTGTTTATAATGTTATGTTTAAGTGCACAAAGAAGAAGATAGTGGAGTATCCCAATCTTCATGCATATCTGCGAGACATATATCAGGTAGCATTGCTTTCCTCTTTTTCATCAATCCTTGTGATGCTTTTTAAATTTTGTTACTCAGGAAATTAGGAAGGGGGGAACATGTACATCATGTTTTATGCAATAGATGGACCTTTTCTTGATGCATTCTAGTAGGTTGGTCCTTAAGCCTATGCAGTGAGACTGAGATATGCTACAAAGGAAATCAGTGCTCTTTCGCCAATTTTTTTGTATATTTGACTATATATTAATTAATTCATCAACACGCAGAAGTCTATTCCTTTCTCCACAATTCTAATTGTTAATACCATTCCTTTAAATCAGAAATGGATTTAATGTTGATATAGACTTTAGGTAGTCACAACTACAAAAGCCACTATTGGCTGATAGTGGAAAACAGGACTTTCACCTTGTATGCATTGGCAACAGTTTGAAGAAGTGAGCCTCTATCACAAAGATTTATTGCAGTCAAGCCAAGCAAGCGAACTTTTTCAGCTGGCTGTTCTCTTTGCGTTGGGATTTTTTGGAATGATTTAACTTTCTTGTTGAAAGAGCATTATATGCTGGTGACCTCTGTATGCACCAGTTACTCAAACTCTCAAAGGCTTAACACTTTTCAGACCAACCAATAGCATCACTCTGCAAACCAGACACCCCCTTAGTGAGAGACACCATGTCACCATGAGTCATGGCAGAAATGTAGTATAATTGCAAGACTATAGCTTGGTCTTCATAAGCAAGTGAAAAGAACCTAAACTCTAATGTGAACTGAAGTGGATGCTACCAAATTTTGATGAGGACAATCAGAGATGAGAACTATGTTGCATGGAACAGAAACAGGATGTAAATTGTAGAAATGAGGGATGCAAAAGCACAATTTTTTTAAAAAAAAAGAAAAAGAAAATGTGAAAGTACTATATCTTCCTCCGTTCCAAAATAAGTGAAACACTTCTCTCATTTATGTGAGAGCTTTTTGACACAAGTGTTTCACTTATTTTGGAACGGAGGAAGTATATCATTTTGAGATATAAATATATTTTGTGTGTTATATAATGTATATAGAAGGTAATCAGGTATTAGAGTTAGTTTGGGATTGTTAGTATTTATTGAAAGAAATTAGTATAATGGTCAGGTCGTTTTTAGGACTATAAAGATGCATGAGAGGGAATAACTTGCTGATCATTTTGTAAATAGGTTCTCCTTGAGGGTTCATCTTTCTTTTTCCCTTTATGGGAGTTTCTGAGATGACCTCCTTAAGAGTTCCTATGTGTCCTAAATTGAGAACCTGCCTGGGAGATAGAATTGTGGGTAAAATGATGTCCAGACATGGTCCCAGATGCCACTCATTGTTCTTTCTGTTACTGCATCTCATTTAGATCTACAGACCTGGATAAACTTCAGTGTTCAGATATTTATTCAGTAAGACATGACAATTTCATAAGATTCGCCAATTTGCTTCACAGCTTTGCATATGCAAGCAAAATTTGCTCGACCTTTTTAGATAGTAAAGAAAATTTGGGCATGCTTATGCTGTGCCCTAAAAGCCTACCACCAAATTAGAGGTGCAATACTCCTATATGTTTCTGGACATCAATATTTCCACTCCTGCGATTTATAGTACAAACACGAGTATAAGTGATATTGTCAGCCATAGCAATATCCTGTTCGGCTATGGTGGTTTTACCTTAGAAGCAGAGGATCACATCAGTCAATTTGGTCCGTTTCTAAAATAATTCGATGCAATGTCTTAAAATAATTTTTCAGTTCCTGTATTACTAAACTGGGTGAAATCTTAGAAATTGCCTGTTTTGCTTTGTTCTGAATCAACCTGACGGACTGCTTACTTATTAAGAATTCTATCTGCATGCTCATCTAGGATTCATCACTTGCATAGCATGCCTTGTCTGTGCAGCTTCTACTCTTGTTTCCCTTTCATTCTGTTTTCTTGCTTCCTTGTGGAGGAATGGTTGATGATCTTGAGATATACTGATGTTTATCTGTTACATTGTAAGCAGATTCCAAAGGTTGCAGAAACCTGCGATTTGAAAGCAATGATGGATGGCTACTACAATTACCTGTTTCCGTTAAATCCGGGCAATATTCGTCCTATAATGCCATCTGGTTGTGATCATGAAGCTCTTTCCAAACCTCACAATAGAGAGTTACTATCATTAGCTACTGAGAGCTTGCAAACCAGTTTATGTTGATTGATCGCTGCTTGTAAATTGTGATTACAGTATACTATTAGCAGATTGTGTACAGTTAAAATTTTACTTTGCCCTTCTTGAGCTATTGCTGTAATAACTTTATCATACAGAGTTTTGAAGGAAAGCGAATTTATGAGAGATTGGTTGAGAAACTTTCACCGTTGTGGAATAGTAGTCCAACTTGTCTGATTAAGGTGGGGCAACTTCATTTGATGGTTCCTTGTTTGTTTTTTAACGATACTCTTAGCCAGTTTAGCAATTTTTAGGTCAGGTTTTTGGGTATGAGGCAGTATTAGTCTCATATAAGGAGTACCATGGTGCCGATAGGTAGCACATCAAATAAGCTTTCAATGGACTCCTAACAAATACAGAAAAGCAACAAAAAGTGCGAAAACGAACAGATGAAAATATCACAGAAAAAGAATCTCATCTAAGCTTCCCCTTAGGCTGAACTATCTTACTCAACCGAAGGTGAAGTTCCACCTTTGTTTGCTTTGGTAGGACGGGCATTTATGGTCCTAACTCCTATACCATCAGTGGTAGTAATAAAGGTTTAGGTAAATGGTAATCTAGTTTAATCTTTTGAGTATCTGTATATCAGGTATACTTTTTATGCCAATGGAAACTTTTCCCTTATGCAATGAAATGCATTGCGTGGTGCATTTGTGGACGTTGTTCAATATCATCGAACCCTTGGTAGTGATGGAATATAGTGGTTTGGGGAAAAAAAAGCGCAAGGAACATCAAATTAATTGTAGGAGCAAAATTTTCAGGATTGGGACCTATCCCACTGCAAATGCCAAGGTTACAGGAACATCAATGCATGTCAAGAACTCAAGATAGAGGTAACAGTCTTAGGAAAGACTATGGTTTTTAACAGTCTAATGTGCTAGAATCTTTATCCGACTCCACCGTGGTGGAGGCGGATATGTCTGCCTCTTATATTCCCATGTTTTTAGTCGTATATACCGATGAGGTGATGAGGTGAAGTGGGGATGAAACATTGAAAGAGCAGTGTGATAGAAATGAGGGGATGGAGGAGACAGGAGACAATATCGTCAATTTCGGAGCGGTTGCTGGAAAAATGAAGACAACAATTAGCTGTTCACAAGTTAAAATTTCATTGCGTTGCCATTTACCACCTGCGTCAACAAGATTTTCTAGATAAGATCACTCAAAGGTTCAATTTGCCTACACCATTTTCACTCTCTTAGCTTACTCTGGGTGGGCCACCGGAAAATTTGGGTGAGGCACACCAGTCAACAGAGATACCATAAAACCTAAAAGGTAATGTTACAACTAATTTAAAACTTCCCAAACAAGTTAAATGTTGCAAGTATTATGCATCAATTTCTCAAGTGCTCACTGCCAAATCGTACATAGCCTCTTCTCCTTGCTCCTTCAAATTCAAACTGTACAACCACACAAACTCGTGTGAATCCATGTCAAAAGCTAATCCTGTAAGAATGATTGGGACTGACAAACATTACCTGTCGAAACAATATGCAAAGACTCATCAAATCCCAATGACAAGGTATGTAGCATCTGGAAAGGCTTAATTAATCGTTACATTACTATCAAAACAACATGCCCAAAATCCCGTTATCCAACTTTCGAGGGCTACAACAGAGTTTTTTCCAGAAGAAACGAAATGCTAGAGCAGAAGATGGTCACACATTTGTGGACTCTTCAAGAGTATCAATGTGCTCACAGATGGCATATAATTGTATCTTGAAGATTTGTTCTGCAACTAAGAAAAGCATTTTGTAGTCAAACCCAAAATGCTTGGGGCATGCATACCCACTAGGCCACTATACATGAAGATAATACTGCACTAGATATTCACATGTCCTAAATTTTACTGTCTAAACACTAAGTTGCAGAACAGCAAAATAAGAGTCAATTGAGCAGCAAAAATCAGCAATGAGTCAACGTCACAAGTTAACCAGCTCACTCAGATTTAACGTCTTCACTGTAAAGTTAAGGTAGACCTAGATCCTGCACAGATAGAAAGGGTGAATTAAAAATATAACCATCATAGAAAAGCACATACTATGAACCTTCAAGACCAGCAGCATTGCAATCACAACAAATGACAATGGAAAGCAAGTTACTGTTTAAAATAATAACTTAATGAGCAACACAAGGACGCCAATCAGAGCAATCACAAGCAGCAACAAGATGGCAACATGCAAGCACAACAACTGCAGGGTGTTACCATCGATTAATTCAATGGCGCATATTTCCAAATCAAGTTATTGTTGTACCAATAACATCGGATAAATCTGGTACCTAAAATACGATGTGGTTTGATTTATGACCACAATGCATCACTAGAATCTCCCAGGTTAACAAAAAAGATTCTGACAAAAAGCATGCAAGGGAAGAACATTAGTCAGGGATTCCAATCTTCAATAAGCTCATGCTGGGAATATTAGAAACCAAAGGTATGAGAGGTTTTGAACATTGCTATAAATGTCTTGACAGCTGAGTATGGTTCATCAGGTGCAGCAATTCGTTAGGTATACATACATTCAAGCTATTTTAATTACCACGAGGAATCCACCATCAAATACTCTGCCGACGACCAGTATAATAAATCTTTCTAGTAAGTGGTAATAAAGTTTAGTAGTTTATCCAGTCAAGAACAATCAAAGAATTTCAACAAACAAATTAAGTAATTCGACAAACTAATTGAAAATCAAGTGGATAGATTGCTTCCCTATCACGAGGCACTAAGTGAAAAACTTGCATACTTCCGATTTAAGCAATGCATATTTAGTAAGAGCTTATGAAAGACAAACTAAATCTAGGTAATGCAGAGAAATCACATTGCACCATGAAAAATGAAGATTACACTTACTGCTTGACCGTTTCATGTTGCGGCAAAATTTGCTGCCACAAAGACACCGGAATGCTTTGGTAAAATGTTCACCATCATCAAAATCAAGTCCATAATCCTACCATTAGCAATAGGTGTTCATGAGATAAAAAGCTACAAATAATTACAGAACCTAATTCGCCTGAAAGACACTTCAAAATATGAAGTATATAAAAAAGAAACCAAGACAGTTAATTATGATATTTCAACTCAATTGCAGACATTGTGGATAGCGGAAGCATATGAAGCAATAAGAAGAGGGCAAGACACTTCCAAGTCTACTATCTCCAATCTGAACAAAGATACATTACTACGGAGATGATGAAGTATACTGTTATAGCCTTATAGGTCATGGAGTACGTGTCTTCATTAGAAAGACAGCCATTTTAGCTTTGTACTAAAGATGATACTCTAAAGCTTAACAACATGATAATAACTACATCAGCTAAGAATTTCCATAAATATAGAAACCAATTAACAAAATCGATATGGATATCAATTACACGTTGACTTGTTTAGGATATCCATATTATATATCATGGGTATACAACAACAGACACTTGAAGACTAATATGATAAACAGTGAAGCAGAAAAGAAGACCAATTTCCTCCTATTTTCAAAAGGTTTACTCCCTCACCAAGCTATATATATATATATATATATATATATATATATATATATATATATATATATATATATATATATATATATATATATATATATATATATATATATATATATATATATTCCGTAGTTTATGTTCTTTCTGTTCTCTCATCCTTTTATGTTCCATTTTAGAACCCATTAGAAAACTGTTGTACTGGTCAGACAACCAACATACAGTGTGGAGCTTCCTTAATTAAAACTAGCCTCATATGCACGCGAAATCATGTAGAAAGTTAAATTAATTGCGTAATTAAATCTTATAACTTGAAATAATTTGTCAGAAAAACCAAGGAAGAGTAAGAAAACAACAAGTAACAGTTATTGGAAGGGAGAAAAGGAAGAGGAAGAAGATTATTGAAGGGAGAAGAGAAGAAACGATAGTCTGTATAGTGTTTTTTGAATTTTTTTTAAAAATAAATAACTGTAAAATGGGTTAGAAATTAATCATGGGAGTTGTGCCATTATTTTTGGGATTTTTCTAAAAAAAAAAGGGAAATACTACATGGTGGCCTCCTACTTCCAATTTTTCTATTTGGTGGAAGACCAAAAAAAGATTTATACCAAGTGACCTCCTACTTTAAGCAATTATACTTAGTGACCTAATCCACTTAAAACCTGGCTAACCACCCAATTAAAGGTGAATTACTAACCTGCCCTAAGTTAATTATCCTAACACAATAAAACCCTCCCCCACCCGATTTAAAATCACGCTTTCTTTCTTCTCATAAGCACTCTCTGTTCTTTTCCTCTTCTCCTTCCCCATGCGATTTCTAGGGCTTCCTAAATTTGCAGTTTGCTCATCAAAGAAGGAACATGGCAATTGATGGCTGCTTCAATTGTCTCTAAAGAATTCGACAAAGTTATGCGGTATGAGGAATGTCACCAACGTCAGGAGGAAGCTTTCCACCGACCCCAAGTATGTACGAGACTTTCTAAGCCCATGGTGTATAGCTGAAGTTCTTTTTTTTGGGCATTTGTATAGTTGCAATGAAGTATTAGGTTTTGTGCCATACTCGAATTGTAGATAAATTGATTCATGATGGCTTGAGGGCATGAGCCTATTCTCTTTTAACCTTCAGTTGTAATAATTCTTTTAATAATAAAAAATCAGATATTGTTTGTGGAAGTTATAAGGGTTTTAACAATTTCTGTGTGGGGAAAATTTGAACACTTGTGTTTTTTCTCTCTAGTATGATCTAGAGGAGTTGGGAGGCAATCAATGACGATCATGAAAGAGGGTTTGAGGAAGTTGCTTTCAGGTCTTAACTCTTGAATGATAATAATGCAGAATAGATTCTACTACAGCGGGAAATCATGTTCCGTGCAGTACTACATTGTTACAGATCTTTGTTTTGACAATCACTGTGTGAAATTTTGCTTATTTATTAATTCATTTACCATCATAGGATAATTAACTTAAGGGCAGGTTAATAATTCACCTTTAATTGGGTGGTTAGCTAGGTTTTAAGTAAATGAGGGTTACTAGGTAAAACTGCTTAAAGTAGAATGTCACTTGGTATAAATCTTTTTTTGGCTTGCCACCAAATAGAAAAAATTGAAAGTAGAAGGCCACCATGTAGAATTTCCCAATGTGGCTAACCCATTTATGAGAATGTGAGCTGAAGGAAATAAGAACTGATTTATTTCTAAAAGCATCAGTTATGTAATTGGCATTATGTATCCTTCACTAGCATCAACTCTTGGTTACCCTATGGGGATTTACTTCACAAAAAGGTCCAACGAGTATAGACGCTCACATGACAGTAAAATTATCCCAAATTCATAGACATCAAGAAGTCACTGAGAGCGGGAGGCCTTGTGTGATCTCCAAGACTGAACTTATTCCTACTGGAGTTTATGGAGTCCCCAAGACCAAACCTTGTCCACATTTTGTAAAAGTCAATATCAGTAATTCCTCCGTTTTTTAGTTGTACCCAAAGGACTTGGCACGTTTTCCGACCCACAATTTTGAGCTATATGGTATATTTGGATAGGGGAATTTGAAGGGAAAAGAAGAGAAGGGAAAGGGAGAGAACCATTTTCTCTTGTTTGGATACAACATGGGGGAAGGGAAGGGAATTGGAAGCATCCATTCCCCTCCTCTCTTAATAACCCAAATCCTTCCAATGTTGGAAAGATTTGGAAGGAAAAAATAAGCTCACTCTTCCCTGCCTTGCCTTGCCTTCCCTTCCCTCCCCTTTCTTCTCTCCACCATTGCTATCCAAACATAGTGTTAATATCTCTATCTACGCATAAGTAAAACTTATAAAAAGTTGGTTATTAATAAAACTTTAATTGCCAAAAAATAAAATTATAAAAAGTTGATATTATGAAAATACATACTGAGACGCATCAAACAAGACCCCGCAAAACTATATAGTCTCAAAAGTCAATGTGATAAAACTAAAAAAAGGTAGAAGTATATAATCTCCAAGAATCATTTTAAAAATGAATTTTACAATTTTACAATATCAAATTTTTACATTACACATTAATGTATTTGTTGATTAATCAAAGATGAAAAGTTCTGACCAGAGTCACATAATTCGCTCCCTATCCCCACGAATTGCGATTGCATTCGCTCGTTCCAATTCGCGGTTCGTTAGCGTGCCAAATCGATATGGTTCGCAAATTGGAACGACTAAATTAGCGTACTTACCTCTTAGACGTCATCTTCTGTCCATGACTGGAAGACCAAGGGCTTCCGACTTCTCCATGAAAGTCGACCATTTTCTAAGTTCAAGGTTGAAGATGTGGTTGAAAATATAGAACTTTGTATGACCATTTAATGTCCATTTTTTTTAACAGTGGGGTAGTTGGGTATGATAGTCTGACAGCTGGAAGCCTCATCTTTTTTTTTTTTTTTTTTTTCTCTTTGACTTTTGACATGACCCACCATAACTTCATCACCCCTTCTCCTCCCCACTTCTTTTTTGCTTCCCACGTGATCCCCACTCCCCCCCCCTCAATTACTAGCACACAAAATAGGAAAATTAAATTTAAATTAATTGTAAAAGAGTTTCAGAAGTAATAAAAGGGTTATTGGAGTTACTAGCACAAGTCCATAGTATTAATATTTCGTATAAAATACTTCTCAAATTACCAACTAATTTTTGAAGCAAATTCCGAATTCACCTATCGATCCGAATTCACCTATCGAACCGAATTCACCAAGGGGTAGCGAATTCCGCTCCCGAATTTGTTCCGCGTTCCGGATCGATTTGCGAATTATGTGACACTGGCCTGACCGCAAAGGGTCAACAACAAAATTTTATATGGGACAAAGGACCGGAGCTATATTGAAAGAGAGTGTTTGGTTGACTGGAAAACAATTTCAGTAGAAAACTAGATTTTATGAAAATTAAATATTTAAGGGAAAATCACAATTGTAAATAGATTCCCATTGTTTGCTTCTTCACAAGAAAAGCTAGAGAGAAAAAAAATAATAAAAGGGTAGATGACGGATGGGAGAAGAGAAAAAGGAAGACATATTATAAAGGAAAATGTGGCATTCCTTCCTTTGGGAAGGAAAATGTTGTCTATCCTCGAGATAACTATTTTCCATACATGGGATAACTATTTTTCACCCTTCACAAACCAAACAAAGGAAAACACCTTTTCCAGGCAAAAATGTTTTCCTCCCACCCAAACTCCAATCTTCTCTCTAGTTCCAAACTTTTCTAGATTTTTGGAACTGCAGCACATCCCTTTGTACAGTTGGTGAACACAAAATAAAAGCAAGGCTTCTGTAAGGCATTTGCCATTCCTAGTATGGCTCTTATATTCTAACTCGAACAATGACTAAGCTAACTACACTCCCAATTCCTACCTTTTCTCCTTGTAATACTAGTAGTCTATCTTCTTATATGAGCTAAATTTTCAAAATATGTTGACATAGATGATAGGAATATTTACACATTGTATAAAAAAAAAAAAAATTTACTTCGCTTAAACTGATGCTGAAACAAAAGTTGCATTAATTTTTAAAACAGAATAGCAACTTATTATGTTATCATCATCCACAAAACAAAGTGTTGCACGAAAATCACGCAAGCACAAATGAAAAAGTTACTATCTCAACTACAATACGGTCATCATGAGAACTGCCTTAACTAGAAAGACTGCAAAAGTAACAATATTAAATAGTTTTCCTTTATAAGTCAAAACACTTCCTAACAATATACTACCTCAGTTTCTTTTTAATCTACGTTGTATGACTTTCAAGCTAGAAAGACTGCAATAGTAACAATATTAAATAGTTTTCCTTTATAAGTCAAAACACTTCCTAACAATATACTACCTCAGTTTCGTTTTAATCTACGTTGTATGACTTTCGCGCTTGCTAACGTAAAACTTTGACCATTAATATATCTTTAATTACGAACTATATTTGTAATATATGCACATAAAATTCACACCAACAAATGCATAAAACTCGTATAATGAAACCATTTTGTATCAGGATTCCTGTCCATCCTACCAGTCATAAGTCCACAATCCACATAGACGTTTTCCATTTTCAATGAAAAAAGAAGATTATCTTCCTAAAAAAATAAGCTATGCTGAAATGAAACCCAAACTACGTTGTACATACCCATGTCAACTCTTCCAAGGCATTAACTTCTCTTGTTGTAAACAATGCAACCTGCACAAGGACAAGCTGTTCTTCAAAATACTAGATATATTGGGTAAAATCTGAAACAACTTATCTTGTTAATTTATTTATTTATGTTAGTTTCCATAGAAGCAACATAATGCAAATGAATCTTCATGGGTTCCATACATGATAGTAGTGGTGATCAGGGGTCTCCACTTCAATTGGGATTTCAATCAAGTTTGCATCTGAACATCTACAAGAAACATGAATATAACTCAGCCATCATTCCAGAAAGGTAAAAAGTAAAAGACCAACTCGAAATTTAAATAAAAATTACTATAAGAAAATTTAACAAAAAATAAAGTTAGATAATTTTAAAAAAAAAAATTGAGAAAGGAAGATGCTAAAGCAAAAAGACATAACAAGAAAGCTTTCCTCTCAAATTGCCATCCCCAGCCACTCAGAAGCTCATAAGCTTCACAGCGACGTGCAAGAATCAAAATGTAACAGCAGAATCCCAGACTCATGCAATTGGAAAGCACAAATGCAGCTAACTACTACAATACGTGATTATTATTGTATATATAATAAAAAATCAGACAACAATTATAAACAAATCAACCAAATGCCACAACTAAGGAGTGTCAGTAGACTGCTAGGGCTGTATCACAACATACAAGTAATTAGGCATTTACTCAAATGACGAACAAAATAATTAACCAATTTTCTGCATGAAGCCATTAATACATATTCCAGCTCAAATATAAAGCAACTCTTAGCAGGAAAAACCTAAGATTGACTATACAACATTACCGGCTGATTCCCAGTGGCAATTTTTAAATTTTAATTTTGATACTATTCACTAAGTCATATTTAATGCACTCGCTGAATACACAGGCCATCTTTCCATTCCACTCCAAGGAGTTCTACACAAAACTAGCTACACAATGACGCTTCAAATGCTCATTTAACCAGGGAAAAAAACGCGGTCGCGGTCGCGGTTGCGGAAACGGTCGCGTTGTCGCGGGAACGGCTTGTAACGAGGGAATAGAACGTTTCGTGACTGACGCGGCGTGAATTTTTTAAAAAAATTCACATTAATACGTTCTAACTTAATTTGCATTGTTTTAGTTTATGAAGCGTTATTACAACATAATATAATCAAATCTATCAGAATATCATGTTTCATCAGCTATATAATCTAATCATAAAATATTTTTGGCCAATGTTTGAAAAGAACGGATGTAACGGGGATAAACGCGTTCTAACGCGGCGAGTTCGTGTTACGGAACGGACAACGCGGCGAGAAATATGTGATTTTTATTATGGCGTTCCGTAACGGAATTTCGCGGAACGGCAAATCCAAAATCCGTTACAGAATGGCCGTTCTGTAACGGAACGGGAGAGTTTTAAATCCATGCATTTAACTCAAAAATAACATTCTCAAAAGAAAAACAAATTCTTTTGAGCGCCTACTGTTCACAACTTAGAATCATGAAAAATGCTCTTCAAAACTAGCTACACAATCACGCTTCACATGCTCATTTAAATCAAAAATAACATTCTCAAAAGAAAAACAAATTCTTTTGAGCGCCTACTGTTCAAAACTTAGAATCATGAAAAATGCTCTTCAATTTCTGAAACACCTTTCTCAGTCTCACACAGTGCCAACCATTTCGTCCACATCTATCGATCATGAAGCAGTATATGACATAGTGGAATAAGTTAGTATTTGACAAGAACTAAGGTTAAGTGATTGATTTAGACCATCAATTTCCACCAAAATAGCTCTGAGCCTTCACTTGCTGATGAAGAGATTCGAAGACCACCAATAATATTGTCCTTTCTATCCTCCTTTTCCCTGTCCTTGGAGGGGAGGTGGCAGTATGAGTTCATTGTAGATTTGAGAGGTCGACGAAGGCAGTTCAGCAGTAATATGGGGATGATATATGTATCCAAAACCCATACCTGAACAAAGATCCCACAAGCGCTACTTTCACCCCCCCTTATCTCCTTATTGCAACCAAACGTCAAGGATTTGGGTTATTATCAACCCGTACCACACCTCCGAGAATCCCAACTAAACACTACCCAAGATACTAACATAACTGAGGCTTGAAGCACAATTTGCAAGACCATTTTCATTGCTGAACAAAAAGAAGTGATTTTCCCTCTTGAAAAAAAAAAACAAATTATGGCTGCCTCACCAAAAATAATAAGTAGCTTCCATTTAGCAAGTTTCAAAAACTGTATTTGACAATAAGAGATAGCCAACCAAAAGGAAATAAATTAAACATGAACAGATCCTATCTTAGCATACGCACGAAGTCTAGAACATGTGTGCAAGTCATAACGACATATCCCTAACCTAGGTTAGCATGAACTCCCAACAAGTAACAGGACAAAACACAAATGAATCAAGAAAAGAAAAAGCCAGAGGAGAAACAGAGGTTAAGCATGAGGGGACATGAGACAACAGTAATCCCAAAACATCAAGAGATTGCACTCAGAAAATTACCTGTGGTTGATGAACCTTGCGACATTTCCGTAGAATGTGGCATCCAAACAAAGAATTTCTGCTTCCTTTAAAGCTGTTGTACCCCAATCTGTATCAAGGAGAACTGCATATGAATGCTTGTCATTACTTCTCCTCAAATTCCTCTTATGGAGCTCTGTGATAGTTAAAATTTCCCCAACATATTCACAAACAAAGGCCCCTTTAGGCAAATCTTCCAAGGTCCGCAAACCCCAACCTTTTCCTTCTGGAGTCCAAAACACCTAGACAACATAAGCTCTCGACATTAATGAAAATTTACCACCATAAGATATTGCAAAATGCGGAACCATACTTAAAGAATACACGGTTACCCTTCTAGCCCATAAATTTAATTATCTTTTTATTGACAGGCTGACAGCTATCTGAAAATATGGTTAAAGTTGCACTGGAATTGCAGATAATTTTTTTTGGATTTTTCACTAAATACCCTCGAGTAATTTTTTTTTCCACCAAATATCCTCCAATCTTTCATATCACCATGTACCCCTCAATTTCTTCAAAGTTCACCATTATGCCCTTAGTGACTAACTATCGCAGTATCGCTAGCTTTTTTCAGTCATTCATCCCTAATTTCGTTAGTAAACCTTAATTAACCCCTATATGACCCATTTACCTTAATTGACAACCATTGAAACACCTTCTATGACCCCTTTTCTCTTTGTTCCTCCATAACTCTCTTTCCTCTTTTTTGACCGAAGATGGTTTTTTAATGGTGGTCATGGTCTATTAGGGACTTAGGGTAACAATGACTAAGTAGAAGTTAATTAGGGTTTAGAAACAGAATTAGTGGTTAATGACTAAAAAAGTTGACGTTCGTTAATAATTAAGGGCATATGGTGAATTGCAGAAAATTAAAAAATATATATGGTGAATTCTAAAAGGTTGGACAGCCTTTGGAAAAAAAGTTACTCGGGGGTATTTGATAAAAAATCTGTGAACTTTTTATATGTAAGTAATAAATGTGGTAGACAAAGAAATATATATATGTAAGTAGTAAGTGTTGCTAAAAATTTATGGGGCAGGAGAGAAATATAATTTTACAAAGGCAGAACATGGTTATACACATTGCATGCGGGCGAATTCCACAACATTATAATTGCAAACTATCTTATACTATAAGACTCCAATTTGAAGAGATGGCCACAATATAAAAAAAAAAGTTTACCTGCAAGTTGCAACTTATGCCGCGTTGTACGACTCTATTTCCACAATTCTTGTTGCAACTACACTTAGTCCAACATTCTTTGATGAATTTACGCTTCAAATGACCTTTGCATGGATCAAGCATATCCTCATTTTTCAATCGTTCCAATGGACAGTCTTTGCAATACACAAGGTAGTCTTTTTGAGGATTCCGGACCATTGAAATGCACTTGTCCAAAAGCTGTTCCCTCACAAGACAATCAGATGTGTACGAGGACTCTTCTCCATTTCGTCGAACACAGTTGCAAGATGAGGACAAGCAATCCCCACAAGCAAGACAGCAGTCTTGCCCACCAATTTGAGCAAGTGAAAAAATTACATCAGCAATATGCGAGATGACATTTTGGGAAATATAGTGGAACAACGGTATACTATCACAATTTGTGCTTTCTAATGAAACTCTAACTGCTTCAATGCCCCTAGAAATATCACTTGTTTCACAAAGAGTATGCATAGCAGTGGGAATAAGCTGCTGCTGCTGCTGGACAACCACCAAGCTCTTCACATCAAAGTCTGCAACACTAAAATCCCTTTCAGCACAATGATGGCCAGCAGCATTTTTATCAGTCTGCACATGTGCACATTTGGAGGCTGATGAGGGATTTGAAGCATCAATTTCTGTCATGTCATTCACATTAACAGAAGATTCTGCATTTACTGAACCATTTGATTTAAGGCAACAAATTCCATTGTTGTCAATGACCCCAGCTTCTTGCATATTAGACCTCACTTGATTCACACCATCAGCATTCATACCCAGTGTTCCAACATATTCGCAGAACTCTGTCATCACCTTCATGATAGAAAATTCTGGGTCCATGATTTTGTACTTACTAAGACAATTATCATCTACTTTCTTCAGAATTTCTTGTAAATCAGGAATGTAGAAATCTTTCCCTTCTGAATCGAGGTTGCAACTCAAAGATAGCTTCACTTCTCCTAAAGATGAGGCTGCAATGTCTATTTTAGCTGGAGTTTTCTCAGAAGCATCAGCTTCCTGGACATCATTCTCTTTTTCACTAGACGATGCCAATGTTCCAAGACCTTTATCAATACCATTCACAGATTTAGAGGCCTCGGACCCTTGACCGTCCTGGCTACAAACTGGCTTAACAGAATTAGCGGGAACTTCTTGACCCATGCACTCTGCCGGGTTGCCAACAGGATTACTAGAGTTTGAAGGAACTTCCTGCTGCGTGTGCTCTGCACATTAACCGAAATGAATCAAAGATGATATGAACGTAGATAGAAGACAAAAAAAAAATTATCATTTAACTTTAAAAGCAGAATACCACTTGCTACATGCATTACTTGTCTGAAGCTACAGAAGCAAACTCTATCTGGAACTAAATTGAGACGCATTTATCTAGAACTAATGCTACTTGATCATTCACAAGCATGTAACACTCATGGCACATGTATTAGTATTTGAAATTTACAGAAAAGCTTCAATACCTCTACTCTTCTATCACTTAGCAATGGAGTTTGGGAGGTGAGGTTTCCAGTAGCACTAGGATTTGTGTCGGGTTAACATATGACGTTGATTGTCATCACAGAGCTAGCTAAAAGGTGAACTGCTTGTCTGCCGGCAGTAGGAATTCTCTCCAAAAATGTCTCCATTCCCAATGGTCCCAATGACACGAAGAAAAATGAGAACTCAAATCAACTACAAGCTACAGGTATACCGTTAATATAAAGCTATTTTAACACGGACAAAAGTTGAAGTTGGCATAGAACACAACAACGCAGACAGCAGAAGACCCACTGACAAAACTCGCCTCAAACTTGTCTCCAGCTAGCTAGTAAAAAAAAGAATCTTATGCACAAGTAGATCATGTTGATGCAATGGTGAAGCTCATATTACCAACTTGATTAAAAAATGAATTATCAACTCGTGGAAGCCATCACCTACAGCTCTAATCAAGGAAAAAATTTGCAGATGCGGTTGCGATCACGTTAACGTTTGCGTTGACGCGGAAGCGGCTTGTAATGGAAGAATGGAACGGATCGCGCCCGACGCGGCGTGAATTTAAAAAAAAAATCCAAATTAATATATTCTAACCTTTTTTGCATTGTTTTTGTTTATGAAGCATTATTACAACATAATATAATTAAATCTATCAGAATATCATGTTTCATAAGCTATATAATTAATTCATAAAATATTCTTGGCCAATGTTTGAAAAGAACGAATGAAACGGAGATAAAAACGTTCTGACACGATGAGTTCGCGTTAAGGAACGGACAACGCGGCGAGAAGTATGTGATTTTTATTATGGCGTTCCGTAACGGGATTTCGCGGAACGACAAATCCAAAATCCTTCACAGAACAACCGTTCTGTAACGGAATGGGAGAGTTTTAATTCCATGGCTCTAATAGCTCCAAAGGATATGGACTGACCTCTTTTTTTCACCAAATTTGCCTTCCGCATGATCTTGTATTAGCATTACATACCTATAGACTATAAATCTTACTCGGGAGCGCCAAAGCTTCAACTACTAAAGCTTATGTCTCCCATGTTCTATGATCCTTTAAAAGCAGTCCCCTTCACACAGTCATACCCTCTCATGTGCTTTTGTTAGCTGCCAAAGCACCTAGCATAAACCAAAAAACACCTACATGATTGGAAAGAAATCTCCATACATATCTCTAGCATTTCTTTTACATAATATGATGCCCTTTTCCAACCTTTCTTTTCTCTTTAAAGTCCAATAAAAAGATAGAAACTTTGAAATCCAAATTTGAGGGGGAGGTCATCCACAATGATTGAGACACTTGTAACTAAAACATATCGGGCATCTTATCTGTAAAAGAGGAACTCCTTTCCATCAATAATGACACCTTCTGAAAAGAGGATTTAGAAAGTAGTTCTTACCAAAGACTTTTGACATGGACAATAATTCCTTTCATACAATTAGACACTTCCTTGCCTTTTCTTCAGGGATCTTGTTTACTTCCCGGAAAGATTGCCGAAATTTTTGAAACTCTTCATTATGTGGTTCGCCAACCAAGCCTTTTAAGATGATTTCTACTAGGAAGCTTTGAAAGTAGAGACCCAGTGTCACCTATCAGAACAATGCTCTTATTGATCTCGTGCCTTCGATATCACAACACATATGCCAATTACCAAATGTCTTGTTTCATATAATTTGACAATATAGATCTAGAAGCAATGAAATTCTACGCTTTTACTTCGTCTTGCGGGATAGATCTACTAAGAAGATGAAACAAAGATATTACGAGCTTGATTCATGGCAAACAGTTTTCAATCGTTATTGTTTTCAGGTCAATCTAAATACTCGCCTACAGATAAATTGATTATTAAAATGATTTTTCAATAATCATTGATCCTTTGATTGCATAAGAGGCAACCACCTATAGGGCCGCGTGGATTTTACCATAGTTTGTTAATTTTATTACTTAACCAAAGAGTTTATTTTTTTATTCTAATTTTTAGTGAACCCTACGTATCCTCCATTTTATGAGTGAAGAATTCCCAGCTCAAGGTCAAAATTAGCTAGGCATCTTCCCCAGTCTCATACTCTCATTAATCGATAAACTTCCACTCGCTCTTCCATTAACCACACGAGCTTTAAGCCATAGTGAGTTTATCCCAGTGAGCATAGTATTACATAGTTGGATGTCTAAGGGCTGACCAAGCCACTGATGCTTAGCTGCCCTTTTTGGATGATCTATCACACTAGGACTGACACACTATCCAGACTCCCTGATCACCTGATGAGAGAGAATCAAAGCAAATTTATTATTTGTATTAGAGCATACATAAATTATTAAAGGTTTAGCAACTGGAACACTAACACAAATACACAATACATTTCTATTCCCTACCTGAGCCATGAAATTCATAGTGTAGCAGTGCCCCGTGATACACAAATAAGGAATAGCTATAGTCCCAGCACATGGGACCATGAGAGTACTATTAGTTAGAGAGTACATGTAAATATGTAATCATATAGAATGCATCTCTGAAACAGAAGTGCTAGAAGTCAGCTAGTATGATGAAGCTAGAGGATAAGAAAGTACCAGGAGGAAGTACCGCAAGAGGTTCAATATCATCGGTAAATGGCTCATCTTTGGGAATTATCAAAGTATTGACAGCAGGCTGCTTTCGCGTGGAAATAACACCTGGTTCAACCTTTGGCTCTTTGATCTGCAATGCTTGAGATGGCCGTTCAGGTGCAGCTCTTCTATCTCTCCGACTGATTTGGGGTGAAACAGGTTGTTTCCCCTTATTTCTCACAAGAGGCTGAGGAGATCGAGTCAAAGGTTGGGCCCGTTGACTGGGGGAAGCTTCAGGCTCTCCAGGCTCCGGTTTAGGTGTCTTCAATGTACAAGAAGCCGAGGTGGGGCTATGCTGTCCATGAGACGGTGCAGCTTGATCTTGGTGTTTTAAGCGCAACCTTTTTAATGGCCTCTCAGGCTCATCCTGCATCAGAGCTGCTTCCTCAAAAACCTGCCCTTGCTAATCAGATGTAATGAAAGAGTGAATATCAAAAGGATAAACGTTGCAAAAACACTACGTGAATGACAGCAACCAATTACATACATCAACGTTTTCCGGTATCTTCTTCTTCTCTTTCTCTGCAGCCTGAAACACCAACAAGATAAAAACATATTAACCCATGCAAATTACTTGACAAAACTGAAGTGGTTGAAGGTAGAAATGGGATAGACACCTCAGTATCCTCATATTCAAAGATAGCATCCGCAAGGACTCTATAGTTTTCTTCTTCTATCAGATCCCAATTCTTGTCAAACAATTTAAGAAGCTTCCTCAGGGCAGGTTTTGTTTTTTCTTCAGGAATGCCAATATCCTTCATCGCTTTGAAAGCTGCCTTTACTTTTGGACCCGGCGCCATTTCGTACAAGTTCTCAAAATGTACACTGATCAATAATTAAAGAAGATAGATTCATCTTACTCGAATGTGAAAAGAGTCGCAAAGCACAAAAGAACCACAATTACTGAAAATACAAGAGAAGCAACACTCAAAAGGAATTATGTGGCAGTATTAAGAATTTGTCATCGTAACAACTGAGATGTTTAGCTATGCAGCATCTAATATTCAGTTACAATTTATTGCCAAAATTCTAAAAAGATATAGTATCATTCATCAACAAATCTTCATTTGCCAACAAGTGCTTTTCCTTGCAATTTCCGAGGCACGAAAACACTAAACAAGCAACAATCATGCAAGCTTACAAGATACTCCATCCCAAAAGACAACACAAAAGGCGAAACTGTGATCATTAATACTTCTAGAAATGCATTACCAACAATTCTTAAAAAGTAATGCAACAAAAGTTTTTTCAAGTACAGATTCCAGATACAACAAATTTCATTTCATATTGTGGATCATTATACAACTCCAACTGTGAGTGTCAATTCCTGGCATTCACTGCCGGTCTCAAGCCCGGATAAAGAAAGATGTGGTAGTCCCGTGGCGGCCAGACTAAAAACTTAATCACATCTAATGGACATGAACTGAAATTCGTCGTATTGTAGATCATTGTACCTTACATATAAGCAGCTAAAGTTTTAGGACATTAAGCAAAGTGACGAATGATTTAGGATAGAGCAGCAATTAGCCATTACTTCAACCCACAAAAATGGATGCACTCAAAATTTAGTAAAGCGAAATGTACATCAAACATGCCCACATCCCAAAAATAAATAGAAAATAAAAATGAAACGGTCGAATTAAAAAGTCAAAAACTGGAAAAACAAAGAAGATGATACCTGCTACGACCCTTTTATCTATAGATTTTCAATATTTATGGAATTTTCCGGAGCTCAACAGAAACCTGCAACAACAATTTAAAAATAAAAATCAATTTATACAGTATAAACATAAAAAATATACCAAAAAATACCAAAGCGGGAGAAAAAAATAGGGAAAAGGGATAATTTTTTTTTTACACTACATTAGAGTTTGTTCAACATGCAAGCAATTAAAACTGATGATATCCCAAAATTGAACTGAAATGTCAGAGAATTATCCCAAAACAAACAGATGAAAGTACATAAATCGTCGCACAAAAAATGGAGAAAAATGGGGAAAGATGGGAGAAAGGAAGCGTAAATAGAGAGCTAAGAGTGGAAATCTTACGAGCATTTGGGGGGCACGGAAGCAAGATTTTGGAGGAGAGAGAGTGAGTACAGTTGAAGAGTGTCAGTGACGAGAGAGGATTTTTGGGTTCTGGGTTTTTGTGAGAAAGAGAGGGAAATTGAATGAAAGAAATGTTGTCATTCTTGTGAAAACTAGCAATGTTCTATTCTCTCCAAGTAATTTTTAAAAAAAGATCTCTCTAAGTAGATTGACTATTGAGGATGTTTTACCATATTGAAATTTTTAATTGGAGGCACTTTGGTTTCGTAAGGTCTTGGCTGAGATCGTCTAAGTCGAGCAAGTGGCTGAGATCGTCTAAGTCGAGCGAGTGGCTGAGACGGTCCAACACTATACCGTCATTTCGCAACAATAACGGTTTCGATGATCATCCGCCCACCGTCCATCTTCACGCCAATGGCAACGGGCCAACGGCTTCAATACTTCTCCCTCTCTCGGTTCCCACTCTCTCTCCACCCACTTCACAGCCTGCTGGTAAGTTTGTGCCTATAAACATATGTTTATGCTATAAACTGATATATTTATGCTCATAATAAACTAATCGGCGCGTCTTCACCTTCCTCCTCTTCTTCTTCATCATCATCACTTTCTTCCCCATCACTTTCCTGCCCATCAGCTTCCTCCTCTTCATCTTGCTCCACTTTCTTTTCATCCTCATCAGTTGCTTCCTCATTACCTCCCTCCTCAGCAGAATTATCAGATTTTGTTTCCTCATCAGTCTCCACAACGACTTGACTAACACTAGAAGGCGGAACAGATGCAGCAACTGAAGATTTTGTCAATTCACCACATCTTGACATAGGAACTTCATCAGTAATAGCTTTAGAAGTACCTGAATCCATAGGAATCTCATTGGAAACTGTAAAATAATGAATCAGTATAGTCAGTAACCTGTAAAATCTATAATCAAAAACCTCAAAAAAGTATGTAATCAATACAAAACTCAAGTAATACATTAACATCCAAATTGATCAGTAACCTCTAAAAATAATAGTAGTAACATATATCAATTCAAATAGGTAACACCTATATAACTACATTTGTAACGTCTAAATAAAATTTCACATCTTACTAAGTTCGTCAACAAATGAATATCCTCTACACATTGTAATCAGTAACCTCAAAACAGTGTATAGCCTGTAAACTCAAATAAAACCAGTAACACCTCACTTTATAAACAGTTTCCTCAAAAACAAACTTAAATGAATAGTAACCTCCAAAAATTGATCAGTTCCTCCAAAAATAATAGTCGGTAACATATATCAATTCAAATAGGTAACACCTATAACTACATCAGTAACGTCTAAATAAAATTTTACATCCTAATAACTTCATCAACAAATGAGTATCCTCTACACATTGTAATCAGTAACCTCAAAATAGTATATAGACAGTAAACACAAATAAAACCAGTAACACCTCACTTTATAAACAATAACCTCAAAAACGAACTTAAACGAATAGTAACCTATATCTAACTCAATCAGTAACCACAATAAAATGTGAATTACATTCTTGATTGATCAACGAAACTAAATTTTCAAAAATTTAAAATACATAATCTCGTAACAATCTCGTAATCTAGGTTTTCAACACTTCAAAAATAACTAATTTAACGAGGTTACTAATGTCGAACTACAAAAGTTACTAGATACTTCAATAGGAGTTACGAATCTTAAAATAATTCAAATTACACAGAAAAATGCAAAAACAAAAGAAAAAACTAAAAAACACCTGAAGATTCTTTATCAATTAATTGAGTTGCTCTGATTTCGCCTCCACAAACAACAACCTTCACTTTCGGCATGATTTAAGACGAAGAATCCATGCAAAATATGAAAATGAACCTTTAAAAAGGCTGAAAATAAGAAATTACCGATGTTAATGGAGGTTTTCTTTTTTTTCAACGAATGTTAATGGAGGTTTTAAGAACAAATAAAAAAACAACAAATAGGAAACGTGATTACATGTTTAAACATGGTTTTTAATTACAGTTACCGCCAACGTGTAAAAGTGGGTGGTAACGTTCAAAAGCGTTGGGCCCATTAATTTTAAATGAAAAGCGCTCGCCTGGACTGGACTCTAAGCTCAACTGGACTGGGCCGACCACACGCGAAATTATAGGTGTGGCCGGCCGTATATGAGAATTTGTGTATATTATTATTATTCATATGTCTATGCATGATTGTATGATTTAATGCTTTAATCACCTCACATGATTATTATTGCTAATCAAGACCTAAAAAACTGTTCTAATATTAATCAGATAATTTGGACAACCTGTTAGGAACCTTGAAATTTTGATTGCATAATAACTTATCACTAAAAAGTAGTCTTTTATGTGTTTCATGAACCAACCTAGACTAAATTACTTTAAGGGTGTATGAAAATATTATCTGGTTATTCTATTGCATAAAACTTGACATGAATCAATATTTAGTAGAGCGAATATGGTTCATTATGACCGTATTCGTACCCTCACCCCCGAACTCAATCTATGGTTCATTGACCATCTATGGAGTCAGGACGGAGAAATCTACATTGGACAAGTCCCTAATTTGTCCCTACGATTTCCCAATATCCAATTAGATTTATGATTCTTCCTTTAAAGATTTGTTGGCGACTTCAAAAACGTTTTTAATAAAACCTTTACAATGAGATAGTCAAATACGCGTTCACACCGCGTAGGCGAAATAAAAACACGCCTACAATTTGGCGACTCCACTTGGATGGATTTTAAAACATTATTTTTTTTAAATGAGTGGGTGAAACTCGAAAAATATGACTCATACTCTTTTTATGCATTAGAATGGCATACAGTTTTGAATAAGCTTGGCTATTGTTTAAGCCACCATAAGGACAAGCTACCTTGCCTCATTAGCGCATGTTCTATGCGTGAGGGCACCCGGGGGGGTTTGCGCTTTGTCCATCCAAAAAGCTTCTTGAGCAATAGTGTTGGATCTTAGTCATAAGCAAACCTACCCAACCATGGCATTGTTCTCTTGTTCCTGACTTGAGAACTGGAGTGCGTCTTACACGTGGCAACCTTTTTCAATCTCTTAGTCATGGACCCTTTTCAGCCTAATCTGAACTTGGCCATAGTTTCAAACGTATAACTTGACTTTATGATGAGAACTTTTGCATCCATGTTATATGACATTTGCTTGTGATTGCAATTTTTGCCTGTTATTAACTTGTCAAATTATCGTTGTTATGCATTGCGTCTAAAATCGCGTTTAAAAAAACAAATAAAAGATCGTCAATTGGCCAAAACCTCGCCTAAATCCCTGAAAAACATGTCGGGGGAGCAGTGCGCCAAGCGCATTAAGTTGCGCCTGATGCACTGCTCCCGCGCTAGACGCACGCACTAGAGGAAAAAAGATCAAGGGCTGCTATGCAAGGGCTGCGGTTATCTGAAAAACGCATCCCCTAATCCATCTGAAACAAGAAGAAAAAACAAAGAATTAAGGATTGCGGTTAGAGAAAAAACCGCAACCCTTTATCAAAAAGGGTTGCGGTTTTTGAATTAACCGCAACCCTTAATGGAAGGGCTGCGGTTAATTCAAAAAACGCAGCCCTTCTTCTTCCTTTTTTTTTTCGAATTCTTTGGCTCATTAACCTTAACCCCAACATTTTCCCGCAAAACGTGACATTTCCCACAATACCCTAACTTTTCTCCTCTCTCCCCGATTCTCCCTCTCTCTCGTTGTAGCTCTCCGACATTATTCCGCTTGATGAAGCTTCTCATTCGCCCAGCAACGCTGCTGCTACTACTTCGATAAAGTCGTGCTTCTTCAAATGCATGTCCAGGTAATTTCGTTCGAATTTTGTTGCTGTATTTCTGTTTCGTTTTTTGGTTTCCTAGATTTGGGGATTTTTATGGTCTTCTTTGATTTATTATTGTTTTCTTTGATTCAAAAAGTTCTCGGTCACCTCGATTTGCTGGCGAAACAAAGTTCTTCCAGTTGGAAAAAAAGGCATCAATCTATGGTATTTTGTTACACTTTTACACTGATTTTGTTGTGTTAATCTGCTCCGTTTTATGTAATTATTTTTGGTTTATAATTTATAATTTATCTCTCAACTCTTGTTTTTTTACTCTGTTTTCTTGATGATTGCTTGTTTCTTTATATGGGTCTTTATCTTTTCTTTAATTTCTTGAAAATTCGCCTTGGTTGAACATTTTCGAATACTTCCTCTACTTCTGGGTTTCCTGGGTTTAATTCTTATCTTTCAGAGATTCAAGGTTTCCTCTTTTCTGGGCAAAAATAGAGCAGCAACAGCGAAACTCAAGGGTGGTAATCAGAAGATATCGAAGATATGCAACATGGCCCTTCTCCTGTCAAACAACTTCAGGTACAATTGCCAAATTTCTCCTTTTTTCCCTTATTTTCTTGTAATTTTACATTTGTGTTTTTTTATACACTCTTAATTTGAGGTTTTCTTTCTTGTTTTACTGGGATTTTGTTGATAATTGCTTGTTTCTTTTTATGGGTCTTTATCTTTTCTTTCATTTCTTGAAAATTCACATCTAGGCTTTCATTATAACCCCCCAATTCGAGATTTCTATGCTTTCTTTTCCATCAAATTATGGATTGTGATAATTTTTTAGACGGGTTTGAGAAATTTCTTGAGATTGAAAGTGGGTCTTTTGTTATTCAAAGTGCATTCTATCTGAGTGGCGTATTATGTGGAATGTGAGTTTTCTTGTGTGATCAAGAATTTTTGTACTTTGGATTTAGGGTTTGGATGTTACTTTTTTTTACACAATCTTGACTAACTCGCTAAATTTGTTCACTGAATTTTCTTTGTAAATACTTGTTGATAAACAGGGTTGATCTGTTGCCAATATGGATTTGGATGTCTTTTTTTATTCTTGAATAAGGAATTTAGGTTTGTTTTCGCTTGATGGGATCATCATGTGTCTCATTTGTTTCCTCCAAAGAAGGGTTATATCAAAACTAAGATGATTATTGCTTATTGGTTGTAGTTCATTAGTTTTAGTCTTTGTATCAGTGGTTGCTGGAATGCATTACTTGTATCAAACACTCGGACAAAGAAGTATCAAAGTTGTTGATGGTTCACTTTTCATGATTTGCTTGTTAACTTGTATTGCTGATTTGCTGGAGATGGGAATAATTGAAAGGAGGACAAGACTGCTTTCAAAGTGCTGCAATTTTTATTTGTAATTTGTAATTGATTGAAATGTTGAGCCTTGATGGAAATGTAATTGATTTGATATTGAAACGTAGTTGCTATGTCTTGAACATTGAAAGTTTTCACTGGGGATTGCACTGGGGATTCTTCTTTGGGAAATTGATATGGGCAAAGTCAAGTATCGCCGGAGACCATGGAATTGTTGGAGAGTCCTTAGGGGAAAACGAGAGTTTGGATTGAAAAATAAAAAGTTTAAATTTATGACTCAAAAAATGTAGGTGGGAAAAGGCTTTAATGAGGCTAGGTTCAGACTCGAGTCTATGTCGGGATCTAGAAAGAGTATGCTCCTAAACTCTAGAAAATCAAATCATTAGACCTTGACTAATTTTATTTTATTGAAGCGGTCGGACCTTGAGATGAGGATTCCTACGTATCCTTGCAGAATCAGACCATTCGTAGTTCCGAATCCGATGTCTTTTTTTTTTATTATTTTTTTTTTTGTACCCTAACTTTTGCCTAGGCCGCCCTTTCGGGTTTTCAACCTAGCGGGCTTGGGCATACTTTGGAGAAGGAGTTAGGGTTGATGAAAGGTTGAAAGGTTTAAGGCTTAGATGAAGGTTGAATTGGCTAAGTAAAGGTAAGGATCATGGATTAAAGGGGTTGAATGAGGGGTAGAACTTGTGTGCAAGCCCCCTAGCTTGACTTTTTTTTATTCTTTTTGCCTTTGGCTCTTTCTTTTTTGCATCTTTTGCGTTTTCTTTTGCTTTTGCTCTTTTTTTCGCACTTTGATTTTTATTCACTTTTTTTTATTTTGCCTGGCATTGATAAATTTTATGTAGTAAGGCTTGCACACAAGTTTGGTTGAGGGTATTGGAAGGCTTGAAGGATATCTGTGGAGCTTTGATGTTGAAGGGATTGTTTGGTTTATGGAGATGATGGTTTAAGGATGATGGCTTATGGAAGGTGATGGAGGAAGAGGGAATAACTCCTGATCCAAAGTATGTCCATTTTTTTTCATTAATCTCTTTTTTCAGATCTCTTTTTATTGTTGTTAGTCAAGTTCATTAGGTCATTTGAGTTTCATCATTGAATTAGAAGCATAAATAAAATGATGGAAGGCCAATGAAAATGAAAATAAAATTGAAATGAAATGAAAGGCTATAATAGATGAAGTCCTATAGTGACATAGACTCGATGGGAAAGGACAAAAATGGCTTAGGGTAAGGACTCTCTGACTCAACCTAGGAAACCAAAAATAAAAGACTAAGCCTTTGAATTGTTGATGCACTGCCTCAGGGGTTGTTGGTTATGTTGATTCTCGTTGTAGCAAGTATTAGAAGTCTGTTGCCATCGATCATGTTTCGCATCGCATTGATGATATTCGACACTAGATGTCAAGTGGAATTTTTATGTTGGAATTTGTAATAGAAATATAGGTCGCACCTTTTGAATTTTCTTTTAAGTGCAGGGTTTGGAGTAACCCTATAGAAGTGATCACGCCTCTAATGTGAAGGCGATAGACCTTATGGAAGTGATCGCGCCTCTATTGTGAAGGCGGTCAAAGTAATCTTCATGACTCTAAATGAAGTCGGGGTGGTGATAGTGCGATTGATGAGCTTTAGAGTAGGCTCACATTTTTGTTCCTCCATTCGGCGCTCCTAAGTTGTAATATCTCGACCGGTCATGAACAAAATCGAGTAGACCTCGCTTGCAAGATTTTAGAAATGAATTCCGAAATGAGAAATGAAAATGAGAAATGGAAATGGGAGATGAGAAATGGAGATAAAAATGGGGAATTAAAATAGAAAATAAAAATGGAAAATGATTTTGAAATGGAAATGGAAATGGTTATGGGATTTGGAATAGTATAGACTTGACCATGATGGAGACATGGGCCTAACTATATGCAAATGCAGATTGAACTGGACTGGACTATGCAAGCTGACTGGATTGGGTTTTGGTGATGATAGGAGAGACTAGACTTTGAACTTACGGGTGAGCAAGTAGGCTAGACTTTAAGGAAGGCTGGACAATAAGGGAGACTAGACTCTTAACTTAAGGCAAGCAGGCTAGACACCTAGACTTTGAACTTACGGGTGAGCAAGCAAGCTAGACAGCTAGACTTCGGAACTTACATTAGACTAAGCGGGCTAGACTCGAAAATTGCCTATGGACTTATGAAATGCTAAACTTTGAACTTACGGGTGAGCAAGCAGGCTAGACACAAAGGAAGGCTGGACAAAAACAGAGACCAAACTCTTAACTTAAGGCAAGCAGGCTTGGCAACTAGACTTTGAACTTACGGGTGAGCAAGCAGGCTAGACAACTAGACTTCGAAACTTACATTAAACTAAGCAGGCTAGACTCAAAAATTGCCTATGGACTTAAGGAATAATAGACCTTGAACTTACGGGTGAGCAAGCAGGCTAGACACATAAATTGCCTATAGACTTAAGGAATGCTTAGACCTTGAACTTACGGGTGAGCAAGCAGGCTGGACTTTAGAGGAATCTGGGCTACTATGAACTTCTGAAGGAGTTACACTTAACTAGGGCCTACATGGAGATGCAAACTAGACCTAGAATATGAATTGGGCCTAGATGGACCTAAGTTTGGATTAGATTAACATATAGGTTTGATATAGACTTGGAGATGCATATGGGCTTGACAGTGGAAATAGACTAGGATTGGACTTAGAATGGAATGGACTGAGACTAGATTTGGACTGGGCTTGACATAAACCGGGGTTCACGTAAAGATGCAAATGGACCTAGATTTGACATGAGCTAGATTTATATGGGCTTAGGATGGACTCTAATGAATGCATGGACTCGAATTAGATGGACCCTACATAAATGCAAAATGGACTCTAATGCACATGGGCCTAGAATGAATGCAAGTGAATCAGATTGATTGGATGGGATTCGATGAAGGTGTTTAGAATGGGCTTAGAATTTTCGAAATTCGTTTTTTGAAAAGGGACCCCTTGTTTTTATCTTTCGTTAGGAAAAGATGATGGATTAATTTTGAAGAATATTTTTTTTTTGAAATGTTGTGGTATGATGATGATTAGTAAATGTTTTTTGAAAAAGGTAGAATAGACATGGGTGTAGGATTGATTTTGAAAAGATGTAAGTTTTTGAAATTGATGAATATGGAAAGGTAGAATTGACAGGAATAGCAGGGATGAAATGAGAAGAGGTAGACATGCATGACAACTCTAACTCTACAATGACCCTTTAGATGCATTTTTTTTAGATGGACTTGAACTTGCATGAAAAGACTGAATTTTTTTTGAATATGATACGATGCAAACTTGTTATCTTAGACTCGAACAAAGATGAAACAACCAATAAGCATGGGACGAATAGACTGCGTGCCACGCAACTAGTGCGCGCGGCGCGCAATCTATGCGTCTGGTGCATGGACGTTGCGCCAGGCGCAACTTAATGCGTCTGGCGCAATGCTCTGCGGCACGCTCATTGATAGATTGACGAAGGTTCGGGCGAAAACGACGATTTGTTTTAGACGCGAGTTGCAATAATTTCGAGCGTAAAGCATATTAGCAGGCAAAAATTGCAATCACACATAAATGTCAGGTAACATGGATGCAAAAGTTCTCAACCTAAAGTCCAGTTCTATATTCAACTATTGGTCAGGTTTAAGTTCAGTCTGAAAAGGGTCCATGACTAGGAGATTGATCCCACGCTTCGTACCCCTGCTTAAAGAGGTGGCCACATGTAAGACGCACTCCAGTCTCAAGTCAGGAACAAGAGAATAATGCCATGGTTGGGTAGGTTTGCTTATGACTAAGATCCAACACTATCGCTCAGGAAGCTTTTTGGAAGGACAAAGCGCAAACCCCCCCGCGGGGGTGACCTCACACATAGAACATGTGCTAATGAGGCAAGGTAGATTGTCCTTATGGTGGCTGAACAGTAGCCATGCATATGCAAACTTGTATATTATTCAAAGGCATAAAATAAGAATGAATCGTATTTTTCAAGTTTCACCCACTCATTTAAAAAATTAATTTTTTAAAATCCTCCCCAGTGAAGTCGCCAAATTGTAGGCGTGTTTTTATTTCGCCTACGCGGTGTGAGCGCGTGTTATATTTGACTACCCCACTGTTAAGGTTTTATTGAAAATTGTTTTGAAAGAAGTCGCCAACAATTCTTTTTAGGAAGAATCATAAACCTAATTGGATATAGGAAAATCATAGGGACAAATTATCCAATGTAGATTTCCCCGTCATGACTCCATAGATGGTCAAAATGAACCAAAGATTGAGTTCGGGGGTGAGGGTACGAATATAGTCATAATGAACCATATTCGCCCAAAGTTGACCTCTACTAAATATCGATTCATTGCAGATTTTAGGCCAAAGAATAATCAAATAATGTTTTATACACCCTAAAAATATTAGTCTAAGTTGGTTCAGGAAACACATAAAAAGACTAATTTTTAGTGACATGTTATTATGCAATCAATATTACAAGGCACTTAGCAGGTTGTCCAAATTAATCTGATTAATGTTAGAACATTTATTTAGGTCTTTGATTAGCAATAATAACATGTGGGTGATAAAAGCAATAAAGCAGGACAATCATATAATATGCATAGAATGATCAGGCAGACATATAATATACAAAGGCATGAATAATAATAATATGAAATATAAAATAAAGTATAGAAAAGAGGTTAGAATATACATTATAGCGATTTTATATTAAAGATCTACATCAGAAAGAAAACTGTTAGTAACTTCAATATAAAAATAATTTATTTAAGGACCCTCAGGATTATACCGTGGCTTGGGTCTATGAGATTGACAACCTTCGGGACGAGCAATCGTGAAGCCTGAAAATCTGAATGTATGAAAGTATGTAGATTGAATGTGTTTGTATTTGAAAGTATGAGTTTTGTAGGGAGATTTTGTAGAGAGATTCGTAAGATATTCGTAATATGTTCGTCGAGTGTTAATGTGAAAAATCCGTTTTTTCTTCTGTTCGGAAATCAGGCCTATTTATAGGGAAAACGGCACTGCGCCTCACGCGCTGGCTGCGTCTGGCGCAGCTGATGTGGCAAGCGCATGACGTGGCATGACCAATAAAAAGTGTACACGTGGTACGCGCTTTTAGAAAAGATAAGAAAGAAATTCCGCGTCTCAAACAGAGAATTGCGCTTGACGCAAGCCTCTACATGAAACAGAAGTCTACGGGGCAGTTCTGGTGCTTAGCACAGCCTGTGCGCTTGGCGCAGCCTACTTGGAAGTCCACATGGCAGGACACGTGCGCTCAGCACAGTCAGCTGCGCTCAGCACAGTCAGCTGCACTCAGCACAGTCAGCTGCGCTCAGCGCACCGCCTTGTTTTTGATAGTTTTTTGATATAAACGCGTTTTAAAGATTTTCTTTTATGTTTTAACTCCGGAAATCTGATTTTACGGGATAAAATCCGATTTTGACTTATAAAAAATATCTTTTGAAAATATTTATTTATTAAAATAAATCAATTAATTATCAATTAATTGGGCTTTTCAAAGAATTGGGCTCAAATACAATTAATTATCATGAATAATTAATTGGGCTTTAAAATAGGACTTTAACACTTTTCGAAATGGTTTTGAATAGCTTTTCAGACTGCTCTGCCCTTGGATCGGACCAATTAAGACCACGGTATGTTTCATCATCGGATCCTTAAATGGGGAGACACGATTATGTGTCTACACCTATCCTCAACGGTTGGTGGAGAGAAAATTGAGTGACAAGTTCACCAAGTTCCTCAATGTGATGAAGAGCCTTCAAATCAACATTCTTTTCCTTGAGGCCATGTCTCAAATGCCGGCCTATGCTAAATTTTTGAAGGAGATCCTCTCCAACAAATGGAAGCTTGAAGATGAGCTTATCACTTTGCCATTCCAAGTAAGTGCTTTAGTGCAACGTGCTATGCCCAAGAAGCAAAGAGACCCCGAGAGCTTCACCTTGCCGGTGAAGATAGGTGATCTAGAGCCTAAGGGTGCATTGGCCGATTTAGGAGCGAGTGTGAGTTTGATGCCACTATCCATAGCTAAGCACCTTAACTTTCCTCTTCATCCCACGCGGAAAACTATTCAATTGGCGGACCGCACTGTGAGAGTACCCCATGGTGAGTTGGAGGATGTGCCAATCCAAGTTGGGCATGTGTTTGTGCCTTGTGATTTTGTGGTGATGGATATGGAGGAAGTTCCGGAGACTCCTCTTATTCTTGAAAGAGAGGCTCTAAAGACATTGGGTGCCGTGATAAATTGCAAAAATGATACAATCACGGTTGAGGTAGCCAATGAGCGGGTTGTATTTGAGTTCTCTAAAACTTTGAAGAGACCTATGATAGAGAGAATATGTCGGGTCAATCTAGTAGAGAGTGAGATAGAGGATTTTGAGAGAGTGGTTCACACCGGGGATGAGTTGTATGCCTCTGTTACCGAGGCTCCGAGCTTGGACATGGAAGAGGTGAATGAATTCTCCATGCTTCTTGACACTACCATTGAGGAGACACAAGATGAAGCATTTGAGGTTCTAGCTACATCTATTGATAAAGAGGAGTGTTCTAAGCCTCCTCCCAAGGTAGAGTTCAAACCCCTTCCATCCTCTCTAAAATATGTTTTTCTTGATGATGCATGTACTTATCCTATTATTGTCAACTCGAGTCTTGATGATATCTCTATATTAAAATTGATTGAGATATTACAAAAATATAAAGATGTCATTGGGTACTCGATTGATGACCTTAAGGGGATAAGCCCTTCTCTTGCTATGTATCATATCCATCTCACCGATAGTAATGCCTCATCCAAAGAGCATCAGAGAAGGCTCAATCCCAACCTCAAAGAGGTTGTGACAAAAGAGATTATGAAATTGCATGACGCGAGAATCATCTATGCTATCTCAGATAGCAAGTGGGTGAGCCCGATTCACGTGGTTCCTAAAAAAAGAGGCATGACTATTGTTGAGAATGAGAAAGGAGAAACTATTTCTACTAGAACTGTTACCGGGTGGAGGGTTTGCATTGATTATAGGAAGTTAAATAAATCCACCCGCAAGGACCATTTCCCTCTCCTGTTCATTGATCAAATGTTGGAAAGGCTTGCTTGTCATTCACACTTTTGTTTTCTCGATGGTTATTCCGGATTCTTTTAAATCCTTATTCATCCAGATGACCAAGAGAAAACCACCTTTAATTGTCCTTATGGGACATTCACATATCGAATGATGCCCTTTGGTTTGTGTAATGCCCCATCTACTTTTCTGAGGTGTATGACAACAATCTTCTCCGGCATGCTAGAAGATTCTATTGAGGTGTTTATGGACGATTTTAGTGTGTGTGGTTGGTCTTTTGATACATGTCTTGTTAATCTTGAGTGTGTATTGAAAAGGTGTCAAGAGACGAACATCGTTCTGAATTGGGAGAAGTGTCACTTTATGGTCGAGGAAGGCATTGTCCTTGGGCATAAAGTGTCAAAGAAGGGCATTGAAGTGGATCCGACAAAGGTTTCGGTTATTGAGAAGCTTCCGCCACCGAATTCGGTGACGGAAGTTCGTGCTTTCCTTGGTCATGCGGGTTTTTACCGGCGTTTCATCAAGGATTTTTCTCAAATAGCCAAACCATTGACGAATCTACTTCAAAAGGATGTAGATTTTGAGTTTGATGAGTCTTGTATTAAGGCTTTTAAAACTTTGAAAAAGGCCCTCACTTCTGCCCTTATTGTTCAAGCTACGGATTGGAGCTTACCTTTTGAACTGATGTGCGATGCTAGTGATTTTACAGTGGGCGTTGTTCTTGGGCAACGCGAGGAAGGAAGGCTACATGTGATAGCCTATGCAAGTAGGACCTTGGTTGATGCTCAACGGAATTATGCAACTACGGAGAAAGAGATGTTGGTCGTAGTCTTTGCTTTTGACAAATTCCGGTCTAACTTGACCTGCAATTAGGCTATTGTGTATACGAATCATTCTGCGGTCCGTTATTTGATCAGTAAGAAAGATGTAAAGCCTCGGCTCATTAGGTGGGTGCTGCTTCTTCAAGACTTTGATTTTGAGATGAAGGAGAAAAAGGGGACGGAAAATGTGGTAGCTGATCATCTTTCTCGTCTCCCTCTTGATGAGAAGGTCTTGGATCCTGACGAGACCCCTATTAAAGAAGATTTGATAGAAGAAGCTTTATTCGCCATTATGAATAATGAGATTTCATGGTTCGTAGACTAAGCGAACTACTTAGCTTGTGGGATTGAACCTCATGGTTTCAATTCTCAACAAAGGAAGCGATTTTTCAAGGAAGCTTCGAGGTTCTATTGGGATGGCCCTCTTTTGTTTAAGAAGTGCGTCGACGGTGTTTTTAGAAGATGTGTGCCTAATTATCAGATCACTTCGGTGTTGCATCATTGCCATACCTTGGCATGTGGAGGGCATGGTGGAGCAAGCAAAACTGTTGCTAAGGTGCTCCAATGTGGTATGTTTTGGCCTTCGTTGCAAAAAGATGCTCATGAGTTTGTTTTGAGTTGTGATTGATGTCAAAGGAGTGGTGGCATTACAAAAAGACATGAGATGCCTCAAAAAAAAACATTCTCGAGGTTGAGCCCTTTGATGTATGGGGAGTTGACTTCATGGGTCCTTTTGTCCCTTCTTTGGGCAACGTGTACATCCTTGTTGCGGTTGACTATGTAACTAAGTGGGTTGAAGCCATCGCCTCCCCCACCAATGACCACAAGGTTGTAACCACTAGTAGAATAAATGCTTATTGCCGCGGTGGTATTGCTGCGGTTCTACCCATACGCAGCAATATATCACGACAAAAGAAAAGGTAAAATATAAAATAACCATATTGCTGCGGTTTTTGTAAAAAACCGCAGCAATATGGTTCCAACGGAAACTTTTTGCAAATAGTTGACCATTTGACCAACCATATTGCTGCGTTTTCTACAGAAAACAGCAGCAATATATTTCCAACGGATTTTTTTGAAAAAAGTGGTATATTTTTAAAAAAAATTATTTTAATGTATTGTTGCGGTTTCTGACAGAAACCGCAGCAATATATTAAAATAATATTAAAAAAAATATTATTTTAATATATTGCTACGGTTTCTGACTGAATCCGCAGCAATATCTTTGCCAGATCTGGAAAAAAAACACGGGTTTATTTTGTTTTGCTTCACTATTTCTCTCGACTCTCGCTCTCTACTCTCACACTCTCACACTCTCTCTCTCTACTCTCACACTCTCTCACTCTCTTACAATTTCCGGCGAAAAGGTTCCATTTTCCGGCGAAAAGGTTTCGGTTTCCGGCGACAAGGGTCACATTACTCGCGTTTTTCCGGCGAGAAGGGTTTTCGCCCCTCTTTGGTGCGGTTTTCTCCTCCACCGACGGGTTTTCGCCCTTCTTTTCCACCGACGGGTTTTCGCCCCTCTCCTCTACTCCGTTCACAGCCGCCACTACCATTCTTCACCGCCAGCTCCACCTTCCCCTTGTCATAGAAGGTTAGTTTTTCATAATTTCTAATTAATTTTCAATTTTCTTATTTAATAGTGCTTTAATAAAAATTTTGGCTTAAATAGTAGTTAAAAATGCTCAATATAATGTATATATATGATTAGTTATAAGATTTAAGGATTAAAAACTAGTTTTGTGATGATTTTGCTTAAGTTTTTGTATGCCCTAGAATGTTATACGGGATTGTTTTTGCATAAGTTTGGTGAATTATTTGAAGTGATATGTATAATGGGATTATTTTTGCAATGCCTTCATATTGATAGACTCACCAATGGGAAGGGGAAGAGAAATCTAAGGCATGGTTTGGTATTTGTTGTTTGGTGATGACTTGAAATCGCTTAAATACGATTGTTTGTATGTATAATGCGATTGTTTTTGCAATGCCTTCATATTGATAGACTCAGCAATGGGAGGGGAAGGGAAACCTAAGGAATGGTTTGGTAATTGTTGTTTGGTGATGACTTGGAATTGCTTGAATGCGATTGTTTTTATGTACATCATAATGCCTAGATACCCGTTCAAGATTTACTCATTAGGAGTAAGTCTTGAATAGTCCCCGTTTTGGGACTGTTCTTAAACGTCACATCTCACTTAGGTAGTAAATGTGTGTTGATTCTTTGATTCTAAGTGAAATACGGTTAATCATTTCCCTGATTTGTTCTCCGAGTGCATATAAGATAAGCAATTATCTTCATCGTGTACTTGGAGAACTGAAGGGAAATGCTGCCGAATTTTACTTAGAATCAAAGATGATACATGCATTCACTAGTGGGATTGGACGTTTAAGGATGGGTTAGGTTGGAGTGATAAGGACCCAGTTTAAGCATGCATTGAATATTAGCTTGTTGTGTTATATTTATGTGAATTTTTTAATTGATAATAATTTTTTATGTATGTATGTATGTGTGGGGGTTTTTAGAAATGGATCGAAGTTGGATGTATGGAAAGCGGAATACGTTGGAGTTCGTACAAGGTGTGAATGAGTTTTGTAAACGTGCTGTAGAGCATCAACAACTTACTTGCGAGGATGAGATTTATTGTCCATGTGTTGATTGCTACAATGTGAATACGATTTATGATATTAGGTTAATAAGAGATCATATTATTCGTCGAGGATTTAGGGCTGAGTATTATATTTGGTTATGGCATGGTGAGAAGGGAAAATATACTCAGAATAGGGTTATTGTTGATGTTGGCACTAGTAACTCATTAGAGACTGATATGTCGAATGTTGGGGCTGAGAATGAAGTTGTGATTGAAGATCATGTTAGGATTGAAGGTGATGATGTAGTAGGTAATGAAAATGACCACGGAGATAATAGTGACACTGAGGATGAAGAGTTTGGTGATGATCGATTAGGTGAGATGTTGGAAGGGGCCCGTGACCATTTTAATGAGCGGCTACGAGTGTTTGAAAGTTTGTCTGAAGCTGCTGGAAAACCCCTTTATCCAGGGTGTACAAAATACACTCAATTGAGTGGGGTTTTAACCCTTTTCAACATCAAAGCGAAACATAATTTGACTGATGTAGGCTTCACAGAACTCTTAGAAGCTTTACAAGATATGTTTCCTGAGGGTAATTTATTACCAAAATCCACCTACTATGCCAAAAAATTAATGTGTCCTTTGGGTTTAGAATATGAGCGGATTGATGCATGTTCGAATGATTGCGTGTTGTATCGAAATGAGTATGCGAACCTTTATGAATCACCGAGGTGTGGTAAGTCCCGCTATAAATTGCCGGATGGGGTTGAGCCTAGGCCGGGCAATACGGGTCCTTCTGCGAAAGTTTTGTGGTATCTTCCAACTGTGCCAAGGTTTAGGAGGCTCTTTTCTATCAAAGAAGATGCAAAGAACCTAAGATGGCATGCTGATCGAAGAAAGAAAGATGGGATGCTTAGGCATCCAGCAGATTCTCCTCAATGGAAGGCTATAGATTCCAGATATAGGGAATTTGGTTAGGAAGCTAGGAACTTGAGACTTGCATTGTGTACGGACGGAATGAACCCTTACGGTACTTTGAGTAGTCAACATAGTACTTGGCCTGTTCTTTTAGTGATATACAATCTTCCTCCATGGTTGTGCATGAAGCGGAAGTATATTATGTTGTCTGTCTTAATTTCTGGGCCTAAGCAGCCAGGAAATGATATAGACATCTATCTTGCACCTCTCATCGAAGATCTCAAAAAGATGTGGAATGAAGGTGTTATGGTGTTTGATGCGTATTCCAATGAAGATTTCAGGCTTCGTGCTATGCTATTCAGTACTATAAATGATTATCCTGCTTATGGCAATTTGTCGGGGTATAAGGTCAAAGGAAAAAAGGCATGTCCCATTTGTGAGAATGGTATGGAGGCTACACATTTGCCACATTGTGGGAAACATGTCTATATCATTAATAGGCAATTTCTACATAATTCTCATCCATATCGAAAGAAAAAAGCACCATTTAAAGGGTTAGTTGAAAATGCTGCAGCTCCTAGACCGTTGACCGGAAAAGAGGTTTATAATCGTGTTAAGGGGATGGGCACAATATTTGGTAAGGGGGTTAAAACTTCGGAAGACGATGGTGTCATTTGGAAAAAAGAGTCTATATTCTGGAGACTTCCTTATTGGAAATACTTACCAGTTAGACATTGTCTCGATGTAATGCATATTGAAAAAAATGTTTGTAATGCAATTATTGGTACTCTGTTGAATATGCCGGGAAAGACTAAGGATGGTTTGAAGGTTCGCAGAGATATGGAGAAATTGAAGATTCGACCTAATTTATGGCCAAAGGTTAAGGAAAAAGCTAAGAAAGGAAAGGGAACAACAACGTATTTGCCTCCAGCTTGTTATACATTGTCTAGGCAAGAGAAACGATGGTTATGTGAGTGTTTATATGGTATTAAGGTTCCCACTGGATACTCATCTAACATGAGAAGACTTGTTTCTTTGACTGATCTGAAATTAATTGGGCTGAAGTCCCATGACTGTCATGTGTTGATGCAAGTGTTTTTGCCGATTGCAATACGCGGGATTCTTCCAAAACATGTCAGGCTTGCCATCACGAGGTTGTGTTCATTTTTCAATACCATATGCAACAAGGTACTTGACCCTGATAAGTTGGATGCTTTGCAAAATGAGGTGGTGATAACACTTTGTCAATTTGAGATGTATTTTCCACCTTCTTTTTTTGACATTATGGTTCACTTAGTCCTTCATTTGGTAAGAGAGATTAAACTGTGTGGCCCTGTATTTTTAAGATGGGCATACCCTTTTGAGAGACATATGGGTTCTTTGAAAAAGAAAGTGAGGAACCCAAAGAAGACCGAGGCGAGTATTATTCAAGGAACAATTGCCGAAGAGGTTGGAGGATATTGTTCTTCTCATTTTGCTAAGGCTGTGACGATAGGTCTTCCAAAGTCCAGACACGAGGGAAGGTTAGAAGGCAAGGGTGGTGTCGGAATGCGACATATTTCGCCTTGATTGAGTGAGTTGAATAAAGCTCATCTTTTCGTGTTGCACCATGTTACTGAAGTTAATCCATACTTAGAGAGACATATGCGTGAATTGCGCCAAAAAAAACTGTCAAAAGGGGAGAGGGCGTTGATGAATGAGCATAGCAGGTCTTTCATTGATTGGTTCCACAATAAAGTAATTGGTGAATTGTCTGCAAACAACCATCATGTACCCGATACAATTAAGTGGTTGGCATACGGTCTACGTGACAGTTTTAAATCGTATGAGGGGTATGATATCAATGGATAGACCTTTTACACTGAACATCAGGACAAGAAATCAAAGGTGGTACAGAATTGTGGGGTTTCAATGGTTGCATCATCTAGGGAGTATGCGAGTGCAAAGGATAAAACTCCGATTGATGCTAAACAATCATATTATGGGATCATTCAGGAAATATGGGAGCTCGATTATTGTGACTTCACTATGCCTATTTTTCAATGCAAGTGGGCGGATAATAGACGTGGTTTGCGAACGGATGAGTGTGGTTTTACTCTAGTCAATATGAGTCGTCTGCGTGACACTGAAGAACCTTTTATCCTCGCATCACAAGCAAAATAAGTGTTTTATGTATCTGATCCTGTAGACACTCAGTGGTGCATTGTTGTTAATGGTAAAAGGCGAATTTTAGGAGTAGGTGATGTTGACGATGAAGAAGAATATGATAAGTTTGAAGATATCCCCCCTTTCTCAATCCCAAGTGATGATATAATGGATGTGTCTGATACTGAAAATAGTTACATGCGAATGGATCACCAAGAAGGTATAACGGTCATCGAGCAACCTATTGACCAAAATTAAAGGTAAAAAATGTTCTATATGAGTAATTTGAATTATAAATTGATGTACTTATAATTGATTTCATTACAATAATGTGTTGATATATATTATTTTAACTTTTGTTATCACTTTTTGTTGTTTCTATGTATATGCTACAGATATGGCTAGTGACGGCTCGGGCGATCAGTCATCGGATTCCGATGCACCATTTCACCCGGAAAAGGAGGCTGACCAGGGGGAGGACAATGATCGTGCCGCAGATGCGTTTGATGCTTGGATGGAAAGAATGGAACTAGAAGCTGATAGGAATGCTTTACTTGACATTGAGGTGACATCTGATCCACGCCAGCCACCCCCCTCAGGTTCGCGCTTATTTGATTATTGTAATATTGAATATGTCATTTATTTGTTCGTTCTCCAATTTAGTTTCCTTATTTTGATTCTTAGATCCTCGTCAGACCAGTGCATATTATGGTGCACGAGGGAGGGGGGAGAAGTCAGGTGGGAAGACAAAGACATCTAGAAAGAGTAAAAGAGGTCCCACGATGAATCTCCACAACACAGAAGATATGTACTTACAGTTTGATGAATTGGGAAGACCAACAGGTAATTATTGATTGTAAGATAGTTATAATTTATCATGCTTACGATTTAATGTTTGGATTTCTAATTGTTTTTTCTATTAGGCACGTGGCGAGCCAAGTATGGTATTTGGGCCGGTCTTTCTATACGCAGGCTTAACATCAATTGGAAATGGAAAAACATTTCTCCTGCCCTGTTAGATTTGATGTGGACAGACACTATGGTAAGATATGTTTCATTTATAATTTTGGGATTTATTGTTCTAGTGCTGGGCTAACGTGCTTATTTATTTGTTTATGATGGAAAACAGAATATGTTTCACCTTCCGGACGAGATAAGCTATAGGAGGCACTACTTGACTGTTGTGAACTCTAGATGGAGGGATTTTAAGAGCAAATTGGTATCTGGTTGGATCACAATGACCAGAGTCAGATCAAAGAAAGAGAAGCTAGGTGATACTCCGCCAGATGTATACAAGCACATCAAGATGGAGGATTGGCTTACCTTCAAAGAGGCTATGACGTCAAATGAGGCTGTAGTAAGTTTATAATCAAATAAACTTGGTTTTATTAACTTAAATTATATTCTACTAACTTAATGTGTTTTTTATTGCAGAAAAAGCAAGAAAAGGCGCTCGAGAGTGCAAAAAAGAATACAAATCATCACCACTTAGGTCAAAGGAACTATGGGGATGTTAGAGAGTTGTGGAAGCAGGAGAACTTCTGTCCACCTAGTTTTGATTCTGGATCGTCATCTAGTACACCATCCTCCTCGGTGTCCTCTCATGTTAATCGGGGTGATGACTGGTGGTGCGCGATGCATATGAAAGATCCAGTCACTAAACAACGATTTATTCCAGTTGAGGAAACAAAGATTGCAGCTGACAAATACGTATGTATATCACTATAACTTTTAGTTTGGCATATATATGTTTTTTCTTTATTAAATACTTTTTTGTTATTTGTAACTTGTTTTTTGGGCAGTTGGAGTACAAGGAGAAGCAAGCCAAGGGTGAGTTCACTCAGGTACGTAATAAAGACGCCCTTTTTATGGCTCTTGGAGAGAAGCCAGATCACTCGGGTCGTTGTTATGGTTTTGGAGGCTACAATGTTGGCTATAGGAAGGCTTTTGGTCGTCCACCTCCTAGGAACTATTGGAGCTCGAGTCAGGAACAAGAGGAAGCATTCATGTAGAAAATGGCTGAAAGGTGGAGAAATGACATTGTCGCATATATGCAGAATGTGGCGCTTTCACAGCCCACTCAGCTACATACTCCACCATTTGTTGCACCATTTGTTCCATCATCTGCTTCACCATCTACTGGGCCAGCTACTTTTCAGCCCACTCAGCTACCTTTTCCGCCATTTGTTCCATCATCTGCTTCACCATTTGTTCCATCAGCTGCTTCACCATCTGCTGGGCCATCTACTTCACAGCCCACTCAGCTACGTACTCCACTATCTGGATTTTTCGACACTCATTCTCCTCAGTTGAAGGTACATATATTTATCATATATACATGTGCTTTATACAAATAATTATCATATATACATGTGCTTTATACAAATAATTATCTTACATAATTAGAACTTTACGTTATTGTTAGGACGAGACTCCATGTCGATTGTATTTGATTGATCCAACTAGTGGCAAGACTTGTCTAGTGGCAGATGCACATTCTTATGCTTTGGATGAGACCACTACAGTTCATGGGTCTAGAATGATGAATGATCACCTTCGAGTGAAAATTCATCGTTTTGTAGGGAAGTAAGGTCATTTGCCACTACCTGTCCCCGTCCCTGCATATGAAATCGATACTACAGAAACTGCTTTGGGTACGTGGGTGCAATGGCCAAAAAAATTAGTGCAAATATTAGGTGATGAGGTAATTGTTCAATTTTTATCCATTTTTGTAAAAATAATAGGATTAAATTTAAAAATTACATAATCTTATGCGCGTTCTCAAAAATTATTGTTAGGTTACACCGACACCTAAAAAACAAAAGGGGATTTCGGGGGACGCTGTTAGATGTCCTAGCCAGCAGCTTTCAGCCGGTTCGGCTACTCGTTATAGTCCAGTTGTCGATGATGTATCGTTCTTGGAATCCCTCACTGAAGACTGTAAGGAGTTAGCAGATACACTTACCCTTGCCGTCGCAGACGATGATACCATTGCTGTAACCTTGCCGAGCTCATTGTTCCATTATTCAGAAGATGCCACTGCTTATCTGACCAAGGAGGATATTGCTCAGTTCCTGAAAGGGGAGATGCTTAATATTTCTATTATCCAAGTGTACATGAGGTAACAATAATCAAAGTTATGATTTTTTTTTACATTTGATTGTATGATAGTTGTATTTTCCACATAAAATTTACATTTGTCTTTTTTTTTTAGGGCAACGCAGTCTGACTTGGATGGATTTGGGGCTGCTGTTCGAGTTTGTTGGATGTGCCCGGAGAGTACCGCGGATGTGCATGCATTGGAGAATGTAACGACTTACATTCAGTGTGCTTTGACTGGATCCGTCGTTGTTGGTGCTTGTATCATCTTCGCGCCAATCTTTCAAGAGTAATATTCTATCTTAATAGTTTTACAAATATTGATTGTTGCATGACATGTGAATTTTTTAAGTAATTATTATTATTCAATCTTGCAATAGCCGTCATTGGATGCTCCTTGTCATACGTCCCAATCTCGGGATAATTTATGTCTTCGATTCCGCTAGCTATCACAAGGAGCGGAAGTTAAAAATAGACCGCCTATGATAGCGTAAGTTGATCGTTTTGATATATTTTAAATGAATTTAAATTATAATATAAAGCAAATAAAGTGTAAATCATTTGATTTTGTTTTATGTAGTGCTTTTAGGAGGTTTCGGATGAGCGAAAACGAAGTTCGTCGGGACAAGCTTCTTTGGAGGGGTGTTCAGGTATTATAGACTTATTTTATTCAATTAAAAGCATATGTCATTCTCATTATACGATAAATATCCTCATTTTCTTAAAACTTTTGATAAAGTGCCCACAACAACAAGGAGGCACGGAGTGCGGTTATTTTGTCATGCGCAACATTTTTGACGTACTCACTTTATATTCTGGCTCGGAGGATTCCGATGAAGTAAGTTTTTATTCACTTATTATTCATTTCATATTTTATATATTTAACTATTTAATGCTAACTTTGGTGAATTATTTTCAGGTTGCTCGTACCTTTACCCGCGATCCTTATACGGAAGATCAAATCAATGAGGTGAAAAATAAGTGGGCAAGATACTTTATTGACAATTGCATTGCGTAGGTTAGTTAATGTTATTTTTCTTTGTTTCTCTTATCCTTACAACGAATATAATTTAGTGCAACTTGTACCAACCAACATTATCGTATTGACTTGGATTTCATGATATATATATATATATATATATATATATATATATATATATATATATATATATATATATATATATATATATATATATATATATATATATATATATATATATATATATATATATATATATATATATATATATATATATATATATATATATATATATATATATATATATATATATATATATATATATATATATATGCTGGATTCGTATGATATCTATGTTGGTTTGAATCGTATTTATTTTTTGTTGAACTTGGAATTTGGATTGTGCGTGGAAGTTGGAGGAAAATTGGTTCTTAGAGGATGATGGATATTGGTTGTTGGTTGTTGGATGAATTTTGGATTATATGTTGGTTGTTGGATGAATTTTGGATGATGGATGGATGTTGGATGAATTTTGGATGATGGATGGATGGTTGTTGCATATAATATTGTACAGGTTAATTCCCAATTATGGGTTTATTCAATTTACAAACTGAGCTCTGCCGAAATTTATGCAGAAAATATTCTGCTTGTTGCATCGTGCTTGCTGCATTTGCTTCTTGCAAGAGGAGGTTGGTGGAACATACGTAAATATAAAATAATTTTTTTTAAGAAACCGCAGCAATATGTTGTAATATTGCTGCGGTTTAAAACCGCAGCAACAGTTTAATTACCTATTGCTGCGCCGTTGATTGCTGCGCGGTCAAAACCGCCGCAATAGGCCACTTAATGACCGCAACAATAAGTATTTATTCTACTAGTGAACCAAACTTCTTAAGAAGATCATCTTCTCAAGGTTTGGAGTACCCCGAGTATTGATAAGTGATAGTTGTTCACACTTCGCCAAGAAGCAATTGGAGGCACTTTTGAAGAAGTACGGGGTGAATCACAAATTCGGTTTTCTCTATCATCCCCAAACCCAAGGCCAAGTTGAAGTTTCCAACCGAGAAGTGAAGAATGTCCTTGAGAGAGTGGTAAATAAGACAAGGAAGGATTGGTCTTTGAAGCTTGATGATGCTCTTTGGGCTCTTCGCACGGCTTTCAAGACGCCTATATGTACCACATCCTACCGCTTCGTGTATGGCAAAGCTTGTCATTTGCCGGTTGAGCTCGAGCACAAAGCTTGGTGGGCAATAAAAGAGCTCAACATGGATCTTCATTTGGCGGGAGATGCTCGAAAGGAAAAGCTAGTTGAGCTTGAGGAACTCTGGTTTGATGCATACGAGAGTTCGATATTGTACAAGGAGCAAACTAAGAAATGGCACGATCACAGGATTCAAGAAAGAGAATTCCGGGTTGGAGACAAAGTCTTGTTGTTTAACTCAAGGCTAAAGCTCTTCCTCGGAAAATTAAAATCCAAGTGGTCGGGGCCCTTCCAAGTGTTGAAAACTACACCCTATGGAGCCTATGAGATTTTAGGCGAGAATGGTCCATCTTTGGTGAACGGTCAAAGATTGAAGCTCTACCTCGATAATCATGTCATCGGTTCTGTTGGGTGTTTGATCCTTCGCTCACCCGAGCTCACCTCTTGAAGGACATATTGTTTTAGTCAAGCTAATGACTTAAAACAAGCGCTACACGGGAGGCAACCCGTTTTTCTTCTTCTTTTCTTTTTTCTATTTTTATTTTTAGTCTTGATTTTTGTTTTACCAGCTAGCCATGAGAACTAAATTGAGCTTAAGAGGATTTGATTCATTTGAGCAGTTGAAGTTAAAAACAAAAAAAAAAAATTGGCTGGGCAGTCTGTTTTGTGCGCCCGCACCCCCGAGAGGTGCGCCCGCACCCCCGAGAGGTGCGCCCGCACCCCCGAGAGGTGCGCCCGCACCCCCGAGAGGTGCGCCCGCACCCCCGAGAGGTGCGCCCGCACCCCCGAGAGGTGCGCCTGCACCAAACAGACCAAATACGCTTTCATTTGGCAGTAAGTTTGGTGCGCCTGCACCGTTCAAAAATGTTTCCGAAATTTTGAACGGTGCGCCCGCAAAATTCCAGAACAGGCAGCAAGTTTAGTGCGCCCGCACCATACAAAATTTTTGAAAAAAAATTTGAATGGTGCGCCCGCACCACTTGAGAGGTGCGCCAGCACCAACCCCGACTGGGCAAATAAACCACGAAATTGTGGTCTTTTTTTTAGTCTCCCTCACTTCCTCTCCTATTTTTCGAATCTCTCTCATCTCTCACTCACTATCTCTCACGCACTCTTCTCTAGATCCGGCAACAAAACCTTTTTCCGGCGACTTTCGGGCACCTCCTCACCGGAAACTTCATCTTCTTCATCTCTACATCACTCAAGTCCATAAATTTGGAGGTTTTTGCAAAATTTGGGTTTCTAGGGTTTCGAAATTGGGGATTTTCATCTCCAAATTGATAATAATCTCTTTCCACACTCTTGTTTTTCATTTATAATCTTGTTTTTAGGAGTACAAGTTTTCTTATTGATTGCATGCTTATTTTTCTTCTAATTTTAGGTTATTCATGAATTTTTGCCCAAATTTATGATTTGTGTTGAGTTGAACTAGTGTAATCTTGTGTTCTTGGTGATAATCTATTAGTTTATTGGATTTTTGTGAACTAAATTGCACTACTTGAAGTGTCTTGTTGAGAAAATATTGGTGAACATGTTGTTTGGATTGTTGATGGTGTGATTTGAATAACTTAGTGAGTTTTATTGAGAATTTGGAGTAGATACAAGATCTTGATTGCTAGCAACTTTATGGCTACTGATTGTGGAATTTGTTTGATGGTAGATTTTCTTTTTAGGTTTGTTTTGTGTGTTTATTAGTGAGGTGATTTGCTTGTCCAGGGTATTGAACTGTACCATTGAAAAGGGCGCGCCCTTTGTTCTTCCCTCGTTTGAAAAGAGATCTTTTTCAAATTGTTTTAAAAACACCACCATGGGAAGAAAAAGGGGCGAAGAGGGATCATCCTCCCGGCCTAAGAAAGCTAAAACAGGGTCCTCCTCGCAGGCTCCCTCTTCTAGCTCTAATCCCTCACCCCTCTACCCTCTCAAATTCCCAAATGCAGCGGACCGTCAGATTTTTACACGGGTTTCAAGCCGAACTCTTCGTCCAACGAAGTTCTATGACTCTAGTACATGCAATCACCTTCATATCGACCCGATAGTAAGGCAGATGGCAGATAATATAGGGTTGTCGGACTTCCTTACCGTCCGTGAGCCTACTTATGATCAACTGACTCTTGAGTTTTTGAGTACGTTGAACATAAGTCGGGAAGCTCGTCTTTTTTATCAAGTCAGAACACTGTCTTTTGACGAAGTCTGTGAAGAATTTGGGATGGATTCTAGTGCCCCTTGTGACGCCCCTTTAGGACAGATTTGGCAGGGGTACAATGAGCAGGAGTGGTGGGCTAAGATCATTGATGGCACCACACAGTTTCGGACAAACTCGTCCAAAGCTTTTGAGATCATCCATCCCGCTCTCCGCTACTTTCATAGGATGTTGGTTTATGCCATCTTTCCCAAGCAGGAAGTAGGGCAATTGAGAAAGGAAAAGCTTTTGGTTCTCTGGTTGGCCACTGTGGTATCCGATTTTTGACTATCTTAATTAACGGTCTGAATCCCACGAAAGTCTCTCATTGGACTATGAGTTTTAGAAAACATTGAAGTCGCCACCCTATTAATATATGAATAGGGACAGATTTATTTAATAAATCATTTTAAAATTAACTTTCAAGAAATATCATTTAAAACGATGATGACTTCATATGGATAAGGATTTTTTGAAAATTGATCTTTCATACCATGAGATAGGGTTCGGGGTTTAGGTTAAGAGGTGCGAACGTCTGGAACTCGTCTCCTCTTCCGTTCTACAGAACGGGCTCTTACTAAATGCGTTATTTTTCATTTTAAAGTAATCATGGCTATACAAAAGAAAGAAAATCACATAGTTTGCATATATACACATCAACCATTTTTATTTAGGACCAATATATCATTTGTACATGGTAGGTTTGAGCACTGAAGTTGCACTACGTACCAATCATTGTGGGATTGGAATCCACTCATGGATCAAAACCATCGTAGTTCGATCATATGTCTCACCCTAAATGGCCAATTCCATTGGGGAAAGAAAAGGAAATAGATTATGAATAACTCACCTTTAGAATTAAACAAATCTATTGGAAAATGAAGTAATCACTCCAACTAGTGATTAAAATAGGGTAAGATAATCACTTTAATTAGTGACTAAATATGGAAGAGGATCAAGATAATCACCTTAATTAGCGATTTAAAAAATGGAGGTTAAGATAATCACCCTAATTAGTGATTATTCAAGGCTTAAGATAATCACTCTAATTAGTGATTAAATGAGGAAAATAATCATCGTAATTAACGATCATTAAGGTTTAAGATAATCACTCTAATTAGTGATTAAATGAGAAGAATAATCGTCCTAATTAACGATTATTAGGGTTTAAGATAATCACTCTAATTAGTGATTAAATGAGAAGAATAATCGTCCTAATTAACGATTATTAGGGTTTAAGATAATCGCTCTAATTAGTGATTAAATGAGAAGAATAATCGTCCTAATTAACGATTATTAGGGTTTGAGATAATCACTCTAATTAGTGATTAAATGAGAAGAATAATCGTCCTAATTAACGATTATTAGGGTTTAAGATAATCACTCTAATTAGTGATTAAATGAGAAGAATAATCGTCCTAATTAACGATTATTAGGGCTTGAGATAATCACTCTAATTAGTGATTAAATGAGAAGAATAATCGTCCTAATTAACGATTATTAGGGTTTAAGATAATCACTCTAATTAGTGATTAAATAATGATTGGAGAGAATCACCCTAATTAGTGATTAAAATAAGTTTGTGTTAACCGCTCTAATTAGCGATTAATCGAGGATTGAAATAACCACCTTAATTGTGATTACGTTTATGATTTTCGAGAGGTCTTAGAAGGTTTGCTTCCTAATTGAAGGCTTTTGAGAAATAATCATAATTGAAGATTATTAAGTCATTTGGAGAGAAATGATCAATTTGAGATCGAATTTGGAAATTTGTGTTTGGCTTAATTGGAATTTGGCCATTTAAAGTGAGACACGTGAAACGGCCTAAAATCAATTCGGAGATTATAATTACCAATCTAATTATGTCAAATTATATCATTAATCCATTTGAATATGGAGAACACATTTTTAAAATGTAAGATGAATCATCATACAATTTAACTTAATTAGATTTGCAATTTTTCCTCTTAATTAAGATCGGTTCATTTGATTCATATACTATGATATATTGGCCCAACATACAATATTTGTAACATTGGTTGCTCATTTTATTAAAAAGAGTTGTGGAATTATTTATGAAAATTCTGCATAAACATCTCCATGTTTTTTTTTATTAATTGAGTGATGCAATAACTATTTACAAAGAATCATTATTACAACAAATGTACAAAACCTATGATCTATACAAATCTTCAATCTTGATCTTCACCATGATGCTCCTCGATCTTCATTTCCTTGAATGGGCTTTGGAATTCATGTTTATTTATAAACTTGTGAAAAATTAGAGATTAATTAACCTCTTTAATTATTATTTTTATGATAATTTTTATTGATTTTTATTTACATGATAAAATGAGTCATTTTAAGATAAACTTAAGATTTAATGACTTTTAATTCACATTTTCGTATGAAAAGAAAACATTTTTTTTTTGAAGTTTAGTTAATCACTTTATTTCATTTTTCAGATTGCCTTTTTGTTCTTGTACTGACTTACAAACTTCATAATTTTCTATACTAAGTATTAAACTGAGCACATGATATATCTATGGATAGATCAGTGAGTTCTTTATGTTGTATCAAAATTTCACAAGTTTTTAGTGAAAACTCAAATTATGGTGAATTTTATGTCAAAACTGGTCAAAATAGGACCTTTATTGAATTTGTTCTTTGAAACCTAACTTTTTGAACTTTTGTTGAAGTGAAATTTGGTATGAACATTCTAAACACTTTGAAAGACTAGACTGCAAATTTTCACTTGAATTAACCATTTTAAGACCATTTTTTTTTTGTTTATTTTCTTAACTAAAGAGAAAATCAGATTCTGGAATTTAGTGATTTACATAATCGTTTTTGTAAAAATGATGTAAAATTGTATAAAATTCATATGGACATGATTTTTATATTTTTGAAAAGCCACTGATGTTTTATTTAAACTTGATGTTTTTAGTTTTGTCTAAATGACTTGATTTTTTAATTTTATTGACAGAACAATCCTAGGTGGTACTGGACAAAATCAGTTTTGCACAATAAAATTGTATGATTTTTAATTATTTACAAAAAATTTATTTTTTAAAAATTCCAAATCCCATTTCCTGGAAACATCTTGAATTTCATAGGAAAAATATTAAATCCCACGAACTAATCATTTAATGTCGACGAAAAAAATAAAATAATATATGAAATTAAAACTGACCATAATTACAGCATCACATTTTTTATATGGAGATGTTTGTGCACAACTTGTCTTGAATTTTTTTATGAAAACATTTTTGGTGATGAATAACAACTTGATTAAGGAAAATCACATAATCACATTATTTCCTAAAAGTCACCCCATTAGAGGTGACTATTCTAGGTGGGGTGATTTAAGGTTGGGAACCTATTAGGACTTCATCATACCCAAATCACTCCAAAGATTAAAAAAAATGATAAGGAGAAAACAAGGAAGAAGTTAGTAGATGATTGAGGAGATAATAAAAAATAATAAAACTTACAACTTTACCTTGCAAGCTCAATGATGCACTTCCTTTTTGCAAATTTTTCTACCTTTTTTTGTGATTTTCTTAACTTCTAGGTGAGTTTCTAAATCCTCTTAATTACTAACTTATACTCTTTCTTTTGTGTGTTTTTTCCTTCTTTTGATGAACTCCTTTGCTGACTAATTATGTTACTAATTTTTACTTCTTTTTCTCAAGTGAGATTTTTAGAGGAGAAGAGTAGAGAAGATGAGAGAATTAGTGAAATTAAGTTGAATTTTTTTCAACTTGGTTTTGAAGTGAAAAGAGGAGGGTATTTATAGAAATGAGGGAGGTGAACTAGGGTTTCAAAGAGGGAGAAAATCAGATTTTTCACCCAAAAAATCTGATTTTCTTCATCCTTAATCACCTTAATGACATCACTTTAATGACCTCACCCTAATGACATCATCAAATCTCTTTGGAAACACAAATATTCTATATCATTTTGGACTTTCTCATTAATGAGGCAAACTCAGATTTTCAGAAAATATTCTTCCCTAAACATCCTAATACGTAAAAAAAATGCATCGAAAAACGTGCAAAACAAAACTGATCAGAACGATGCGCCTAACGCAGGAAGCTGCGCTAGCCGCTAGGCACAGCGCCTTGCGCTCGGCGCAAGGCTCTGCGTCCGGCGCAAGGCTCTGCTTGTGCGCTAGGCGCACAATCATGCGTCTAGCGCATGATTGTGTGCTTGGCGCACACTTGATTCTTCCGGAAAAAATCCGGATTTCCCCCTCTTACACATGGGATTTGATTCTTATTCTCACATCTTTTCATGATTCTTATTCTCTAACTAATGGATAAAGGATGTGATTTGTGGATAAAGAATATATTCTTATTCTTTATCCAACGAACAATGACTTGACCATCAAGAAAACTGGTCACTACCAGTTTTGGGATACGACTAAAATCCCGGCGCCTAATCGCGACTCGTTTTTCTGTTTTTTTCGAAAGACTTACTTAAAAACAATTAACGAAAACTCGTCAAATTAATAAAGACGAGCATGATTATACTACGAATCGTTTCATTAAAACGGTGGTTGTAGTTATCGACTACGACTCACGAAAAATATATTTCTAAACCGAAACCGCAAAAAGGGAAAACCATACGACGGAATAAACCCGCGCTTCGGGGTGAAATATGCATTTTGACGGGACGCTTGCTCCACGATGTATGACGTTTTCGTTATTTTATTTTTTAAAAAATTTTTTATTTATCCGAAAGAGGGGTTTAAAATTTGGTGTCTACAGAATGCCCCACATTGGTCGAATTTCGGAGGAAATGATGGCCAATGTCTGAAAAGACACAAAATTTTGACAGAAAATTTCTTTTGAGATAACATATTCTCCATTGAAAAAAGTTATCATCAGTGCTATAATTCACGTTGCTTTTTGTAGAAAATCCCAATTAATTTTCTAAAAAATATTAAATGCAACTTTATTGTCGTCTTAGATAGAAAATCCCAATTAATTTTCTAAACACTTGAAAATGCGACTTTATTGTCGTCTTAACTAGAAAATCCCAATTAACTTTCTAAAAAAAAAAATTAAACGCGACTTTATTGTCGTCTTAAATAGAAAATCTCAATTAATTTTCTAACATTTTGAAAACGCGACTTTAGTGCCGTCTTAGATAGAAAATCTCAATTAATTTTCTGAAATTTTGAAAATGCGACTTTATTGTCGTCTTAGATAGAAAATCTCAATTAATTTTCTAAAATTTTGAAAACACGATTTTATTGTCGTCTTTTTTTTTTCAGTCTTATGAATTTGTCTTTTGTTAATGCGAGGGGCTCAAAACAAGTTAACTCCAGTCTTTTCTTTTTTATAGTTTTCATGGTCTTGATGACAAACAAATTGCCAAACTATTATTACTTACTTTTTATGACTCCATGTGTTATCATGTCACCTTAAATTAGGACATTGTCAGGTCATGTCACCTTAAAGTGATGTATTGTTAAATCATGTCACCTAAAAGGGCTGACCAAAGGTTATTACCCTCTATGGTGGACCAAACCTCATATGGCAAAATTTTATCTGTTTTTTCCGAAATCTTTCAGACAATTTTTCATGCATAATGCTTATTTGCCTTTTCGGAAAATGATGATCACTATATAGAACAGACTGATAATGGTCATTATTTTGGATGATTATTAGGAAAGGATTGTATCAACGTTCTTGATTCATCATTGACACTGTTTTTTTTTTATGTTCGGCTTTAGCAAAAATTGACATACCACAAATGCTTGGTCATTAGCCATGGTGAAGGATGCTCCTTATTATCCTATGGACAATACTCAAACTCATTATCCATGGCATAAATCATGGATGATCATCTTTTCCATCTATAAAAGGGGCATGGTTCTTCATTTCCAAATGCACCACTTCCACTACTCCAATTTTTTCTCTAAATTTTCCTTGCACAAAAATGGTTCTTACTTATGAAGAAGCTAATGAAATGCGGAGTCGGGGAAAAAAACAACTCTCGGGGGTCACAAGAAACTTGGAGCTACCAAGGCAATCCTTTTCCTTTTCCCGCTTCACTAAGGTGCTTATGCCTTTGCTTTCACTTTCTATTTGTTACGACATGATTCATGCTGCTTCCAAATTTTGGGATGAAACTCGCCATGTCTTCCGCTTTGGAGACTGGAAGATTGTGCCTCTTGTTGAAGAGGTCGAAGGTTTGCTAGGCTTATCATCCAATGGTCCAGTTATCACACCTAGATCTCCTACTAGGATCTCGGGAGATTTATCAACGATTTTATACCTTCCCGAAAACCTTCATGGAAACTACCTACAATGTGGTGAGGTATTTCTTCTCAACTTATTGTTAACTTTCCAATTTGGCACTTGATAATTTTCTAACAATGCCAACTATAGGATTGCTAGAGTAAATGCTTGCATTCTTATGATTTTGGGGAGTACCCTCACTAAATGGTCTTTAAACACATGCCATGTTCGGTGTCTTTCACTTATTCCTCAAATCGTTAGTGGGGGTCGTCTTGGACCACTTATTTTGGGGGAAATGTTCCTTGGCTTAGATGAACTCAAAAGAAACCCTCAAAGCTTTGTGAAGGGATGTCCATTAGCCTTTCATTTATGGCTATTAGAAAAATTTTCTCTCATGAAACCCCACAAGAGTCTTACTTACAAAACTAGTCATGTCCGGGAGAGAGGTCTTCTTCCTTTCTTCTATCAACTTAGCAAAAATGGTGGGTGTGAGGATTTTTTTCTGCATCAAGACATAAAGTGGGTCACAAACCACCTTGGCATTAGTGCAATTGTATATTGCAATCCTGGTCGCAGAGGTGTACAATTACCCGGGCTTTGCCAAGTCACTTTCTACCTTTCATGGAGATGTCTAAGGCAAATTGGTTGAAAGCAAGAGCACATTCCTGCCCTCCAGGTTCGTCCATCTTGTACCACTTATGAGGCTGATATGAGTGGTATTCAGAGAATGCCTACTATATGGCAGGGGGCTAAAATTATATCAGCGCTATCGGAACCTTCCTTTCCACTGATTGATGAAGATTACCTTCAATGGCTTCTAGCGGATATTGGTAAAGACAAAGATTCAGACGGGCGTACCATGAAAAGGAGAAGGGTTTGAGAGAATTGTCATGTTTATTTTCTATGTTGTTTTTTTTTTTAAGTTTGTAGGAAATGAAGGCTTTATGTCTTTTTATGTATGAAATGAAGTACCCCGATTGGGATGAATAAAAGATCGGTTTGTGAGAATTATCTGCTTGTGAGAAATTCAATGTGAACACAATTCTAAACACGTGCACACTTTAACATTAAATATGACATGCAAATCATAATTAATTAATCATATGACACATAAAAGCATAACATATAAACCTTAACAATCAAAGACATGTTTCATCATTTTTCCTTTTTACTTTTTTTTCTCTTTTCCCTTTTCCCTTTCTTTTTCCGTTTCTTTTTATTTCTTTTTTTTCGTTTTTTTTCTTTTTCCGTTTTTTTTCTTTTTTTTTCTTTTTTTTTTGCATACATCATATGAACATCTAGAAACTCATGACATGTTTATTAAGAATAACCAGATAGGATACAAAACCCACAAACTGCTTGGTTACTTGATCATGACAATTACAATTACTTTGATGCCTAAGCGTAATATTTCTTCAACTGATCAAGATTAGTGAAATGGGTGAACTCATTTCCATCGAAATCCATTAGCTTCACTGCTCCAGCCGTGGTGACATGCTTGACTAGGAATGGCCCAGACCAGTTAGGCTTGAATTTTTCCCGAGGATCATGCAACGGAGCTCTATTTTCCTTTAAGACTAGATCACCTTCTTGAATGTCTCTATCTCGAACCTTTTTGTTAAATGCACGAGCAATTATCCGCTGATAGAGTTGAATGTTATGCAAAGCTTGTAGTCGGCGCTCATCTGAAAATGCAAGCTCATCATAACGAGTTTTATACCATTGTTCTTCTGAGATTTCACTTTCTGCTATGACCCTGAGAGACTGTATCTCCACCTCAACCGGTAGGACTGGTTCCATCCCATAAACCAAAGAATATGGGGTTGTTCCTGTGGGAGACCTAATTGATATCCTATATCCCTAAAGGGCATATGGTAGTTTGTCATGCCATTCCCTAGTCTTTTCAGTCATCTTGGCAACAATAGTCTTGATTGTCTTATTGGCTGCTTCCACCGCTCCATTTGTTTAGGGACGATACGATGAGGACTGATGATGCTTGATTGCATATTTTGCGAGAGTGGTCTTCAGATGACCCTCAAATTGTGATCCATTATCAGAGATGATTTCAAAAGGTATGTCATACCGACAAATGATGTTGTTAATCACAAATTTCGAGACTTGCTTTGTCCCTAGCTTTGAAAATGATGCAGCTTCAACACACTTCGAAAAGTAATCAATTGCTACAAGAATATACTGATGCCCATTTGAAGCCTTTGGATGAATTTGTCCGATTATGTCTATGCCCCAACTTGAAAACGGCTAAGGAGAAGTCATATTATGTAATGACACAGGTGGCATATGATTGAGGTTAGCAAATATTTGACATTGCTTGCAGGCGCGGACAAAGCTGATGCAATCACCTTCTAGAGTGCTCCAATAGAAACCTGCTCGCAATATTTTACGAGCTTGCATTCTTCCATTCATATGGGGTCCACATTCCCCTCCATGAACTTCTTCCATGATGACTTGCTTTTCGCTGTCATTTACACAGAGTTGTAGAGTACCATCAAACCCTTTGTGATACAGTCTGCCTTTTAGTATGAGAAAATGAGCAGCTAGCCTTCTGATAGCTATGCGGTCCTTCTTGCCACTTCCCTTTGGATATTGCATAGTTTCCAGAAAATTCTTGATATCCTTATACCAGACATCATCATCATCTTGTTGAACCAGCGCGGAGACAATTTGTGCTACCGTCACTGTTGGTCCCTTCCTTTCTTCAATTAAAACTGACTGGAGCTTTGTACCATTTTCCCATGTTAAATTAACAGCGAGATTAGCTAAAGCATTAGTGAAACTATTTTGTTCTCAAGGAAGATGTTTGAAGCTGATATCATCAAAATAAGGGATCAATTCTTGAAGGTACTCTGTGTAGAGCTGAAGTCTCTCATCTCTAACCCTCCAAATTCCTATTGTTTGAGATATGATGAGATTAGAATCTCCATACACAGTGAGATGTCTTGCCCTTGCTACCAAGGCGGCTTTTACTCCATATATGCAGGCTTCATACTCGGCTTTATTGTTTGTTGTTGGGAAATCCAAATTGACAGCAAATGAAATATGGACTCCATCGGGATCTACTAACAAAACCCCTGCTCCATTACCTCTCCTATTAGAAGCTCCATCAAAGTACATGCACCATTGTGGACTGTTAATGAATAATAAGTACTCATCAAGGAATGCATCATCATATTCATCTCCTGACACTGGTCCTTCTGCTAGGGCTTTAGATATGGCTCGTCCTTTAACAAATTTCTGGCTGACACGTTGAATATCAAACTCAAAAAGTATAGCATGCCATCTTGCCAATCTTTCACTAAGAATGGGTTTTTCAAACAGATACTTGATTGGATCAAGTCTTGAGATCAGATAGGTAGTATGAGCTTGAAGGTGATGCCTCAACTTCTTCGTGGCATAGACCAAGGAGATACATGCTTTTTCCAGTGGGGCATATATCTTGTCTCATACTCAAGGAATTTCTTACTGAGATAGTATATGGCAACCTCTTTCTTTGTTCCCTCTTGATATTGGGCTAAGAGAGCTCCCATAGCCGTTTATGTGATAGTGAGGTACAAAATTAGAGGTTCTCCTGGTCTAGGTGGCATTTGAACAGGTGGATTTGAAAGGTATTCTTTCATAGAATCAAAAGCTTCCTGACATTATTCATTCCACTCATAGGATACCCCTTTTCTGAGCAGCTTAAATATGGGTTCACATCTCATAGTGAGTTGTGAGATGAACCTGCTGATATATTGAATTCTGCCGAGAAATCCTCTTACTTCTTATTCTGTTTTTGGAGGAGGTAGCTCTTGAATAGATTTTACCTTTTCAAAGTCCACTTTGATGCCGTCTTGACTGACAATGAATCCCAACAACTTCCCCGAAGTAACGCCAACACACACATTTTTGAGGGTTCAACCTTAAATTGTATTTCCTGATTCTTTCAAAGAAGGACCTTAATGCAGGAATATACCCCTCACGATCTTCGCTTTTCACAATCATGTCATCTACATAAATCTCCACAATGTCGTGGATGAGGTCATGAAGGATAGTGGTTGCAGCCCTTTGATATGTGGCTCCGGCATTCTTGAGACCAAAAGGCATAACTTGGTAGCAAAAAGTGCCCCTTGGAGTGATGAAAGATGTCTTTGTCATGTCTTCTTGAGCCATGAGTATTTGATTATACCCTGAGAATCCATCCATGAAGGAAAACATTGCATGACCAGTCGTACTATCAACAAGAACATCGATGTGGGGTAGAGGAAAGCAATCTTTTGGTGATGCAGCATTCAAATCTCGAAAATCAATGCATACCCGAACTCTCCCATCCTTTTTGGGTACAACCACTATATTGGCGAGCCAACTTGGATGTTTTACAGCTTGGATGAATTTGGCATTAAGCTGTTTCTGGATATCTTCTTTCACTTTCAGACTAACCTCTGGCTTCATTCGGCGGAATTTTGCTGCTTAGGCTTGCTTTCAGGATGTAACGGAATGCGATGTTTCGTAATTTCTCTATTAACACCAAGCATATTAGCATAAGACCGTGCGAACACATCTACATACTCTTTTAATAATGCAATAATCATAGATTGTTCAGTTGGGGAGAGGGATGATCCTATTTTGACTTCTTTTACAGCATTTTCTGTACCAATATTAACTACAATGGATTCTTCCATGGGTTTTATATATGTTTCAGTTGTATCAAGTGATTCATCATTATTAAATTCACTGTCAGAACTAACATCTTGCATGCAAATGTATTTAGATAAAGGTTCACATTCAATTTCCTCACTATCAGAGTCTTCTGACTGGGTATGCAAGGTCGATTGGCTGGAAGATGAGCTATCGGTATGATATCAATCTGAAGGGGGTGAAAAGGTATTTTCATGAGATGGATGTGGAGGATGGTTTCCTAAAAACATTTTAAATTCTATAGGCCCGTCTTTTGCCTGACACTCAATACTCCACTTATGTTTAATGCTCTCGCCAAAAGGTATCATCAAAGACACCGGGTCAAAATCCCCTTCCCTAGAGGACTCAGAAGCGAAAAGCTTCTTAAGGACTCCATGTTCCAGATTATCCACCCAGTCATTTTCTTTTTTCATGTTTTGTTCTCGGACAAACCAACTTTCGATTAAGTCTAGATTTCTAGCCTCATTGAAGAATATTTCCGATCCCGGTAAAATCCTCTGTTCTTTCCTACTAAGCCAAGGTTCTGGAAACTCATAGTATGGCTCAGTATCTCCTTGCAGGATGAACTGACCATTGAGGGTAGAAGAAGGTTTTTTGGTGTTTTGAGAAGTGTTGCCCGGACCATATCCTAATCCATGCCGCATCTGCTTGTCTGCTACGGGGATTGGTTGCTTCATTCCCCTACCATCACGCCCTAATCCGGCTCCTTGAGTATAACCCATCTTCATCATAATTTGAAATCCTTTGGACAAAGGTTGCATGGCAATCCCTACAGGCTCTTTGACCGCATTCGTGGGTAGGGCTGAGGTGTTTGTTTTCTGACGGTAATTGGTCATCCTTAGAGAAGGGACAAGTTTCTTCTTTTTGGACCTAAAGGTAGAGAAAAAGAATTAAAAGAAAAGAAAAGAAGGCTACGAATTGCAGAATGCATTGCAGAGTAAAGAAAATTTTCGAAAACAACTTTGCCATATTTTGACTAGAATGGTCCACCTTCGCAATTTTGCTTTTTTATTATTTATTTATTTTTTTTTGACTTTATTTTAACCTTTTTAAATGATTTTACAGTCATTGGGGGTTGAAAACAGATTTTTTCATTCTTCCATTCCCTACTTAATATTTGAACAAAGACACAAAATATTGAGATTAGGGCCTGTATCGCCATTGATGCGTCAATTCAGCATTCTGAAATTGCTCTTGTGATGACTGGCATCTTGAATTCTGATCACATTGCCTGAAATACAATGGTTAATATATTTGAGTCGAACCCGAAGGTTGCCTACATATCTCCATTGCTCCAAGTGCATTTTATGGGGAATCAGACTCAGCGTAGTTCGTTATTTTAGAAAGAACTAAAGTTTTTTATTTAATAAAGCAGCTGCACTCATATTGAGCTACCTACGTACCCCAGGTGTTACATTGGTGGAGTGATCTCGCGGTGCAAGTGTAAGTGATAATGGGGATTCAAGTTGCACGTAGTTCTCTGATACTAACGGGCTGAAAGATTTCTTTTTTTGATGGGCTAATCCCCTATAGGACTTTTACCGAAGACTTTTCTCTTTCTGGGAGATGATCAAGTAGCTTTGCGGTAGACAAGAGTTATGTTGGTGATTTGCTTGATGCGATAGTTGAGAGCATGACATTGGTTTGTGCCGTGACCATGCAACTGATGATATTGGCAGTACTTGTGGAGATCTGACCCTACGGGACTTGCCCCTGGGCATCTAGGAAGTGGATGTATCCGACCTTGCTCGACTAATTTGTGGAAGATATCAACTTGGGATTGAGGTTGGGGGCGCGCCGACACTTTCCTTGCGGACACTTCCTTATGGGTTGGACTAATGATGCCTCGATCAATCAGGCTTTGCACTTTGTAGTAAAGGTCATGGCATCGATCAGTTTCATGCCCAAATTGACGACAATAATAGCAGAATTTGCTCATGTCTGTTCCTGGAAGGGGTAAATAGTGCACATGCGCCGGAACTTGAAGTATACCTTGCCTCCGAAGACGATCATACACCATACTCAATGGTTCATCCATCTTAGCATAAACCCTTGGATTTGTATTGGGAGTTTCAAGATTTTCTCGGGGCCGTTTTTCATGCAATTTCAGAGCATCGATGTTAAAGCCATGCCGTTCCATGTGGCTGAGGGAGGTGTATTTGATAGTAACCATGTGACGATAATAGAAATCGTTCAGGTTCCGCAGCAATATGAGCATGAATTCCTGATCAGTAATAGGGAAACGAAGTTGTGTGCGGATATGAGTGCATCTCGAACAAAAGTGCGAGAAGGTTTCTAAGGCACCCTGACGCAAAGTGACTAACTTCAGCTTCTTGACATCAGTCTGTTTATGCTCGAAAGCCCAATTAACAAAGGCTTGGCTAGCATTTTCCCAACTAGCCCTATCTACACAATCTGAAGAATAGTACCAGTCCAGAGCTGGTCCTTCTAAACTCTTGTCAAACAGCATGGGGTAATCTTCCTCTGGTATGCCCCATGGATGCAAGGCATTCACAAATCCCACTAAGTGGACAAAAGGATCACTGTTCCCATTAAATTTTCTGAATTGGGGTAATTCACGATAGTGATCTTCATGTTGATATCCTGGAAAGAGAATCAGTGATTCGGTGTGAACTTCTCGGATAGGACCCACTACATTAAAGTCCATATCAAAATCATCTGTCCTAAATCTCTTCTTTGAGTCATTATCATCATCTTGAGGATTGCCGACACAGGATTCTTCCGGTGCTCTAGATGACGTATTATGTGTGTCGATGCTTGGAGCTCCTACCTCTTCTTCATCATCCTCACTTGGTTCATATTCTGGTTATGTTTCTTCAACACTTTCATCTGGTGTGGCTGCTGGAACCTCATTCATCCATGAATTTTCAGGTGCTGCTAGAATACAGTGGATAGTATTACCATATAACCTAGTTTCCTCCACTTCGTTCAGATACAATACCCATTTTTCGGCGTTGGAGATGGTCATAATTTCTGGATCACCAGAAATAGTCACAGCACCCTGATTAGTGAGAAGCTTTACCTTCTGATGTAGAGTAGAGGCTACTGCTCTATTTTCATGCAGCCATGGTCTTCCTAATAAGAAGTTAAAACAGGCTTGTATGTCAATGACCATGAATTCCACCTTCCTTGCCACGGGACCACATTCAATGAGGAGGCTGATCAAACCCAATACTTCTCTCTTAGCATTATCATATGCTCTGACCACCTGGTTGGATGGTACCAGATCTTCTTTTGAATACCCAAGTCTTGTTAGCACACGTAGAGGGCAAACATTGATTGTAGAGCCATTGTCGATCAACACCCTAGGTATCTCCCATCCATTACAGCGTATAGTGATGGGTAATGAATTGTTGTGGTTGATATTGTCAGGGAGATCATTGTCTGTGAACATGAGAGTTCGATCTACCCCATGAATGCATTAACAATTTCCAGATGGAAACATTAGCATTTACTTCTTTCATGCGCTTGATAGCATCATCTTCCTTGTTACTTTCCTCTATCATTGGCTCTTCGCCCTTTTCCTTCCTTCTCAATACCTCCAAAGGATTTTCATCCTCCAAATGGGATGGTTTAAAATGGTGACCTGCTCTAGTCAAATGAGATATATCCACGTACTCCTCATCACTAAGATCATCGAGGCAGATGGGGCGCCGGTATGTATTTGGAATGGTGGAATGTCCTCCAGTGTTTTTCTCCACAATTGTTAAGACCGAAGAGGCATCTTCATCAGCATCAGAGTCCAAAATGAAGAAGGCACCATCATAATCCAAAGTTCCACACATGTCAGAGAATGCATCCTTGTTGAGAGTGAAGCTGGGGTCTTTACAAGGCATCATTTTGACTTTTTCTTGAGTGAAATAGTCATAGACCAGGCACTTGTAACCTACGGCTATCGGCATTTCATACATTTGAGGAACTGTCTTGCGGATTAACTGAATTGGATCGCATTCGTCCGAAGCAGCAGAGATGACATTAATGGCGAATGTGGGTTTATGATTAGGAAGGGGTTTTTTTTTGTGATGTTAGGCTGAGAGTCATTTGGTTTATTGGAGATGGATCCCAGAGAAAGTTTTCCATCATCCACAAGGTTTTGAATTTGATGCTTTAGAGCCGTGCAGTTTTCAGTATTATGCCCCGGGCTTTGATGGTATTTACAGTTTTGATTTGGGTCATAACCAGGGTAAGGATTTTTAGGAGGTGGGCGTGGATTCAAGGGTTGAATGAGATTGGCCTTTTTTAACTTGGAGAGAGCTTGGGAATAAGTCATGTTCAAAGGAGTAAAGTTCCTTTGTGGTCGCAACTGGAATGCAGACGATGCGCCAATGGCATGGATCGCATTAGTTGTCTTAAGAGCTGCTGAATCATTGTTTGGGGCTCTTTTGTTATTTCCAAATTTTGCATTATAAGTAGTGCCGCCAATAGGTTCATCTTTCTTGATGTCTCCCCTTTTCACAGCATCCCCAACTAGAGTTCCCGTAGCAATCAAAGCTTTGAAAGTCGGGAAATATTGGTATGCCATATGCTTCTGATAGATAGGAAGAAGGTTCTTCACAACCATTTGCAGCTGTTCCTCCTCATTAGGCCTACTCATCATTTTAGAAGCCTTGTTTCTCCATCGAGTGATGAATGAAGAAAATGTCTCATTAAGGTTTTGAGAAGTGGTCTCCAGATCCCTTCTAGTAACATCAAATTCTTCATTATATTTGTATTGGTTTGAGAACTCTCTGACTATGTCAGCCCAAGTGGATTTCTTTGTATTTTCAAGGTTGAGGAACCAATGTGCTGCAGCACCATCTAAATATTGTTGAAATAGTTGGGCCATCAAGGATTCTTCCACTCCCCAGGGATTCATTGCCCCCACATACATTTTTAGAAAATTGGTGGGGCTACCGGTCCCATCAAACTTTGTCAGATTAGGCATTTTGAAACCATGGGGTAGTCGTGCTGTAACACTCCGTCAATTTATAAACATAAAATAAACAAAATAGAACATTTTATTAGAGAAATGACGATAGCGGAAATATCGCCTGACGGAAATGTCACTCTAATCAAAGGTCAAATTAAACTAAATAAAAATAAAACCCAATTAAGATAAACCAAAATATCCATAAGGAGGCAAAATAACCTCATAAACCCAATTTAACCAACATAAATTAAAATAAAATATAAAGTCTCAAAAGCCTAATAAGTCTTCCTTCACAACCCACAATATATAAAAGAAATACTCTTCATTAATACCTGCAAAACATAACAACAAATATCCACAATCAGTGGGGAGTAACTAACAGCTCCCCCAGCCCAATTAGGATCCATAAAGGAGCTATCAAGCATTAATAAATAAGTCATAAAGACAACAACTCAAATAATAATATAAATCATTTAGACAAAGGCAATACAGCAAGCCAAAATACCAATGGTGCAAAGATAACATAATAAACAATGGATAAATAAATTTACATATAAAATCAAGAATCAATAATATAAACCATCAATGTCTAATATAATAAAATAATATAGTTAGTTTGAGAGAGAGAGCTGAACGCTAGTGGACAACCCACTTCCTATGATAATGTCAGACAACCTCCAGACAGCCTATGGGTTACGTTCCCTACTGCCTGTGTCTAAGAATGGCCATACTCCCGATGCGGTGTAGGATTACGTCCCCACCGACCTCTCGGACGACAACAAAACCAAGGTATACCTAGGATTACGTCCCATGGTTTGCATGTTCTTCACCTCGGGATTACGTCCCTCCGGATAATCTTGCTCTCAAACAAAAACAATAATTAAAATAATATTCATAATCATCAACAAATCATTATCAACTCAAGCGGATGCCCGTAAGGCCTTACACCAAATCAGCAGAAATCAAGGATCGCAACCCAAGAATTTCAATTATTCAAAATAACACTCTTCTCATAATAATAATAATAATAATAATAATAATAATAATAATAATAATAATAATAATAATAATAATAATAATAATAATAATAACAATAACATGTTTATAAGACGAAATCTTATCTTAAAAGAAATAATAATTCACCCAACAAACCAATATAATAATGGAATATGTATACACATATATAACATTGTTAAACCTGCTAATGAGAACCCATAACACATAATACAAGATTATGAATCAGATTATAAGACTCACATCAACCACTACACTACTTCATAGTATATAATAGTGTAGATACAAAATCAACCCACCAGTTTAGCATTAGAATAAAACTATGGCAAAGCCACGAGGATGCAGCAACTGTACCATTCATAAATTACTTAAATCATAAAATGACTACAAACAACTAACATCAATCATGACACAACTTATAACCTAATTATAAACTAATAAAACCCAAACCAATCATGAGTCATAGCACCACCACATGCACTACTACATCAACCATGACTGAGTACCATCAACCAGAACAATTATAACATCGTTCAACATTTATACAACATCATCACAACTACAATCGCTTAAACTCCATGAAATCATGCTTGAACAATGATATAATAAGGAGTCAAACCCATGGTAAAATGAAGTAACGAAGGTCTGCACACATCATATATTCATAAACAAAACAACATATAATTCAACTTATGGAACATATACTTTAAGAGGTGGTCTAACAAGCATATATAATCATAATAACCAATTATGAAACTCATGAATTAGCAATATGAATCTTTCCCTCCCGTTTCCTAATTCAATAACGGCCCAACCTAACCATTAAAATTAAATAATCCCTATACGAATTCTAATCGTTCTAGGAAAACCATTAGTTACCTGGGCCAACTGGAGGAGTGAAGCAAAGTTCGTCTAGTTTCCGTCGTCGTGCGCCGGTTCGTCCTCCAAGTGATCACCTCCTAGCAACCCCAACAAGAGCTTAGAAATCTCAAGAAAAAATAGAGTAGAAAAGATGGGTATTTTAGTGTGAAAGAATAGAGCAAAGATGGATGATTTTGTGAGATAGACGATGATGAACTTTCCACCTTCTTTACACCTTGAACTCACGGCAGTAGCAATGTGATATGCTTCAGTTTTTTTTTCCAGTTTAAAACACTCTAAGGAAGGCTAAAAACAAGGTGCAACAAAGGGGTTACAGGCTAAATTGATGGGTTACAATTAGAACAATAATGGGCATAAAAAGAGTGGTTACAACGCTCAATAAAAATCAGAAAAACCCCCCTTAAGTTGAAGAGTTTACGGCAGCTTAGAGTGTAATATTTCGGACCATGCTCGGCTTCAAACGGTCCAAAACACGTTACAAAGTCGATAAAACAAAATGTATAACTAAAACGCAAAAAAAATTTAAATACTAGAAAAATATATAATTTGTAATCAAATAAATTTTATAAATATAACATTATAAGTTGAAGAACAAATAATATAAGATATAATATTTTAAGAAGTAAAATATTATAATTTTAACGGAAAATAATTATGAAGCGTAAAAAAATAAGTCGAAGAAATTATGAGCGAAAATCCGTGGTGTTACACGTGCCTTCGGGAAAAGAGTTAATCCATGAATATCCATCCATGGTTCAGCCTTAGTCATGCCTTTTAAGACTTCTTTAAGCTTGACTACTTCTTCCTCGAGTTTAGTGGGAATTTCTCTCTCATTGTTCAGAGGCTCAAGATGAAAAGGCGAATCTACTTCCGGCTCCGGAGTAGGAGGAGGAGGAGGAGGAGGAGGCATCTGGGCGCTTTGGCGCATTATGCCCAACACAGTTTGCTCAATATTATCCTGCCGGTCAAGCATGGCCTGGACAAGTCCTCGGAGCTCAATCATTGGATCAGGTGGAGGGGTAGAGTTATGTTGGTGCTCGTTGTTCGGAATTTCAGACATGTTGCTGAGACGCGTAGCAGAGAATACAACTGGTGTAGATAAGGATGACACTATTACTGACAAAGAATGTTCACTATGGTTAGAATTTCAGCGAATTAGCCTAGATCCTGAGCGGGCCCAGGCAGAGTTCCTGTGAAATGAGATGAAGAGTTAGCATAAAAGTTTGTCCAGACTTTGTTTCTTCTTTTCTTATCTCTTTTTTTTTTGGTGCAGGGAATGAAAGAAATGATATCTTTGAAAATTATTTTTTCTTTTAACCCCAATTTCAGTTATCATTTATTAAAAGGTATGAAACCTTGACTTTATCATTTGTTTTGGATTTTTCATTGCATTTTTTTGATTTGTTATTTTTTTTTTAGACTTGGACCTTTTTATTTACATTTTAAACTTCCACTTTTAGACTCGTATTTTTTCTGGATAATATTTCAAAATCAATTTGGTGATATCCTTTCATTTCTTGCTACTACAGAAATAAGAGAAAAGAGGTATAACGAGGCATGTGTCCTCATTGTGGCAAGTTATAATGCCCTAGATATCGTTCTTCTTTGTAGTGATCTGCATGTATTGATTGCTTCTAAGCGCTGAAACCATAAAAGAAAATATTAAATGCAAAAGGGGCCGCACCCGAAGGTTGCCTACGTATCTCCATAAGTGGATTTGGATTTGGGGAAGAAGTTTTTTTTTTGTGATGATTTTTTTTGAATGGAGTATCAGGCCAAACGTAGTTCTGTCATTTTAAAAATGAAATTTTACATAATTTTTCTTTTTTTGTTTTTATTTGCAGCTGCACTCAGAAAATGAGTTGCCTACGTACCCCTTTTAGTACATTACATAGTAAAGAAACTGAGATAGATGCAAACAACGTTAGATATTTTTTTTAGGGGATCAAGCAGCACATAGCTCTACCTACAAAGTACAATATATAAAAGCAATTAAATGATTTAGGTACTTCTCAAACTTTTCAGATTTCAGTTTGCTGGACGCCAAGCCATGTATTCTCCTGTTTGAATACGTCTGTTCCACCTCTTAGGATTAGACTAATGTGAAGTACTCGGATTCTTCTCAACCTTTTTCGGAATTCAGTTTGCTAGGCGCCAAATTTTTCTCCTGTTTTCTCCTGTTTGATTATGACTCTTTTCCATTTTTCAATTTTTTTTTGTTTTCTTTTGGGATTATATTTTCAAAGCAGGATTTTTTTCTTTTTTTAAAAATCAATTTTGTTTTTGGAAATAAATTATGAAGAAAATGTGAGTTTTTTTTAAGAAAAAAAAAAGTGAGCACACATTTTTTTTACAAGACACTTATGATAAAAACAAGAATAATTTCAATAATCATTTCGGCAGCAATTCAGTTACAGTTGATGATTACTGAAATATTGACCGACTGAAAACGGACTGATGAATTTTTGAAAAATTTTCACATTATTCAATACCTGAAATAAATAAAGGACATTTGTGCATTGATCCTTGTGTCCTAGAAGTCCACTAAAACGTGATTCATTTAAGGAGAGATTATGTTAAAGTGGCCTCGAGTCACTTCCATTGTGTCCATCGAGGGTGGACGCTGCTGACAAAGCCGGTCGCAATAGCTTGCGGATGCAGGTTTTACGCCCTTAATTCATTAATTTGGCATTCTAAAATTTTGACCCTTGCCAATAGACAGAGGTATCAGACCTAATAAGAAAATGGTTAAAAGAGTGCACGTGTATGGATCGATAAACTACCAAGCACACGCAATTTTCACATAAGCATGCTATATACAAAAATTAAATTGTGAATAGCCATGATTAACTTTTTATTATTATATATACATATGGAATGGAAAATAACGCATTCCTCAGGTTTAAACCTCTTATACCTGAAGTGGAGGTAGAGTCCCCAGTGGAGTCGCAAGCCTGTGGTATCTGATTTTTGACTGTCTTAATTAACGGTCTGAATCCCATGAAAGTCTCTAATTAGACTATGAGTTTTAGAAAACTTTGAAGTCGCCACCCTATTAATATCTGAATAGGGACAGATTTATTTAATAAATCATTTTAAAATTATTTTTCAAGAAATATCATTTAAAACGATGATGACTTCATATGATTAAGGCTTTTTTGAAAATTGGTCTTTCATACCATAAGATAGGGTTCGGGGTTTAGGTTAAGTGGTGCGAACGTCTGGAACTCGTCTCCTCATCCGTTCTACAGAACGGGCTCTTACTAAATGCGTTGTTTTCCATTTTAAAGTAATCATGGCTATACAAAAGAAAGAAAATCACATAGTTTGCATATATACACATCAACCATTTTTATTTAGGACCAATATATCATTTGTACATGGTAGGTTTGAGCACTGAAGTTGCACTACGTACCAATCATTGCGGATTGGAATCCACTCATGGATCAAAACCATCGTAGTTCGATCATATGTCTCACCCTAAATGGCCAATTCCATTGGGGAAAGAAAAGGAAATAGATTATGAATAACTCACCTTTAGAATTAAACAAATCTATTGGAAAATGAAGTAATCACTCCAATTAGTGATTAAAATGGGGTAAGATAATCACTTTAATTAGTGACAAAATATGGAAGAGGATCAAGATAATCACCTTAATTAGCGATTTAAAAATAGAGGTTAAGATAATCACCCTAATTAGTGATTATTCAAGGCATAAGATAATCACTCTAATTAGTGATTAAATGAGAAAAATAATCATCCTAATTAACGATCATTAAGGTTTAAGATAATCACTCTAATTAGTGATTAAATGAGAAGAATAATCGTCCTAATTAACGATTATTAGGGTTTGAGATAATCACTCTAATTAGTGATTAAATGAGAAGAATAATCGTCCTAATTAACGATTATTAGGGTTTGAGATAATCACTCTAATTAGTGATTAAATGAGAAGAATAATTGTCCTAATTAACGATTATTAGGGTTTAAGATAATCACTCTAATTAGTGATTAAATGAGAAGAATAATCGTCCTAATTAACGATTATTAGGGTTTGAGATAATCACTCTAATTAGTGATTAAATGGGAAGAATAATCGTCCTAATTAACGATTATTAGGGTTTAAGATAATCACTCTAATTAGTGATTAAATAATGATTGGAGAGAATCGCCCTAATTAGTGATTAAAAGAAGTTTGTGTTAACCACTCTAATTAGCGATTAATCGAGGATTGAAATAACCACCTTAATAGTGATTACGTTTATGATTTTCGAGAGGTCTTAGAAGGTTTGCTTCCTAATTGAAGGCTTTTGAGAAATAATCTTAATTGAAGATTATTAAGTTATTTGGAGAGAAATGATCAATTTGAGATCGAATTTGGAAATTTGTGTTTGGCTTAATTGGAATTTGGCAATTTAAAGTGAGACACGTGAAACGGCCTAAAATCAATTCGGAGATCGTAATTACCAATCTAATTATGTCAAATTATATCATTAATCCATTTGAATATAGAGAACACATTTTTAAAATGTAAGATGAATCATCATACAATTTAACTTAATTAGATTTGCAATTTTTCCTCTTAATTGAGATCGGGTCATTTGATTCATATACTATGATATATTGGCCCAACATGCAATATTTGTAACATTGGTTGCTCATTTTATTAAAAAGAGTTGTGGAATTATTTATGAAAATTATGTATAAACATCTCCATGTTTTTTTTTATTAATTGACTGATGCAATAACTATTTACAAAGAATCATTATTACAACAAAATGTACAAAACCTATGATCTATACAAATATTCAATCTTGATCTTCACCATGATGCTCCTTGATCTTCATTTCCTTGAATGGGCTTTGGAATTCATGTTTATTTATAAACTTGTGAAAAAGTAGAGATTAATTAACATCTTTGATTTTGATTTTTTATGACAAATTTTATTGATTTTCATTTACATGATATAATGACTCATTTTAAGATAAACTTAAGATTTAATGACTTTTAATTCACATTTTCGTATGAAAAGAAAACATTTTTTTTTTAAGTTTAGTTAATCACTTTATTTCATTTTTCTGATTGCCTTTTTGTTCTTGTACTGACTTACAAAATTCATAACTTTCTGTACACAGTGTTAAACTGAGCATATAATACATATATGGATAGCTCAGTGAGTTCTTTATATTGTATCAAAATTTCACAAGTTTTTAGTGACAACTCAAATTATGGCGAATTTTATGTCAAAACTGGTCAAAATAGGACCTTTATTAAATTTGTTCTTTGAAACCTAACTTATTGAACTTATTTTGAAGTGAAATTTTGTATGAACATTATAAACACTTTGAAAGACTAGAATGGAAATTTTTACTTGAATTGGACAGTTTTAAGACCAATTTTATTTATTTTCTTAACTAAAGAGAAAATCAGATTCTGGAATTTAGTGATTTACATAAACGTTTTTGTAAAAATGATGTAAAATTATATAAAATTCATATGGACATTATTTTTATATTTTTGAAAATCCACTGATGTTTTCTTAAACCTGATGCTTTTAGTTTTGTCTAAATGACTTTATTTTTTAATTTTATTGATAGAACAATACTAGGTGGTACTGGACAAAATCAGTTTTGCACAACAAAATTGTATAATTTTTATATATTTACACAAAATTTATTTTTTAAAAATTCCAAATCCCAGTTGGTGAAAACATCTTGCAATTCATAGGAAAAATATTAAATCCCACGAACGAATCAGTTAATGCAGACGAAAAAATGAAATAATATACGAAATTAAAACTGACCATAATTACAGCATCACATTTTTTTATATGGAGATGTTTGTGCACAACTTGTCTTGAATTTTTTTATGAAAATATTTTTGGTGATGAATAACAACTTGATTAAGGAAAATAACATAATCACATTGTTTCCTAAGAGTCACCCCATTAGAGGTGACTATTCTAGGTGGGGTGATTTAAGGTTGGGAACCTATTAGGACTTCCACATACCCAAATCACTCCAAAGTAAAAAAAATGATAAGAAAAAAACAAGGAAGAAGTTAGTAGATGATTGAGGAGATAATCAAAAATAATAAAACTTACAACTTTACCTTGCAAGCTCAATGATGCACTTCCTTTTTGCAAATTTTTCTACCTTTTTTGTGATTTTCTTAACTTTTAGGTGAGTTTCTAAATCCTCTTAATTACTAACTTATACTCTTTTTTTTGTGTGTTTTTTCCTTCTTTTGATGAACTTCTTTGCTTACTAATTATGTTACTAATTTTTACTTCTTTTTCTTAAGTGAGATTTTTAGAGGAGAAGAGTAGAGAAGATGAGAGAATTAGTGAAATTAAGTTGAATTTTTTTCAACTTGGTTTTGAAGTGAAAAGAGGAGGGCATTTATAGAGAAATGAGGGAGGTGAACTAGGGTTTCAAAGAGGGAGAAAATCAGATTTTTCACCCAAAAAATCTGATTTTCTTCATCCTTAATCACCTTAATAACATCACTCTAATGACCTCACCCTAATGACATCATCAAATCTCTTTGGAAATACAAATATATTCTTATTCTTTTTGGATTTTCTCATTAATGAGGCAAAATCAGATTTTCAGAAAATATTCTTCCCTAAACATCCTAATACGTAAAAAAAAATGCATCGAAAAACGTGCAAAACAAAACTGATCAGAACGCTGCGCCTAGCGCAGGAAGCTGCGCTAGGCACAACGCCTTGCGCTCGGCGCAAGGCTCAGCGTCTGGCGCAGAGCATGCTTGTGCGCTTGGCGCACAATCATGTGTTTGGCGCACACTTGATTCTTTCGGAAAAAATCCGGATTTTTCCCTCTTAGACATGGGATTTGATTCTTATTCTCACATCTTTTCATGATTCTTATTCTCTAACTAATGGATAAAGGATGTGATTAGTGGATAAAAAATATATTCTTATTCTTTATCCAACGAACAATGAATTGACCATCAAGAAAACTGATTACGACCGGTTTTGGGATACGACTAAAATCCCGACGCCTAATCGCGACTCGTTTTTCCCTTTTTTTCGAAAGACTTGCTTAAAAACAATTAACGAAAACTCGTCAAATTAATAAAGACGAGCATGATTATACTACGAATCGTTTTATTAAAACGGTGGTTGTAGTTATCGACTACGACCCACGAAAAATATATATCTAAACCGACACCGCAAAAATGGAAAACCGTACGACGGAATAAAACCCGCGCTCCGGGGTGAAACATGCATTTTGACGGGGCGTTTGCTCCACGATGCATGACGGTTTTCGTTATTTTATTTTTTTCAAAAATTTTTATTTATCCGAAAGAGGGGTTCTAAAGACTTGAAAATGCGACTTTATTGTCGTCTTAACTAGAAAATCCCAATTAACTTTCTAAAAAAAAAAAAAATTAAACGCGACTTTATTGTCGTCTTAAATTGAAAATCTCAGTTAATTTTCTAACATTTTGAAAACGCGACTTTATTGTCGTCTTAGATAGAAAATCTCAATTAATTTTCTGAAATTTTGAAAATGCGACTTTATTGCCGTCTTAGGTAGAAAATCTCAATTAATTTTCTAAAATTTTGAAAACACGACTTTATTGTCGTCTTTTTTTTTGTCCTTATGAATTTGTCTTTTGTTAATGCGAGGGGCTCCGACAATTAACAGGTTAATTCCAGTCTTTTCTTTTTTACAGTTTTCATGGTCTCGATGACAAACAAATTGCAAAATTACTATTACTTACTTTTTATGACTTTATGTGTTATCGTGTCACCTTAAATTAGGACATTGCCAGGTCATGTCACCTTAAAGTGATGTATTGTTAAATCATGTCACCTAAAAGGGCTGACCAAAGGTTATTACCCTCTACGGTGGACCAAACCTCATATGGCAAAATTTTATCTGTTTTTTCCGAAATCTTTCAGACAATTTTTCATGCATAATGCTTATTTGGCTTTTCGGAAAATGATGATCACTATATAGAACCGACTGATAATGGTCATTATTTTGGATGATTATTAGGAAAGGATTGTATCAACGTTCTTGATTCATCATTGACACTGTTTTTTTTATGTTCGGCTATAGGAAAAATTGCCATACCACAAATGCTTGGTCATTAGCCATGGTGAAGGATGCTCCTTATTATCCTATGGACAATACTCAAACTCATTATCCATGGCATAAATCATGGATGATCATCTTTTCCATCTATAAAAAGGGCATGGTTCTTCATTTCCAAATGCACCACTTCCACTACTCCAATCTTTTCTCTAAATTTTCCTTTCACAAAAATGGTTCTTACTTATGAAGAAGCTAATGAAATGCGGAGTCGGGAGAAAAAACAACTCTCGGGGGTCACAAGAAACATGGAGCAACCAAGACAATCATTTTCCTCTTCCCGCTTCACTAAGGTACTTATGCCTTTGCTTTCACTTTCTATTTGTTACGACATGATTCATGCTGCTTCCAAATTTTGGGATGAAACTCACCATGTCTTCCGCTTTGGAGACCGGGAGATTGTGCCTCTTGTTGAAGAGGTCGAAGGTTTGCTAGGCTTATCATCCAATGGTCCAGTTCTCACACCTAGATCTCCTACCAGGATCTCGGGAGATTTATCAACGATTTTATACCTTCCCGAAAACTTCATGGAAACTACCTACAATATGGTGAGGTATTTCTTCTCAACTTATTGTTGACTTTCTAATTTGGCACTTGGCAATTTTCTAACAATGCCAACTATAACATTGCTAGAGTAAATGCTTGCATTCTTATGATTTTGGAGAGTACCCTCACTAAATGGTCTTTAAACACATGTCATGTTCGGTGTCTTTCACTTATTCCTCAAATCGTTAGTGGGAGTCGTCTTGGACCACTTATTTTGGGGGAAATGTTCCTTGGCTTAGATGAACTCAAAAGAAACCCTCAAAGCTTTGTGAAGGGATGTCCATTAGCCCTTCATTTATGGCTATTAGAAAATTTTTCTCTCATGAAACCCCACAAGAGTCTTACTTACAAAACTAGTCATGTCCGGGAGAGAGGTCTTCTTCCTTTCTTCTATCAACTTAGCAAAAATGGTGGGTGGGAGGATTTTTTTTCTACATCAAGACATAAAGTGGATCACAAACCACCTTGGCATTAGTGCAGTTGTATATTGCAATTCTGGTCGCAGATGTGTACAATTACCCGGGCTTTGTCAAGTCACTTTCTACCTTCCATGGAGATGTTTAAGGCAAATTGGTTGGAAGCAAGAGCACATTCCTGCCCTCTAGGTTCTTCCATCTTGTACCACTTATGAGGCTGATATGAGTGGTATTCAGAGAATGCCTACTATATGGCAGGGGGATAAAATTATATCAGCGCTACCGGATGCTTCCTTTCCGTTGATTGATGAAGATTACCTTCAATGGCTTCTAGCAGATATTGGTCAAGACAAAGATTCGAACGGGCCTACCATGAAGAGGAGAAGGGTTTGAGAGAATTGTCATGTTTATTTTCTATGTTGTTTTTATTTTTTTATTTTTTTTTAAGTTTGTAGGAAATGAAGGCTTTATGTCTTTTTATGTATGAAATGAAGTACCCTAGTTGGGATGAATAAAGGATTTTTTAACTGGAATAATACAAACTTTGGCCCGTTCTCTCGCAATAATACAAACTTTTGATTATTTTTTAATAATACAAACTTTGGGCCAAAATTCCTCCAGTAGGTCATGACCGGTTCCTAACTTGTTGGTGTAGGTAAAATGCATACGTGGCACTCTCTAGGATACGTGGCGCTTTTTTATTGGTTGATTTTTTAAATTTGAAAAAAAAAACCCTTTTTTTTTCTCCCTCACCCACCCCACCCTGGCACTTGACCCTGCCCAGACGAAACCACCTTCATCACCACTCTTAACTTTCTCTCTCCTCCCATCAATGACGAAATTCTCTCTCCTCTCTCCCAATCCTCACCGGCGAAGAAAATCTCTTCATCAAACTCACAAAACTCGACAAAATCGAAGGCGAAGCTTTCTCTTTCGATTCTCTTCGAAGCCGAATTTCGGAAAGTGGGTAAGATTTTTGTGGGTAATTTACCATTGTGGATAAAAAAACCCAGAAGTTACTGAGTTTTTCCGGCAATTTGGGCCGATTGAGAATGTGATTGAGAAATCGGCATTAAAGCCGAGTACAACCCTCTAATTTCGTCGACCTTGAAGGTTTACCCCCTCAATTTATCTCTCCTCTCCTATTTTTTTCGTTTTCTCGCTCTTAAATTTCATGAATTTTTGTTGTTTTTCTTAAACAGACGATTCAGATTCTTCTTCTTCATCGCCGAAACGCAGAAAAATTTCGAAAGTATCTCTCATTTTTCCGACGCTTTGATTTTCTCGTATTTGAATTGGTTACTTTTGTTCTTTAATTATTTTAGTGCTGTTTTTGGTGTTTACGGGTGGTTTCAGGGCTGGTGGGTTCAGGGGTGGTGTTTCAGGGGTGGTGGGTTCAGTGGTCAGTGGCTTCGGGGGTTACGGGTAGGTTTACGGGTGGGGTTACGGGTGTTGTTTTTGGTGGAAGGGGGTGGCTTCGGGCTTCGGTGTTGCCTGTTATGGTGGGGGAGGGAGTGGGGTTGGAGGTGGGGGCAAGGGGGGTGGTTTCGGTGGGTTGGGGGAGGGGGAGGAAAGAGGGAAAGCTTTATCGGAGGAGCAGGTGGTTTCATCCGTGGTGGGGCAAGGCAGGGGTGGTTTCATCGGAGGCGGAGCAGGTGGTTTCATCCGTGGTGGGTGCAAGACAGGGACGTTTCGTGGCAGTGGGGTGGAGGAGATGCCGGGGGTTGGGGGTGGTTCAGGTGGGTGGTGGGTAGGGCGTCGAAAGGTGGCTTCGGTGGTGGCTATGGGGTGGGGGAGGGGCTGAGGTGGTTTAGTTGGGTGGAGGCTTGGGGGAGGAGGGAGAAAGAAGAAATATTATTTTGTAAATTTTTTTTTACCTGTTTTATAGGTTCCAAGTCAACTTGACTTATTGGAGGAATTTTGATGTAAAGTTTGTATTATTAAAAAATAATCAAAAGTTTGTATTATTGCTAGAGAACGGGCCAAAGTTTGTATTATTCCAGTTAAAAAATCCATGAATAAAAGATCTGTTTGTGAGAATTATCTGCTTGTGAGAAATTCAATGTGAACACAATTCAAAACACGTGCACACTTTAACATTAAATATGACATACAAATCATAATTAATTAATCATATGACACATAAAAGCATAACATATAAACCTTAACAATCAAAGACATGTTTCATCATTTTTCCTTTTTCCTTTTTTTCCTCTTTTCCCTTTTAACTTTTTTTCTTTTTCCGTTTTTTCATTTTTTTCCGTTTTTTTTTCTTTTTCCGATTTTTTTTCTTTTTCCGATTTTTTTTCTTTTTTTTCCGGTTTTTTTTTTTTTGCATACATCATATGAATATCTAGAAACTCATGGCATGTTTATTAAGAATAGCCAGATAGGATACAAAATCCACAAACTGCTTGGTTACTTGATCATGACAATTACAATTACTTTGATGCCTAAGCGTAATATTTCTTCAACTGATCAAGATTAGTGAAATGGGTGAACTCATTTCCATCGAAATCCATTAGCTTCACTGCTCCAGTCGTGGTGACATGCTTGACTAGGAATGGCCCAGACCAGTTAGGCTTGAATTTTCCCCGAGGATCATGCAACGAAGCTCTATTTTCCTTTAAGACTAGATCACCTTCTTGAATGTCTCTATCTCGAACCTTTTTGTTAAATGCACGAGCAATTCTCCGCTATATAGAGTTGAATATTATGCAAAGCTTGTAGTCGGCGCTCATCTTAAAATGCAAGCTCATCATAACGAGTTTTATACCATTGGTCTTCTGAGATTTCACATTCTGCTATGACCCTGAGAGACTGTATCTCCACCTCAACCGGTAGGACTGGTTCCATCCCATAAACCAAAGAATACGAGGTTGTTCCTGTGGGAGTCCTAATTGATATCCTATATCCCTAAAGGGCATATGGTAGTTTGTCATGCCATTCCCTAGTCTTTTCAGTCATCTTGGCAACAATAGTCTTGATTGTCTTATTGGCTGCTTCCACCGCTCCATTTGTTTAGGGACGATAAGGTGAGGACTGATGATGCTTGATTGCATATTTTGCGAGAGTGGTCTTCAGATGACCCTCAAATTGTGATCCATTATCAGAGATGATTTCGAATGGTATGTCATACCGACAAATGATGTTGTTAATCACAAATTTCGAGACTTGCTTTGCCCCTAGCTTTGAAAATGATGCAGCTTCAACCCACTTCGAAAAGTAATCAATTGCTACAAGAATATATTGATGCCCATTTGAAGCCTTTGGATGAATTTGTCCGATTATGTCTATGCCCCAACTTGAAAACGGCCAAGGAGAAGTCATATTATGTAATGACACAGGTGGCATATGATTGAGGTTAGCAAATATTTGACATTGCTTGTAGGCGCGGACAAAGCTGATGCAATCGCCTATTAGAGTGCTCCAATAGAAACCTGCTCGCAAAATTTTACGAGCCAGCATTCTTCCATTCATATGGGGTCCACATTCCCCTCCATGAACTTCTTCCATGATGACTTGCTTTTCGCTGTCATTTATACAGAGTTGCAGAGTACCATCAATCCCTTTGTGATACAGTTTGCCTTTTAGTATGAGAAAATGAGCAGCTAGCCTTCTGATAGCTATGCGGTCCTTCTTGCCACTTCCCTTGGATACTGCATAGTTTCCATAATATTCTTGATATCCTTATACCAGATATCATCATCATCTTGTTGAACCAGAGCGGAGACAATTTGTGCTACCGTCACTGTTGGTCCCTTCCTTTCTTCAATTAAAACTGACTGGATCTTTGTACCATTTTCCCATGTTAAATTAACAGCGAGATTGGCTAAAGCATCAGTGAAACTATTTTGTTCTCGAGGAAGATGTTTGAAGCTGATATCATCAAAATAAGGGATCAATTCTTGAAGGTACTCTGTGTAGAGCTGAAGTCTCTCATCTCTAACCCTCCAAATTCCTACTGTTTGAGATATGATGAGATTAGAATCTCCATACACAGCGAGATGTCTTGCCCTTGCTACTAAGGCAGCCTTTACTCCATATATGCAGGCTTCATACTCGGCTGTATTTTTTGTTGTTGGGAAATCCAGCTTGACAGCAAATGGAATATGGACTCCATCGGGATCTACTAACAAAACCCCTGCTCCATTACCTCTCCTATTAGAAGCTCCATCAAATGCACCATTGTGGACTGTTAATGAATAATAAGTACTCATCAGGGAATGCATCATCATATTCATCTCCTGACACTGGTCCTTCTACTAGGGCTTTAGATATGGCTCGTCCTTTAACAGATTTCTGGCTGACACATTGAATATCAAACTCAGAAAGCATAGCATGCCATCTTGCCAATCTTTCACTAAGAATGGGTTTTTCAAACAGATACTTGATTGGATCAAGTCTTGAGATCAGATAGGTAGTATGAGCTTGAAGGTGATGCCTCAACTTCTTCGTGGCATAGACCAAGGAGATACATGCTTTTTCCAGTGGGGTATATATCTTGTCTCATACTCAAGGAATTTCGTACTGAGATAGTATATGGCAACCTCTTTCTTTGTTCCCTCTTGATATTGGGCTAAGAGAGCTCCCATAGCCGTTTCTGTGATAGTGAGGTACAAAATCAGAGGTTCTCCTGGTCTTGGTGGCATTAGAACAGGTGGATTTGAAAGGTATTCTTTCATAGAGTCAAAAGTTTCCTGACATTATTCATTCCACTCATGGGATACCGCTTTTCTGAGCAGCTTAAATATAGGTTCACATCTCATAGTGAGACACGTGAAACGGCCTAAAATTAATTCGGAGATCATAATTACCAATCTAATTATGTCAAATTATATGATTAATCCATTTGAATATGGGGAAAACATTTTTAAAATGTAAGATGAATCATCATACAATTTAACTTAATTAGATTTGTAATTTTTCCTCTTAATTGAGATCGGGTCATTTGATTCATATACTATGATATATTGGCCCAACATGCAATATTTGTAACATTAGTTGCTCATTTTATTAAAAAGAGTTGTGGAATTATTTATGAAAATTATGCATAAACATCTCCATGTTTTTTTTATTAATTGAGTGAAAATTATGAAAATTATGCATAAACATCTCCATGTTTTTTATTAAAAAGAGTTGTGGAATTATTTATGAAAATTTGCTCATGTTTTTTTATGAAAATTTACAAATAATCATTATTACAACAAAATGTACAAAACCTATGATCTATAGAAATCTTCAATCTTGATCTTCACCATGATGCTCCTTGATCTTCGATTCCTTGAATGAGCTTTGGAATTCATGTTTATTAATAAACTTGTGAAAAAATAGAGATTAATTAACCTCTTTGATTTTGATTTTTTATGATAATTTTTATTGATTTTCATTATCATGATAAAATGAGTCATTTTAAGATAAACTTAAGATTTAATGAGTTTTAATTCACATTTTCGTATGAAAATAAATTTTTTTTTTTTTAAGTTTAGTTAATCACTTTATTTTATTTTTCAGATTGCCTTTTTATTCTTGTGCTGAATTACAAAATTCATACCTTTCTGTACAAAGTGTTAAACTGAGCATATGATACATCTATGGATAGATCAGTGAGTTCTTTATGTTGTATCAAAATTTCACAAGTTTTTAGTGACAACTCAAATTATGGTGAATTTTATGTCAAAACTGGTCAAAATAGGACCTTTATTCAATTTGTTCTTTGAAACCTAACTTATTGAACTTATTTTAAAGTGAAATTTGGTATGAACATTCTAAACACTTTGAAAGACTAGACTGAAATTTTTTATTTGAATTGGACATTTTTAAGACCATTTTTGTTTATTTTCTTAACTGAAAATTTAGTGATTTACATAAACGTTTTTGTAAAAATGATGTAAAATTGTATAAAATTCATATGGACATGATTTTTGTATTTTTTTAAAGCCACTGATGTTTTCTTTAAACTTGATGTTTTTATTTTTGCCTAAATGACTTTATTTTTTAAATTTTATTGACAGAACAATCCTAGGTGGTACTTAGGGGTGTTCATAACCGGGTACCCGGCTTTTCGAGTACCCGGATATGCGGGTACCCGCATATTCGGGTACTTGAAAAGCCGGCCCATGACCAGACCCGGGAAAACAGGGTACCCGGTTATCGGGTACCCGGTTTTCCCGGGTCGGGTCATAGGGTACCCGTTTGTTTTCTCCCTTTCTTTTTTTTTTAAAGTTGGCCGTAGGATTTAGGCATTAGCCCACTGCAACTTAAAGCAATGCAATGCAATCTGTTCATTAGTTGCTTCTATTAAAGCAATGCAATGCAATTAAATTGTAAGCCCACTATTAAATTTAAAGCCCACTGCAATTAGTTGCTTCGACATTTCAAACTCCTCATGCACTGCCACAAATATGTAGAATGAGTACTATGAGATGCATCTCAAACTACCAAAAACATAATTAAACAAAGCGAAATTAACATAAAAACTAAAAATAAGGAGAAAAGAAGACTGATTTGTTCGATTTACAGCAGTGGGGTGGACGGTGGTGCGGCGCTCGACGTGGTGGTGCAGCGCTCGACTTCGCTGTGCGGTGCTCGACTTCACGGTAGATGGTGGTGCGAGTGTGAGACTGCGGCAGACTGAGAGAGGCAGTGAGGGTGAGGCAGTAAGGGACTGAGGGTTTGCTTTCCTAATGGATGAAATCAGGAAATGGGCTATGTGTAATTGTGGGCCAAAACAAAAGGGTTGGTCAGAAATTAAAAAAAAAAAAAGGAAACCCAAACTTAGCCGGGTACCGGGTACCCGCATGCTTGGTTTCTTCGGCCCATGACCCGACCCGGATTTCCTTGTTTTTACCGGGTCGGGTACCCGGCCCAATAAAATCCAAAAAAATCAGCTTTTGACCCGACATTTTTTGGCCGGGTCAGCGGGTTTTCGGGTCGGGTTTTGCGGGTCGGGTTTTTCTGAACACCCCTAGTGGTACTGGACAAAATCAGTTTTGCACAATAAAATTGTATGATTTTTAATTATTTACACAAAATTTATTTTTTAAAAATTCCAAAGCCCAGTTGCTGGAAACATCTTGCACTTCATAGGAAAAATATTAAATCCCACGAACTAATCTATTAATGCAGACGAAAAAAATGAAATAATATATGAAATTAAAACTGACCATAATTACAGCATCACATTTTTTTATATGGAGATATTTGTGCACAACTTGTCTTGAATTTTTTTATGAAAACATTTTTGGTGATGAATAACAACTTGATTAAGGAAAATCACATAATCACATTCTTTCCTAAGAGTCACCCCATTAGAGGTGACTATTCTAGGTGGGGTGATTTAAGGTTGGGAACCTATTAGGACTTCCTCATACCCAAATCACTCCAAAGATTAAAAAAAATGATAAGGAGAAAACAAGGAAGAAGTTAGTAGATGATTGAGGAGATAATAAAAAATAATAAAACATACAACTTTACCTTGCAAGCTCAATGATGCACTTCCTTTTTGCAAATTTTTCTACCTTTTTTTGTGATTTTCTTAACTTCTAGGTGAGTTTCTTAATCCTCTTAATTACCAACTTAAACTCTTTTTTTTTGTGTTTTTTCCTTCTTTTGATGAACCTCTTTGCTTACTAATTATCTTACTAATTTTTACTTCTTTTTCTTAAATGAGATTTTTAGAGGAGAAGAGTAGAGAAGATGAGAGAAATAGTGAAATTAAGTTGAATTTTTTTCAACTTGGTTTTGAAGTGAAAAGAGGAGGGTATTTATAGAGAAATGAGGGAGGTGAACTAGGGTTTCAAAGAGGGAGAAAATCAGATTTTTCACCCAAAAAATCTGATTTTCTTCATCCTTAATCACCTTAATGACATCACTCTAATGACCTCACTCTAATGACCTCACCCTAATGACATCATCAAATCTCTTTGGAAACACAAATATTCTTATTCTTTTTGGATTTTCTCATTAATGAGGCAAAATCAGATTTTCAGAAAATATTCTTCCCTAAACATCCTAATACATAAAAAAAATGCATCGAAAAACGTGCAAAACAAAACTGATCAAAACGCTGCATGATTTCCCTAATCATTGTGTGCTTGGCGCACACTTGATTTTTCCGGAAAAAATCCGGCTTTCCCCCTCTTACACATGGGATTTGATTCTTATTCTTACATCTTTTCATGATTCTTATTCTCTAACTAATGGATAAAGGATGTGATTAGTGGATATAGAATATATTCTTATTCTTTATCCAACGAACAATGACTTGACCATCAAGAAAACAGATTACTACCGGTTTTGGGATACGACTAAAATCCCGACGCCTAATCGCGACTCGTTTTTCCGTTTTTTTCGAAAGACTTACTTAAAAACAATTAACGAAAACTCGTCAAATTAATAAAGACGAGCATGATTATGCTACGAATCGTTTTATTAAAACGGTGGTTGTAGTTATCGACTACGACTCACGAAAAATATATTTCTAAATCGAAACCGCAAAAACTGAAAACCGTACGACGGAATAAAACCTGCGCTCTAGGGTGAAACATGCATTTTGACGGGGCGCTTGCTCCACGATGTATGACGGTTTTCGTTATTTTATTTTTTTCAAAATTTTTTATATATTCGAAAGAGGGGTTCAAAATTTGGTGTCTACAGTCACTAATGGGGCCCACCTTGGAGCTCAAATTAATTTTGCAGCTCTCTTCCTTAATCGATTGCAAGAAATTCGGGGGGTACTATGGTATCCGGGGAGATCGTTCGTGGTGGAATGATCACCCGGCTAGCGTCTTACCTCGAGTTGGACGAAGACCTGGCCCGCTTAGAAGAAAGCGTGCCTTCTGTTGGTCAGTCCAACTCATTGGATGGTGCGGCCTTACAACAGATGAAATTTCTGCATCGTTTTATGACGACCCGTTGAATTTGCCTTGTTGGGGGGGAAACCCTATTGTTATATGAACATTAAGTTCATTTGGAACCCGTCCGCTGACTGTAATAACCGATGTCGGGTTCCTCCTTCCCATATTGACCTTGAGGATTACTCTGATATGTCCTACCTTCAGTCCACCACTGTGGAGAGGGTACCGAGGGTTCCGAGGCCCGACCACCACATTCCCGTGAGTGAGGTGGCCGAAGCTTCTTCCTCCCAGTCCTTTGATATGGCCTCCGTCATGGCTGCCATATCCCAGATGCAAGCCACTCAAGAGGCCAATCACCGTGCGGTCACTGCTACCCTTGATGGTATTCAGACCGACTTAGACCATGTGGCTCGCGTGGCTTGGCGAACTCATCTCGCCAATGTCCACACCAGACATGAGCCACCTTACCCTAACCACGCCTACTATCCCCCTGCATTGGACCCTCGTGAAGGGCCATTTGGGGAGCCTATTTTCTGCCCTTACCCCCACTACCCGTCTTACTCCCAAGACGGGTATTCAAGTGAGTGTTTCCCTTCTAACCCCCCTCCCGATGGGGGCGATGGTGGGAACTACTAGGTGCTCTTTTTGAACCCCCCTCCCCCTCCCTCCTTTTGTAACTCCGAGCACGGAGTTTCGCTTAAGCTTGGGGGCCCTTGCATGTATGCCTATGTTTTTGGGAGTTTGGGGTCCTAGGTGGTTAGTTATGTGGGGATCTATCGGTCTTGGTTACGGATTGGTGATTGGTTATATCTACTTGGTCTTTCCCCCTTGTTTCTTCCAAATCACCCTTGTATAGCTTGTTTTTTATAGTTTGTTTTTGGTAGGTTTGCTTTGCATAAAAAAAAATTTCCTTTTTCTGAATTTAGGGTAGCTTGGTTGCATGCATGATTTGTTGCTAAGAGTGTTCATAACTTGATTGGAAGACCTTCCCTGCATTCGACTTGATGGTTTTGGAAGCCTTGGTGTGACTTTAGGTGATCTTTGAGAACAATAACTTTTGGTAAAGTCTTTTTGAAACTAGGTGAATTGGTTGATTGGATTGCCTTGTCCCTTGTGAGGGGAACCCCGAAGGAGGACCACGAACCTCGTAAGACTCATTTACAACCCTCACCATTGATCGCCTAACTTGTGACTTGCATTTTAGCTCCCCAAGATTGCATAAGACCGAGCCTATAGAAGGATGATTTAAGGCATTTCATTTTGCTAGAATTAGGAGTTCAAAAGCCAAAAAAATCTTTTATTTTAGCATAATTATCCGCTTCTCAACCCATTGAGCCTTTCTATCCTATTTTTGCTTAACCCTCATAATAAGTCATGGCTAAACTTTCCCCAAAGTGGAGTACATGTCTAGTTTGTGTTGAGTTGAGTTGTTTTGATACTAAGTCTTTGGTTGAAAGTAAGTTAATATGCGTGTATAATTGCAAAAGTTGAAGAAAATTGCGAGAAAGGCAAGGCAAAAGAAATAAAAGAAAGAAAGAAAGCTCTTATTGTTTCATTTGGATTTCTATTGAAAGAAAAGAAAGAGAGAGCAAATTTGATGAGAAAAATGGAAAATATGTTCAAAAAGTGAAAATCAAAGTGAAAATCAAAGTTGTGTGTGAGATTTCGATTTGAGTTGGTGATAGAACTAGCTTGGGGGAGTTTTTACCCCCTAGTTTGTACTTCGCTTTACCCTTTTTGCACCACATTCCTAAATTCTTATCCTCACCCCTAACCTAGCCCCGTTACAACCTTAATAAAGTCCCTTTTGACTTCTAGATTGGACTTGATCAATTTAGTAGTGGCGGGTGAGATTTTGTGCAAGTCATGATGAGGGTCATCAAAATGTGGTAGAGGCGAGCTATTATGGTTGAGCATCCCTAGCGGGGAGTCAAACTCGGGACTTGGAAGTGGAGAGGAGTGAGAAATCACTCTTAGAAAGCCTATTTTTCAAGGAGACTCAGTTGATCGGTGGATTGGATCTCTTGAGTCACTCTTGTGCTTCCTAGTCATCTTTCCTCTTATGTTTGTTTGGTCTCCTAAATCTTGTTATGAACTCATTTAGCTTGCATGTCATGTTTGTAGCTTTGCATATAGAGCATTTAGGCTAGTGTGTTGCATGGTTTTTCTTTTTCATAGTGTTCTCCTCTTCTCTTTCTTCTTTCTCATTCTTGGCTTACTTGAGGACAAGTAAAATGCTAAGCTTGGGGGAGTTTGATAAGTGTGTTTCTAACGCACTTTATGAGCTCCTTTTAGCTTGATTTGATCCTTTTTCTTCCCTTTTCTTCCTTATTTCCTCCTCTATTTCTTTCACTTGATCATTGTTGATCATAGTGACATTTTGCTAGATTTTCGGTCAATTTTGACTGGATTTCATTTGCTTTCACCGTATTTTCCCGTGCTTTGGTTGCAGGTATGACCTTTTCCGAGGTCGAGAGTTGGGAGATACGGCATAAGGAAGGAGTTTGAGAAGCTGAGCAGGGACATTGGTGCGCTCGCACCATTCTATAGATGCCCGCAAAAGTCGGTGCGCCCGCACCATCTGGAGCTTACGAAATCCAGAGATCAGAAGCTTTGGTGCGCCCGCACCTCTCACAACGGTGCGCCCGCACCTCTCAGCACTTGATGTAGCTTGAGAACAGAAGAAATGGTGCGCCCGCACCATTTAAATACGCGAAGAAAAAAACAATGCTTGTTTTAATAACAATAGAGTTGATTAGTTTTAACTTATGCTTTATTCTAGAGTTTAGAGAGTGATATTAGGGTTCTTATTAGAGAGAAAAACTTTTGGCTTATTCTTAGATTTGAGATCCATAGATTAAAGTTGTTGATTATCTACACTTTCGAGGTAACTTTCATTAATTTAATTTCAAAGTTTTCAGCTTTATTCATCTTTTAGATTATCATTCTCTCCTTTTCCATAGTACTAGTTCTCTTTTATTGTAGTTTCGTAATTGTTATTTTCATTAGATTAATTATCTCTTAATCATGTTTAGCCCTAGATTAGTTATAGATTTCATGTTTTTATGCTTAGAATCCATGATTAGTAAGTAGTCTCCTATCTAGGGTTAGGGAGAAAGTATGGATTAGGGTTTAAATGTATTGTTAATGTGATTGTGATGATCTAAAGATGATTATGCATTGATCTTGGTGTTTTGAGGCCTTAGGATAGATATTGATCACATTTATGCTTTGGTATTTTGGTTTCAAATGTTCTTAATCGAATTTTGAACTCTTTTATCATCCCCATGAATCAACTTAATTTCTAGGCCAAGAAATTGGGTAGAAATTAAGGGGATCCTTTATTAGGAGTTTTCCTTGCTTATTGAATCTCTTAATCAATTGACTAAAGACCATTCAAGAGAGGATTTATTTGATTGATTAAGTGATTATTCTTGAGGACCATTTGAGAGAGGACTCGGTTATTTTAGAGGAAAACTAAAACTTGCATAATCGTCGCCTTTGAATCACAATTGCATTAATGGTCATTGTTCCGCTTTGATCCATACTAGTAACCTTAACTCTAGTGTCTTCCTGATTGATATTTTCATCTCGTGTTATTTGCTAGTCCTTTAATAGTAGCTAGTCGTAGTTGTTATCAAATCATTTAAAACCCCCCAAAACCCCTCAATTAGGTAATTTAGACTTGATAGACTTTGATTAATCCCATTTTCCCTATGGATCGACCCTTGACTTGCCTTTACTACGTTCTTAGTAATTGCTTGTTAGGTTTTATAGATATTGTTTGAAAAGCGATTTTTGGTGCCTTAACGACACACTAAAAACCTCTTATCACCAACCTATAGAGTCTTTCAGGAAGCTCTACAAAGTTGGTCTACTGATTGAGGAAGAGGTGCAAGCCAATAAGAACAAGGGTTATAATAATAACAACTCTATTAAGAAGAATAAGCTCCAAAAACAACGACGTCAATGCCCTAACTATTGAAAAGTGAGGTTATTAGAAGTCTCAAAGAACATTCACTCCTTTAGGCATGTCTTTAGAAGAAGCCTTCACTAGGCTTCATGCAAATGGAGCACTTCAGCCTCTCGGCCCTACTCCAGACCCTGCTCCTGAGAATAGATCCAGGAGATGAAATCCTAATGCCTACTGCAAGTACCAAGGAAACGGGCATGCGACATCACACTGTTGGACTTTGAAGCACGCCCTACAGGACATGGTTGAAGATGGTAGACTACCAGTTTCGCCTGCAGCAAAAGTCAGCAACAACAGCAATCCCTTGGGCAGTGCTTAAATAATGCCGGTGCATAGTCATTTAACGCTAGTTTTATAGGATGAGTCGGAGAGTCCCTCCCCTAGCTTCTTCATTTCCTTTCTTGTCGAGTCTATGTCATTTAGGACTTTAATGTTTATCAGCCTTGTTTCATTTATTTCTAATTAATAAAATAATAGCATTTTCTTTTCATTTTCATTGGCCTTTCATCATTTTATTTATGCTTCTAATTCAATGATGAAACTTAAATCACCTAATGATCTTGACTAATAAAGAAATCTGAAAATAAGAAAAGAGAAAAATGAAAAAAGGGCATACTTTAGATCAGGAGTTATTTCCCTCTTCCCTCCATCATCCATAAACCATCATCCTCCATGATCATTAGTCAAATAATCCTTTCACATCAAAGCTCCACATATATCTTTCAAGCCTTCCAATACCCAAAACCATAAAAACTTGTGCGCAAGCCTCACTACATAAAAAAAAATTGCCAGGCAAAAATAAAAAAAAGGTGAAAAAATCAAAGTGCGAAAAAAAGCAAAAGCAAAAGAAAACGCACAGGACAAAAAGAAAAAAAAATGTAAAAAAGAAAATAAGGCAAAGAAATAAATAGTCAAGCTAGGGGGCTTGCACACAAAATCTATCCCTCATTCAAGTCTTTCAACCCATCAAAACCTTAATCATGTAACCCAAAAACATGATCCTACCTTAGCCCAATCAATTGAATCTTCATCAAAACCTCGGGCCTCATCCTTTCAACCTTCCATATTCAACCCTGACTCCTTTTTCAAGGTATGTCCAAGCCCGCTAGGTTGAAAACCCGAAAGGGCAGCCTAGGTAAAAGTTGGGGCACAAAAAAAATTCAATCAGATCCAGAACTATGAATGGTCTGATTCCGCAAGGATACGTAGGAATCCTCATCTCGAGGTCCGATCGCTTTAATAAAATAAAATAATGAAGATCTAATGATTTGACTTTTTAGAATTCAGGAGCATGCTCTTTCTAGATCCCGACATAGACTCGAGTCTGAACCTAGCCTCGTCAAACCCTTTTCCCACCTACATCTATATGAGTCACAAATTTAAACTTTTTATTTTCCAATCCAAGCTCTCTTTTTCCCTGAAAGACTCTCCGACAATTCCAAGATTTCTGGCGATATCTGACTTTGCCTGTATCAACTCCCTAAAAAAAGAATCCCCAGTGAAGAACTTTGAATACTAAGTACGATCAAGTACATTCCAATCTAGGCTCGAAATGCCTAATTCAAGACAAGCTTACCTAAAGTGGGGGCTTCCTATATATGTGGTGGTTCCTTCAAATCAAGTCAAACTCCTAAAAAGTTGTAATCTGCGGTCCTCGTTTACGGACCTCGATTATTTACTAGAAACAATTTTCGAAAATCATTCTATCTATTTCTAATTATTCTATCTCATTCTACATATCCAGATCTCCTAGCCTTGCAAAACCCTGACCTTGCATTACATTTCTTACATCCTAGTTTTGCACAACCCTGCCTTGCATGATGTGTCATCTTCCTTAGCTTTGCATAACCGTAATCCTTGCATAGCGTCTCATGCATCCTTTGAGAGTCTAAGTTTTCATTTCTGCATTATTATGTGCTTTATGTGAGTTGTTTGCACCTATCAGCTAGCATCTTTCTCCGCAGGTAATCAGATTACTTGTAGTTATTGTCCTGCATACTAACTTGGTTTTGCAAAGACCGGCGGTTATAGATCAGTTCTATACTGCAAAGCGTTTAGAATCGTTCTCTGTCCCGACACCGTGTACTTTGACTATCGGTTTCCTGAACCTCAGTCAAAGTTGGGGGCTTCTGTAGACACATAATCGTGTCTCCCCATTTAAGGGCTCAATGATGAAACATACCGCAGTCTTAATTGGTCCGACCCAAGGGCAGAGCAGTCCGAAGAGCCAAAACTATTTTAAAAGTGTTAAAGCGTATTTTAATGATCCAAAATCGAATTTTAAAGCCCACTTAATTATTCATGATAATTAATTGTACTTTGAGCCCAACTCTTTAAAAAAGCCCAATTGATTATTTAATAATAATTAATTGTTTTATTTAAATAAAATGAATATTTTCAAAGATAAAATCGAATTTTATCCCGTAAAATCACATTTCCGGAGTTAAAAGATAAAAGAAAATCGTTAAAACGCGTTTTATAAAAAAAAATATCAAAACGTGTCAAAAGCAAGGCAGTGCCCCTAGCGCACCAATGTGCGTTAAGCACACTGGCCAAGCTCTGTCAAACGCACCAAGGTGCGTTTGACACGTGGCCCTGCGTGTCACACAGAGCCGTGCACCTGGCACACTACTCTGTGCGATGCACATGCTGGCAATTCTATCTTTTTTAAAGTGTGCGCCATGTGTACGCAGCTGATTGGGCATGTTGCGTCAAGCGCACCAATGTGCGCCTGACACGTGTAATTGTGCATCACACAGAGACGTGCGCCAGGCGCACTCTCTATGTGACGCGCGGGTTTCAGTTTCTTATAAATAGGCTTCAATTTTCCGAATTAAAGGACAGGGTTTTCTCATATAATTTTCATACGACTTTACACTTCGAACTTTACGATTACTTTACGCATTACATTTCATACGACTTTACGAATAATTTTCAGGCTTCACGATTGCTCGTCCCGAAGATTGTCAATCTCTGGAGTCCCAAGCCACGGTATAATCCTGAGGGTCCTTGAATAAATTCATTATTTTTGTATTGAAGTTACTAACTATTTCTTTTATGATGTAGATCTTTAATATAAAAACTTTCCTTTTGTACATTCTTCCCTAAATCTCTCTTTTTTATATTTCTTTTTATATTATATTATTATAATTCATATGCCTATGCATGATTGTATGATTTAATGCTTTCATCACCTCACGTGATTATTATTGCTAATCAAGACCTAAAGAGTTGTTCTAATATTAATTAGATAATTTGGACAACCTATTAGGAACCTTGTAATTTTGATTGCATAATAACATATCACTAAAAAATAGTCTTTTACGTGTTTCCTGAACCAACTTAGACTAAATTATTTTTAGGGTGCATGAAAATATTATCTGGTTATTCTATTGCATAAAACTTGACATGAATCGATATTTAGTAGAGGCCAGCTGGGCGAATATGGTTCATTATGACCGTATTCGTACCCTCACCCCGAAACTCAATCTATGGTTCATTGACCATCTATGGAGTCGGGACGGGGACATCTACATTGGTTAAGTCCCTAATTTGGCCCTATGATTTCCCAATATCCAATTAGGTTTATGATTCTTCCTTTAAAGACTTGTTGGCGACTTCAAAAACGTTTTCAATAAAACCTTTACAATGAGGTAGTCAAATACGCACTCACACCGCGTATGCGAAATAAAAACACGCCTACAGTAATGGTTCACCATGTTCATATTTATAATCTATCAAAATACCATAAATAGTTCAATTAATCAGATATCTAGAGCACAAGTTAATCCTGAGGTCGGGTCTTAACGCTCTCAAATCAACATATGCAGTATGGTCGTTAACATAATCAGATTTGCTAATTGCAGTTAAGCCTCTAAGCAGTACTATCTCTCAATATATGACTCGTTATTAGCAAGATTTAATCAGACAATTGATCAGGTTATAAGATTAACTGAATAAACCTAATCAATTAGAATTATCAATGATTAATCAAACCATCAATAGCATCAATCAAGATTCATAATATATAAACATGGATTCCAAACCCTAAAAATAAAACTATTCAATCATGAAATGAATTATAAAATCTAAACCTACAAAGGAAAACATAATTAAGGAAATCAATGAAATAAAGAGAATGAAATAATAGAACTCATGAAAATAAACTAATAGAAGAACTAGGGCTTGCAACTAAAAAGTAACCTAATATAACTAGGAAAATAAATTACAAGATAAGGAAAGTCTAACAATCATTAAATAGGCGGATTTAGTGATATGCGCATACTGTAATAGATTTCAGCAGAATCAGCCTGAACTTCCAAAGGCATAATTCCTTAACTAGAAGTCTCATCATGGCGTGCCACCTATAGTTGGAAATCTCTTTAAGTCTAGTTTTCAAATTCAATGGAACTATTCAATTATCATAGACACATCAAAAGTTATGGTCATAAGAGTAGACATGACTCCTTTACCTACTCCTTTTTTTCTAATGATTTTCCGCATTGTTTTCGCTCAAACTCGTACTATAAGATATCCATACGATCCTTATGCAATGTACCTTCCTTATAAGTGCTCCTAATGCTCAAGCTTCGCTAATCATACTCCAAATAGGGGTGTGCAGTTTTGAACCGGGATCGGAATTCGGACCGGACCGGAAAATTTCGGTCCGGTCTCTGGTCCATGAAAACTTGGGATTCCGGGCCGGTTCGGTCCGGTCCAAATCCGAAAGTTTCCGATCCGGACCGAAATGGACTAGAATTCTTTTTTTTAAAAAAAATAGGTTTGAAGGTTAAAAAAAAGTTTAAAACTTTGAAAATTTAGAAATTTAAAACCTCATCTTTATTGCCTTTAAGATTATTGCTTTTAGTATTATTAGTTTTTAATCTATCGAATTTATTAATATGTTTAAACCTTAGCAAAAAAGATTTTTTTGAATAAAAATACAAATTCTGGTCCAACCGGTCCAAAACCGGACCAGTCCGAAAAAATTCCGATCAGGTCCCGATCCAAAAAAATTTCAGATTCCGGTCCACCGGTCCAACCAGTCCGGTCCGGTCCGGTTCGGTTTTGGACCGGTGCACACCCCTAACTCCAAATATGTTCTCAATACATGAAATTCATCAAAAACACGAAAACATACAGAATAGAAGTAGAATAGCATAACTTGAGAGTATAATTGAATATGAACCTAAATATGAATCTAAATGCTCTAAAATGCAACCTAAATGCACCTAAAAACTATATATAAATATGACACATCACTTATTTAACCTAATTGATGTGTTAAGTTATTAATGGAGTCATGTCTTATTCTAGTATTAAATGTTTTGTCTGCAGAGCATGACTTTTACTTTATTCTGTAGTATCATTATGCTAGGTTGTTTATTTATCTATTTTTACACTTTAAGTACTCAATTTTGATGATTCTGTACTTTGTATGATTGATCATGACTTATGCTTTATTGTCCTGTGACGACCCATCGTTACTACGTCTTGTTTGGCGAACAGACACTTGCATCAATAGGTCATACCTCTTTTTTAGGTGGGAGTTCAAGATGCATGGTAGTGCGGTTTTAGCTATTCTGTTTATTTATTTTTACATTGTTGGTTGGTTTGTTTTAAAGGTTCTTAAATATATTGGGATTTGTCTTAAAATCTAGAGTTGTTTGTGATTTGCCTTTTGGTTGACTTAGTTGTTGACTTTGTTTGGTTTGGTGGACCATGGATGTAAGACTTTGATTTGACTTTATTTGTTTAGTTTGAAATGTCTTATTATTTTTCCGTTGCAAAATTCTAATTAAGCTGAAACGTTTTTACACGCGGTAGTACTGCTTTGATAATTCTCTTTTATTTAATGGAAAAGTGTTTTTAAAATAGAGATAATTCTTGGGGGTGTTACAAACCATGTCTTCTCCTTGACAGATGGAGATAGCTCCGAGTGATGAGAAAGTGCGATACCTACTTTTCATGGTAAATGATGTAAGCTCCGGCTTTGCAATATGACCCACGTTGCAAGTAAAGATCGAGGTTTAAGTCGGTTCCTTTGTGAGTCTTATTCCTTATAGTCAAAGTGGTATCTGGGAGCTTTAGGTTAGATAATAATTGCCCCTTAGGCCAATTATATATTTTCTAGGTGCCTAATCATGCATGTTTTCAAAGGAATTAGAGTTTATTTTAAAATTATATTATATTTTATTTATTAGAAACTATTTAATATTTATTCTATTTAAATATTCATTTTGAATGTTTAATATATAATTTTATTTTTTTTAATTTTCAAAGGTTTATTATATTTTTGAGAATAATTTCTTTGAATATTATTTTGGTTATTATAAACTTATTTTAGTAAATAATTTATTGTTTATCAAAGTAAGTTATTGTTTTGGTGAGTTCAGTAGAATTAAGAAGGACATATAAGAAAGATGTCTATTTCTATGTGCATTTGAGTTGTATTGATATTTATTATGTTTGTTTATCGGAGGATGGACTTACTTATTTATAGAAGAAAGACACTAAAGAAGTTAGGGTTGCATTAATCCATTTTTCTGTTGATATAGGATTACAAATTCTATTAATTATAGAGGTACATCCACTTATTAAAGAAATTAATATGGTTTTTCTTACATATTGTATTTGATCTGGGGCGATATTTTTAATTGACCTTCATTATCGATTAGGCATAGCTGGATAGATCTCTATTAGTTTCTTTATTATCATCACTATGATTCGTGATTACTATAGTACTCCCGTTGTATTCTTTTATCTTTCTCACTTGGAATCTTGACACTATTCACAATTAGAGAGAATCTCTAAATTTTTCTCAATACTAGTTGTTGCGCCGCACGTTTCGCGCGCGCCACTCCAAAATAGTGTATTTACAATATTCAAATTAGGCTAGATACATTGAATATGAAGTTATTCCTCTAAAATGTTTGATGCTTGCACTTGCAATTTCAGTTATATCTACAATATTTGCTTCCTTCTCGTATCTTGTTGTCTATCTAGTTTTAATTTGTATGTTTAAACCTTTTCTATAAAAAAAATTATTTCCACCTTAAATTATGATTTATTTTCTCCATTTTTCATTAAGAAACTGAATAAAAGCACTCATGTATACCTTTGAATTACAAATATCAACATTAACTACATTAACTACTTCCCGCGAGGTCTAATTTTTTTTAACAGTGCCACCTTCGCGGGGTGGAGGGGAGGGGGTTGAGAAGCAATCACTTTAGAGATCAAACCCTACATATATTTTTTTTAAAAATTAGACGCAGGGAATGACATAAAGAAACCCATTTCCAATACATATTTGCCTCAACAACCTCAGAGCTAAATTTGACTAATATTAATCATTTATACACATCTTCATCTGCTTTCCCAAATAGGGAAAAAGAAAAGAAAAATTGTCCTGAATATTATGTAATCAGGCATGAATCTAATTCCATCTTTATTTTTATGAGAGGCTTTGTAGAATAATTAAACCAATTGATGATGTCTTGTATTTGAGCCACGATTAGTCACTCCATGCAGAAATTTTGAATAGCCAATGAAACTCAAATTATCCATCATAGCTCCTAATACAATCCCTTAAAGTTGAATGGGCAGTAGGTTCCTGCGAGTTTTATCAGAGGCTTAACTAACAAGTTGAAATTTGTAATTGATATTGAGAAAGTATCAATGGTAAAGAGAAGTTCTAGAAGAAAAATGAATATTATGACAAAGTAGGAGAAAATGGTTACCATGCGGAATTTTGTCAAATGAAACAAATCCGTCTTTGTTTGGCTCTAAAAGTGCAAATTGTGCCTCAGTATAACAACTCATCCTCTATAAGAGCTTTTAAGAAAGCCTGTAGCTCAAATAAGAAAGAGCACAATAAGTCAGAATTTTTTTATGCTTAGTAATTAAGTAATGTGCTGAGGTAACATAAGTATTTAAGTCAGGTATGCAATAGCTATAATATCTTAGTGCACTTTGATGCTATAGTAATTAAGTCAGTAATATAAGAGCTATAAATTCAACATGCAATCAAGTATAAACTGATTCAAAGAATCCAGATATCAGGCATCCTAGTCTTGGTGATGATGTCCGGGTGACTAAAATCGAAAATCTAATTCCTAGTTTTAACTTGAAATCTATGCTTCATGTGGAAGCACATTAAGAAAATGTTCGGGTGACTAAAATGTTCGGGTGACTAAAATCATCATATCAACTAAAACAGATAGAGTTCAAAATTGTTGCATGTGAAGTGAGGAGCTGTCACTATGTTATCCTTTTCAAAAAAAGCCAAGTATTAATATAACCAAAATTGCTTTAATTGGCATACACAAACATCAAATTGTATTTCCTAACTTCTAATAATCTCTCGGTCAATGTTAAATTGATCATTATGTGACCTAGGTTTTCTATAACTATCAATGATACTCAAAAATATCAAATTCACGGTGTTGCAAGTTGTCTATTCGGAAGAAGCTAATAGTGCTCGGAATCCCATCTGGTTCAAGTATTAGATAAATTACAAAGTGTTCGGGAATGTAAAATAGCTTAAGCTTAGTCTTCGTATAGCAAATGGTCAAATTTTCAAAACTTATATTGTGTCAATTGTATCCCTTATACTCATCAATGTTAAAATAGTAAAATATCTGATAGAGTCACAAGTGAAGCCCAATATAAGCACTTTCAGTCGAGTGGGAACTCTGTAACCTCTTCCAGAAAGTCGTATGGAAGTTAATAAAGTCTAAAGACAGGAAGTAGAATTTTGCATTGAAGAAGGAAAGGAGGGACAAAGAGAATATAATATCCAAGACATGCACATGCGCAAAAGAAAATGCACCATCTAGTTGGTCATTAATATGAAGTAATGTTATTAAAAAAATTCAAGGGCAAGTCCAAATCAAAGATTTAGCTATCTCCAGAATAGTTTACATGTCTAATCCCAAAATTCACCAATTACAAGAACGAGGATACAATAATACTTGTACTCTTTCCCCCCGCTTCACATGAACGTGCATTATTCTTAATGTCTAATAAAATTATGAATGTTGAAATTTCATTTCTCCTTTATTTTGGCAATGGGTCAAAACTATAACAAAGCATATTCGATAAACAGCTAGTAGCCTTTACCAGGGTTTTCCCATCACCTTCACTATTTCGAGGTGGTTAAGCACAATTGTCCCAATCCCAAATTATCCTTAATATTTCAGAGCTCTCCAATAGGCAACTGATAGATTTCTCCCACTCATATTTCTGCACCTGTAGGATAAAATTGTTCCCTCAGTCCAACATTTGCTAAGAAATATTGCTTGGGTATAATCTTTTGGAAAAGCTAAAAGATAGAGAAGAAAAAGTGGGTGGGTGAGTATGAGGAACAACTTTAGAGAAAAGATTTACCAAACAGGGTATATTGCAACTAAATTGGGACATCCTAAAATATGGTAACAGAATTGAGACAGATTAAGTTCTTCACAGAGATGTTTAAATAAAGAACCCAGGAGAACAATAAATGTCTAACTTCAACTGAAAAGCAACTATGATAATGACATAATATAGCCAAGGTAGCTTCAGCAATAGCTTACCCAATGGCCATTGAAACGTCTCTCATTTGAAGATCAACAAATTTACCAAGGGGTCACTTTTGCAATTTTATTTTGTGTCGTGCAAGAATTTGAAACATTAAATGATGAATTACAGAACCAACAGTGTAGAATACCTAAAATGGGTACCTAATTTCCTTGTAAGGCTTGATATCATCTTCAAGCTTCTTTGCATTCTTTTCCTTCTCCTCCACAGGAAATTGACAGCAGTTTCAACATCTTGCTCATTCATCTTTAAAGCTCTCTTAGCTTCATATTCATTGTAATCCATGCTAAGGCTTCATCTGATACTTAGAAGCTGAATATAAAAAAAAATAAAAAGAGAAGAAAAAAAAGATCATCATCTATACAAGTATTGCAATCATTTGATGAGGCAAGTCTGATAATTGGAGAAAGATATATGGTGTATAAGAATGGTTTAGGGAGACACACTACGATAAAGAGTTAAAGATAGTAAAATGAAATCATTATGTTAAAAAAGTTTAATAGCCTCTAAACACAACAAATAATAGAGTTCAACAAATTACTTTTGATCTAATTCTCAAACAAGATCATGAGATAGGAGCAAACTCATTACAACGTTAACCAATCCTCAAACACAGCCCAAATAATTTTGATAGCAAAGCCAGATAGACAGTTACAACTTTACAACACATAGGAAGCCATCTCTTGGTGTCTGTAGTACACATAAACAAAGAGAAAAGGATAAACATAAGGAATTAAGCAAGTTTAGTTTAAATTTAATCAACCAGTTCATCCTATTTCAATACAAGAAAACAATTCAAAGAGGATAATTTATATTAATCGAAAAGGGCAATTAGATTAGCCTTGTTAGTAGTATCTAAAAAGGCACCTATGAGACATATTGATGTTAAATCAATTGATAAGGTGTGTATCAATAACTGTAAGATTTATTCAGTAACTATTTCCCCCAATATATATAGTTCACATATTTCTTTGTTTTTATATTTATCTAGATTCAGGGAACAGACATTTATATTATTGTTTTACTCTACATCCTTGATGGGTTTTTTGACGGATAGGTTTAGGTTTGGCCTTCTGTGTTTAGAGTCATATCAATTGCTTAATTTGTATGACTGCAATATCTATTATGCTATGAATGGGGGAGGGGTGGGTTATGTGTGTAGGGGGTGGGTAAGGGTGTCTGCATGGGGCAGGGTTGTGTGTGTACGGTGTGGGCTGTGTAGTGTCTGTGCACTGTGCAGTGTGTGTGCACTGTTGTGGTGTGAGTAGGGGTGTGGACACTCATCTTTCTCCCTTAGTGATCTAAAGGGACTGCCTCACTGCCCACTCATGTGCCATGTTTATGTCCTTGATTTTCTAGACACAAGCACATATATACAACAAAGCATCTATAATTTGATTGTGTATTTGCTTAAGTTTATATATTGTTCGAGTAGACTTGTTAATGCTCTAATAAGTGACATGTGACTAAATTTAGTTTGTGTATTACTCTAATAAGCACTTCGAGTCAGGTTTGTATTTTTTCTAAAATTGCAATTTTTTTTGTGTTACTACCGTATTCTCGAAGCACTGCTATGTTTAGTTATGGAACCTTTATAATAGAGAGAGGGAAGTAGAATATATAATACTTGCATTAATTTGTTAAGTGGTATGTTTTTTAATCTATCATTCATATGCATCAACCTTTGTAGTTTAGGAATGGATGAGGTAATTGTCATTGTTCGGATGTCATGATATATTCTACCATATATTATTTCCTATTATTCTTCAAGGCTATAGATAACCAGTCTTGAAGGCATAGATATACCAATCATACTATGATTACTATCCATCCTTTTCATATCCAATAAAAGCTTTCTAAGCGAAGCTTGAATTACATAGATAACAATAATAGCAGAAAGCAAAGAGGAGAACGAAATGCAAACTAAAAATAATATATTAAAAAATAAGTACATCTGAAATCGACCTCTTGGTGAGCACATCTGCGAAGTCTGTCACTCTGTCGAGCAAGTCGGATATACTTCATGACATACCTAAATAGAATATCACCATCAGCACAAGAACCACAGAAGAATGTGCCTAAATGTTGGCATCATTAGAAACTCAAACTGTTATTTAAAGCAGGCACAGTATGCAGCAAAGATATTTCCAACCGCCATAATAGATGTCTTGCACAAAGCACTTCTTAGATTCTTCATAGCCTTCACCAACACCACCATAACCGGCTCTGTGATTGGCCAAAAACACACAAATTAAGGTGTCTTTTTTCTTTCTTTTTCTTTTTGAAGCAAGTTCAGCAAATCTCAAGTATTAAAGTGAAACCTAAAAAGTTGATTTCTAACTTACAACAACGGAAGCAAAAGAGTAAAGTGATGCAGAGCAAGTCTTCTAGTATCATTTAGTGATTCACAAACCTTAACCCAGTCCTTTGAATTCAAACCCTCAATCAAATCCTATAATTCCATACACAATCAAACTAAAAACTATGAGAATACGATCATCATTCCATTCCTAAAATCAGATATATTACTCTTCATAAACAGTCGAAATATAAACAAATATACCAATAAAATCTGAAGTAAGCAATTAGTTCTGAAAATCGACACAAACAACAACACTTTCAATTCAACATTACGAAAATTAGAGTAAAATTGCAGGAAAAAAACCTGAATCTGAGTATCGGGGTCAGATAAGGGCTTAAGATCGTCGGAAGAAACGTAATCAATATTAGAATCAACAGGAGGAGCATTGTTGACAGTAGGAGGTGCGTGTCTACGAAATTCTGCGGCGTCGCCATTCTTGAAGCTTCGAAAGAGATTGAAGTAGAGAAATTAAAGAAGAAGAAGAAGAGAGTAAATTAAGATGATGAACTCACTTCTTTTTCTCAAGTTTTTAGAGAAGAAAATTAAATTACTTTAAATTACAGAACTTTAGATCTCAAATTGCATCATGATCACTAAAATTCACGAAATCTAACCCACACAAAAAATGAAGAGAAAAAAAAATGGAAAGAAATTAAAACCATTGCATTATTATGTCAACCAAGAAACAACTAAAGCAACAAAAATAAAATCATCTTAAAATTGCCAACAAAACGCTAATCTATATTCCTGCTTTTCTATATTACTCTCTCCACTATTAATGTTCTCCACAAGTATTTAAGATAATTGTTCCAAATTGATTTCACATTCCTTTTTTTAGCATAGTATTTAAACATCTAAGAATTATTTTCATATTTCTCCCCCCTGTCTCTCTGTATATCTCTGTATCTCCTATTTCCATTACTTAAGCCGTAGAAGCAAAACTTTAAAAGTTCAGAGTATTCCAAAAATAATAATGGGATTTAAAAAATGTTCCAGATTTCAGCTGACCTTCTTCGGGTTGATGAGGAAAATCAGAAGATGATAATCTCATTTTGCATAAAATATTCAAAGAAAAAACCGCAAAAAAATGAGGGGGCAACAAACCTAAAAAGATCTCATTGAAGGACTGAAAATGAAGATGGTTTATTACCTGATACCATATAAATTGTGTCTTTAAAATTGAAACAAGAAAATAATTCTTAGACAGTCTAGATTAGATATCCCAGACATATCTCCAAAACTTAAACACAACATAATCAAAACCAAATGATGAGTAAGGTAATCAAATTGCTTTCAATTTCATCTCCAAAACTTAATCACAACATAATCGAAAGAACTAATTTAACTTTAAAACCGACGAAACGAAATAGATAGACCTGACGAACAGGACATCCGAAGAGCGTGTGTCCGCGATTACGTTAAGTATTAGTAGTAAATACTTTGATATTACAAATCTGGAAATAGGTTCTGCATACCCCTTGCCCTCCCCAAAAAAAAAGGAAAGTTGATCAGAGCTCTAATATTTACCGGAGAAAGATGGTTGGCAACTAAAGCATGACGCCGACAGGAGTCAAAGCCATGGATGAAGATGAATTTGTACTTTGCTTCATCCTTTGGTACACCAACAAGGCTGAGTATAAGAAATTTCTTAAACAAGCCTGAAATTAGGCCAAAATTAGTCATAAAACTAACCTACAGATAATTCCCATGAATTAGAGGATCAAATGGGTAAGAAATTGAAAAAAATTTACAAAATTAAATGTTTTAAAACATCATAATTGGGAGGTAAATACAAACTATAACAACCCAATAGTCACAAAGGAGAAAGGATTGACCTTGGAAGAAGCACATACATCGAGACAGTGAAGAAGACAATGCCCGCTAGATCCACCGGTGATGAAGACGTGGCGTTTTTTGATTGGAATGGTGACTGAGCGAGGGCAAAAGGTGAATCAGATGTAATACTCTTCATAAACCGCCGAAATACAAACAAATATACCGATTAAATCTGAAGTAAGCAATTAGTTCTCAAAATCGACACAAACAACAACACTTTCATTTGAACATCACGAAAATTGCAAAAACTAAAACCTGGAGCAAAATTCAGGCCAATCTGATCCAAACAAACCATATCTACTAACTCTAGAATTTATCTTGTAGTTACCCATTTATAAAGAACACCCTAAAACTTCTAAAAAAAACTAATCAACACCATAAATCAGAATGAGCTAAACCCATTTGAAACAAGCGATAAATTGTTATCACCTACAACTCAAAAACATCCCAAAATCCAAAATTGAGACATAAAAAGTCAAGCATTAAACACTAACATGTCTCTAATGTTGTTGTTGTTGAAATGCTGCTGTTGTTGCTGCTGTTGTGAAGCCGTAGCGGAGGATGACAACAACGCCGGCAATGCAGCAGTAGACTCCGGATTCCGGCCATTCCGACCGGCGTCAGTGTGCTTGAATGAAGTGAAAATCAAACAAGCAAAACAAATACTAAATTTAGACGACTTAAAAAGAAGAACCTGAAGTAATTTGCACTTCAATCAATTTCATAAATATGAGGAACCCAAAATCATATCAAGAAGTAAACACAAATTAATTGCAAAACCCACATCAAATTGTGACCCATTCAACATATTAAAGGTGTAAAAATAGAAACTTGAGAAAAATAGGCAAACCTAACACAATCCAAAACGTGAAGAAGGTAGATAAGAGATCCATTCTTAGGTTTTGGTCCATTCTTTCATTTCAAATTGGAGCAAAGTCTTTGAAATGGTAAAAGAACGAAAATCTATAAGAAAAAATCAAGAACTCATACCTCCGTGATTGAACTTAACGGTGCTTTGAAGCTTGACGACAAGAGGCGCTGGTATCATAGATGATGTTTGCTGGTGATGAAATTAGGGTTTCATATGGGAAGATTTCATTGCAATCGCAAAAGAGGAGAGAGGAGAGAGGAGAGAGACGAGAGACGTGAAGAAGAGGAGAGAGAAGAGAGACGTGAAGAAGAGGAGAGAGAAGAGAGACGTGAAGAAGAGGAGAGAGAATTATAGAACTTGTGGCTCAGATGAAATTGGCCACAGCGGAGAAGGCGCCTAATGTCACGTGAAGGACGCGTGGAGGTTTGAAGCTTGCTCCATCACGCGAGGTTCACGTGATGCGCTTATGAACAGTAAAATGCAGTTGTTTGTGACTCAGATCACTGTTCAAATGAACAGTGTTGAATCTGCCAACTTTTAAAAGGTCTAAGATATAAGCAAAAATATAGTCATGTGGGCTCTTGTTTGATTCGTCTCACCGAGTACTTTATTGATATTCAATTATTATAATTTTTACTACTATGTAATCAAAGATATTTAAGGTCCAATAAGTGCATTGATAAACGCACACAGTTAAAGTAGGAAAGATAAAAAAAACAGGGGGAAAATATGATAACATTGCATACGTTACTTTTTTGAAATGATTATTATAGTTGCACATTTCTCAAAAATAGTTTTTTTTAGTTTTTTAACATTTTTAAACGCCTATGTATCATTCAACATAGACACAATCTACTCCCACTGTTTTTTTTTACTTGCTACATTGTTGGTGCGCGATTTTCAAGACATTATATAACCCTTAATGTCTCTTATTTCGTTTAAGTAAAAATTATAAAAATTTGATATTATGAACCTACACATCGAGACGAATCTAACAAGACCACACATGACTATATTTTTACTTATAAAAAAATCAAAATAATCGGTCAAAGTTAGTGGTTCAATTTCCAAAATAACAATGTAGCAACTAAATAAAAGCAGAGGGAGTAGTATTTTATTTATCTCTATTATATAATGGGGGAGGAAGATGGAGTCCCCATCTGAAAATACTAAATAACCCTTAATGATCTAATTAATGGGATGAAAGGAATTACAAAAGAAAACAATTTAAGAACCCTTTCTCATTTCAACTTGTCATTCTTAACAAGTTAAAAATGCTATATGCATCAAATACTGCAATCAAAAAATTAAATGGACAAAATATCTGGACCTTTTTTCTAAAAGAGAAGATGGTATATATGACGTCTACCTGAAAAGTCTGGAATACTCACTACCTTTGATACTCTTTAATTCAGTTAAACCAACTCATTATTTCTGTTCTGATCAAAATTATTCATTCACAAAAGATTAATATTAAAAATAACTCACAACTTTTGTTAGTTTTTTACACTAGCAAATTAATATATCTAAATTCATCTATTTATTAAACTTTCACATTTTAAGTTATCATAAATATGGTACGGATGTAGTATATAATAGAATAAGAAGTTTTAAAATTAACGCATACATGGCGTGCATTTTTTTTTAAGGTAAGATGAAGGGGACTCACTTGAGGGGGATAAGGGGAAATCCTCAAATGAGTCCCATGAGGTTTGATCCCTAGACCTCAGGGATATGAGGTGGGGAACGATGCCACTACTCCACCACCTCAACCTCAAATACATCGCGTGCATATGAGGCTGGTTTTAAATGATAGAAGTTACTAAGTAAAAGTGGATATTGTTTATCAGAAAAGAAAAGTATTGGAAAGTCGGAATTATTTCACTTGTTACCATAACTTAACTATGAAGTATTAGAGTCGCAACCCCACATTTGTGACTCGTGACTTCAACATGCACGAACTTGGAAACTTGATTACTTGCTTTTGTAATATCACAGTGTATTCATTCATGGTTAGTTTTTGTTGGATACAGTACACAAAGCTTAACAATACCTCTCAACCTCAGCCCCTTTTGAGAACAAAGAAGAGAAAAGAGAAAGCTCTTATGGAATAAAAATATAGCCATCACAATTAGAAATCTCTAAAATTTATGTAACTTGAATATTCGCTATTCAGTGTATTTAGCAAAAAGTAGAGGCGGCTCAATTATTATGGAGATTTTGCGCCACAAAATATGTTTAGGCGTCGAGATATATTATGTGAATAATAAGTTTTATATGTTATGAAATGACAAATATACATAAATTAAATGACAAATAATCACACATTAACCAAAATATTATACAAAATATGCATACAATAAAAATCCAACACCCACCCATAAAGAACATGTCATACATAATTACAAATGTCAAATTAGTTATTGAAGGCTGCTAATATTTGGGGTCCTATACTATCGTCCGTGTTGTATATATTTAGTGTCACCCCTAACATAAAACAAAAAATGCTATGACTGCACCATAATTATTTTTCTTAATCAGGATTATTAAGCAACACAAAGCTAAGCAAGCAAGTACAAATTGATGCTTCGTTATATGTAAGAGTTGTAAGCCAAAAGTTTCATAATAAAGTTGCCACCACCGTAATTTTGTTTTCTTATGTTTTTTTCACATAGCACTTCTTTAAATCAAGTTATCAACCAAATTTAGACAACTACATAGAAGTTCAGTTTGACTGGCCGCCTTTTCTTTTTAATGAATTAAATTTGACGACTCAAAATGCAATCTCCTTAGATAACAAATTTTCATTTTTTCTTAAATTAGATCAATTATGGCATAATTTTGAGAAAAGACTTTAGTATTTGTGTTGACCTTTTTATACAACCATTAAATACAACTTGCATTCTATATCTAGGTGTAATTTTATACCTTCTCAGATTCTCTACCCATATGCTCGTATGTGAAACACATGGTTAAAGAGAACATGAGGGAGGGGGATGTACCATACTCTAGACTCTCCCGAATGTATAGTTGATAAACTCACTATTATCATCCAAAAAATATTTTGTTTGTTCATATGACCATCCTCATACTGTCCACGAGTCCCATTATGCAATCTATCGAAGGGTTTATAAGACTAAGAGCAAGCACAACCATGAGGATTTACCATCCTCATGGCACTCTGGCTCCTCATGAGGAGTTCCCCATGGATGGAAAAAAAGGTTTTGAGGATCCTCAAAGGATGAGGATGGAGGAGAATCCTATATATTTGGAGGATTGCAATTCTTGGCCAATGTGCCAAAAAGTAGGGAGTGTGAATTTTCTTTTATTTTAAAAATTCAATTGTACAAATATGGTGGACCCAAGCTAGAAAAAAAAAATTGAATTTTCTTTGTTTATGGTTGGAGAAAAAGTGTGATAAGGATCTTTATGGTTGGGAAAAAATTAAAATAATCCTTAAGGAAAGAGGATGTAAGACGGAAAGAGAACAAGAAAGAGAAAGTGAGGTGCAAGGAGGGAAGGAGAGAGAAACCCCATGAGGATGGAGAGCTCCTCGTGGATGTTCATGCTCTACGTATTCACGTACCCCATTTGGCTAAGATAGAGGAAAGGCTACAAAAATCAACATTCTCGATCTCTCTCTCCTCTCATTTTATAGAACGAATAAGTGTGTTCTTTTAAATACTAAATTAAGCATTGAGGCGCTGTCTCTAGGTGCTAACTTGGTTTTAATCAAGGATGTGTTTGGTTATTACACATAAAACATTTCTAATGGAAAGTGGTTTTCTATGAAAATCATTTTCCAGATGAATACTCAATTCTAGATTGATTTTCCTTTGTTTGGTCGCACAGAAATAAACTTTCCTTTGAACCCATTTTTCTTTGTTTGTGTTGTGTAAAGTTGATAAATGAGGGAAAGTGTGGCTTTCCTAATCACTAGGGAAATTACTTTTCCACCCTTGGAAAATAAAGTTCCACTCAATTTTTCCCTCCGTGATCCATTCCAAACCAAATAGGGAAAAGTGAGGAAAATAATTTTCCTAAAAAACGCTTTCCTCCTAACCAAACACACCCTAATTTATTAATCTAACTCCATCATGTTCCATCATGTTCACTCCAATCAAAATGATATGGTTTTTTTTTGAAACTAAACTAAGCTATACATATTACCATATTCTAGTGTTTACATGATTGCAAACTGTACTTAAACGCGCAAAGCAGTGATTATAGACAAATCAAAATAAAAAACCTCAACAAGATTTCACACCATAAATTCTGCAAAAGCAAGTACATAAACACCCAAAAAGAAGATGGAGCACATACCACTTTCTCCTCCCCAAGTCCCCACCCCAAAAAAAAAAAACCCAAAAAAGAAGAAAACTCCATAGGCCCAGAAGCAGCCTCTTTTACTTTTCCAACCCAAAAACCCACTTTAAACCCAAAAAACCCTCCATAAATTGGGAACATACCCAATTATTATTTCAAATTTCCCAAACAAAATCACAAAAATGGGTACCCAGATTTCAATTTCCCAACCCCAAATTCTCCCTCTGCTCTCACTCTTTCTCCTCCTCTGCCTCTCCTCTGCTTCAACAGATTACACAAACTTAATTTACAGAGGATGTGCAAACCAAAATTTTCCAGACCCATCTGATTCATACACCCAAACTCTAAAAACCCTCTTCAATTCCCTCATTTCTCAATCATCTAAAACCAATTTCAGCAAAGAAACAGCAGGAGAAGGCGGTCAAGCCGGCATCTTTGGGCTGTATCAGTGCAGGGGAGACCTGAATTCAGTTGATTGTAACAACTGTGTGAGTCAGTTTCCAAAAATAGCAAGTAAATACTGTGGTAGTAGCTCAATTGCAGTGAGAATTCAGCTAAGTGGGTGTTACATGAGGTATGAAATAGTGGGTTTTAAGCAAATTTCAAGCACTGAGTTACTGTACAAAAACTGTAAAAAAGGGGAGGTAAAAGATGGAAGCTTTGAAGTGAAGAGAGAGAATGCATTTCAGCAAGTGGAGAGTGGAGTAACAAGTGAGGGCGGGTTTTATGCAGCGAGTTATGACTCAGTGTATGTGTTGGGTCAGTGTGAAGGTGATTTGGTGGGGAGTGAATGTGGGGAGTGTGTGAAAACTGGGTTAGAAAGAGTGAAAGCTGAGTGTGGGGATGCAGTTTCAGGGCAAGTGTATTTGAATCAATGTTATATCAGCTATACCTACTATCCTAATGGGGTGGATGAGGAGAAAGCTTCTTCACCAGGCAAGTACTACCTTTCTTTATTATTGTATTAATGCATCCAATAACTATGTAGTGGGTAGAGAAATAGGGGGGAGGAGGGTTTGGGTTGAGATGTAAATGATGCGCGTCCAGCTTGAGTTTGGTCTAGCTTTATTAGACTAAACTTGTTGACATTTCGAGTTGAGCTCACACGAGTTGTGTTATTAGCACCCTTACGGCCCGTTTGGTAAGATGTTATAAATGGTGGGAATGGTAATGCATTATAGTGTAAATTTGTATGCTACTTCAATATCCATTTTCTTCCTTAAATCTCATTACTATCCATTACCACTTGGGAGAAGGTGGTATTGGGTGGTAATGGAAATTTATAAGGGGAAACCCATGTTTTATGATAAAGTTTTATTCTCATGGTCATTGACATGAGAACTTCTTTATAAATGTACACTAAATTTTATTATCATTACCACTATTTATGACCACTAACCAAACGAGCCGTTAAGGACTAGGGTCGATATTTTTTGGATTAGGCTTTTTGCTTTTGACACTACTTGATTGCGTTTTTGAGTTTCTTGCGAGTTTTCAAGTAGTTCAAGCACTACTTGCCAACATTTTGAGTTCAGCTCGAGATTGATTCAAGCTTATTTGGATGGGAGTCGCTCTCAAAAGTTGTCTTTTTAAAAGGGTTATACCCCCTAGGAAAAGCATAGGTTAACTTACCTCTAAGGGCCCGTTTGGTTAGTGGTAATAATTGGTGGTAATGGTAATGATAATGTAATTTAGGGTAAATTTGTAAAGAAATTCTAATATCAATATCTGTGGTAATGAAATTTTATCACAAAATATGAGTTTTCCTTTATAAGTTTCCATTACCACCTAATACCACCTTCCCAAGTGGTAAATGGACGATAATGAAATTTTAGGAAGAAAATGAATATTTGGGGTTGAAATAACATTACCATGGGTAATGACATGGGATTTTCTTTGCAAATTTATACTACAATGCGTTATCAGTACTACCATTTATGAACACTAACCAAATGGAGTTGTTATAATAGAAGGGCTTCACTTGTTATTAAGCGCAACTCCAATTGTTGTCTAAAAGGACTTGCTAGCAACTATCAGAAATTCTTAACAACTAACTAAACCATTAAAGTGTTTAATGTTTATGTGAGTTTGGCTTTGTTAGGCCAATCTTCTCTATAGAGCCAATTTTCTAAGAAAATAAGTGTCGGGCCACATTGAGACATGTGTGAGGAAAAGGGAGGTGTTGGACCTACCCGAACAAGAAGTAGTATATTTTAAGTCGAGCTCAAGATTGTTTCAAGCTCACTTGAATGGGAGTTGTTCTCAAAAGTTGTCTTTGTTATGAAAGTATAGGTTAAGTTTACCCCTTAAACAGTAAAAGGGCTTCAGTTTAAATACTTTTTCAATCTCCCTCAAGCTGAGGTGGTAGTCACTAGTTACGCCAAAAGTTATTGAGATGTGACATTATTAACAAATTGGAGAATAATCTATTGCTCCAAGGAGTCTATTGTTGGAGATTTTTTTGCAAGGGAAAATATTTACCCGATCTATATCTCTCACCGATAAAAACTTACCCGGATATATCAGTTGGAACTATAACGATATCTCTATCCTAAAGAGCTGTAGACTACTAGACTCAATAACCTTAGAATTATAAGTAGCATCCTTACCACTATGGCAAATAGTCGATTAAGTCGAATAGTAGGTATTTTTGTTAGAAATATGTTATTTTTTGGTGCAAACTTTTGTTAGGGATATTTCTAACAAAATTAAATTTGTAACAACAATATAGAGGTAGAGATCTACAAACATCCATAAAAAGTAGGAAATAATGCATATACGACGCGACACCAGACAAAATGGTAGAAATATGGAAGATATGTATCCCGTTGTTGGATTAATGCACACGAGTGATATAATAGACTAAACATGTGTCATCTATCATCTTTTATGTTATTTATGATAGGGTAATGGCTCGAGTTTGGAAGGACAGCAAGAAATGACAGCGTAACTCCAAAAAAGGCATGTCATGATGACATTCTAGAGTTTTAATAAAACTCTACAAGTTAGAGTTGTATTTGAACCATTGATTTTAAAATCAATGGCTCATATTGGTGGAAAGGGGAAAATTATGGGGTGGATTTTGATGAGAAAAAATAGGGGGGATTTTGAAAAGGTAATATATGAGACATTAATTTTTTATTCAATGGTTGATATTGCTCAAACTCTACCTTGTAGAGTTATTTTATAACTCTAGAGGATCCAAACATCACGAGTGATATAATAGACTAAACATGTGTGTCATCTATCATCTTTTATGTTATTTATGATAGGGTAATGGCTCGAGTTTGGAAGGACAACAAGAAATGACAGCGTAACTCCAAAAAAGGCACGTCATGATGACATTATACCAATAGCTTGGCTTCATAGTGGGATTTGTGAAAATGAGGGGCTATTTTAGATTACTTTGGGAATTTTTTTCGGCTTAAATTTACATTATTCCCATTTTTCAAACATTAAAATTCAATGGCTCGGTTGTTAGGAGATTAGAGGGAGAGTAGAAAAGAATTACCACGAAAAGATAATCTTATTTATTGGGTAAAATAAGCTAAATAAGGTAAGATGAAGGCTGAAGGGCCTATGTCTTAATGGAATAAGAAGAAGTTTTTCAAAAATAAAACGAATATAAACTCAACCCGGCCTTTCGCTTAACTTCTACTATACACTATAATTGTAATTTGTATGTCTGACTTTTGATTTATGGATTAATTTTAACTTCAGAAAAAAGATATCGTACCTAAAATTCGAAACCTTGGCCATATGATGACTAGGTTTCTACAAGATTGTGTGTATATCTGAATTGGGTGGGGGAGCGGGTGGTAAAAGCTTTTAAAGCAAAAAAGTGAAGAGCACAATTGTAGGTTCCAATATATTATGAGTATCTGTCCATTTTGATGGAGATGGATCATGGGAGGATCCAATTAATTATCCAATTGAATTAGGAAATAAGACAATCTGTCCATTGCAATAATTTAATTCGAGTTACACTTACATAGGCGTTGAGCATATCTTTAGGTTCCATAGTACATGTAGGCTGAAGTAGTGAATAATCATTAGGATTGAGATTTAACTAATTGTTTTGCGTGTTAACTTGTAAGCAATCTATTAACTCACATGTAGTATTTAACTTTTTTTTTTTTTATGTTAGAGAGTGATTAAGCGCAGTGATGCAGACGAGATTCAATTCGGAGCCTTTAGTATTATCCTCACAACTAAGCTAGATGACATTCACCAAATTTAATTTAAGTGTGATAATTTAAGTGTGATAATTTAATAGTTATGAGTTTGCAGCTATCACAAGGAAATCTATACCCAGTTAACTAAATTGAGCTAGAATAGTTGCTTTTCACTAGTTTAATTGTATAAGAATTGTGAGCTAATATAGTTAATCTTTTACTAAATTATGGAATTAGTGTGAACTATTTGCAGGAACAAGGCAGGGCACTGCAAAAACAGTGGCCATAGTGTTGGGAGCTACAGCCGCAGCAGGCTTTGTGGTTGCAATTCTGCTATGTACCAAATCAGTGTTCAAGAAAAAACCTTCGAAACATCAGTATGGAGGATGATAATATAGTTTTTTTTTCCGTTCTACGCCGGATAATCTATCATGTATATAAACAATTAATTCAGTGTAGTTTATCATAGTTCTTCAAATTAGTATCGAGTAGATGAGATATAATGAATTGCATTATTATTTTTTTCCCATGATTTTTTTTATTTATCATGTATATTTTCAGTAGACAAAGATGGTTGAAATTGCCTCTTGAAACGTTTTCTATTTGTTACCCTAATTCTAGATTAATTAAAAGAAAAAGAGTCTCGTCCAATGTTTGTATTAAAGGTCGACGAAGACATAATAATATAAGAAAATGCAAATTATGTCGTTTATGATTGTGCATTAATATGCAAATTGTACAAGTTCGAAAATGTCTGTGCATTAATCATTTTTCTTACATCTACCTCGATTTTTTCTAATTCATGTACCTACCCTAAAGAAGAGGGAGGAGGAAGGAAAAAGAAGAGGTGGTGGTGGTTATGGTGTACTGTAGGTTAGAAGAGGAGGGAAGAAGAAAAAGAATACAGTATATAAAATATAGGCGGCAAATAACCTCACAACTTGTAAATCTACTCAGCCTAGGTAAGGGACAGAAGCACGGATTAGGCCTAGATAAGGCAGAATCACAATCTGCTTTGCCATAGGCAAGGACAGTTGAGGCCTAAGAGAGGTAGAATCACAATCTGCCTCACATAAGCAAGGGTAGACGAACACCATGCCTAGAACTTGATAGAGGTGGAACCCTTATCCGCCTCGACCTAGTCCCAGGCAAAATTTACATATTATGCACTCCAATTTTCCCAAATACTTCAAAAATGTATTTTTTCCCTTCACCCACGATTCTTGGTTGGTGGCGTCGTGGCAGCATCTGATTGCCAGTGGCCAACAAACGGTTGCAGGCAGAGGATGTGCTATGAATCCATTTTAAGGGAAGGGTAATTTAGAGATTATCTTCATTAGTTAGCTTGGGGAATAAGCTAGGTAGTTGTGCTAAGCAAATTACTCTATATATAGGGTTAATTGGAGAGAAAAGTATGTTGAATATTGATAAGAAAATTGGGTGAGCTTTTAAGAGTTCAATGGGAGAGAACAAGCCTCTCGAAAGCTTGTAATTATCCTTTTTATTGCTGTAATTTCAGTTTATGAATGAAATCGTCTATTTCTTCTTTAATCTATGCTATTAATGGTGTCCAAGCTATGTTAATTCATAGCAAATGGTATCAGAGCCGTATAATTCTGAGAGATTATAGAGTTGATTTTCGAATTTCAAAAAAAAAAATTCTGCAATGGTGTTCGCAGGAGAAAGTACAGCGCTACAAATGAAAATATAGATCCAGGAGGAGTTCACATATATCACACGTCAAAGAGATTGAGGGATTTTAGATGTTAAAGAAGAGAGGAGAATTCGGCAAGAGCTTCAGATTCATGAGTTTAATGGGAAAATTCGAAGGACTGGATCCTTCAATTGGAGGATTTCTTTGAATTTTTCCAGTTAGACGAGGAAGAGAAGTTGAAGGTTCCTATCATAGGACTTAACGGCGATGCGTGACGGTGGTTCGAAAGGGAACACCAGCGACTCCCATTCTATGACTGGCAAGAATTGAAGGGTCAAGTGATGCGACATCTAAGTTCGTCCTTGACACCTTTGTGGAAGGTAGAGTCAGATCTGGTGCAGGGGAATGACAAGGTAGAGCACCACCAAGATTCTGTGGTCGCAGCGAAAAAGGAGAAGAATAGTGGATCTGGTGGAGGAATCAACAAACACCTCGAGGTACACCTTCAACTCGAGCTGGAGAAAGTGGGTTGGGTGATGTAGACAAACACGGTGGGGTGTGGTTCTGGTGGTGGGCCACGCAGATTCACCGACAAACTTGATGGTGAAGCACTCTGGTGCTTTGGTGTCGGAGGAAGCGAATCTAGTGGAAGGCTTGGTGATTTCGGAGCAGGATTTAGCGGTGGAGGTGAAAGAATTTTAGTGGGTGGTTCCGGTTGAGATGTGCAGCGAAGGCGTGGTGGTGGTGGGATATTTGACTGGGTTGAGAGAAGAGGAGCAGGAAGAGACGGCGAAGAAGGATCCTTGGGGTGCGGATCAGGTAGGGGACCAGACAGTTATGCCGGAGTAAATGCCGACAAGGGACCAAGTTTTGTCGCCGGAGACAAGTTGTGCGGTGGAGCAGTCAAGGAAGGTTTTCAGTTCAAAGTCCAAGAGAGTCTTCGAAAAAAAAAAAAAAAAAAAAAGGGGTCGAATCATCCAGAATTAGGTTTGAGGAAAAACAATTGCAAGGAAAGGGTAGTAAGGGCAAAAATGTAATTGGGCACAAGGAAGGAAACAATGGTAAGGTGAGACACGTGCTTTTTTCACCACTTCTAAACACCAGTTGTACACCCAATTTATGAGGCAATACAAGAAAGCATGCCTCATTTTTTAAACCCCTTGCTTCTAGGCTTATATGAAAGATGTGAAGTCAGACCCACTACTTACTCCCCAACCAGCCCAAAATCTAATGGCACATTTGACCATTTTAATTCTAAACCCACATACCCACTTTCTTTTTCACCAAAGTCTTTCAGCCCATATAAGCCTACCGCTCTTCTGCCTAACCCATATTTCATTACACCTGCCCATCTTTTTATTGTTAAATCAAATTTCTTTTCTGATTTTCCCCACCACAACCTTACAAACAGATATCACAGTCTTCACACAACATTACCACTTCTACTTTCACCGTAATATCACTCATGACAGACCTCTTCCCTCCCAAGGTGGTCCACTTAGTTGGTCACCAACACTTAACCAAGAAGAGCATGAACATCTATGGCAGCAGGCACTCTGAAGGTAATATGGACCAGCCTTGCCGAAGCCGAGCAACAAATGCTGACTACTATCCACCTTGAGGACAAGGTGGAAGTTTGGGCGGCCGATAATGCTAGAATCCATTTTAGGGGAAGGGTAATTTAGAGAGTATCTTCATTAGTTAGCTCTGGGAATAAGCTAGGTAGTTGTGCTAAGGAAATTGCTCTATATATAGGGTTAATTAGAGAGAAAAGTATGTTGAATGTTGATAAGAAAATTGGGTGAGCTTTTAAGAGTTCAATGGGAGAGAACAAGCCTCTCGAAAGCTTGTAATTATCCTTTTTATTGCTGTAATTTCAGTTTATGAATCAAATCTTCTATTTCTTCCTTAATCTATGCTATTAATGGTGTCCAAGCAATGTTAATTCAGAGCAATATGGAAAAACTCTTTTTTTAAGAGGCACCAAGTGATGCCAGGCGGCATTTAGGAATTTTTTCCATGAATAATGTCAAAGCGAGTATTAATTACTCCTATGCACTGAACTTGAAATTAATTCCATGGATACCGTCCATGTAGGACATCATGCCAGATTTTTGTGTTTTTTTTACTAAAAACGCTACTCCAAGTAGCGGTTAATACCAATAATGTTTCACCGAAGTTGACCGCTACTTGAAATAGCGGTTATATTGTATCCCTAAGACAAGTTATAAGGCACGCATATAAACCGCTACTTCAAATAGCGGTTCATTACATAACAGGGGCAATACAAGTAAAAAGGAGAAAATGTGCGCCACGCAGACGCGGTGCGTCTCGCGCACGAACCTGCGCGGCGCAGCAGGCCTGCACTGGGCGCAAGCTTACTGCGCGCCACGCAACCTCGTGCGCAGGACGTACCACGTCTGTGTGGCGCACATTTTCTTTGTTTCTCTCAGTGGCGATTTACCGGTGTAAACCGCAACGCCAAATAGCGGTTTGCCCTCATAAACCGCTACCTTGAGTAGCGACTTAACTTAAAGTTAACCGCTACTCTGGGTAGCGGTTTGCTTTGCCGAAAATAAACTAAAAATTATTTTTCTGACATGCTGTCCTACGTGGACGGTATGCCGGGAATTAATTTGAAGTTTGTCGCATATGAGGAATTAATACTCCCTTTGATATTATCTAGGGAAAAAATTCGAGATTTAGCCGTTCAAATAATTGCCAAGAAAACGCATAAATAGGAAACAAAAAGAAAGGCTTCCAAAATACTCTTAGTTCTTAGCCATTATGAATATTCAAACCTCTCAGTGTTCTCACCATGTAGCAATGCACACAAGCAGTAGATTGATCGATTTAGCAACTAGTATAGGCATTACAAAAGAAAGTAGAAACAAATACAAGCGGTAGTCACACCTTTATGTTTCTGTCGTGCTCTCTACTAACCTATAATCCCTACCCAAGACAATCACTAAGAAATATCAGAAATCAAGGAACTAGCATTTGCCCTTTAGGCCTTGCTACAATCCAGTAAACTTTGGCATCACTAAACAGAAATCCTAATCCTACCTTCCAAAAACAGCAACATTTTCTCCCACAAATACAACAGTGTAATGTGCCTTACTGCCAGATATGCTCGAAACAGTGGGAAGATAATGCAGCCGGACATGCAACTCGTGAGAAAGTAAAACCTGACCATCTCAATAATAAGTACCATAGTAAGCTTGAGGAACAGCACCAGGTTGTGCTGGAGCTGTGGCTGCAGCTACTGGTGCCACCGGTGCCACATAAGATTGTTGAGGGTAAGCCTGTTAAGAACAAAGCAACACAGTTGAGATATGTTTTTGCCAGATATTTCTCATTCCACTTAAATATATTTTGTTTTTAACAATGGCAACAAAATATACGCAACTCAGACTTCACAATCTGTCTCATTATAAACAAATAAATCGATATTCTGTTGTGATATGTTACATTTCAACAATGACAACAAAATATATGTAACTCAAACTTCACAATCTGTCTCATTTAAAAAACGAATAAGTCCCTTATCTACACTTATTATTGCAAATGGAGATACCTGTGCCGGATAAGTCGAAGGATAAGCACCATAAGCAGCAGTTTGAGGTACTGCTGCAGTCGCTGGTTGAGGGGTATAGCTGCTTCCATAGTATCCGCTATATGCAGTCTTAACACAAAAGAATAGAACCATTTCATTGCAATGCACAAAAGATAACTTTCTTATTATGTCTTGCTTATGAACTACAGACAAACCTGTTGGGCATAAGCCGGGTTATATGCCTGTCCTGCGGTCTGAGTGGCTTGTGGCCAAGGTTGAGTTTGCGACCCATAGCCTGATGCCCATTGATGTTGAGCATTTGGATATGCTGAGGGGGTTGTTGCGGGAACACCAGAGTAAGACTTTGCAATCTTTGCCTTGTCTGAAGTTAATAAATCATCAGCATTGCGCTTTCTCGATTCTGATGGTCTTCTATGGCGCAAGAACAGCCTAGCATGTCGATCCTTAGCCTTCTTTATGGATTGTACATCACCGAAAAGACCAAGAAACTGCATATTGATTCACAAATCATATCATGAAAAATAACAAGATCGACTTAATACAGTTCCAGAATACACTTCATCATTACTAGAGAATGTAAGTTATTTTCAATAGTTGCAGTGGACAGACCTGTAGCACACTTCATTGGTAATAAAATTAAGTGTGTAGTTTATATATGGCATGAAGTTCCTAATAATGTGATGAGGGGGCCGGTCAAATGTACACAATCTCATCCTTATCACATGAGAAGGCCATACTTAATCGATGAAACTATATGATCTTGGTAGCTTAAACTCTTGTACTTAAATGCAAATTGGTTTCAAGAGTCAAGACCATAGAAAATATTACTCATTAAGTCATAATCAAGTTTAGTAGATGATCATTTGCGCTCAGAATTCAGAAACCAATCAAAAGAAGAGAAGGAAAAGTGGTATTGAGAGCAAAAGACACATAACACCAAGTCAGAAGGTGATCATTTGAACTCAGAAATCAATCAAAAGCGGAAACAATATTCCAACTAGGGGTGTAAATGAGACGAGACAACTCGCGAGCTACTCGAGATCGACTCGACCAAAACTCGGTCAAAGCTCGACTCGAACTCGAGCTCGACTCGATGACTAACGAATCGAGCTTGAGCTGCTACCTACTCGACTCAAAAAGCTCGCGAGAAACTCGAAATAAAATTATATATAATACTTGCAATTTCAATAAATAATTCTCAAACTTTTTCAAAGAATTTAATCCATGAAATGTAATAAACACATTCATAGAAAATATTTTCATAATGGACATTAATTATAGTTTGTCTTTAGGTTATGGTTAACAAGTCGAGCACAAGATTTTAACGAGCCTTAGCCTTGGCTTGGCTCAAAATCTCATGAACAAACTGGAAAATTATTAAAAATGATCTTTTATGTAAAATATTAAATGTCCCACATTGGTTTATAGTATAAACAATAGCCTTTTTTTCTATAAAATGTTATTACCCTAGCTATACTTATTGTTAGAATTAAAGTTGTCCCACATTGGTTGGGAAAAAAGTTTAAGTTTGTGTTCTTTATAAATGGAACAAAAACTTTTTGGTTGGAAACCATTTTTTTCTATGAAAGTTTGTTTCATAAAGTCCCACATTGGTTGGACAATGAAACACCCAACTTTTTTTCTTTATAAAAGGCTACTCCAAGTACCTAACTCAAGGTACATAGATTGACTCAAGTTTGAGTTGAGCCATGATTTGAGTTCGAGCTTCGAGCTCGAGCTTAACATTTCGAATTCGAGTCGAGTTTGATTTTTTCAAGCTCGCGAGTTTTTGAGTCGAGTCGAGCTTGATTTCGAGTTTTCGAGTTCGAGTCGAGTTTAGCCAAACTCGAGCTCGACTCGCATCATTTACACCCCTAATTCCAACATGCATCTGATACTACATTTGTTTAGAGTTTTTAGATCATTAATGTAGCTTGTGCTGAACATAGGAGAAATCTAACAAAAACCATTAGGGGACTGTCGCTGCATATAATTATTGATATTTGTGTGAGTGCGAAAAAAAAAAAAAAATAATCACTCTGTTCCAAAAAACCTTATCCACCTGTAAATGTTGACATATTATTTTTGATATTGGCGCAGTGTATTAATTTCACGAGTATATGGAAAACACGGAATCTCATCAACTTTTTAACTTGTCAACAGCATGATCATATATACAGTTCCGCTTCAATTTAACCAATCTCATAAGCCCTCCTTATCTCAAGCTTTTATACAACTACATTATTTAGACAGGCACATTCTGTCTGCGATAAGCACAGTTCTTTTCCTATCAAAGGGGAGAATAACCTTATTTGCTAGAAGTGATAATACATACTATACTCTACCCTCAAGAGAGCAATGAGTTTCTGAGTTGTGAAGATTCAGTTATATGACGCTCTTCAGATACTTGAACGCAAATGCGGGGAAATGTGGAATGGGGAGGAAGAGGGGGGAGGGGGAATTGGTTTATGGATAATCAGACACAGACGTCTATGCAAGCCCAGCTGTGGTCAAGTAGATATCCTAACTAAATATTAAAGCACAAAAACAAATCCTCAATTTTCACCTTTCAATTAGCTAAACATAGTTACTAGTTACCTCCAAATATATGCTCGACAATTCTTCTTTTTCAATTATAGTTGCAGCATCAGAATCATCCGTAGTTGGAGCCAGGTACTTATCAACCAAGGAATCGATAGAACCGATTCTCTTTGGGAGCGATTGTATAGATTCCAGATACATTAATGCCTGCACGACAGAAACAACTCTGTCATCTGAGCAGAAAAAGAATACTCATCTGCCACTTTGTCAGGTTCCTAAGTTTTGTTTTTTCCTATCCCCCCCCCCAATCCCCTCTTTTTTTCTAATTGGATTAATACCCATTTTAGCATTATTGAAGGAAAAAATTCCTTTTTCTTATATCTTTCCATATAGTCGGGTGAGTGGAGGTTAATTTTTTAACAAAGAGTACCTCCAGAAGTGGCTTTGATAGCTGGACATGATCAAGTGCTCCAACAAGAATATCTCGAGCTTTTTCTGCATTTCCATAAACCTATCAAAGAAAAACAGGATAAAGGCTTTAATAGCTGATTATAAGCAGGAAATAGCACAGAGGTCATTATGAACAAAAAAAATAACATAGAGGTCAAGAACTGGATCAGCCAAACATTTGACTATCTTAGTCAGAGCAAACACATACGAGCAGAACCCAAAACCTTTTTTGTAGTCTCCTGTTCTTCAGATATAATTTGTCCTTCTATGGCCAAAATATATTGTAAGTTCTCTACGGATTCCTAACATAAATATATGTATGGGTGCAGACAATCTCTCTTTATTCTCAATTGACCACAATTTCATTTCAATAAGCACTTTAGTGGAATGGACTGGTGGTATGACAAGTTACGGGAAAGAGTATATAACATCTCTAATTTGTAAATTTCCATACTTCCATACCTATCAGGATCAATGGTAACGACTTTCTCTCTATTCTGATGGAGTCACAATACCAAAGGATTCATCTATTAACAGTACTCACAAACATGAATCAGACCGTTGACAATAGACTCCACAAATCATCGTCATCTGCCAGTCGAATCTTATCCAACTGGAAGTAATTTCAGATCTAGGGTTTGATCGAAAACCATAGAAGACCGGCAGATAAAAGCATTCATAGCAAATGTGAAGTATCAAACAAACATATTGGAGAATCAACTCCAAACTTAAAAAGTTCCGATTGCCGGAGTGAAGAGAATCAACAAGAAGTGGAGCTGGATTCTGGTCAGCAGATCTCAGTTTGTATGAAGAGAGGAAGGAGAGAAAGAGAAGACAGGTGAGAGCATCGATTTTTCCTAATGACTAGAATGAAAAAGAGCTGAAATTCAGTCTAAGTGTTCAACAGATTTGGAGTCAGTCTGTGCTCTTTACATAATGCAACTTTTTAACTTGGGGTAAATGATAATTCATTCCTTCTCTTTCCTTTTTATAAATTCTATTTTGCAAACGTACAACAAACTTAACATCCTGATTGTTATTATTATGAAATGACTTAATACCTAAATTCCAACATCTCTTATTCCCATATCCCAAATCAAATCGAATTATGTACTGTGTAACATTGATACAATCTCAAACCAGCAAGTAGCCATAAAACAACGTGCAACCTACCAGGTAAACAAAACGAGAATACTGCGCAAAGAGCAATGGTAATGTTTGTGAATGTTCTTTTCCTTTCTCGATTGCAATAGCTTGTTCATATAACGAGAAAGCATCCTCCATATTTCCCTGAAATATGGAAGGAAGTTAATTAGAGAGCACGTGGTCCCAGTTGTAATCTAAAAGACAGAGGAAAAGATTCATACCAGCCTCCTTTCCATGTTAGCATGGTCAATAATAGCCTCCAAAAGCCCAGGAGATATCTCACTGTGCACAAGTTGATAGGCAGCACGAGCTCTGGGAACATCATCATGTTGTTCTTTGAAGCGGGCAGCAAAAAGGTGAATCTCGGGTTGCCTCTGCATACAAGTACATAAATTAAAATTCATAAGGCCTCCTAACATCCATCGTCAAAGAACACAAATAAAAACAAAGGTTGATCCAAGAAAAACAATCTATGCTGTCATAAACCATGTAATCATGTAATCACGTGACATATAAACTGGCGAGTAGAATGAAACTATTAAAAGAAAAGGTGATGAGCCAAGCAAACAAATTTGCTTTAAATCAATCAATTAGCCATTTACTCCCAGTATTCCATTCATTCTGCTACCATCACTCAAATTAATAAAGCACAAAGGCTATGATGCAGATCCAGGCTTCATTTGTCCTACGATTCAAGTTACATAACAAACTATGCATTTAAACCAATGACCCATGAGTTAATACCCTAAGAGACAAAGTGAGCCTCTTTGTCAGCTCCACTTGACCTGCTACAGGCTCATAAGCTCTGCATACATAATCCTGTACACTCCTATCCTGGATAGACCAACCCATGAACCATGTAACTATAATCCCTAGAAAATATGCAAATTGAGATAGAACTTCTTCAAAGAGATTCGTCTTCGAAGAGAAATACTTTTGTTAAATATCACAATAATCTCGAACTGTAAGGCCAAATACATGATAGACAAAGACACATGATAATCAGAAGGCTAAGCATATATATTACACATATAAGAGCTAACAGAATTCCCTACCTTCACAAAAACTTGGGCAGCACGAGCAAGTGCATTTTCAGCAAGATCGAGGCTTCCACTTCCTTCCATACATAAAACGTATCTTATCCAAAACTCAGGATAATTAGCACATGCTACTAGGCATCTTTCAAATAGCTTGACGATCTGACTTGCAAAATAGCAACACATCAACCATTGCAACACACATTACAAATATATCCAAAAGACAGGCGATAAAGGAAAAATATATAAATCAAGAAAGAGATGCGCATAAGGAGTACTCCATTGGTGGAAATAGGGAGGCCCCTCAAATATCAAAGGAGGGACCCTCCATGCCTGACAGATACATGGTTAGGATAAGAAGATACCTGCATTCATAACATTGGAATTTTTAAAAAAACAAAATATTTTATCAGACAACACATCATGAACCCAGAACATCGACTCACAATGAGGGTTTGAAGTACTTAGCCTTATAGAAACCATATCGAATGCCCAGGCTTTAGTCTCAGTACAATATCCCGTTTTAATAGTTGCTTCATCCAACGGTTTAGCCAAAAATGCATACGGTGCAGCAGATATTACTTAACTGTAAGTCAATATATAACAAGGAGGACAACTAAAGATCTAGTAAATTTAGGAATCGAGATATGATCACACGAAACAAACTCAGGTACCTTGTTGAAGTCCCCTTCTCTTTCGGTGAAATCCAGGTAGTGATGCCAATTTTCTAGTTCTGCATCATTCAAGGGCCGTACATGAAAGTAAGGCCTTCTAATAGCTGTTTCAAAACCAATGATCTTAGAATCGAACTCCTTGGCTTTCCTATATATCTCTTCTCGAATTGCAATATACTTTTCCAAGTCTTCGGCTTCTGTTAAGCCAGGATTAACAGGTTTAGAAGACTCTTCCATTACATCAGGATTAACCTCCTTTTCAGATCCTTGATCAGTATCTGAGTCGGGAACAGCTGCAGTAGTTGCTGCTGCTGCTGCTTCTTCAGCAGTCCTTAGCTCCACCAATGGCCGACTGCCGGCTAACTCCTTGAAACTGTGATATAGCAGTGCAGAGAAGCTTGATTATACAAGCAATTTTTTACTTTTATGCATTATAATCATCATCTAGCACAATCATACTAGCCAATCAGATGCATCATGTTCATCACAGTGCCCATAATGAGTTCATTGCCATGTCAGCCAAACTGCTAGACAAGAGCTGCCATGGTTGGTATAATAATGACAACGAAGAGGACAACCTATGTATAAATCCTGCCTAAAAGTGTATGAAAAGGCAGGCTCCCCCTATATTTCCTTACACGCTAAAGACTTTCAGCTAAAGACATGCATTATAAGAAATTTTAAGTCGTCAGGATTGCGAACAGTTCAGCTAAAGACTTTCCAAAGCACTGAGCAGAGTGGAGTTTATTTGATTATGTTCCTTAAAGACATCAAACCGATTAGATAGAAGATTGGGCCCAGCACAATAAAAGCTTGTTATTGATACATGAGAGCCAACATGGGGAGAGGGGGAGACAACTTTAGGAATTGTAAGCAGGCTGAGCTATACATCAATTAACTCATTTGTAATCCCTTGTTCACTAACAAACACATTAAAACCAAGCAGAAAATGAAGCACAGCCAACTAATCACATATTGAATGCCTTAATATTCCCAATTCTCTAGCTTGAGTTAATGACACCCTAATAAATCTTTACAATTCATATCAACTCTGGATCAAGATTCTACAACCTCAAAGGGCTCTGAGCCTAGCCTTTTATGTGTTTTCCAACAAAGGCAGCATCTTGTAAAGAATTACCAACTTAAAATTTTAATCCATCAAGAGAAACAAAAGCAGAAACTCACCTTGTAAAATAACGATCCAACTGTTGATTTGGATTTTCCAATATCCTAGTATATATCATGGCAAGATGTGCCCATTGTTGCTGCGTATATTCATACTCAATATACTTATCCCAAAGGGGGTAAGACAAGTAATCTGTTCCAACATATGCCAATGCTCGCTCAAACAACCTGAAACAAAAAGGAAAGCATGATGGAAAATCATCCTATAAATACTAAAATAACTGTTGTCTACTGGTCTAATCTTTGGAAAAACACCCCCAATGTTTAGGAGGATGAGGAAAGCACTTAAGACCACAGGACACATCCAAAGAGCTCAAATGTGCTGCATTTACCTTCCTGAAACAAAACTACTTCTCTGATATGGAGGCCATCTTATCTTAGCCCTTTAATGCACGAGATCATCCCAGCAGCATTTTGAAAATTGATTCTCCTCAGATAGTCAAAGTTAACAAGTAAAATAAAATATGAACTAGGTGGATTACGAAGATGACAGGATTTGTATTTTAGAGGCAGAACCAGGGTGTAACCGAACAAATCAAGACGTAAAAGACACTGCAATGAGTTTGCAAGTCAGAACTAAAAGAGTCAGAGGTGAAACTCCTTTTCCACCACACACGTGAGGGTTCGCTGTCGCAGCCACACCAAAATTGGGTTAGAGAACAGAAAGGACCATAAACACAATCAGAAATCCACGCACTCGAGAGGTCCTATGCAATAACATCAGCTACTAAAAGAAAAATTACCTTCTTACAGTGTCAGGATCTCCATATGTGGTAATTGTGAACGCACAATAGTGCAACCAGATATCAACAGAATATGTCACTCCTTGAACTGCTCGTTCATACACCTCCACAACTTTGTTAATATCTCCAAACCGTGCTTCATGATCAGCATACTTCTTCCAATAACCATAACACAAGGGGAACTCTGCAAGAAAAGCATCATAAACTTTTCTAATTTTCAAGATATTGTCCTGCAAGTAGAAATGAGAATGCCGTGTTAGTAAATTAGTCAAAGAAAATCTAAGTATGGAACTACCACATCTTAAGGCAGCAATCACAAACAAGAGTCAAAAGTATGATACCCAATACAACCTAAAATTGCGGCTACACAAGTGTTCTTTCAGTTCCACTTATAATTGGACAACTAGCTATCAAGCAGACATGTCTAAGCAACTTATTTCGGTCTTGCTGGTCGCACACTGCTATCATGAATATACATTTTTTTTAACGTAACCACTCACAAGCGCATATGCTGGGAAATCTTGAAAACATTATATACTTTCCTCAGCAAGCTTATAATACTGCTTACCAAATACCTTAATATAGAGGCCTACAACACAGGCATCTGCTGCAATAGATTAGACCCCGCCATAGCTAACAATCATTCCACAAGCTTTACTTATGCCACATCTCCTTTTTATTCAGGAATAAATGTCATAAATCATATACTAACTCCTCCCCCCAACCCCCAAAGAAAACATATAATAATTGGCCCAAATCTATCCAACTTGAATTGTTGTGTATGTAACAACTCAATTCTAGCTTGCATTAAAGTTTGTCGAAAGATACCAAGCCAGCATAAAGCAACAACTCACAAACAAGTAAAAAAGAGAAGAAACACAGACAAATTCATAAGAATCGGGAGAAAAAAAATATCATACGCTACCTGAGCAACCCTTTCTGTCTCTTCAATCAGTGACGTCCATGCATTAAAATCTAAGGAATTAGCTTTGACTATATTCCATAGACGTTCTTCTTCAGCAGATAAAGCTAGAACAAGGAAAAAAAATAGAGTACATCAGCAAATCACAGAGTACAAAAAAAAGGAGGAAACTAAATAAGGTACACCAGAAAATCAATAGATAAAAGGGAGGAGAGGGACAGCAGGGGAGCTTGACAGCAGGAAAAAAAAAGGACATCCATTACAACTGCAACAGAAACCAATCTCGTCATATGTGGACTGGATTATTGTGAATGGTTATTACTCTTACCAAAGCAATCAAGGATGTTTATTTGAAGAAGAATATCAAGAAACACCAGAAACGACGACAAGTTTAGAGGCAAAGAAAAGTAGCAAGAAAGGATATTAAAAAAAATGTCAAATAGTGCACAGCACAAGAGTTACTCTACCGTTCAAAATGACATGGAAAAAACGTTAGATCCCCTTCTAAAAACGGGTAGCCAATATATTTAACAGAGGGGTTAACCATCTATATTGGACCAACATCCTTTTAGTTGCTTCGAGAATATTTTAAGATGTTTTTATCTCATAAAGTTGTTTTGGCAGTTTGTCTTTTGACACATTCCTAAATAAGAGAAATCTTCACGTGTTAGTTAAAAGAGAAACCTGCACCATCCTCAAACTGTTGATCAGCTATTGTGGCTTGCACCTCATGAGTGCTAGTTACATCTCCATTTGCAAGATTAGGGATCATCCCGTTTGCACTTCCATCATGAACAGCCGCCTGGTTCAATTCCATTGCCGTAGCGGTCTCGTTTCCACCTTCTTCTCCAATAATAGGCCTCATTTCCTCAGTAGAAGCTGCAGTAGCTTCTTGAGCAGCGGAAAGTGGACCAACATGTGACTTTCCGGCATCTGAATTAGTGCTTGCATATATTGTATCAGCTGAACCTTCAGCAGGCACAGCACTCATATGTATTGCAGCATCATCAGGACCATCTGGCTTAGTATTCACAAAGTCACGGGAATGATGATTATTGGGCATATCATCCATAATTGACTGAGCAACAACTGTTTCACTGTCCCCCATTGTTTGATACTTGAGCGTCTTGTTATTATCTATGCTGCAAAGAAAACCAAAACTCCATCATTACGAAGAAAAACACAGACTTCAAAAGCTCACAATGTATGTGTCACAGTCATACAAACACATCAAACATGTAGAAAGCTTAATTATCAACAAAATTAAGATGTTAAATGGCAATGTATTGTGCCCAAACAAATTTGAAATCCAATAAAAGAAAGTCAAGGAGAGCATTAACAAGCACATAAGCATGCATAATCAATCCACCACCTTCACTCGAAACAACCTAAAATCTCAAGCCACAAGCACTCTCTGAGGCAAGCATAAATAACAAGCTCTCAACTCGCTTTATTTGGCGACTCCGCTTCAAGCAGAAGCTCCATTAGTACAAAGAACCTTTCAAATGCAATAACAGAATGCACTAAGAGAAGTAAACTTAAAAACGCCACTCAATATAGATAAGTATACTCAGTAAAAAATCAATTTCAATCAGTAACAATCAATTTTAATACATAAAAATCAAGTAAATTGCATAGGAAATATACACTATAGATAAGCAAAAATCAATTTCAATCAGTACAAATAAGTTTTTATAAGCGAAAATTTGCTTCAATTTTTTAAAAATAAGTTTCAAACAATAAAATTTAGTATCAATCAGTAAAAATCAGTTTTAATCCGTAAAAGTAATTCCAACTAATTTCAACTTCTCTATCCCCTCAACCATCTCCTCAAACACGTCGCCGCCTCAAATCTCTCAGCACAATCGTTGCTCCAAAACCAGTGGCGTATCCAAAAAGGTTCACTAGGTTTAACTAAACCTCAAAAATTGAATTTAATTTGAGCTTACCACTGACAGAAATTGAAAATAAATAAACAAATAAGTTCTGAATTCTTAAGTAAGTTACACAATTTCTATCTTAAAAAACTTAAATTAAAATCAATCGTAAGCAAACCTTCAAATTTTCGGAAGATCGAAGTTTCCAGTATCGTCGGAAGAGAGATAATTTTGGCGCAATGCTTTAATCAGTTTCTGTCGCTCTTGTTATCTGCTCCTGAAACTCGGAAAAGGTAAATTGATGCTGGAAATCCGAAATTGTGAGTTGTGATTTGTTGATTTTTGTAGATAGAAAGGTGGAATGAATGAATGTATATGTATAGAAAGATGTAAATTGTAATCGAGGGTTAGGAACTTAGGGTTAGAGGAGACACTAACAATTTATAATCGTGACATGGAATACAACCGTCTACACTCTACGTCTCTACTCTCTACCATATCAAAGATGGCAAACTTGTAATTTTTTGCATTAAAAAAAAGGACCAGCATTAACGAAAGGACCATCTTCGTTCCAACTTGGTTTTCTAATGCATAATTTTACGTTTTAACTATTGATGTCTTCTAAGTATTATCTTTGAACGTCAATATCTCTAATTGCTTATAAGTAAAAATCTATACAAATATATTAAAAGGCGTTCCTATTTCTCTCTGCTCAAGTTTCTAATACACGTTTTTATAATCTCATTTAAAAATATTAACAATATGTTGTTACTAGGATTCGAATACATGACCTTTGAAATAAAATATGAGTGTTTAACCACTAATCCACTACAATTTCAATGCTTAATGATTAAAGTAAGAAAAATAATAAAGTCTTATAATTATATGGAATCATAAAGACATAGATAAGATTTTAGATCTATAACACTTTTATTAAGTAATAACATTCTCGTACCCTAATTCCATTGAAATTGTTATTTTTATCCCCAATTTCTTACAAGTCTTTTTAAAACAATTTATCATGCCATAACGTCTATTTTTCAATTTTGCACTAGACAGAATATGAAGAAAAACTAATAAAATCAAGTATTAGATTTAAGAATAATAATATATTTGATAATTGTAACTGACCCGCGGCATCGCTCGGGCCAAAATACTAGTTATAAAAATTGATAGGATTCCTTCATTACGACGAATCTAACAAGACCCCCATTTGACTATGTTTTTTCTTAGATCATGATGTGAGATAACTTAACAAAGTTGGTTGATGAATGATGTCAAAAACGAAATGGTGCAATTAATAAAAAACAGAGTAAGTATAAGTCAAAATTATGAAAAGTTATATTTGAAAGTATACATTGAGACAACTCTAATAATAATCATACCAGACAGTCAAAAGTAGGGTTGGCAAAAGTTGACCCAACCCGAACCTAACCCAAAATAAGCGGGTTAGGGTTGAGATTTTTGCATTATCCCATTTAATTAAATGGGTTAGGTTCAGGTTGGCATTTTTGACCCGAAAATGATATGTTTTGACCTTATTAACTTATACATATAGAAAATTCTCGAAAAAAATATATTGATAAATCTAAAATTTGCTTTTAAAAAAAGTAAAATATCGTGAATATACGTCATAATTATTCTAAGAAACTCTAAACATGCATACTTCTAATAGTAAACTTGCTCATTTAGCTTTTTAAGAAAATGATTGATTTATAATATAATAATAATTATGATTAAATGGGTTAAACGGGTTATACGAGTAACTCGTTTATTAAATATGTCGGGTTAGGGTTGACTTTTTCAACCTCTTTATTAAATGCGTTAGATTTGGGTTGAGAGATTCTTGACCCATTTATTATCAACCCGAACACGAACCCATTCCAACCCGACCTGATTGCTAGCCCTAGTCAAAAGAGAGTGTATGAATCGTCTTAAAGTTCATTTATTGTAAATAATCAGAACTGAGGAAGTAAAAGATGAAAGGATTTTTTTATAGAGTACTCCTACGTTCTCGAGTTTTCTACGTTGTACTTCCAATGTTTTTTTTCTAAGTTGTACTCTATAACTTTTTATTCATAATATATTGTAGTCCTCCGTTAAGTTTTCCGTTAATTTCTTTTTCCAGTTGTATAGACTTACATTAAAAAGGAGATACATTTTTGAGGCCTTTAAAGAGTTTGACATAATGGAGCAACAAGGTAAACTTATAGTAGGAAAATTTCCCTCCTAATTTAAGTATAAGGAATTGAATACATATATATATGCATATATATATATACATATGTATATATATATACATATGTATATATATATATACATATGTATATATATAATATATATAATATATGTATATATACATGTATATATATATACATATATATAATATATATACATATATGTATATATATATATATATATATATATATACATGTATATATACATATATTATATATATGTATATATATATACATATGTATATATACATATATTATATATACATATATATATATATATATATATATATATATAACTCAAAGCAAATAAATGTCATGCTACCACATGTACCTCTCCCTCCCAAACAAATGATACAAAGTAATCTATAAAAATATATGTATGAAGGCTTGAACACGTAACCTCTCATTTAAAATACAAACATACTAACCACTAATCTACAACCTTTTTTGGTTTTTATGGGGAGAGAAAAAAAACTATAACATACATCTAAGAAAAGCATTTAAAGATATGGTAACTTACATCCCATAATATACCCCACAATTATTAAGGAGACCCAACATTACATGCAATTAACTACATTGCTATAAACTACATTGCTTCTAATTTAAGAACCAAATTGTAAGTAGGCGCGTTCAGGAGACCCGACACGTTTGATCCTTCATGTGTGACATGTCTACCTGAAAAAGGTATAATTATGAAATTTCATTTTGATGGGTCGGGTACATGACTAGGGAGAAAGATGCAAGAATCGGACCGGTTAATAAGCTTGCTTTTAAGTTACACGTGTATCCTGAATAAACGCATCGTTCGCTTTTTTTCTCTTTCTTTTTTCACATTAACTTTAATCTCCTCTTATAAGATCATAAACAATTGCGAAAATGTATTGAGTTATCTTATAAGCTACCCAATACCACATTATTGTGCTTGTAACTTTCAGAGGGGAAAGAAAATATGAATAATAAAAAGAATTAACATTTTACAGGAGAAGTTGGATTTGATGAATCAGCATGTAAAAAAATGGATCGGATGAATCAACATGTTAATGAAAAAATTAGTTGTGATGCAATCTACAAGTGAGAATATTTATGTTATGGTTGATTGGTAGTAGATCCTTTAGAGGAATGAGGATTAGAGTTGGCATGCAATTGACAATTGTCACTCATGGTAGTACCCAAAACATTGTAATCAACATGGATCGGCAGTTGATAGTCATAGTAGTAGCTTCTTCTATAGCTCTTTCAATGATTTTTTTTTTCATAAAAAAAAGCTATGACACTTTTGCGGGCGCCCAGTTATTCAGGGTCGAATCATGAGCTTCTTTTTCTAGCTAACCGAAAAGAGGGTACCCACGTATTCTGATACCACATATTTGGTACCCGAATAACTAGGTAACCGGTTATGAACACCCCTAAACAACAAACTCTCATTAATCGGTTACATTCTTTAACGAAACAAGAAAGAAAAAGAACGACATTAACCATCTTAAATAACTAAAATGTAATGCAATATATAGATTAACCTCGGGGCATCGCCCGGGTCAACAACTGGTTAATAAACGAAAAACCTAATGCTAATTTAATGAAATGGTACAAGATTACACATAATAAATACTCAAGGGTACAACTCGAAAGAAAACAAACATCGCTATATAGCATATAGAGGTACTATATATAAAACCAAAGATATAAAAAATAAATGCTTCATTCATTTCATTCCACATTATTATTTACACTTATTTTAATAGAACATGTAGTTTAAGATGATAAATTGTTATTTGTTTATCAACTATTATATTATTGAAAGAGTTTATGTGGTAAGAGTTGGTGGGTTAATTTTTATTTGGATGAGTCGTTGGTCATGTTTGAAAAGTAGAGATATTAAAAAAGAAAAATTAACGCTATGAGGCTCAACTATGAACAGTCCTCTATCATTGGTCCCAACTATCAGTTATATATCCTTTGGCAGGCCCAACTTTCTAATGACCAATATTTTACATGAGCCTAGCATGTGATTTAACCTGAAACTGTACGTAAGTGAGGTCATGTGACCTATGTAAGAACACATGACTTTTAACACCGCCCCCACCCTTTTTTTTATGAACTTTTAAGCTTCACTTATAACACGTGGTCTTCAGCTTATGACTAGGAAATAGAGAGACAACGGGCGTGTTCGGCACAAGCTTTTTAAGCAGTTTTTAGTGTCTCGACTAGGTCAAAACATTAGTTAAGAAAAATAGTAGTGTTTGGTAAGTTAGTGGTGTAAGTAGCTTTTAGTGGTATAAGTAGTGTTTTAGTAGTGTTTGTGAAAAGCTACACTTTGTAGCTTTTGGGGTAGCGCTTAGTGGTGTATAAATAACATATTAAAGTTTTGTTTGAGTTTTTAATTAATTATATGTAAACAACTACTTTGACAGCTTCTTTTACCGAACATCAATATCTTATACCGCTACTTGGACAGCTAACAACTAACAGCTACACACCAACCACTAACAGCTACCAGCACAGCTAACAGCTAAACACCAACCACTAACAGCTACTCTGACAGCTAAAAGCTACTAGCACAATTATTGTTGCAGAACACGCCCAACGACAGGCGACACCGACGGCACCGACGGGGAAGCCAACAAAGGGAACACCACGGTAAATGTAAAGCCCTGTATTTTAAGTAATTTTAATAACAAAATTACATACCAATACCAGGATCAAACAAAAATATTGCATCTTATTTATTCTTATAAGGTATTATAGAGTTTACAGGATATTATTGTCGTACTCCTAATAATAAAAATAATAGGCGAAGTTGAAATAAAACATGCTAATAACATTATAAAACATGAGATAACAACATATTGTAATATTATTCCTAATACTTTATATTCCTCACTTTAGCCCCTTCCCGTCACTAGTACCTGAAAATAAAACATTTTATAATGATCAACCCAAAAGGGTCATATACATTCCTAATACCATGTAAAAACACTTTGCAGATGATTATACAAAATAATCATTTACAAAATAATCATTTATGATTGGATAAAAATCACTTGTTGTAGCTTCTCCTGACAAATTCTGTGTGCACACCCCTACATTGACGTACGTCACTCCGGATAATAATACTTTCAGGCTTTTAACCCTCCTGACAAGTCTGTGTGCACACCCTTACATTGACGTACGTCACTCTGTATAATAACTCTTTTCTTCGGCACAAACCCTCTATCATAATTTTAGCATAATGACGACTTTATATAACCTCATGATTATCACATATGATAGTATATTTAGAACTATACATTGTATATAAATCATAACGTAATAATACCATAAACATTATAAGCACATTATTTGCAAATCACAATATACTTTTACTACTAAAGCAAAAACTATTTTTAATACTAATAGTTTATCTAAAAAGTTTAATATAACAACATATTGTACCTAAACGACAATTGTTAAACTGCTCTTATTGACTTTCTTATTTCTCATTTTTATACTTTCTTTTTTTCTTTCTTTCTACTCTTGTTGCTTCTATCAAAATTATCTACTGGTACATGGTATTATTTATAGTGTTTTAGAAGAAAATACCAATTTGGTAAATAATCTGAGTAACGTCGGTTAATACACATTTTAAGTATTTCACGCAAGAAGAAGAATGTCAAATTTAGTATTCTGATCTTATCTTGCGCTGTTAAAGCAATTAGTAGATAATTAACAGTAATTAGGAAGAAGTTAAGCAAACAAATGATAAAACTTGAACACAAGAAGACACGAGGTTTGGGAGGTGGGAAAATCCTTCAAGCAATTACTTGAAGAGTAAACCCACCCAAACAAGGAGAAAAAATATTATTGAAGAAGAATTAGTGTTTACAAGAAAATTATACAAATCTTTCACTAATTTTCTCTCACTAAGCACAAGGGTGTTCCAAGAAGATGAACTTCAAACTCCATAACTTTTCCCTCTATTTTAGATACCCACAAAATCAAAAAAGTGGCTTATAAATATGCCTAGGTTACAAACCAATCCAACAACTGAGATTAAACTCTACCATGCATAAACCACGTGCCAGCAAAGAAACACCCGCCCGCCCGGGAAAAGCCGCCCGCTCGGGCTAAGAGGTTACCTACCCGGGGCAAGAAGTTCCCAACTTCCTGCCTCCCTTCTGCCAAGATAAAAAAAAAACTACAAAGCACGGGCGCACGGGCACCGCCCTCCTAAGCTACACTTGCTCGTCGGGCTGCTCCACACTTCACCGCCTTCTCTTGAGTTCGTGAACCAATGCTCGAGCAACGAGTCATATTCAACATGTGTAGCTTTCATGACCTGGCTTAGATGAGTGTTTTGAACTTTTCATCACATAACTATCATGGAAGCCAAAAAGAAATTGCCAAGTGTTATTCAATCCGAAACCACTATTTTTGTGTCTTACATATTGTCTTAATATGGGTGGCAATTGTCCAACCTTAGGTAAAATCATTAGTGAAGGTTCCAAAAACTAAATTACATTAGTCATTAGGTCCATCGTTTATAAGTTAGGAGCATTCTAGGTTTATGCGTTAGTTACTAAAAATCCTACTAGATATATATAAGCTTATAAATTAGTGATTGATAATTTTATTAATCTTTAACCCTTAAAGTACTTTATAAACTATTATGCTGATGTAAATGATATCTATATGCACTAGGGGTGTTCATTTCAGATAAGTCGATCCAAATTTTTGGATCGGAAAAAATGTGATCCGAATCTGATCCGAAATTTCGAATTGGGAAAAATGTAATCCAAACCCGATCCGAAAAATTTCAGATATCCGGAATTTCGAATCGGATCATTGGATTATCCAATCCGTTTTTAATTTTTTTCTATTCTTTGTATCAATTTTCTCATTACTTAATTCCGAATTTTTCAGACAAATATTTAGGCTTTAGGTACTGTAGTGCTGCTGCCTATTATTAGCTACGGCTACTATGACTATCATCATTCATCAAGCATAAGAAATAAGAATTAAGAAATGTTACTACAAAGCCACTAAGCACTAAGTCACTAAATACTTAAATATTAAATGGTAAGTAGTTAACTTAACTAGTTACTAGTTTACTACTAGAAAAGTTAAATATCCAAAAATTAAGTAATTAACTATTACATCCTAACTTCTAGCTAGTAAGATTAAACATCCAAATTTCAAAAAACAAACTCAACCATCTCAATTCTCAACTTGTCCATACAACAAAAGTTAATAAATTAAAGTCTTCCAAAGTTTCACCACTATTTTGACAAACTCATAAATTTCGAACATCATGCAAAAGTATCCAATGACTCATCAAATTCAATTTTTGGTCGTTCTAATGTCAAATCTTTCATACCTACAAAAAAAGGAACAAAAAAATAGTATTAGCATAAAAATAGAATAAAATGTAATGCTAATATAGGAAAATAATATAATTATAATCAAACTAACCATCTTCCATGTTTTCCAATTCAAGCAAGCTTTCCTCTATCACAGGAGGCTCATGAGAAGTACAAAGCCAATGTTGACAACAAATAAGTGCCTCCACCATTCTTGGAGTTAAAGAGGTACGAAATGAATCAAGCACACGTCTCACAGTGCTAAATGCAAACTTCGAAGCAACGGTAGAAACCGGTATAGCAAGTACATCCCGAGTCATGAGTTGAAGGATGTGGGATATGTCTTAGTTCTATCTTTCTACCATTATAAAATATCAAAGTTAGGATCATTAGGCTCACACTCATCACTCAAATATTTTTCAAACTCATTCTTCCTCTCACTAGTTTCCATACAACCCTTCTCCCATTGATATTTTTGAGTCATGAATTGTTCAAAATCCATAAATTTCTTCTTTTGTTTAACCCCATCATTATCCAAATTAGGTGTAGATGAAGTGGAACTTGATTCTTTCTCTTTTCTTTTTGATGAAGGCATGGAGAAAACATAAGAATCAAATAAATCCCGTGAAGTTACTTTTTTCTTCAGGGATAAAAGGTTACATTGCTCACCCCCATAAGAAGATTCTACAACCCAATTAACATAACTCAACTTACGTCTTAGATTACGGACTAATGCAACAAACATCAAGATATTGATATTGTTAACATTACCCCAATGTTTGTCATGTTTCAATTTCAGTTGTTTTGCCATGTTTCTCATGCCTTCATCCTCATCTTCACAATATTGTGAAAGCATTGTACCAACACCAAAAGCATCATGCACATAAGAATTCGCGGTCACATAACGAGATCCGAATAACCTCAAAGTGGCATCATAAAATATTTGCTTTGCAAAAGCACATTAATTTTACTCCAATCATCCTCATCCGGCTTACCACCAAATTTCCTAAGCTCTCTAACACATTTATTATCTCGAGAGTGCAAATTAGTGAAAGCCTTTTTACATTTCAAGGCTGATTCAAGCATCAAATAAGTTGAACTCCATCTAGTATCAACATCCAAACACACAAGACTTTTAGTTTCCAAACCCTCTTCAAACGCACATTCTTTTAATTTTTTGTAGTCTAGCCGCAAAACACCTCACATATCTTACACTACCACGGATTTTCATTATGGAACTATCAAGATCTTTCAATCCATCTCTCACTACCAAATTCAATATGCGAGCAACACACCTCATATGCAAATAATCACCATTTAGCAAACTAGTTTGATGATGATTCATTCTTCTTTTCAAATATTGCATAGCTAAATCATTTGAACTAGCATTATCCACAGTGACAGTCATTACCCTCTTAATCCCCCATTCATTCAAGCATTTTTCAACCGCCCTACCAATAAGTTCCCCACTATGGCCGACAATTGGGCAAAAATTGATAATCTTTTTATGCAACTTCCAGTTTTCATCAATAAGATGAGCCGTGAGACACATATAACTCAAATTTTGCCCGGAAGTCCATGTATCAGTTGTAAGACAAATCCTAGAAGACAAGCCTTTAAGATATTCTTTTAAAGTTTTTCTTTCCTCAATGAACACCTTATAACAATCTCTTGTTATAGTAGCACGTGAAGGCACAATAAAAGTAGGATTAATTGCCTTACATAAAGATCGAAAACCCTCACGCTCTACAAACATGAAAGGCAACTCATTAACAATGATCATTTTAGCAAGTACTTTCCTAGCAAATTCTGGATCAAATTCCCACAACTTTGGCACATTCACAATCTTAATTGAGCCATCTTCTTTAGTTATTATTTGGGATTCAAATTCTATTAACCTTTGCTTTCTATCCAAATTGGCATGAAACTTTCGACATATTTGAACATGATTTTTTAAAGGTGTAGTTCCATTCGTTCCTTTACAACCAATTAGAGTTCCATAATGTTTATATTCGGCCTTAAAAGGATCATTAGTATCTACAAAATGAGCCCACCATTTAGACTTCTTTTTTCTACCATGAGGTTGAGAAGAACAACCACTTACATTAGGATGTAATGGTGGTTCAGTTTGTTTGCTTGAGGCTATTGAAGAAGCACTTTTTTTTCATCTTAGTTGATGGAGCTTTCTCTTCCTCTTCAACGCTCTCAACTTCATCATCATCATCCGATATGCACACATTTTCTATCTTTGCATCCATCTCGATCTCATTGCAACCACTGAAAGTACAAAAAATAGTCAAATAAGATATATATTCAACAAAGAAAACAAACCAAGAAGCAACAATTCAGAAAGCAAAGAATTCGAAAGCACAAACCAAGAATCATTTGAAAGCAAAAATTCAGTATAAACCAAGAATTCGGAAGCAAAACCATAGCATAATTCGAAAGCAAACAAAACCATTTAGCAAGCACAAACTTGAAGCAACAATTCAGTACAAACCAAGAATTCGAAAGCAAAAATTCAGGAAACCAAGAAGCAAAATTTAAAAGCACAAACCAAGAATCATTCAAAAGCAAAAACTCAGGAAACTCATAAGTCATAACATATATAAAAAACACCTAAAAATTCGAAAGCCATTAAAAAATTCGAAAGACCCGAAAGAGATAACTCATAAAAAACGCCAAAAAATTTGAAAGACATAATGATATACAAATCAATAATTCATAACAACATTAAAACTCACAAATTTGCAATATATAAGCAAAATCGTTGAATATATTTATAAAATTGAAATAGGAAAAAAAAGAGGCAAAAAAAAAAGAGAGACGACGAAGAATCTTCTCACTTTGTTTGGTGGTGCGACGTGACGGTCGAACGGTGCCGGAGTGATGATGCGCGATTGTCGAACGGTGTCGCGGTGCGGGAGGGGAGAGTTGGAAAGTTGAGAGTGGAGTGACGGCTGGGGGTTGGAGTCAGTGAGTGAGGATGTTTTTTTTTGTTTTTGCCCTAGGGATACAACTACAAACAATACAAAGTTACAGATTTTTCAAAAATAAAAAAAATTCATTTGTTTCGGATATTCGAAATAAGTTATTTGTGATCTTTAACAGATCTGAATTTTCCTGATATTCGATCCGAAATCTTAAAAATCGGATCGGATATCCTAAATTCCGGATCGGATCGACCGAATTGGATATATTTGAATAACCTTAATATGCACATATAACTTGTCCTGATCAAATGCACAAAGCCAAGAAAACACATAACTTAACCTAAAATAATCGTATAAGTGACAAAATAACTTATATAAGGTCATAAGGACTAGTTTATCTTATAATCACTTTAGCTTTCAATCCGCCACTAGTATATTCATGATAAATATTTTTTTCCCTGGTTATTACATTATCCCCTCCTTAAAAGAAATTTCGTCCTCGAAACTTAAAGTTACCTTAAAATAGGTGTGGGTACGTACTTGTCTCGCATATCCTGCTCGAATTCCCATGTAGCTTTTATTTCGACGTGCTTAAACCACAATACCTTTATTAACAAAATTACTTTGTTGCGAAGTACCTTGTCTTTATGATATAGAATTTGAACATGTTGCTCTTCATAATTCAAATATTCTCCAACTCGAACAGGGAGTATATCAATGACATGATACTGGTTTAGTATATATCGACGTAAAAGTGAAGCGTGGAACACATCATGAATTTAAGAAAACTCACTAGGAAGTGGTAATTAGTAAGCTACGTTTCTAATTTTCTCGATAATCTCAAATGGTCCAATGTACTTTGGACGAAGTTTTCTTGCTTCACGAAACCTCACTACTCCTCTGGTAGGGAACACCTTTAGAAATACTGACTCACCAATGGAAAATTCTACATGTCTTCATTTAAGGTCATGTAACTTTTCTGATGACTATGTGCACTTATCATTTTTTCCTGAATGATTCGGACCTTGTCAGATGTTTCTTGTACCATTTTAGGTCCAACTATCTTCGATTCATCTACATCACTCCAACATAAAGGGGTTCTACATTTTTGTCCATATAGAACTTCATAAGGTGCCATATTAATGCTAGCATGGTAGCTATCGTTATAGGAGAATTCTATTAATGACAAATGTTTTTCCCATGGCCCTTTGAACCCTAAAACACAAGCTCGTAATAAGCCTTCTAAAGTTTGAATAGTTCTTTCAGCTTGACCATTTGTAGCTGGGTGAAAAGGTCTGCTAATGTTCAATTGTGTACCCAATGCTTTCTATAACTTTTGCCAAAATTTAGATATATACCGGTGTAGACACAAAATCGTGTCTCCCCATTGAGTACCCAATGATGAAACATACCGTCGTCCTAATTGGTCCGGTCCAAAGGAAGAGCAATCGAACAAGCTAAGCCCCAAAAGCATTTCGAAAATACAAAGTCTATTTATTGGTTTAAAACAATCCAAGCCCAATTTTAAAGCCCAATTAATCATTCCTAATGATTAATTGCATTTTTAATATTTTAATATTAATTATTCTTGATAATTAATTTTTAAAGGATATTTTAAAAATCAGATTTTTATTCCTAAAGATAGCTGATTTCGGATTTCAAAGGATAAAAAAGAATCTTAAAACAATAAAAAAACCGGCCAGAAAGCAAGTGCACGTGGCGCAAAGCTGTGCGTCTGGCGCAAAGTTGTGCGTCTGGCGCACAGGCTCTGCGTCAAGCGCAAATCGGTGCTTTAGGCGCACAGTTTTATTTTATCTTTTCAATTCGTTTTTGGTTTCCTTTGCCTATAAATACCTCGTTTCTTCGAACGACTTTTGACAATGCTTTCCTACGACTTCTACACATACTCTTAAACACTCAGACTCATATTCAAACACTCAAACTCACATTTAAATACACTCAAGCACATTCAAACACATTCATACCTTCGAATTTCATATTTCAAGCTTCAAGATTACTCATCTTGAATATAGTTGCATAAGACCCAGGTGACAAAGGTATAATTCTTGAGGGTCAATTCCAATTTGATTCCTTTTTTACTAACAATTTACTTGTGACAATGTAGATCCTGAAGGAATTAATGCTCTCTTGTACATTCTTTCCTAAATATTCCCTTTTTATTTATTTCCTTTATTATTCATATGCATGAGTGTATGTTTTAATGCTTTCATCACCTCACATGATTATTATTATTAATCAATGACTTAAAGAACTGTTCTAACGCCTAATAAGATAATTGGACAATCTAATTAGGAACCCAGTACTTTAATTGCATGATAACATGTCACCCAAAAATTAGTCTTTTGTTTATTTAATGAACTGACATATAGTAATTATACATTGCATTAACATATTATGTGGTTATTTATTTGCATAAAATTTGAACATGAATCGATATTAAGTAGAGGGCATCAATGGGAGAATTTGATTCCTGATCTTATTCGTACCCTCACCCCCGAACTCAATCTATGGTTCATTGACCATTATTGGAGTCATGACGGGGAAATCTACATTGGATAAGTCTTTAAACTGTCCCTATGATTTCCCAAAATCCAATTAGGTTTATGAGTCTTCCTTTAAAGACTTGTTGGCGACTTCAAAATGTTGTCAATAAAACCCTTACAATGAGGTAGTCAAATACGCACTCATCCCGCGTAGGCAGTAAAATCATGCCTACAACCGGTAATCTCGATCAGACACAATAAAACTAGGTATTCCATGAAGTCTAATAATCTCTTCAACATACTTTATTGCTATTCGCTCAAGATCCCAAGTATTATGAATTGCTAAGAAATGAGCACTTTTTGTAAGCCTATCCACTATAACCCATATAGAATTCATCCCTTGAGAAGTTGTTGGTAATCCCATAACAAAATCCATTACTATCGACTCGCATTTCCAAGTGGGTATATCCAAAGGTTGCATAAGTCCTGAAGGGCCCTGATGTTCTATTTTTACTTGTAGGCAAGTTAGACATCTGGCAACGAATTCAGCAATTTCATGTTACTCCACCAAAACATACCATGAAGATCTTAATACATCTTATTTCCACCTAGATGTACTGAGTAAAGGGTATTATGTGCTTCATTCATGATTCTTCTTTTTAAATCTATCTGGTTCGGTACACACAATCGTCCTTGAAAAGGAAGTGACCCATCTTCTTCTATCTCAAAACCAATTTCTGTCCCAATCAACACTCTTTCACGAATCTTCTCTAATTGTGGGTCCATATTTTGTAACTCCTTAATTTCTTCACTCAAGGTCAGTTCGATTTCTAAAGCTTCTAAATGTTCTTGCAAACCACCTACAATTAACTCAATTTCTAACTTCTGGAGTTCTCTTTGGATAACAAGCTGAGTAGTGAGTAAGTTATGAGTACGTAATTTTTCTGGCTAAGAGCATTGGTCACCACATTTGCCTTTCCAGGGTGATATTGAATATCCAACTCATAATCCTTTATAAATTCAAACCACCTTCATTCTCTCATGTTAATATCTTTCTGAGTGAAGATGTATTTAAGGCTTTTTATGATCTGTATAAATTTTACCCTTAAACCCATATAATGTCTCCAGATCTTTAATGCGAATATATAATGGCGGCAAGTTCAAGGTCATGGGTAGGGTAATTCTGCTCGTGAGGTTTTAACTGACCAGATGCATAGGCTATCACTTTTCCATGTTGCATCAACACACATTCCAACCCTTGTCTAGAGGCATCACTATACATTGCTAAACCTTCGGTACCACTAGGAAGAGTAAGGATTGGAGCTGTGGTAAGACGAAATTTGAGTTCTTGGAACGCTGTTTCACACTTGTCGCTTCACTCAAACCTTGTATTTTTTCTTAAGAGGTTTGTGATAGGTTGAGCGATTCGGGAAAAGTTTTCCACAAATCGATGGTAATATCCTGCTAAACCTAGGAAGCTTCGTACTCCTAACACATTGGTGGATCGAGGCCAATTAATGATTGCTTTAATTTTTCGGGAATTTACTTGCACGCCTTCTTTAGACACAACATGTCCTAAGAATGCTATTTTATCTAACTAGAACTCACACTTTTTAAATTTTGCAAATGATTGGTTCTTTCTCAAAGTCTCTAGAACAATTCTCAAATGTTCCTCGTGATCCTTCAATAACAGTAACAATAACAAAATGATCTAGATGAGGTTTAGAAACTCGGTTCATAAGGTCCATAAATACAGCTGGGGCATTGGTAAAACCAAAAGGCATAACGAGAAACTCATAATGTCCGTATCTCGTTGTAAAAGTCATTTTTGGAACATCTAAAGGTCTGATTCTTAATTGATGGTATCCAGATCGTAAGTCTATCTTTGAAAATACTGACTCATCTTGTAATTGGTCAAAAAGGTCATCAATACGACGCAAAGGACATTTATTTTTAATGGTTATATTGTTAATTTCTCTATATTCTATACATAACCATAGGGTTCCATCCTTTTTCTTTACAAATAGAATATGTGCTCCTCATGGTGGCATACTCGGTCTAATATATCCTTTTTCCAATAACTCATCAAGTTGTATCTTCAATTCCTTTAATTCTGCAGGTGTCATTCTATATGGTGCTTTTGAGATAGGCGTTACCCCAGCCCCCAGGTACTAGCTCAATAGTGAAATCAATTTCTCTTTGCGGGGGCATATCTACAATTTCCTCCGGAATGACATCTTGGAATTTTCTAACAACAGGGATGTCAGAAATTTTAAGTTCTGAATTTTCGGTACTAACAACACCACAAAGATATCCTTCACAGCCTAGTCTCAACGTCTTTTGTGCTTGAAGAAAAGAAATGATTCTATATTCTGGTTTTTACTTATTATTTTAAAAAGTGACTACAATTTCTTCAGAATTTACTAAGGTTACAGATTATTTTTGATAGTAAACTATAGCACGATGTTTATTCATCCAATCCATTCTTAGGATAACATTAAACCCCTCAAGGTCAAATTGAATTAGGTCAGCCTGAAATATATTTCCCTCTATGCTCAAAGGACAATTCTTATATATAGTTTGACATGAGACAATATTTCCTGTAGGGGGGCTAATGCAAAATTCTAAATTTGACTCACTAGGATCCAAATGCAAATCTTTAGACATGGTAATGGATATAAAGGAATAGGATGCTCCAATATCAAATAAAACATGTATCGGGGGTATAGTGTATAGAAATATTACCCGTAACCATTTCACTTGAACTTTCGACCTCTCGTGGATTTATCATAAACACACGAACAAGGGTTGGATTTTGACGTTGGATAGCTCCACCTTGAGGTTTAGAAGTAGGTTTTGAGGTATAAGGATTAGGTGTAGTTACTTTTGTATTTGTCACTCTACCTCTCTCTAAAGGGCAATCTTTCTTAGATAATCCAGACTTCCACAAGTGTAGCAACTATTAGTTGCAAACCTACATTTTTCGGTTGAATGGTTGAGATAATCACATTTTGCACAAGGGGGTCTTTGGTAGTGGGATGGAGGTGCAAAATGTATTGTATTCCCAATATTTAGCCTTTTGAAAATTTCTATTTAGAATGGATGTTCCTTCCCACTTTCTTTTATGCACTGCATCTTCTACATCTCTTTCTTTAATTATTCTCTCAGCATTTGTTGCCTTATCATACATCTCTTGGTAGCTATGACGACTATTGGTAGAAAGTATGTAACACCCCGTATTTTTATACCCGTTTAGTAATTATTTATATTATTTTAGTTTATAAAAAATATTTAAAATATTCTTTTATTAAATATTTTGTTTCCCACATATTGATTTTGCCTTATAAGGTAAAAAAAAACTAATTCCTAAATTTCCTAGGTTAATACCTAACTACCATTATGTTACTAGTATAAGGAGAGAGAGAAAAAAAAAACAACAAAAAGAAACCAAAGGAAAAGAAAAGAAAGCAGGGGAGTTGTACTACTTCCTAACTCCAAAACCCACGAGACCACCATTTCACCATTTTACCATCTTCTTCCTTGGTCAACTTCTTGCTTCATCACCATTAAAAAGCTTTAAATTTTATTAAGCCATTGTCACACATCTTCACTCCTACATCCATCACCATCATCATTACTCGTCTTTTTGGGCAATTCGAAGAGGGGAAGAGGGATTTTTGTGGCTTGCCTTTTCGGGTCAAAGTTTGGGTCAAAGAAGGCGAAATTTTGGGTCTTTATTCTTTAGTCTACCTTCCAATTACTCCAATTTATCAGGTAAGATTTATATCCATGTTTTAATTTCGGTATGTGTTGATTTTCGAATTGGTTTTTTTTTCTTCTAAAATTAGGGTTCTTGAGTAAGATCAAATTGGGAGGAATTTATGTCATGTGAAATTTGTTTAATTGGCTATTGTATAATGTTTAATTCGAGTTAATTAACATGTTTTCGAGTCTAGATTTCAAAGTTTATTACTTTCAAAACTTATTCTGAATTATTATTATTCGTATATTATAATTGTTTGATAAATAAAAGATGCATCTTTTAAAATTTGCTCAGAATTCTGATTATGATTGATAGTTACTTTCTTGGTTTGATTAGGCAAGTTATTGATAATTAGTTTCCTAGTTTGGTTATTAGGCAAAGTATATGACGAGTTCATGTTTATGGTCTGAGTTTGGTGTTTGAGTCGAACGTAAAGGTTTTGTTTAAGAGTGTACTGCTGCTGTTGGAGAATTGTTAGTGCAAATTGTGGTTGTTGTTGGTGTAGTTTGTTGTTGTTGTTGTTGTTAATAATGTAAGATGGATAATAAGGTTTTCATATAGTTAGTAGTGTTTACAGTTTGACTTTTGTTGACCAGTTTGATTTTTGTTGACTTATGTTGACTTTTGTGTTCTTTTTACATTGAGTCGTTTTCAAAACTAGTTAAAGCTCATTAACTAGGTTCAGTTATTTGTATGTGAATTATGTGAAGTATAGTCAAGTGACTTATACTATACTATTATTATATTATAGATTGCGGGTTCGTAGAGGAACCTTTTTGACTTGAGATTGAGATTTATTGACTGTGGTTGCTGATAAGGTAAGATTTCTTACTATGCTTGTACAGATGAGTTCGGAAATTATTTATGTTGTTTTGGAAATACCTTTTTGTAATTGAGATCATTTTTATAAACGTTATATATTGAAACTCAGATTTTGTTTCTCGATATTTATAGTGAAAGAGTTGAAAGAAGTTTATGAGATTTATATTAAAAGGAGGAAGTTCCTCATTGTTACCAAGTTTAATTAAATTGTGGGGTTGCCGGTAAGCGGTGTTCCTGGAGTATGGAAGTATGTTGAGTTAACAGTGTCTCAACAATTTATTTAGTAGTTGGGAGTATATTGATCAATACTCTTACCATTCGTCTTCCTTCTTGGTACGTTATCAAGTTAGGGGTATGCATACTAGGGACTTTGGTGTTTACCTTATCTAGTGAGCCTAGCTAGCTCATTGGATTTTTATTACTTTCTACTCACAGATTTCAAAGGAGTTATATTTAAGTGATTTACAGAATGGTTCAGAAAGAAAGATTGAATTTGAGGTTGTTAGAAAGTTAATATATTGTATATATAATCTGTACAACTTTTAAATGAATTTGCAAGATATTTCTATATGTCTTGCCTGCACATTGAATAGTTTTGTTTTATTACAGTATTAAATTTTGCTCAGCCTTTGGCTGATATTACAGTGTTTAATGTGCAGGGATGTGAAGATAGTTAGATTCCGGCTGGGTTAAAGAGTGCGTTGGATCTCTTTTGATTTAATTAGGACTTTAATAAGACTTCCGCTGTTATTTATATGTTTTAGAACTTATATTGGTTTGTAATAATTATTTACGTTCTATTTAGGTGGTCTGTAATAATTATTTAAAACTTATTGTTTATTATTTCTAGTTAGAACCATAAGCCTTGCGGTTATTATTATTAATTATCGCGGCGTAGCACCTTTGGATTTCCGAGTTTATTTATTATAAGATGTTTTTAGAAGTATCGGAATTTCAGGGTTGTTACAAAGTCGGTCATGGAGTTCCCAATCAAGAATATATTAACTGTGTGAATTCTCGCATTTTATTTATTATTTGCTAAGGGTGAATCAATTTTTGGTTTATCTTTGTTTCTATTGTGCTTTTAAGATGATGCGTAGACACGCGCGTGCTAGAAGCTCAAGTTCGAATCATATGATGCGCGAGATAGCTCAATCCACTCGAGCCTTAACTGATGCTATGGAGAAACTTGATGAGGCTCAAGCTGTTGCTCTTAATACTCCTGTTACTCCTATTTCTGGCAATGTTAGTTCCAAAACTACCGTGATTTCTAAAGCAATTGACCAGAAGAAACCTTCTTCTTTTGATGGTAAGGGTGACCCTACTAAGATGGAGAACTGGATTAGAGAGTTTGATAAAATCTTTACCACTCTCTAAGTCTCTAATGAGATGAGGGTTGATGCTGCTGCCTACTATCTTGTTGAGGATACTGATATTTGGTGGACTCACAACAAGTTTGATTTGACTACTAAGGTGACTGTGGATGAGGAAGGAGAAGAGCTCATGGAGGAGAGAGATTTTGGTTGGACCGAGTTCAAGAAGGCGATCCGTTATGAGTTCTTTCCAGCCCATATGAGGAAGAGGACGGAGTTTAATGATCTGGTGCAGGGAGATATGACCGTTCATGAGTTCTATGTGAAATTTCTAGAGTTGGCACGTTTTGCTAAGGGGTTAGTTCCTGATGAGCAGGAGAGAGCGGTGAAATTCGAGGAGAAGTTAGACCCTGATCTTAGGGGTGAAAGTTCGGTGTACGGTTTGGACTTGGGCCTAATCCAATCCGATCCGAACAAATTTTGGATTTCAATTTTCCAATCCGAATGCAAACCAATTAGAGTTTGAATCCGATCCAATTTAATCTGAATTTTCAAACTCTAGATTTGATCCGATTCGAAAATTCGATTTTTTAGAACTCTATTTTTTTATGAAATAAATTAGGCACGACAAGCCGACAACAACAGCCCAATAGATTTACAATTTACATTTTTATAAGTCATTACAAATCCCATAGTCCATTGATAAACTAATAACAAACCCATAGGCCATAATTCATTACAACATAAAGTAGCAGAATACATGAGGTTTAGTCCAACAACACACAATAGGTTCAGTTCAACAACAAATAATACAACATCAGCACTTAAGCATTGGGCTTTTTTTTAGATAAACCAGTTAAGCACTTAAGTCGAATCCAGAATTTATATAATAAAGGCATATTACTATTCGGTTATATTAGATATTCGGATCCAATTACCCTTAATCCAATCCGATTCGAAAATCCAATTTTTTAAAATATCTCAATCCGAATCCAATCCGAACACAGTTCGAATCCGATCCGAATTACTAATTCGGATTGGATTGGATATGGATTTTGGTTTTTATCCGAATAACTTTCACCCCGACCTGATCTTCATTCTAGGATGGGAGCTGGTGAGTATACTACAGTGAAGGAGGTGTACACTCGTGCTTGTAATGCTGAGAGGATTGAGGAAAAGAGGCAAGCTGCAAAGAAGTTGAAATCCACTTCAGCAGGGTCTACTCAGGCGACAGAAAAGGGTGATACATCTGGTTCCACTGGTTACAACAAAGGTAGAGGGGGTTTCAATAAAAATCGAAACTTTGGTAACCGTGATTCTGGTGGTAACTACAACAAGGGAGGTTCCAGTCAGCAGTATTCTAAGGACAATCAAAATTCCACTCCTTCCCGTTGCCAGCCCCAAGGTCAGATTCAGAGGACTGATCGGATTTTCTATTGCAAACGTTGTAGTGAGAACCACCTTGGCAAGGATTGTGATGGTAATTTGGTGGAGTGTAATCACTGTGGGAGGAAGGGGCATCGTGCTTATGAATGTTTTACTAACCCAAGGTCTAGGAACTTCAGGCCTGAGATGAGTTCGAGGAATGGAGCACAAGCTGATAAGAAACCCCAGAATGGAAACAACACTCGTCCTGCTCCTTCTACTCCAGGGAATGTTGTACCTAATCGCAATGGAGGGACCGCAAATGCTACTCAGGCACACAGAGGTGATGTGAGGAGGAACACTGGGCAGGTTAATTCATGTGATGAACCAGACTGAGGCAAACACCAAGGGCAACGTGGTCACCGGTACTTTTTCTATTCATTCGATGTCTGTTTATGTGCTATTTAATTCTGGTGCTTCTCATTCTTTTGTGTCTGAACCTCTTGTGAAAAAGTTAGGGTTAGAGAACTCTAGAACTTGTGATGTAGACATCTCTACTCCTTCTGGTGTGATTATAACTTGTAATAGTTTGTATCCAGAAGTCCCTATTATGTATGGTAGTACCACCCTAGTAGCTGATTTGATAGCTTTTCCCTTGCATGATTTTGATGTAATTCTAGGGATGGATTGGCTTAGTAAGCATAAAGCCAAGATATATTGTGAGAAACAAAAGGTGTCTGTAGTTGGTCCTAGTGGAGTCCATGAGTTTTATAGAGGGTCTTCTTTGAAAATCATTTCTGCCTTGACTTTGAAATCCTATTTGAGGAAGGGATGTCCTATGTACTTGTGCCATGTTCATGACACTAGTAAGGAAGAGCCACATATTGAAGATGTTCGAGTTGCCAATGAGTTTGTAGATGTCTTTCCTAATGATATTCCTGGCATGCCTCCAAGACGTGATGTTGAGTTCAGTGTTGACTTGATGCCTGGAACTGGACCTATTTCTAAGCCTCCTTACAGAATGGCGCTTGCTGAAATGAAAAAACTTAAGGTTCAGTTAGAAGAGTTGCTTGATAAGGGCTACATTCAGCCTAGTGTATCTCCATGGGGTGCTCCTGTTTTGTTTGTGAAAAAGAAGGATGGGAGTCTTCGTCTGTGTGTTGACTACAGAGAGCTCAATAATGTTATAGTGAAAAACAAGTACCCCTTGCCAAGAATAGATGATTTGTTCGATCAATTGGTGGGAGCTAAAGTTTTCTCGAAGATTGATCTGAGATCTGGATACCATCAACTCCGTATTGCAGAGAATGATATTCCTAAGATGGCTTTCAGAACTCGCTATGGGCACTATGAATTTACTGTTATGCCATTTGGGTTGACTAATGCTCCAGCAGTGTTCATGGACTTAATAAATCGAGTCTTTAGGGCGTACCTGGATAAGTTTATGGTGGTGTTCATAGATGATATACTAATTTGTTCAAAGGATGCCAGTGAGCATGAAGAGCATCTTCGCACTGTTCTGCAGGTCCTGAAGGAGAATAAGTTGTATGCTAAGTTCTCCAAGTGTGCATTCTGGCTGGAGAAAGTTGCTTTCCTTGGTCATTTCATTTCTAGAGAGGGCGTCTCAGTTGACCCACCAAAGATCCAAGCTGTTTCTGAATGGCCTACTCCAAAGAGTGTGACTGAGATTCACAGTTTTCTTGGCTTGGCGGGTTATTATAGGAGGTTTGTGAAGGACTTCTCAAAAATAGCTCGGCCGTTGACTGCATTGATGAGGAAGGATACTAAGTATCGTTGGGATGATGATTGTGAGAAGACATTTCAGATTTTGAAGGAGCGTCTCACCACAATTCCCGTGTTGACTTTACCTGATGGAAACCTTGAGTACGAAGTGTTCACAGATGCTTCGAAGAATGGTCTTGGTTGTGTGCTTATGCAGGATAAAAAGATTGGTGCTTACGCTTCTAGGAAACTGAAGAACCATGAGTTGAATTATCCGACACATGATCTAGAGTTGGCAGCTGTTGTTTTTGCACATAAGATATGGCGTCATTACCTGCTTGGCACATCATTCAAGGTATTTTCAGACCATAAGAGTCTGAAATACATCTTCACTCAGAGAGAGTTGAACATGAGGCAGAGGAGGTGGTTAGAACTGATCAATGATTATGATATGGAGATTCAATACCATGAGGGTAAGGCCAATGTTGTTGTAGATGCACTTAGCAGGAAGTCCTCTCACTGTTTGCAGACCATGCGTTAGAGGAATCGTCTTCGAGAGGAGTTTCAGAATCTTGATGTGGAGATAGTGCAATTAGGAGCTCAGCTTAACTCTCTTATGATTCAGTCCACTTTGTATGATGAGATAAAAAAAGCACAAGTGCAGGATCAGTTCTTGAAGGACAAGCAAGCTAATGAGCCCCTCAATTTCACAGTCGTTGAGGATGGTTGCGTGAGGTTCAAGGGGAGATGGTGTGTTCCTAATGTTCCTGAATTGAAGGAAAAGATCTTAGAAGAAGCTCATGCAGATCAGTTTTCGATTCATCCTGGAGGGGATAAGATGTACAAGGATCTCAAGCAGACTTTTTGGTGGCCTCATATGAAGACGGATGTTGCTATGTATGTCTTGAGATGCTTGACTTGTCAGAAGGTCAAGAGTGAGCACAAGAGGCCTCAGGGGATGATTCAGCCTTTAGAGGTTCCTGCATGGAAATGAGACTCAATCTCAATGGATTTCGTTTGTGGACTTTCGAGAACACCAAAGGGGAATAATATGATTTGGGTTATTGTGGATCGTCTTACCAAGTCTGCTCATTTCGTTCCCATGAAGGATACTTAGAAGCATGAACGATTGGCCAATGCGTACAGAGAGCACGTGATTAGACTTCATAGTGTTCCGAGTGATATTGTTTCAGATAGGGACCACGTGCGTACAGAGAGCACATGATTAGACTTCATGGTGTTCCGAGTGATATTGTTTCAGATAGGGATCGCAGATTCTTGTCTAATTTCTGGCAGAAGCTTCAAGAAGCGTTGGGGACTATATTGAAGATGAGTACAACCTTTCACCCTGCTACAGATGGCCAGACGGAGCGCACTATTCAAACGCTAATAAAGGACATGTTGAGGGCTTGTGCCTTAGAGTTTTAGGGCTCTTGGGAGGATAAGCTTAACTTGATAGAGTTCTCATATAATAACAGCTACATTCTGCCATTCAAATGGCACCATTTAAAGCTCTGTATGGTCGGGGCTGTCGTACTCCTTTGTGTTGGAGTGATATTGGCGAGTCTATTGTGATTGGTCCAGAGATGATTCAGGAGACTGTTGAGCAGGTAAAGCTCATCCAGCAGAAAATGAAGGCGGCACAAGATAGACAGAAGAGCTATGGTGATAAGCATCGTCACCATGAGGAGTTTCAGGTGGGAGAGAAGGTGTTGCTTAGAATTTCTCCTATGAAAGGAGTGATGAGATTTGGGAAGAAGGGCAAGTTGAACCCTAAGTTCATTGGCCCGTACGAGATTCCGGAGAGGATAGGAGAGGTGGCTTATAGATTGGCTTTGCCACCAGGCGTTGATCGTGCGCATAATGTGTTCCATGTTTCTCAGTTGCGGCGATACATTAGTGACCCTTCGCATGTGCTACAGCCAGAGTCTCTCCAGTTAGATGATAACATGACTTACGAGGAGTTTCCAGTTCAGATTCTAGATCACAAAGTTCGGAAGACTCGCAAAGGTGAGACAAAGATTGTGAAGGTGCTGTGGTCAAACCACAACTCGGAGGAGTTTACTTGGGAAGCTGAGGATGCTATGCGTCTTAAGTATCCCCACCTCTTCACCTAGGTAAATTTTTAGTTACGAGGACGTAACTCTTTTTGTAAGGGGGTAGAATTCATACTAATTTTGTACATGTGTGATTGAAAGTTTTCTGATAAAACTTTGATGTGTTTCACTCCCTACTTGTTATATTATAACATTCCTATGATATAGAGAGTTTGTGATTTTGACGTGTTAAAGTTATCTATGAGAAATGTGAAATGTAAGCTGAGGTTTTATACTTCAAGTGATAGTAGTTGGCTAAACTATAGAGTTCGTGAGCTGTTTTCAGAAACAAGAGTATAAGTGTGATCATTTGAGTAATAATTTAAGTTTCGGGACGAAACTTATTTTAAGGGGGGTAGATTGAAACACCCCGTATTTTTATACCCGTTTAGTAATTATTTATATTATTTTAGTTTATAAAAAATATTTAAAATATTCTTTTATTAAATATTTTATTTCCCACATATTGACTTTGCCTTATACGGTTAAAAAAACTAATTCCTAAGTTTCCTAGGTTAATACCTGTAGACACATAATAGTGTCTCCCCATTTAAGGATCCAATGATGAAACATACCGCGACATTAGTTGGCGTGACCCAACGGAAGAGCAATCTAAAGAACCATTCTAAAATGTGTTTCGAAATGATATTTAAAAGCCCAATTAATTGTTCATGATGACTAATTGTATTTCAATCCTATAAAATGTTTTAAATCCATCTTAAAAGCCCAATCAAATATTTATTATTTTGGATATTTTTTATAAATATTTTATTATCTTTGATAAATAAATCAGATTTTTAATCCGTAAAATTCCATCTCCGGAATTTTAGGGATAAAAAAGTATATTTGAAAGACGCGCAATGGAATATGCTCGAATATTTCAGAATATGCGCTGGACACGGGGGCTGCACTCAGCGCGCCACGTGCGTCCAGCACATTGGCCATATCGCGTCAGGCGAGCCAATGAGCGCCTGACACGTAGATTTTGTGACTCACATAGAGTCCTGCGTCAGACGCAAGTCTTGTGTGAGACGCAACATACTTTTCCATCTTTTCAAAACGCGTTTGTTACTACATTTTTAGATGATGAATAACATTTATTATGGTACATTGTATTAGACCTCAAAAGGTTTAATTTAGTCTTAATATGAAAGCCCAACAAGAGCATGAAGCCCAGTGAAACAATCACAATCAGATGATCATAAAACTTGAACTAAAGATTAATCGAATCTAATCAGAGATTAAATTCAAATCAATAGAACATCAACGAACTAGGAAACAATGAGCCAATTAACAAATTGCTAGCACAACATATTCAAATTGGAACTTGTGGTTTCTCTAGTGATTAATCAAGAATAATCAGATTCATTAATCAAACCCTAGATTGCTACTCATGAAAGAAGAACAGATGAATCGGCATCAATTCTAAATCCTAGCAAATGATAAATCGAATGTATAAACTAGTAGTACTCCTAGCAATACATACCACAATCATAGATTAAAATCAATAAATCACAATTATAATTAAGAAAAAGTTAACAAAGAGAAACCTCACAATAATAGACAGAAGCTTGATTAACCGTTCTGAAGACTAGATTTAGGCTACAATCGACATAGCATCCATCAAGCAAATCTTCAAACTAATTATTCAAAACTCAAAAAGGGAGAAAATAGGGATTAGGGTTCTTCTCTCTATCCTCTCTAATTCAGTCCAGAAATTACCAGACATCCAACAAACGTTTTTTTCTCATTAATAAAACCTAAGGAAAGCTGAAAATTGCCGAAGAGTCGTAGCCGCGTCGAAGTACGCGAGTCGGGCTTTCCTAGTGCGCGAGTCGGGCTTTGACTCCTGCCCAAGACTTCAGCTTCGCTCGAAGTGCGCGAGTCGCGCATGTCTTGCGCGCGAGTCGGGCTTTGGCTGCTGACAATCTCATCCTTCGCTCGCAGCGCGCGACTCGTGCGGCTCGGGCGCGCGGCTCGGGCATTGGCTGCTGCCAAGATTGTGCTTCCACTCGATATGCGCGAGTCGTGCGGTGAGGGCGCGCGGCTCGGGCATTCGCTACTACCCAGCATCCAACCTTCTCCACAAACGCTCGAGGTGGGCTCTTCAACGTCCATGGTGGGCACACAATGCCGTAGAGCTACAAAGAGGTGAACTTGGATGACAACCATTAAAATCTAGACTTCAAGGAACTTTGTGAGCTTAATCCACCTGTAAATGATCAAAAGCATATGGAACCACAAAATATCCTTAAATCTCCTCTAATACTGCAAATTCATCAATACTCCCTCTTCTCCACACTAAGGTATAGATGAGTAAAACTCTCCTTCTTAAACCTTAAACCTTAGTAAAATGGACTTCTCAATACTCTATAATCGCATATAACTTGGTCACATCAAATACCCCCACACTTGAACTTTACTCGACCTCGAGTAAACTCAAAATAAAGGTCAATGAGGCACCCCTTCCAAGCCATTGCTCACCTTTCACTACTCCCCTTATCTCTCCATCCTAGTGTATGATAAAAGTTTGCTATTCCCCCCCGATTCGCTTAAAGCCAAGTCTAAGGGTAAGAGTCACCCCCACACTTGAACTAAAAGCTCTCCTTAAATAATGTAAATAGCACTCTCATACTATACTCACACCAAGATAATCAAAACACATGACGTTGAACCCCGAAAGATCTCAAAGGATTCAAAGCCATTCCAATCTGCACAACACCACAACCATCCTCATGTTATGAAATGACAAAAACAAATTCGAATCCTGACAAAACTCAAAGGACTCGAACTTGGACCATCTAAACACAATCACAACCACCAAACTCCTTATTCCTCCAATGATGAGCGAGCTCTAACCTATTCACCTCTAACTCCGAACATCAAGATGAAAAACCTACCCAAGGCACTCCTTATATCACCAATCCTCCTTATGACACCACCTTCGGCAAATGATTTCAAATTTTCTCTCTTTTATCTCTCATTTTGCCTAGTAGCCCTTTCGGGTTTTCATCCTAGCTTCACACACATTTTTTTTTCATTTATGAGCTCACCATCTCACCCGCTCTAATTAGCCACTTTTTTGCATAGATTGCCCTTTCGGGTTTTCAACCTATCCGGGTCCCCATTTTTGCCTGAGTCGCCCGCCCTTGCGGGTTTTCAACTCAGCGGGCTTTCGTATATATTTTTTTTTTTAAAAGAGAAAACATATCAAATAAAACAATGAGCAATTCCTCCCCCCTACTTAATCAAGACATTGTCCTCAATGTGAGAGCAAGTACAAGAAAAACACAAGAAACGAAAAAAAGGGAAACACTCAAAAACCGACTCTCACAAAAATTCTCACTCCCTCAATAATACCCATCAAAAACAAATCACACCCCATTAACATAAGAAAACACAATGACGACAAACACACACACCATCTCACAACCCGACTCCCTATAACACCCAAGTAAATGACTAATCCAAAATTAAATTCATGAGGAGAATATAATTTCAGAAATTTGCACCTTACAGTAGAACCAAATCCAGTACGCAAATGCGCATCATTGCTCGTAAGCATTGCTCATGCACTCCTTCATCAATCTCGACCCTCCAATTTCACCAACATCTCTCAAATGGACACCTCTCAAAGGTCTTTTGATGTATTTTGGCTTAAGTTGGATTATGATTGACTAAAAGTGTTTTGAATTATAGCTCGGGAAACAAGAGGGGGAATGGTGGGTGAAGGATAATTTGTTGTGATGGAGTATTAAAAATGGTGAGGTTGAAGAGTAAGAAGGAAAAGAAAAGGAAGAAAAATAGAAAAGAAAAAAAAACGAAGAAAAGAAAAAGGGGCTCGGGTTGCCTCCCGAGTAGCGCTAGTTTAAAGTCGTTAGCTCGACCTTATACCTCCCACAATCGATCCGGGGGATGGTTCAACTCCTTGTTCCAACACTTGTACTCGTAGGTTTGATGAGACAACTTCCCGCACGGCTAGCGTTAGTGATAACGGTGTAAAATTATGCAAGAAATCGGGTGGTCTCTCATGTTTTTGCAACCTCACTACCTCCAATGACTCATGTCCTTCACTGGTATCATATGTATCACACACTATGGACTGAATAGTACCCACAAAGCATGAGGGATGTTCAGTCGCTAGGGAATTCTTAGACTCATGAATACCAAATGCTTCTAAATGTCCCTTAAACTCCACAGTTAATGACCCAGCACCAACATCAATTTTTGTATAGGATGTTTTCAAAAACGGTCTCCCTAAAAGAACAGGAGAAACATGACAATCAGACTCCATGTCCAGTACATAAAAGTCAGTAGGAAACTGAAGTTTACCAACATGAACTAACACATCCTCGACCTTACCCTTGGGATAAGAGTAGGATCTGTCAGCTAATTGCACTATGACGTTCGTTGCATGCAAAGGGCCAAGCGCTAAAGACTTATATAGCGAAAATGGAATCACATTAATTGAAGCACCTAAGTCTAACATAGCTTTAGGAATACCAATGTCATTAATAGTGCAAGGGATGGTAAACATGCCTGGGTCATCATATTTAGGAGGAAGTGTATTATGAGAAATAGCAGAAACATGCTCACTAGTGTTCTCTACTTTGGTTAAAATAGGAGAACTTACCTCACATTCGCGTATGGACTCGTATATACCTTTGTTGCGTTCATACCTTCTATCGGCCCGCAAAGCTTCTGGAAAAGGTGGGGGAGGTCGATGCTTTGGAAGTAAAGTAACTTCCTTGTTTCTTGTCACCACCCTTTCTCCCTGTGTCAGCTGTGTATCACCCCTTATCATGACAGAACTCACATTCTTCTTTGGGTTTACTTCTGTTTGGGAGGGTAATTTTCCCAATTCACGAGCCTCTAGCCTGCTCACTGCACTCGAAACCTGGCTCATCTTTGTTTCCAAATTCCTTATACTAGAGCGGGTTTCCTCTTGAAACTGTACCATATTCCCTTACATGGTGGTCACATTCTTGGTTAAGGCATTGAGCATATCTTCAGTAGACATTGTAGAACTTTGCCTCATATCCGACTCGACCCCGATGATGACCCCCGAACCTGGAGCTTGGGGTCTCATGAACTGTTGTTGCGGTTGATGATTGGGTTGTTGGTTACCTTGCTCATTACCATACCTCAACCTCGGATTATCTCTCCAACCAGGATTGTATGTGTTGGAATAAGGATCATATCTCCTTTGATTCCCTGAGCCTTAAAATCCAAGAGCGTTGACTTCCTCACTTGACCCCTCTTGAAGTTGTGGGCAATAATCAGTGGGGTGATCTGAAGCACATATCCCACACGCCTTAACTTGTTGTGTGTGTCCCTTAACAATGAGTTCTCTTACTAGTGAGGTAAGAGCTTGAACCTGTTCTTTAAGTTTGGGATTTTGCGTGTTTGAGCTACTCACATTCACCTTCTTGTGGGTGGATCGCCTACTAAAATGTCTGGAGCCTTCAGAAAGCTCCTCTATCAAAGGTCTAGCGTTCGCTGGAGTCTTATTTATGATCGATCCACCACTAGCTGCATTAATCATCCGTACATCATCATCAGAAAGTCCATTGTAGAAGTATAAAATCAAATCTTCCTCACTATATCCATGATACGGACAGCTTGCACATAGCCTCTTAAAACGCTCCCAATATTCATACAAAGGTTCATCATATCGTTGCTCTATGTTGTTGATCTCTTTCTTGAGTGTGGATGACTTTGAAGCGGGAAAATATTTATCAAGGAACCGCTTCTTCATCTCAGACCAACTGGAGATACACCCCGGGGGAAGATAATATAGCCAATCTTTGGCCGTATCCTTAAGAGAAAAAGGAAATGCCCTCATCTTAACTTGCTCTTCCGTGGCATTACTCGGTTTCATGCTTGAGCACACAACATGGAACTCGGATAGGAACTTGTTAGGGTCTTCACCACTGATCCCATGAAAAGATGGTAATAGATGAATGAGCCCTGACTTGAGCTCGAAAGTGGTACCTGCTTCCGGTGTTGGGAAAGTGATACATAATGGTTGCTGATCAAGATTAGGAGCGGTGAGCTCCCTCAGAGTACGAGTCTCCACCCTAGGTGGCATTTCTTCTTCTAAATTCAATGCAAATGGAAGTTCTTGAAAATTTCTTCTCAATTCCCTTCGCAACCTGAAAAGATTCAATTCTAATTCGGGATCGTAATCCACACAATCTTGGTTAGTAGCACGGGTGCCAACCATATACTAATCAAAAAGTGAAATTTCAAAACACAATATACAATAAACACGTTTTAGTAGTTGCCAAGTCCCCGGCAACGGCGCCAAAATTTGGTGGGACGCGGTCGTACGCGCTACCAAAGATAAAAGTTTATTTTCCTTCTTTCCAATACAAATAAATGTAAGTGGCAAGTAGGGTCGAATCCACAGAGACTTGGGGACTAACTCGTGCTTATAATAGATCAAATGGGGGTTTTGGGATTAAAGAATTGAATAACTAAATATGAAGAACTAAAGAACAATCAAAAAATAATGTAATCAAGAAGAGAAGAATCTTGAGTTCGGTTAATGGCCACTTCGATTCGTACTATTGATCATTGGTTTCTCAAATGTGTAACTTTACTCTTAATTACTCAAAGTTGGAAATCAAATTCCTTTCCCTCAAAAGTACCGTTAAACAATCACAATCAGATGATCATAAAACTTGAACTAAAGATTAATCTAATCTAATCAGAGATTAAATTCAAATCAATAGAACATCAACGAACTAGGAAACAATGAGCCAATTAACAAATTGCTAGCACAACATATTCAAATTGGAACATGTGATTTCTCTAGTGATTAATCAAGAATAATCAGATTCATTAATCAAACCCTAGATTGCTACTCATGAAAGAAGAACAGATGAATCGGCATCAATTCTAAATCCTAGCAAATGATAAATCGAATGTATAAACTAGTAGTACTCCTAGCAATACATACCACAATCATAGATTAAAATCAAGAAATCACAATTATAATTAAGAAAAAGTTAACAAAGAGAAACCTCACAATAATAGACCGAAGCTTGATTAACCGTTCTCAAGACTAGATTTAGGCTACAATCGACATAGCATCCATCAAGCAAATCTTCAAACTAATTATTCGAAACTCAAAAAGGGAGAAAATAGGGATTAGGGTTCTTCTCTCTATCCTCCCTAATTTAGTCCAGAAATTACCAGACATCCAACAAAACGTTTTTTTCTCATTAATAAAACCTAAGGAAAGCTGAAAATTGCCGAAGAGTCGTAGCCGCGTCGAAGTGCGCGAGTCGGGCTTTCCTAGTGCGCGAGTCGGGCTTTGACTCCTGCCCAAGACTTCAGCTTCGCTCGAAGTGCGCGAGTCGCGCATGTCTTGCGCGCGAGTCGGGCTTTGGCTGCTGACAATCTCATCCTTCGCTCGCAGCGCGCGACTCGTGCGGCTCGGGCATTGGCTGCTGCCCAGATTGTGCTTCCACTCGATATGCGCGAGTCGTGCGGTGAGGGCGCGCGGCTCGGGCATTCGCTACTGCCCAGCATCCAACCTTCTCCACAAACGCTCGAGGTGGGCTCTTCAACGTCCATGGTGGGCACACAATGCCGTAGAGCTACAAAGAGGTGAACTTGGATGACAACCATCAAAATCTAGACTTCAAGGAACTTTGTGAGCTTAATCCACCTGTAAATGATCAAAAGCATATGGAACCACAAAATATCCTTAAATCTCCTCTAATACTACAAATTCATCATAACTCCCTCTTCTCCACACTAAGGTATAGATGAGTAAAACTCTCCTTCTTAAACCTTAAACCTTAGTAAAATGGACTTCTCAATACTCTATAATCGCATATAACTTGGTAACATCATTACGCGTCATGATTCTCTATAAATAGAAGAGCGATCATCAAGCAAAGAACAACAACACACAATACAACTTGCAAATTACTCTTTTCTTAGCGTAGCCTAGCTCTAGCCTAGCCAACCCCCTTCTGGGGTTATAGTTTAGTCCTTAGACGTAGAATATGTTCTGGCGACAAATCCTGTAATTCCCCGATTGAAGCAAGGAACCATGGAGGTAACGCCCTTCGTGTCTTCTCTTTAGTTGTCCAGCCTGGCTTATCCCCTATGTGTTGTAAAATCCTTTCTTAAAAGTTTGTGGCATATATGGGACTGTTGTGCTTTAATTAATAGATTAATTATTGTTTGCTCTATTTATTTGCATTTCGCCTAAATTTGTTAGGCGTTGTGGTTTAATTCTAAATTAAATCCCAACAAAGTACGTTAGCAAGGTTTTATCTAATTAAAACCGGTAACCCCCAGGGGCTAAGTCTCCCGTGACATTCAGTACCAAACTACTGGGTGTGCATTGACTTGTTTGTAGAGTCAATCAACTGATTTTGCACCAACAAGTTTTTTGGCGACCACAGTGGGAGGAGAAGTTTCATAAACATTGTGAACTTTCTTCTTCATATCTTCGAAAAACCAACTGTAAAATAAAAGCGGTTGCTTTTAAGAAAATGCCGGATACACGTTCTAAAAAGAATAAGGAAGTTGCTCAAGAGGGAAAAAGTTTCCAAAACATGGAAATAAGTTATTCAACTCCTTTGGAAAATAGGGTGTAGAGTAATAATAGTAAATCAGATCACCATGCTCACGAAGAGTCAAATGGAGAGATCCCACAAAGGGAAAGCTCATCTCCAAGTAATACAGGTCGTGGACTTGTACAACAAATGTATGGAAAGTTTACGGAGATAGTAAAGAATTTACTGTTAGAAGCCAGAGAGAGTCAGAGACAACAATTTGACTCAAATTATAGGACTCTAGCCCACGAATCTGCCAGGGTCTTCAAAGATATCCTCTAAAGGATAAGTGAGGAGAATAGAGAGACCAACTCTAGGCAGATCGATAGAATACTTGTAGATATCAATGATACTATGAGTGCAACTTTCACGGCAATGTCGACATCTCTTGCCACTGAAGTAGTTACTCGTCAAAAACCACTAGTCGAAAAACACTATCAGTTAAATGAGAAACTAGTTAAGGCCTTAGAAGAGGTCCCCTTGAATAGAGCAATAGGAAATCCTGGCATAGAGCCAGATGTTCCTCCACTAGGTTACCCTCCGAGGGTACATTTCTCCCACCCTGAAAATAGAGATATACTTATTTCAGGCGATCCACAAACTTCCTCTCATGCACACCAAACAAGGGCCATACCCATGAGTAATGGAGAGGGTAATCATGGGAATGTTAGGAGAAGTGGTGAATGGGCAGCGGGCGTGGAGCCAGGCTGGCACCAAGCGTCAGGACATCACCAACCTTTGTTTTCCATTGGTGGTGGACAAATTGGTGACAACACACATCAATCTGGACCATCACGAGGAGGACAAAGGTAGGATGCTTTTGTTACAAATAACAATAGTATACCGTATGCATATGCACTTTTCAACCAGCCAAATGCGGCTGGAAGTCCTTCTTTACCCTATGGTTACACGCCTCATAATCAACCAAATATGGATGGTACGCCACATTATGGGAATACCTCGGGGTATAATCAACCCCAAGCTCCTTTTGCCTAAGCAACTGGCACTGGTCAACAGAGGGTGCCTACAAATGGGCAAACATTCCCATCACAAATGGCGCAAGGTGCGACCAATCCTGCTTTTATGCAATACCATGAGATTCCTATGGGAGGTTATCAAAATCAACCTTTCAATCATAACCCCAATCCTGTATATCATACGGGAAACATAGGGAATGGAAACATGGGGTACCCAGGAATACAGATGCATCAGGATCAACTGGCAGCACAAGTTGAGGCGTTAGTCCAAAGATTAGTAGGGGATCCTTCTAGGAAAAATCAGAGGCAAATTGGTGAATGGATTGATAAAGCCATTCCGTTTCCTAGAATGTTTAAAATACATGACTTCACCTTGTTCTCAGGCAATGATAGAGTTTCTGCCGAAGAACATTTAGTTAGGTTCAATTGTCAGTGCAGAGAGGCAGCTGACAATGATTTCTTAAAACTTAGAATGTTCTCCATGTCTCATACTGAGACTGCTTTTTGTTGGTATACCAATTAACCGCCAAATTCCATTCACTCGTGGCAAGACATGCAAGTGCAATTTACAAATCATTTTGCACGCACTGAGCCCGGGGTGACCTTGAGTGATTTGGCTAGAATCCAACAAAAGTTAGGAGAGTCTATAGAAGATTACCTATCTAGATTCAAAATGGCCAAAATCAGGTGTCATGTGAGCATCCCTGAAAGAGAATTTGTACAAATGGCTCAAGAGGGAATGTTAATTCAGTTTCGAAAAAGGTTTGATGGTCATGCTTTTGGGGATTTTGTTGAATTAGCAGAATTGGCCGTGAGGTATGAAAGAAACCTATAGGCTGAAAACGCAGCAAGACATCATAACTTCTTTGCTCAGAATGACGAGCCCTTCCACTTTGAAATTGCACAAGAAGTGGACGTGGCAGAAATCATTCAAGGAATACCTTATAAGTGTACTCCTCTAGAGAAGAAAGATTTTCTGGCGCCAAAATATATGAAGTCTGAACAAAAGAGGAAATATACTTTTGATGCTAAGAAATCCGATGCTATTTTTGACTGGTTATTATCTAACAAAAAGATAAAACTGATAGGAAGGCATAAAGTAAGAACTGCTGAGGAAGTTAAGGGTAAAAAATAATATGAATGGCATGATGCAGTAACTCATGACACTTCTGAGTGCATTGTTTTTAGAAACAAAATTCAGGATGAAATTGATAAGAAAAATATCATGTTTCCTGATGAAGAAGATGTTAATATAGTTGGGGTAGATGAACCATTTGAACTATTCTGTGGAATGGTAGAGACTAATCATGTTTTTACTGTTACTTTACAGGCATCTCAAGCTACCGAAATAGGTAACCAACTCTTCAACAGATTGCTCGATGAAGGAATCTTGGTTATGCCAAAGATAGCCAATGAAGAAGGATTGGAGGATATGTGCAGATGGCATATGAATGGATCACATACTACAGATCAATGCCAAGTTTTCAGAGGGTTCCTAACTAGGCAGTTAAGTCTCAAAAGACTGATTGTCTCAGAAATGGAACATCATGCCATGGGGTTAGAAGCCTACAAGGCCAATTTAGCCAAAGCTAAGATGCCTCGTGATGCCAACCTGGCTCCGTTAATACTTGAGGAAAGAGCTAAAACCTACAAAGAGGCTGCTCAGAAATTCCCATTGCAAACCAGGGCAATAGAAGGATTGAAAGCCTTAAGAAATAGTATGTGCTCATCATGTGCAGATAGGATAACCTTTGAAAAGGTTAGAACTCAAATTATCCCAAATGATCCTACCTATGTGCCTGCATACCAACGTCCATTCCAGAAAAGGTCCAGAAGTCAAGGACCCAGGAAACAGGACAACCTCAATTCAGGTCCTCTCTTAAAAGGGAAGGAAAGGGAGTCAATTCAAACTCCTATGCCTAAAATTCTTAAAAGAAGGGTGAATTCCCATGGGGACCAAGTAAGGCCAAAGATCAAATCAGCAGCTAAGCCATGGCCATTATCGGACGTCCAAAACTTTCCTAAAAGTAGGACAATAAAGATGAAAGAGTTGAGTATGAAAGCTGCTGCAGCAAGGGCGCAAATCAGCACACAAAATGTGCAAGAATCCCTTATAGCAAACATCAGAATTGACGAGGCGGCATTACAAGCTGGAATCACTAAGTTGTTACCTTTGGAAAAGGAACAACATGATCCACCACTTATAAGGAGTAGTGATCAGCATCCTCAGGGAAATTACTCTCTTATGAAAGAGAATACGGGAAATGGCTTTATTGAGGACTATGATTCAGAGTTTGGATATGAGGATTTGGACTTATTGGTTTCTGTTAGCGACTTAATTCTGGATGGAGATCCATTAATGGGTGAGCTTCAAACAGAATTAGGAGAAGAGCGAGACGCGCTGTGTAATGTGTTCATGCTACCAACAGAATTCAAGTAATCAGAAGACCAACCAGAATTTCAGACGAATGCTACATCATGGGCAGATGAAGTTGATAAGGAAGAAAGGGCAGGTAATTTTAAAATTACTTCTTCTCGAAGCTTGTCATCTTATTTGAATACACCTCATAAGAAAGTGCCTAACAAAACATCTCTATAAGCAAATCTAGAGAAATTAATCATAGATAAAATCTTTAGGTCAGTTGATGTCAATAATAAGCACACTAAAGCCTTATTCCTAATTGTTGACTTTGAGGGAATCCGATTAGGCAAGGTATTGGTAGATACAGGAGCCACTGTTAATATTATGCCACTCTCTGTATTTCGAAAACTGGGGAAAACGAGACAAGATTTGCATAACATACAAATCAATATAACTGGTTTCTCTGGTTTATCTGAAAAAGTGGAAGGAATGGCTATCTTAAAGATGAGAGTAGGAACTAAAACTACCTATACCGGTTTCTTCATAGTCGAGAATGGTACTCCATCAAATTTTAATTTTAAAACTACCTATGCCATACTAGGAAGAGATTGGTTACATCATAATTATGCTATTCCATCATCACTCCATCAAATTTTAATTTTATGGAATGGTGATACTTATGAGATGGTTCAAGCAGATGAGGAAGTTTGTCTAATTACATCTCCTGATTCTGTCTTTGTTAGGGACTCTCTAAAGTCAGTTCCTACCATCAAAATTGTGGTTGCCTTACAACTTGAGTCACAAACTCACCAAGAAGTAGAAAACTCGGGTGCAATTCTCATTGAAGAAGTTAATGACGCCCCAGAAGTTGAAGACATTCAATCAAAATATGAATATGTTCAACAGGCGCCATACTATGATCAACCCTTAGCTCTCATTAGCTTGTAGAGTTTAGGATGTATTTTCCTTATAAAGTTTATTATGATTATAAACCAGGAAGAATGCTGTAATGGGTTTACCCCTATTGTTGATCAAGTAATGAAAGACTTAGTTTTTAGAAAATACCAAGAGGATTTTCTTATAAATTCTAATGCATGTTGCTCAACTTTACACGAAACTGAATCCTTAGAAGAGGAGAATGATAAAGTATGAGCTAAAAGTGAGGATATAAAACAAGAGGTTCATGATCCACTAGAGGAAATAAATTTAGGGGATAATGAAAATCCACGAGTTACTTACATAAGTAAGCTCCTCACTAACCAAGAGAAGCAGGAAATCATAAAAATTCTAGAAGAATTTAAGGAATGTTTTGCTTGGGAACATCACGAAATGCCTGGAATTGATAGAAAAATAATAGAACATAAATTACCTATTAAAGAAGGATTCAAGCCAGTGGCCCAAAGTCCTAGAAGGCTGGCGCCTGAACTAACAGAGCCTATACAAGAGGAAATACACAAACTCCTCAAGGCAGAGTTCATAAGGCCTTGCCAATATGCTGACTGGATTTCTAATATAGTTCCAGTAGTTAAGAAAAATTGCAAAATACGAATCTGCATTGATTTTAGGGACTTAAACAAAGCTACCCCCAAAGATCAATACCCTATGCCAGTGGCTGATCTCCTAATAGATGCAGCGTCAAGATATGAAGGATTACTTTTGAAATGTGTGGATGCTGGAGAGGCTTTGACCCTCATGGTAGAAATTCACCAAGGGTTATGTGGTGCTCATCAAAACGGCCTAAAAATGAGATGGTTGTTGCACGAACATGGCTTCTATTGGCCTACAATGAGAAAGGATTGTATTGACTATGCTAAAGGTTGCAAAAGATGTCAAAAGTTTGGGCATATCAACAGGGCACCAGCTTTAGAACTTAAGTACATCATTAAACCTTGGCCTTTCAGAGGATGGGCAGTGGATGCCATAGGGGAGATCAACCCTGGATCCTCTAAGAAGCATTCATACATCCTAGTGGTAACTGATTACTTCACCAAATGGGTGGAGGCTCAGGCTTTCAACAAGCTCAATACTCAGGTTGTCATAAATTTCTTGGAAGAAAAAATCTTTACAAGGTTTGGAATTCCAGAAACTATAACCTTTGATCAAGCCACAATCTTTTGGAATCCTGATCTACTGGAATATCTTAACCAATTTGGGATTACTAAATTGCATTCAACGCCTTACTATGCTCAAGTAAATGGTCAAGCTGAAGCTACCAATAAGATCATAGTCAAGGGGATCTCAAAACTCATAGATAATAACCCAAGAAGATGGGATGAGTTGTTGCAATACGCCCTATGGGCCTACAAGACCTCTAAAAGGGAATCAACAGGGGTCACACCTTTTAACTTAGTTTATGGGCATACTCCAGTGATCCCAGCTGAAGTGAATATAAGATCATCAAGGGTAGCCCAACAAATGGGATTATCAGGAGATGATTACTCACAGGCGATGAATATTGAGATTATGGATGCTCTAGAAGCTAAGGAAGAAGCCTTAGCCAAAATGAGAATCCAAAAGGAAAAAGTTGCCCGGGCTTACAATAAGAATGTAGCGCCCAAAGAATTCCAGGAAAATGATAAAGTGTGGAAAATGTTCCTGCCAGAAGCAGCTTACAAAGATCCACAGTTAGTGAAATGGTCACCTAAGTGTCAGGGTCCTTTTATCGTTCATAAGAAAATGTCTGGAAATGCATATCTATTAAAAGATATAGATGGCAACATAAAAGATAGAGCCTTGAATGGTAAATTTTTAAAGAAATATCACCCATCTATATGGGAACAACATGATCCTATGTTTCAACAAAGACATGCCGAATTGTTTCAAACAGCAAGGGATCATTAAAATTACAACATTAATAATAATGTTACTGGACATTCCAACATTGTCTAACAGCTAAACTAAGGTGTTTTATGGCAGACCAAGCATTATATAGTTTTTCTTTTTGGAGAATCAAACTTTGTTGTACTGCCATATCTTTGAACATTTCTTGCCTCAAATGAGCAAGGTTTGCTTGCCCTTGGTGTAATTTTTTCTCTTCAGCTACAATAGAGCCTTGGAGGGAAGACTTTTCATGAATAACGTTAGCTTCCTCTTTGTCTATCTCAGCTAGGCGATTTTGTAAAAATTGCCTTTCCTCTGAAAGAAGTTTTAGTTTCTGATCACAAGAACTCAGTGAATCTTGGATCTGCTTACTGAAACTTTTGAAGGATTTAGCCTGGACTTCCAAAGAGGCTTCCTTCTCCTGAAGTTTCTGAACTGAGAATTTTGGAGGTTGGATTCTTGATTCAGCAGTACATTGTTGAAGAATAAGAGTCTCTTTAACATAGTCAAGACACGGTATCTAGTACTCAATGCCTTGAGAAATCAGGGATTCTAGGATTTGCTTAAGAACCTGCGCAGAAGCCTGATCATAAGGGTTGCTGGTTAAGATTAAGCAGAGATTCCACATTTTATCTTCTTGTTTTATGTGTGCCGATGACTCATCACTGGAATGATCACTGTCGCCCAAAGTGGGTTGATCGCTTACAGGTCGATCCCTTACAATTATGGCTGTCTGCAGACTATTATCCTCCATCCCATCAGAGTCTTTCATCACACTTGCTCCTTGAATGCTTTCCTCTGCATCATAAAGAAGAGAAGCCAAGTTAGCAAGAGAGTGAAGTCTGGTATCATGAGGACATGGACTCATATAGAGGAAATCTAAAATAAATTCATGAGGAAAGAAAGGCAGACCATCCCCTGAAGTAGATGCTGAAGTTGATGAAGAGCCTTTGCAAACAGAAGTAGTTACAAGGTCAAGACTGCTCCGCAAAGGTGTAACCTCTAAAGAGATAGTAGTCTTTGGAACTTCATCTTTAGCAGTAAAAGGAATTGCAATGACAATATCCAAATGATTTGGTTCCAAGGGATTTTCGTCAAAATGACAAAATAACTCCTCTTCAGGAGATTCCACATCAAAATGCTCGGTTTCTTCTACCTGGGGGGTAGTGCACCCTTTCAAAGAAGAGGTAGCCACATTCTCCAATTGGGGGGCAACACCACTTGAGATGGGATGATTGATGACAAATTTGTCAATAGAGCCACCTTTTGAAACCAACTCTTAATCAGTTACTTGGGGGGCATCTCCTAGAGCATTGCTGATAAAGCCATGAGGTGATGATTTCTTAAAAGAAGAGTCACTAATAATCTTAGGCTCATTGTCATCAGCACCAGAGGAACCTAAAACAAATTAATCAGTTTACTAAGAAAAGTGAAACTTATCACAAAAGGAATAAAAGTGAGGTTCTTACTTGCTTTAACCCCTGGTTTCCTTTTGAAAATCTGAGATATGGTTTTGTCATCATCTTCATTAAAGGAGATGGTATACTGTGGTATTTCTAAACAAACCTCTAACTTAGGACGTTTCCTGTAGGCAGAAATACGGCCATGATCTTTCTTTTTAGAAGCTTTCCTAAAAAGCTCAGTTTGCTCCACCAACTCTTCGGGTTGGATGTCCTTGGAAGCAGAGAGACAATTATAATCTCTTTTCCTTGCAGCTCTTTTGAAAGGGTCATTCTGCTCCAATGGTCCCATGGATTGGATGTCGTCCACAGACTGAACATCTCCATAGGAGACCCCTTGCTCATAAGCAGCATCATCTTCATCCCCTGAAGAGGTTTGAGGGGGAACCCTTTTGTATATGGTATTCCAATAGAGCTTGTCATATCTAGACTCTATTGTCATACCATCAGGCACCCTTAACTTCTTCTTGCCAGCCTTTGCTAAAAGTCAGAAATAAAGCATGAAGAAGGTTTAGTAATATTCACTCCTATAAAAAGTTATGAAATAACTAAAGAAGGAAGAATACTTACAGCCTAAGAAGAGTTAACCCTCAAAGTTCGCCAAAGCATCAGAACATATTGAGTCAATTGGGAATACATGATCCCACCACAGATGGAAGCCTCTAACAGCTTTAGTGATCCATTTCCAAGGAGATATGGACATGGAATTAAGGCCAAGAGTTCTGCTCTGAAGGGCTCTAACTTCTTCAAAACGACCCCTTGAAGTCCAAGGATCATTACGGGTCAAGAAGTAAGGAATAACTAGTGTTTGGACCAATCCAAATTGCCTAGCTACCACCTGTGGATTATAAGCCTCAAAGCCAAAATATTCAGGTTCGGTAGCTATTAAATACCCTAGAACTAAGAATACTACCCCAAAAATTCCCACTTCCTAGGGAACCAGAGTGGATATTCAGGGATTTTAGCCAAGAAGACAGTGTTTAATGGCGCCAAGTTTCATTTGTAACAGAGACATCCATCTTATCCAGAAAAATATTCCAGACACCAGGATTGGACTTAGAAACCAAGAAGTATGAAAAGATGAAACTTGGATGCCAAACTTCGTCTGGAGATATAAGATTGAAGCTGACTTCACCATAACAGCTACAATCATCAAGACTTGAGAGGAACAAAAGGGGATTAAAAGAAAGATTTTCTTCCTCTGAACCCCTAGATGCTTTAAAAGCAGAAAATGGCTTGATAACCATTAGACAAGGTAGATACATATGACCCCAACAAGTTAAGAGCCAAAGGGGTCCGAATCCCTTATCAGTAGAATATATGGGAGACTCAGAAGTATGAGTTCCAAAACCTTTGAAAGATTCTCTACTCCTGAAAAGACATCTATAAAGTTGTCCTAATAGAACATGAGCTAAGGCTACTTCTTCAGAAGTAGAGGAGATGTTAACAGCTAAAGATAGCCATAATGTTACTACTCCTCCAGCTCTAGACATCATCAATTTGGAGAAAGCAAAGGTGAGAAAAAGTTCTTCCTCTTGAGAAGTAACTTCTTCATTAGTATCCTTATTGAGGAAGAAATCAATAAATTTCTGGAAGCTACACTTGCTAGCACTAGAACAAGGACTAGCAATCTGGCGAAAAGTTGATAAGCACTGACTGTACAGTTGATAGCAGGGTCCCAGCATGCCAGTAAGGCAGTAGATATAGCGCCATCAAAAGGGATGGCTTCATAAGAAGCTAGTCTTAAGAATGGCAATATTTTATTTTTGGACCATTTGGCATGAAAAGGTTTCATTCGTAAAAACCATGCTCTTGCATCCACTCCTGAAATCCAACCTTTAAAAGGTTTGCTGGTCAAAGGCCAATGCAGATGTTGAAGGGATTTTGGGGTAAATGGAAGCATTATGGGCTTATTATCTTCTAGAATAATATGGTCCAAGAATGGTTAGCACTGTTGCTCTAAGACAAGTTGGCGCTTTGGTTTTTGAATCTTGAAAGGAAAACAAGGACCAATAGTGGCAATTCTATCCTCCAAAGGAATATTAGAGTCAGAGCTTTTGTTCACATACCAGAACACTTGAGACTTATAAGTCCCAAGGTTCACTCTAATGGCGTTGCATATTTGACGGGCTGCTTCAGATTGCATGGCATCGCGTTTCTTGGCAAGTGCTTCACGAATTTCATCCTAACGAATTATTTCACTAGACATGGTGAATTAAAATTTGAATTGAAATTTAGTGATGGTTGTGAATTTTTGGAAAATTTAAGTTTGTCTGAAACTCACCGATCTTGCTGAAATCCTTGAAAAGGGTATTAATGGAGAAGACAACTAAAATAAAACAACAAAAGAGAACACGTGCACAATACGTGATACGATTTATTTTAGATCATGTGTAATTGGGTCAAGTTAAAACCCAGTTTTAATAAATTAAAACATAATGTCTTGGAGTCATATAAAAGCCCATTTTCAAAGGGCGCATGACTTAAAGGCCCATTTCTGGAAGACAGTTACTCTAAAGCCTGTTCCCAAAGGGCATGACTTTCCATTTTTCAAGAGATAGTAAATCCCTTTATAAAAGGGGACAAGTGTAAGGAAATCTTCACACTACTCATCTCTTGAAAGCATCATCTCCAAAAAACCCTTTCATCTCCTAACCTTCCCAAAAAACTTCCATCTCCAAAAATGGACGCGCCTCAATCATCTGCTGAATCCTATATAACAGGGATTCAAGAGGTCAACCTACAAGAGGTTGACCAACCCTTCCTCCCTTCTCCAGGAATACTGGAAGAGAGAGAAGATGAAGAGGAAGAAGAAAAGGAAGAAGAAGACGAGGAGGGCACCCCTCCACCATCAGCCGAATCTGATGATGATGATGATGAGGATGAAGATGATGACGAACCTGCCGCCAAGCGGATGAGGGTTGACGAGGAAGATCTCCACGAAGAACCTTTCGCTAGAGAAGAACGTTTCTTCTATCCTATTGGCGATGACTCTAGTGACGCTGCTGCTGGAGATGACGAGGAAGATGAAGACACTGATGGCGACCAGCCACGGTCTCCAAAGGATTAGACATAGGCCTAGAGTTTAGAATCCTAAAATTCTAAACGAATTTTGTAAATTTTTATCCTAAGATAAATTTTTTTCTTTTATCTAGGTTGTAAATTTCCTTTTAATTGATATAACTTCTCAATTCAGTCCAAGTTTCTTTTATCTTATATCTGTGTTGCATTGTTTATTTTGCCCAATCAAAATTGTGCGAATTAAATTATGATTATTATTCAAAGATAACTATCAAAATCAAATGGTGCAAAATTCACAATTAAAATGACTCTTGGGATTTTAGTCCAGGAAATGACTTGTTGGTAAGAAGTTACTTCAAAAAGTAATAATTACCATCTAACTCCACACGTTACCAATGACCAACCCCTAGTGTTGACAGGCTATGATTTAAGGTTATTAAAATCAGTTATAAAATAACTGGAAGAAACTAAGGTCAGTTATAAAGATATAACGTGGTGCAATCAAAATATCAATCGCTCCATTAACCCCTAATAAATAGGGACAACGGTTATAGTTATCACATTATAAATATGCTACCTTAGCCTCGAGCATTTGTCACTCATCACATTTTATTCTACCATCAACAAATCCAAGAAACAACTGTAAGTATGGCTAACCAACATGACGTTCCTCTACCATTTCCCGGCGAATGTTGGAGGCATAAGTTCAATAAGGATATTACACAGGAGGATTGGGAAGAATTTAGAGAAGAAGAGATGAAAAATGGGAATTCAAAATCATAAGATTCTTCGGGAAAAGACGCAAAGGTCCAATCTGGAGAAACCGAGGAGCAAAAGCCTAGTGCAACCACAATGGGAAGGGATATTGACTTCCTAGCATTGAATCTATGGCCAAAAATGGAAAAGGGGGATTTATTAAAACTCCTAAGCATTTGCAAGGCATGGGGAAAGGGCATTGCAAAACAACATTTCCTACCTGAACTCACACTAAAATATCACAGATCTATAATATGTGAAAGCAGTTTGGGCTTGTTCACCAGAAAGTATAGGGTAGTCCAAGTAGATGAAAATACGAGTTTTAAAAAACTCATACAATATAAATGTACATGCCTCTTATGGCAAGAGTACTTATCAGAAAAGAGCATTCCTATGCTGTTGAATGAAGATTACTCTGATGATGATGATCCTGATGTTGATGAACATGAGGAGCACAAATCACCATTAGTTTTGCTCATGTCCGCTCTTGATCGATCAAGCAGCATGGTAGATAGTTAGTAGTCCTAGTCATCGTATGCAGTTTAAATTTTCCCTAATAAACTATGTACTTAATATTAATATCTTTGATGACTGTTTTCTCATGATTTACTTCATTTATGAAATAAATCTTATTTTATACTTTATGCTTCCATATCAAGCACCAATTGCAGACTTGATTGTTATTCATAAAATGAATAAGTGAATCTAAGGAAGTAAGTATGGGCCCAAATGCCTAAAAAGTGACATAATAATTTTAAGACTTATCAACAAATTGGTAATCTTAAAATAAATAATAGTCAATTGAAAATCCATAAACTTCTCGAAAAAAGAGGTCAAAGCAATCAATTACTCACTGACCCTAGAAGTTATTATGAAAATAACCGTTAAATAAAATGACTTGGTTATTTAAAGGGATTTGGCCATATCATCCCACCTTCACATTTTCATTTCAAAAAGTTAAAATGGATTACGAAGCATATGCAAATTTGGCAGCTGAGTTTGATGATGACTGTTTCAATCATCGCTTCGCCCTCAACATCATAAAGGAAGATAAAGAAGCATTCATCACAACTGAGAGGGCTAGATGGGCAGAGCAAATGACGCGCATCTTTGGCGATGCACCTGTAATGGGGCCACAAGACCCTAGGCTGGTGGAGTCAAGCGCTACAAAAATCGGTACAGATATCGATATCTTGCCCACCCACATATGGCCCAATTAAATTAGATGGGGAATCACAAGACAAGCTGCTAACAGTTTGTAAGAAGTGGGGCAGAGAAATTTCCACTCACTTAAATTTGCCCAAGGCCTCAAAGGCTGAATTGGGTCTACGCTAAGAGTTTAACTCTTTCTTGCACTCAGACCTCCCTCAAAGTGGTGAGGGCAGAAGATGGCCAAGACGAAAATCAAGGGAGAAGAGTACTTTTTAAGTGCGCCTGTCAACTATGGGAGCTGTTGGCCCAAGAATATTTCCTTCCTTGGATGTATATCGTACTGATCGACAGGAGATATGCCTGGGACAACAGCTACCATATGATTATCTTCAAGGCAAGGTTCAATAACTCCCCTGGAGAAGATTACTACTTTACAGTTATTAGGAGTAATGCAGGGCGCGAGTTGGAAACCAACGAATGTAATGCTATGATAAATATAGTATGTAAAAATCACTTCCAAATGTTGTCTCTAGACCCAAGCATGTTTAATTAAAATGTAACTAATGATTTTATCTTCATAAAGATAAATCATTTTATGAATGTTATGAATTACCCCAAATGGTAATCTTATTAAATATATTTTCATATATTTGCAATGACTTAATTGTTTTGACATCAGTTCTAGTTCACCAAAGTGAAATAGAAACAAACACGTGTCCAATTAAGAATCGCATCCCTTAAGAAACTGCTCTAATAAAGCTAAGTGGTAGAGAGATTTATTGAACGGTTAAGGCATCAATATGCTTTATATATATATGTATAACCTCTAAAAAACTCAAAATTTTAATTAAAATGGATTGCACCTATTACCACATCTTTCGCCAAACTGCTCCAGAATATATGCCATATCCCTCAAAATGCCCAAATCATCACAAGGCATTGAATGTCATATCTGGAGATAAAGATGAATTCATTAAGAATGAAGCCATCAAATTGGTTTCTTCTATCCAAAAATATTTCGGGGAAAATCCTATCATACAACAGGATCCGAAAGATAAAAAGGGATATAAGGCCTTCCAAATGGGATCCAATTTAGATCTCATGAAAGAATGGATATTTCCTAAACTTGAAAGGAGTGATCAGGTCACATCTCTTCTGGTTTGCAAATCATGGGGCAAAGTCATTACGGAAGAAATGTGGAAACCTAATATGCCTTGGAGATATCTAAAAAGGCTTTTTGTCAAAGGAACAACAAGAAAAGTAAAAGTAGATAGATTGATGGATGGGTCATCATCAAGAGATTTGGTACAATACAAATGCGCATGTCAAATTTGATATGATCTCATGACCTACGATAAAGGGGAAGGAATGCACGAAAGGTTATTCTTCTCAACCAAATTCAGTCATCCTAAACAGAAGTTCATCGATCCTCTTAGAACAATGGAAGAAGTCACATTCAGGATGCTGCTAGAAGACATTGGTTATAACCATTGAAAGTCCTTTTCTGCTCATAATTTGTGGGTGCTGAGTGCATCACTCTACAAATCAGGGGGGCAATTTGTTACTACCATTTTTAGATGATCAATAACATTTATTATGGTACATTGTATTAGACCTCAAAAGGTTTAATTAAGTCTTAATATGAAAGCCCAACAAGAGCATGAAGCCCAGTGGATAAAGTCAACACAAGTCAAAGTCAATAAGAGGAGATTGCCAAGACCATCAGGAGATGAAAGCCAAGAATGGTAAGCGTACGAGAAGTTGAAAAGCAATCATTAGACGAATCCACATAAGGAAGAACGTGTAAGGCTACAGTTGTTTCAGTGCCAGAAGACGGTTGAAGGTTTGAATCAAAGATGATTCAAATGTTTTCCCTCCAAGTAAGCATGGAAGTTACGCATCATGATTCTCTATAGAGCGATCATCAAGCAAAGAACAACAACACACAATACAACTTGCAAATTACTCTTTTCTTAGCGTAGCCTAGCTCTAGCCTAGCCAACCCCCTTCTGGGGCTATAGTTTAGTCCTTAGACGTAGAATATGTTCTGGCGACAAATCTTGTAATTCTCCGATTGAAGCAAGGAACCATGGAGGTAACGCCCTTCGTGTCTTCTCTTTAGTTGTCCAGCCTGGCTTATCCCCTATGTGTTGTAAAATCCTTTCTTAAAAGTTTGTGGCATGTATGGGAATGTTGTGCTTTAATTAATAGATTAATTATTGTTTGCTCTATTTATTTGCATTTCACCTAAATTTGTTAGGCGTTGTGGTTTAATTCTAAATTAAATCCCAACAAAGTACGTTAGCAAGGTTTTATCTAATGAAAACCGGTAACCCCCAGAGGCTAAGTCTCCCGTGACATTCAGTACCAAAATACTGGGTGTGCATTGACTTGTTTGCAGAGTCAACCAACTGATTTTGCACCAACAAGTTTTTTGGCGACCACAGTGGGAGGAGAAGTTTCATAAACATTGTGAACATTCTTCTTCATATCTTCGAAAAACCAACTGTAAAATAAATGCATTTGCTTTTAAGAAAATGCCGGATACACATTCTAAAAAGATTAAGGAAGTTGCTCAAGAGGGAACAAGTTTCCAAAACATGGAAATAAGTTATTCAACTCCTTTGGAAAATAGGGTGCAGAGTAATAATAGTGAATCAGATCACCATGCTCACGAAGAGTCAAATGGAGAGATCCCACAAAGGGAAATCTCATCTCCAAGTAATACTGGTCGTGGACTTGTACAACAAATGTATGGAAAGTTTACGGAGATAGTAAAGAATTTACTGTTAGAAGCCAGAGAGAGTCAGAGACAACAATTTGACTCCAATTATAGGACTCTAGCCCACGAATCTGCCAGGGTCTTCACAGATATCCTCCATAGGATAAGTGAGGAGAATAGAGAGACCAACTCTAGGCAGATCGATAGAATACTTGTAGATATCAATGATGCCATGAGTGCAACTTTCACGACAATGTCGACATCTCTTGCCACTGAAATAGTTACTTGTCAAGAACCACTAGTCGAAAAACACTATCAGTTAACTGAGAAACTAGTTAAGGCCTTAGAAGAGGTCCCCTTGAATAGAGCAAGAGGAAATCCTGGCATAGAGCCAGATGTTCCTCCACTAGGTTACCATCCGAGGGTACATTTCTCCTACCCTGAAAATAGAGATATACTTATTTCAGGCGATCCACAAACTTCCTCTCATGCACACCAAACAAGGGCCATACCTTTGAGTCATGGAGAGGGTAATCATGGGAATGTTAGGAGAAGTGGTGAATGGGCAGCGGGCGTGGAGCTAGGCTGGCACCAGGCGTCAGGATATCACCAACCTTTGTTTTCCATGGGTGGTGGACAAATTGGTGACAACACACATCAATCTGGACCATCACGAGGAAGACAAAGGCAGGATGCTTTTGTTACAAATAATAATAGTATACCGTATGCATATGCACCTTTCAACCAGCCAAATGCGGCTGGAAGTCCTTCTTTACCCTATGGTTACACGCCTCAAAATCAACCAAATATGGTTGGTACGCCGCATTATGGGAATACCTCAGGGTATAATCAACCCCAAGCTCCTTTTGCCCAAGCAATTGGTGCTGGTCAACAGAGGGTGCCTACAAATGGGCAAACATTCCCACCACAAATGGCGCAAGGTGCGACCAATCTTGCTTTTATGCAATACCAGGAGATTCCTATGGGAGGTTATCAAAATCAACCTTTAAATCATAACCCCAATCCTGTATATCATACGGGAAACATGGGGAATGGGAACATGGGGTACCCAGGAATACAGATGCATTAGGATCAACTGGCAGCACAAGTTGAGGCGTTAGTCCAAAGATTAGTAGGGGATCCTTCTAGGATAAATCAGAGGCAAATTGATCAAAAACCTTACCTTAAATGGATTGATAGAGCCAATCCGTTTCCTAGAATGTTTAAAATACCTGACTTCACCTTGTTCTCAAGCAATGATAGAGTTTCTGCCGAAGAGCATTTAGTTAGGTTCAATTGTCAGTGCAGAGAGGCAGCTGACAATGATTTCTTAAAACTTAGAATGTTCTCCATGTCTCTTACTGAGACTGCTTTTTGTTGGTATACCAATTTACCGCCAAATTCAATTCACTCGTGGCAAGACATGCAGGTGCAATTTACAAATCATTTTGCACGCACTGAACCCGGGCTGACCTTGAGTGATTTGGCTAGAATCCAACAAAAGTTAGGAGAGTCTATAGAAGATTACCTATCTAGATTCAAAATGGCCAAAATCAGGTGTCATGTGAGCATTCCTGAAAGAGAATTTGTACAAATGGCTCAAGAGGGAATGTTAATTCAGTTTCGAAAAAGGTTTGATGGTCATGCTTTTGGCGATTTTGTTGAATTAGCAGAATTGGCCGTGAGGTATGAAAGAAACCTATAGGCTGAAAACGCAGCAAGACATCATAATTTCTTTGCTCAGAATGACGAGCCCTTCCACTTTGAAACTGCACAAGAAGTGGACGTGGCAGAAATCATTCAAGGAATACCTTATAAGTGTACTCCTCTAGAGAAGAAAGATTTTCTGGCGCCAAAAGATATGAAGTCTGAACAAAAGAGGAAATATACTTTTGATGCTAAGAAATTCAATGCTATTTTTAACTAGTTATTATCTAACAAAATGATAAAACTGATAGGAAAGCATAAAGTAAGAACTGCTGAGGAAGTTAAGGGTAAAAAATAATATGAATGGCATGATGCAGTAACTCATGACACTTCTGAGTGCATTGTTTTTAGAAACAAAAGTCAGGATGAAATTGATAAGAAAAATATCATGTTTCCTGATGAAGAAGATGTTAATATAGTTGGGGTAGATGAACCATTTGAACTATTCTGTGGAATGGTAGAGACTAATCATGTTTTTACTGTTACTTTACAGGCATCTCAAGCTACCGAAATAGGTAACCAACTCTTCAACAGATTGCTCGATGAAGGAATCTTGGTTATGCCAAAGATAGCCAATGAAGAAGGATTGGAGGATATGTGCAGATGGCATATGAATGGATCACATACTAAAGATCAATGCCTAGTTTTCAGAGGGTTCCTAACTAGGCAGTCAAGTCTCAAAAGACTGACTGTCTCAGAAATGGAACATCATGCCATGGGCTTAGAAGCCTAGAAGGCCAATTTAGCCAAAACTAAGATGCCTCATGATGCCAACCTGGCTCCGTTAATACTTGAGGAAAGAGCTAAAACCTACAAAGAGGCTGCTCAGAAATTCCCATTGCAAACCAGGGCAATAGAAGGATTGAAAGCCTTATGAAATGGTATGTGCTCATCATGTGCAAATAGGCTAACCTTTGAAAAGGTTAGACCTCAAATTATCCCAAATGATCCTACCTATGTACCTGCATACCAGCGTCCATTCCAGAAAAGGTCCAGAAGTCAAGGACCCAGGAAACAGGACATCCCCAATTCAGGTCCTCTCTTAAAAGGGAAGGAAAGGGAGTCAATTCAAACTCCTATGCCTAAAATTCTTAAAAGAAGGGTGAATTCCCATGGGGACCAAGTAACGCCAAAGATCAAATCAGCAGCTAAGCTATGGCCATTATCGAACGTCCAAAACTTTCCTAAAAGTAGGACAATAAAGATGAAAGAGTTGAGTATGAAAGCTGCTGCAGCAAGGGCGCAAATCAGCACACAAAATGTGCAAGAATCCCTTATAGCAAACATCAGAATTGACGAGGAGGCATTACAAGCTAGAATCACTAAGTTGTTACCTTTGGAAAAGGAACAACATGATCCACCACATATAAGGAGTAGTGATCAGCATCCTCAGGGAAATGACTCTCTTATGAAAGAGAATTCGTGAAATGTCTTTATTGAGGACTATGATTCAGAGTTTGGATATGAGGATTTGGACTTATTGGTTTCCGATAGCGACTTAATTCTGGATGGAGATCCATTAATGGGTGAGCCTCAAACAGAAATAGGAGAAGAGCGAGACGCGCAGTGTAATGTGGTCATGCTACCAACATAATTCAAGAAATCAGAAGACCAACCAGAATTTCAGACCAATGCTACATCATGGGCAGATGAAGTTGATAAGGAAGAAAGGGCAGGTAATTTTAAAATTACTTCTTCTCGAAGCTTGTCATCTTAATTGAATACACCTCATAAGAAAGTGCCTAATAAAACATCTCTAAAAGCTAATCTAGAGAAATTAATCATAGATAAAATCTTTAGGTAAGTTGATGTCAATAATAAGCACACTAAAGCCTTATTCCTAAATGTTGACTTTGAGGGAATCTGATTAGGCAAGGTATTGGTAGATACAGGAGCCACTGTTAATATTATGCCACTCTCTGTATTTCAAAAACTGGGGAAAACGAGATAAGATTTGCATAACATACAAATCAATATAACTAGGTTCTCTGGTTTATCTAAAAAAGTGGAAGGAATGGCTATCTTAAAGATGAGAGTAGGAACTAAAACTACCTATACCGGTTTCTTCATAGTCGAGAATGGTACTCATTATAATGCCATACTAGGAAGAGATTGGTTACATCATAATTATGCTATTCCATCATCACTCCATCAAATTTTAATTTTATGAAATGGTGATACTTATGAGATGGTTCAAGTAGATGAGGAAGTTTGTCTAATTACATCTCCTGATTCTGTCTTTGTTAGGAACTCTCTAAAGTCAGTTCCTACCATTAAAAATTGAGGAAGGCTTACAACTTGAGTCACAAACTCACCAAGAAGTAGAAAACTCAGGTGCAATTCTCATTGAAGAAGTTAATGACGCCCCAGAAGTTGAAGACATTCAATCAAAATATGAATATGTTCAACAGGCGCCAGACTATGATCAACCCTTAGCTCTCGTTAGCTTGTAGAGTTTAGGATGTATTTTCCTTATAAAGTTTATTATGATTATAAACCAGGAAGAATGCTGTAATGGGTTTACCCCTATTGTTGATCAAGTAATGAAAGACTTAGTTTTTAGAAAATATCAAGAGGGTTTTCTTATAAATTCTAATGCATGTTACTCAACTTTACACGAAACTGAATCCTTAGAAGAGGAGGATGATAAAGTATGGGCTAAAAGTGAGGATGTAAAACAAGAGCTTCATGATCCACTAGAGGTAATAAATTTAGGGATAATGAAAATCCACGAGTTACTTACATAAGTAAGCTCCTCACTAACCAAGAGAAGCAGGAAATCATAAAAATTCTAGAAGAATTTAAGGACAGTTTTGCTTGGGAACATCACGAAATGCCTGGAATTGATAGAAAAATAATAGAACATTAATTACCTATTAAAGAAGGATTCAAGCCTATGGCCCAAAGTCCTAGAAGGCTGGCGCCTGAACTAACAGAGCCTATACAAGAGGAAATACACAAACTCCTCAAGGCAAAGTTCATAAGGCCTTGCCAATATGCTGACTGGATTTCTAATATAGTTCCAGTAGTTAAGAAAAATGGCAAAATATGAATCTGCATTGATTTTAGGGACTTAAATAAAGCTACCCCCAAAGATCAATACCCTATGCCAGTGGCTGATCTCCTAATAGATGCAGCGTCAAGATATGAATACATATCTTCCATGGATGGGTATGCAGGGTATCACCAATTAAGGATTGCTCATGAAGACTGTAATAAAACGGCCTTCAGATGTCCAAAACCATTAGGCTTGTTTGAATATGTAGCCATGCCATTTGGATTAATGCTGGAGCCATATACCAATGAGCAGTGGATGCTATCTTTAAGGACATGATTGGCAAAATTATAGAAGTATATGTGGATGACATCTTGGTAAAATCAAATAATTTTCTAAAACATAAAGAACATTTGATTAAGTCATTCACTAGAATGAGAGTATCACCTAAAAATGAACCCACTCAAATGTGCGTTCGGAGTTCAAGCTAGTAACTTTTTGGGATTTCTCATTCATAAAAATGGAATGGAAATCGACCAAAACAAGGCAAAAGCAGTGTTGGCCGCCAAGCCACCCTCTAATAAGGAGCTGCAAAGATTCCTTGGGCAGGGTAATTATGTTAGAAGATTCATGGCTAACTTAGCAGGAAAAACTAAAAAGTTTTCGCCTTTATTAAAATTAAAACATGAATCAGAGTTTAAATGGAACGAGGAGCATCAAATAGCTTTTGATCAGATCAAACAAGATTTGACAAGCCCTCCTGTATTGATACCTCCGAGTCATAATGGGAAACCATTAAGGTTATACCTATCTGCTGGTGAAGATTCTATTGGTAGTCTCCTTACTCAAGAAAATGAGAAGGGACATGAGCAGGCTATATTCTATTTAAGTAGGATACTGCATGACATCGAGAAAAGGTATACCGTGGTAGAAAAATGGTGTTTGTGCTTGTATGATGCATCCATCAAGCTCATACATTATTTCATGGCCTTTACGGTAGAGGTGATATCTCCAACAGATGTCATAAAGTATATGATATCTCAGCCTTTTATAAAAGGAAGACTAAGCAAATGGAGTTTACACTTACTTCAGTTCGACCTAATGTATGTGCCACAAAAGGCAATAAAAGGTCAAGCTTTAGCTGACTTTTTGGCAACCCATCCATGTTGTGACTCAGGAATCATTGATGAAGATATCCTTCCATGGGTTTTGTTCTTTGATGGATCCAGTACCAGAGAAACAGCAGGAGCTGCAATATATATTTTATCTCATGATGGGATTCCAACCAAACTAGCGGTAACCCTGAAGGGACCATGCACCAACAATAAAGCTAAATATGAAGCTTTATTAATTGGATTAGACATGTTGCTAGATTTAGGAGCTAAGAAAGCAAAGATATATGGAGACTCTCAATTAGTCATTTATTAAATAAATGAGGAGTTCAAAAGTATATCATTAGTTTCTCAGGAATATGGTAGGAAAGTACAAAAAATGTCTAAACAATTTAAGGAAATCGTCTTTATACACATTCCCAGAGAAGAAAACAAGGTAGCAGATCAGCTCTCCCAAATAGCTCCTGCTAGAGAGGAGATACCTTCAAAGAATGAAGATATCATTCTCCAAGAGAAAGTTTTAGTACCTCTCATCGAACTCGATCAAAAAAGACCAGAGGAGATGTTGGAAATCTATAGAATTTCAATATTAAGGGAAGAGACGGACTGGAAAAACGAAATTATTTATTATCTCCAGGACCCAACTGGAACGAAAGTGCCAAATAGAGTAAAAATGGCAGCAACTAAGTTTTGCATGCAATTTGGTGAATTACATAGAAAGGATCCAGAAGGATTACTTTTGAAATGTGTGGATGCTGGAGAGGCTTTGACCCTCATGGCAGAAATTCACCAAGGGTTATGTGGTGCTCATCAAAACGGCATAAAAATGAGATGGTTGTTGCACGAACATGGCTTCCATTGGCCTACAATGAGAAAGGATTGTATTGACTATGCTAAAGGTTGCAAAAGATGTCAAAAGTTTGGGCATATCAACATGGCACCAGCTTCAGAACTTAAGTACATCATTAATCCTTGGTCTTTCAGAGGATGGGCAGTGGATACCGTAGGGGAGATCAACCCTGGATCCTCTAAGAAGCATTCATACATCCTAGTGGTAACTGATTACTTCACCAAATGGGTGGAGGCTCAGGCTTTCAACAAGCTCAATACTCAGGTTGTCATAAATTTCTTGGCAGAAAAAATCTTTACAAGGTTTGGAATTCCAGAAACTATAACCTTTGATCAAGCCACAATCTTTAGGAATCCTGATCTTCTGTAATATCTTAACCAATTTAGGATTACTAAATTGCATTCAACACCTTACTCTTCTCAAGCAAATGGTCAAGCTGAAGCTACCAATAAGATCACAGTCAAGGGGATCTCAAAACTCATAGATAATAACGCAAGAAGATGGGATGAGTTGTTGCTATATGCCCTATGGGCCTACAAGACCTCTAAAAGGGAAGCAACAGGGGTCACGCCTTTTAACTTAGTTTATGGGCATACTCCAGTGATCCAAGCTGAAGTGAATATAAGATCATCAAGGGTAGCCCAACAAATGGGATTATCAGGAGATGATTACTCACAGGCGATGAATATCGAGATTATGGATGCTCTAGAAGCTAAGGGAGAAGCCTTAGCCAAAATGAGAATCCAAAAGGAAAAAGTTGCCCGGGCTTACAATAAGAAAGTAGTGCCCAAAGAATTCCACGAAAATGATAAAGTGTGGAAAATGTTCCTGCCAGAAGCAGCTTACAAAGATCCACAGTTAGGAAAATGGTCACCTAAGTGGCAGGGTCCTTTTATCGATCATAAGAAAATGTCTGGAAATGTATATCTATTAAAAGATATAGATGGCAACATAAAAGATAGAGCCTTGAATGGCAAATTTCTAAAGAAATATCACCCATCTATATGGGAACAACATGATCCTGTGTTTCAACAAAGACATGCAGAATTGTTTCAAACAACAAGGGATCATTAAAATTACAACATTAATAATAATGTTACTGGACATTCCAACATTGTCTAACAGCTAAACTAAGGTGTTTTATGGCATACCAAGCATTATATAGTTTTTCTTTTTGGAGAATCAAACTTTGTTGTACTGCCATATCTTTGAACATTTCTTGCCTCAAATGAGCAAGGTTTGCTTGCCCTTGGTGTTGTTTTTTCTCTTCAGCTACAATAGAGCCTTGGAGGGAAGACTTTTCATGAATAACGTTAGCTTCCTCTTTGTCTATCTCAGCTAGGCGATTTTGTAAAAATTGCCTTTCCTCTGAAAGAAGTTTTAGTTTCTGATCACAAGAACTCAGTGAATCTTGGATCTGCTTACTGAAACTTTTGAAGGATTTAGCCTGGACTTCCAAAGAGGCTTCCTTCTCCTGAAGTTTCTGAACTGAGAATTTTGGAGGTTGGATTCTTGATTCAGCAGTACATTGTTGAAGAATAAGAGTCTCTTTAACATAGTCAAGACACGGTATCAAGTACTCAAAGCCTTGAGAAATCAGGAGATTCCACATCAAAATGCTCGGTTTCTTCTACCTGGGGGGCAGTGCACCCTTTTAAAGAAGAGGTAGCCACATTCTCCAATTGGGGGGCAACACCACTTGAGATGGGATGATTGATGACAAATTCGTCAACAGAGCCACCTTTTGAAACCAACTCAAAATCAGTTACTTGGGGGGCATCTCCAAGAGCATTGCTGATAAAGCCAAGAGGTGATGATTTCTTAAAAGAAAAATCACTAATAATCTTAGGCTCATTGTCATCAGCACCAGAAGAACCTGAAACAAATTAATCAGTATACTAAGAAAAGTGAAACTTATCACAAAAGGAATAAAAGTGAGGTTCTTACTTGCTTTAACCCCTGGTTTCCTTTTGAAAATCTGAAATATGGTTTTGTCATCATCTTCATTAGAGGAGATGGTATACTGTGGTATTTCTAAACAAACCTCTAACTTAGGACGTTTCCTGTAGGCAGAAATACGACCATGATCTTTCTTTTTAGAAGCTTTCTTAAAAAGCTCAGTTTGCTCCACCAACTCTTCGGGTTGGATGTCCTTGGAAGCAGAGAGACAATTATAATCTCTTTTCCTTGCAGCTCTTTTGAAAGGGTCAATCTGCTCCAATGGTCCCATGGATTGGATGTCGTCCACAGACTGAACATCTCCATAGGAGATCCCTTGCTCATAAGCAGCATCATCTTCATCCTCCGAAGAGGTTTGAGGGGGAACCCTTTTGTATATGGTATTCCAATAGAGCTTATCATATCTAGACTCTATTGTCATACCATCAGGCACCCTTAACTTCTTCTTGCCAGCCTTTGCTAAAAGTCAGAAATTGAGCATGAAGAAGGTTTAGTAATATTCACTCCTGTAAAAAGTTATGAAATAACTAAAGAAGGAAGAATACTTACAGTCTAAGAAGAGTTGACCCTCAAAGTTTGCCAAAGCATCAGAACATATTGAGTCATTTGGGAATACATGATCCCACCACATATGGAAGCCTCTAACAGCTTTAGTGATCCATTTTCAAGGAGATATGGACATGGAAGTAAGGCCAAGAGTTCTGCTCTGAAGGGCTCTACCTTCTTCAAAACGACCCCTTGAAGTCCAAGGTTCATTACGGGTCAAGAAGTAAGGAATAGCTAGTGTTTGGACCAATCCAAATTGCCTAGCTACCACCTGTGGATTATAACCCTTTAAAGCCAAAATATTCAGGCTCGGTAGCTATTAAATCCCTAGACCTAAGAATAATACCCCAAAAATTCCCACTCCCTAGGGAACCAGAGTGGATATTCAGGGATTTTAGCCAAGAAGGCAGTGTTTAATGGTGCCAAGTTTCATTTGTAACAGAGACATCAATCTTATCCAGAAAAGTATTCCAGACACCAGGATTGGACTTAGAAACCAAGAAGTATGAAAAGATGAAACTTGGATGCCAAACTTCGCCTGGAGATATAAGATTGAAGCTGACTTCACCATAACAGCTACAATCATCAAGACTTGAGAGGAACAAAAGGGGATCAAAAGAAATATTTTCTTCCTCTGAACCCCTAGATGCTTTAAAAGCATAAAATGGCTTGATAACCATTAGACAAGGTAGATACATATGACCCCAACAAGTTAAGAGCCGAAGGGGTCCGAATCCCTTGTCAGTAGAGAATATGGGAGACTTAGAAGTATGAGTTCCAAAACCTTTGAAAGATTCTCTACTCCTGAAAAGACATCTATAAAGTTGTCCTAATAGAACATGAGCTAAGGCTACTTCTTCAGAAGTAGAGGAGATGTTAACAGCTAAAGATAGCCATAATGTTACTACTCCTCCAGCTCTAGACATCATCAATTTGGAGAAAGCAAAGGTGATAAAAAGTACTTCCACTTGAGAAGTAACTTCTTCATTAGTATCCTTATTGAGGAAGAAATCAATAAATTTCTGGAAGCCACACTTGCTAGCACTAGAACAAGGACTAGCAATCTGGCGAAAAGTTGATAAGCACTGACTGTACAGTTGATTATATTCTTTAACATGGTGAACGATAGGAAGTTCAATTCCATATTTACCTGTTGGAGAAGTCCCTGTAATAAAGGCAATATCAGCTAATGTCACAGTCATTGGTCCCCATCGGAACAAGAAGCAGTTGATATCAGGGTCCCAGCATGCCAGTAAGGCAGTAGATATAGCTCCATTAAAAGGGATGGCTTCATAAGAAGCTAGTTTTAAGAATGGCAATATTTTATTTTTGGACCATTTGTCATGAAAAGGTTTCATTCGTAAAAACCATGCTCTTGCATCCACTCCTGAAATCCAACCTTTAAAAGGTTTCCTGGTCAAAGGCCAATGCAGATGTTGAAGGGATTTTGGGGTAAATGGAAGCATTCTGGGCTTATTATCTTCTAGAATAATATGGTCCAAGAATGGGTAGCGCTGTTGCTCTAAGACAAGTTGGCGCTTTGGTTTTTGAATCTTGAAAGGAAAACAAGGACCAATAGTGGCAATTCTATCCTCCAAAGGAATATTAGAGTCAGAGCTTTTGTTCACACATACCAGAACACTTGAGACTTATAAGTTCCAAGGTTCACTCTAATGGCGTTGCATAATTGACGAGCTGCTTCAGATTGCATGGCATCGCGTTTCTTGGCAAGTGCTTCACGAATTTCATCTTAACGAATTATTTCACTAGACATGGTGAATTGAAATTTGAATTGAAATTTAGTGATGGTTGTGAATTTTTGGAAAATTAAGTTTGTCTGAAACTCTCCGATCTTGCTGAAATCCTTGAAAAGGGTATTAATGGAGAAGACAAATAAAATAAAACAGCAAAAGAGAACACGTGCACAATACGTGATACAATTTATTTTACATCATGTGTAATTGGGTCAAGTTAAAACCCAGTTTTAATAAATTAAAACATAATGTCTTGGAGTCATCTAAAAGCCCATTTTCAAAGGGCGCATGACTTAAAGGCCCATTTCTGGAAGACAGTTACTCTAAAGCATGTTCCCAAAGGGCGTGACTTTCCATTTTTCAAGAGATAGTAAATTCCTTTATTAAAGGGGACAAGTGTAAGGAAATTTTCACACTGCTCATCTCTTGAAATCATCATCTCTAAAAAACCCTTTCATCTCCTAACCTTCCCAAAAAACTTCCATCTCCAAAAAATGGATGCGCCTCAATCATCTGCTGAATCCTGTATTACAGGGATTCAAGAGGTCAACCCACAAGAGGTTGACCAACCCTTCCTCCCTCCTCCAGGAATACTGGAAGAGAGAGAAGATGAAGAGGAAGAAGAAGACGAGGAGGGCACCCCTCCACCATCAGACGAATCTGATGATGATGATGAGGAGGATGAAGATGATGACGAACCTGCCGCCAAGCAGATGAGGGTTGACGAGGAAGATCTCCACGAAGAACCTTTCGCTAGAGAAGAACGTTTCTTCTATCCTATTGGCGATGACTCCAGTGACGCTGCTGCTGGAGATGATGAGGAAGATGAAGACACTGATGGCGACCAGCCACGATCTCCAAAGGATTAGACATAGGCCTAGAGTTTAGAATCCTAAAATTCTAAACGAATTTTGTAAATTTTTATCCTAGGATAATTTTTTTTTCTTTTATCTAGGTTGTAAAATTCCTTTTTAATTGATATAACTTCTCAATTCAGTCCAAGTTTCTTTTATCTTATATCTGTGTTGCATTGTTTATTTTGCCTAATCAAAATTGTGCGAATTAAATTATGATTGTTATTCAAAGATAACTGTCAAAATCAAATGGTGCGAAATTCACAGTTAAAATGACTCTTGGGATTCTAGTCCAGTAAATGACTTGTTGGTAAGAAGTTACTTCAAAAAGTAATAATTACCATCTAACTCCACACGTTACCAATGACCAACCCCTAGTGTTGACAGGACGTATTAAGGAGTTAATGGGCAAGCCCATTCCTATCCACTAAGGCTATGATTTAAGGTTATTAAAATCAGTTATAAAATAACTAGAAGAAACTAAGGTCATTTATAAAGATATAACGTGGTGCAATCAAATTATCAATCGCTCCATTAACCCCTAATAAATAGGGACAACGGTTATAGTTATCATATTATAAATATGCTACCTTAGCCTCGAGCATTTGTCACTCATCACATTTTATTCTACCATCAACAAATCCAAGAAACAACAGTAAGTATGGCTAACCAACAGGACGTTCCTCTACCATTTCCCGGCAAATGTTGGAGGCATAATTTCAATAAGGATATTACATAGGAGGATTGGGAAGAATTTAGAGAAGAAGAGATGAAAAAATGGGAATTTAAAATCATAAGATTCTTCGGAAAAGACCCAATGGTCCAATCTGGAGAAACCGAGGAGCAAAAATCTAGTGCAACCATAATGGGAAGGGATATTGACTTCCTAGCATTGAATCTATGCCCAAAAATGGAAAAGGGGGATTTATTAAAAATCCTAAGCATTTGCAAGGCATGGGGAAAGGGCATTGCAAAACAACATTTCCTACCTAAACTCACACTAAAATATCACAGATTTATAATATATGAAAGCAGTTTGGGCTTGTTCACCAGAAAGTATAGGGTAGTCCAAGTAGATGAAAATACGAGTTTTAAAAAACTCATACAATATAAATGTACATGCCTCTTATGGCAAGAGTACTTATCAGAAAAGAGCATTCCTATGCTGTTGAATGAAGATTACTCTGATGATGATGATCCTGATGTTGATGAACATGAGGAGCCACAAATCACCATTAGTTTTGCTCATCTCCGCTCTTGATCGATCAAGCAGCATGGTAGATAGTTAGTAGTCCTAGTCATCGTATGCAGTTTAAATTTTCCCTAATAAACTATGTACTTAATATTAATGTCTTGGATGACTGTTTTCTCATGATTTACTTCATTTATGAAATAAATCTTATTTAATACTTTATGCTTCCATATCAAGCACCAATTGCAGACTTGATTGTTATTCATAAAATGAATAAGTGAATTTAAGGAAGTAAGTATGGGCCAAAATGCCTAAAAAGTGACATATTAATTTTAAGACTTATCAACAAATTGGTAATCTTAATATAAATAATAGTCAATTGAAAATCCATAAACTTCTCGAAAAAAGAGGTCAAAGTACTGAATTACTCACTGACCCTAGAAGTTATTATGAAAATAATCGTTAAATAAAATGACTTGGTTATTTAAAGGGATTTGGCCATAGCATCCCACCATCACAGTTTCATTTCAAAAAGTTAAAATGGATTACGAAGCATATGCAAATTTGGCAGCCGAGTTTGATGATGACTGTTTCAATCATCGCTTCGCCCTCAACATCATAAAGGAAGATAAAGAAGCATTCATCACAACTGAGAGGGCTAGATGGGCAGAGCAAATGACGCGCATCTTTGGCAATGCACCTGTAATGGGGCCAGAAGACCCTAGGCTGGTGGAGTCAAGCGCTACAAAAATCGGTACAGATATCGATATCTTGCCCACCCACATATGGCCCAAATTAGATGGGGAATCACAAGACAAGTTGCTAACAGTTTGTAAGAAGTGGGGCAAAGAAGTTTCCACTATCTTAAATTTCCCAAGGCCTCAAAGGCTGAATTGGGTCTACGCTAAGAGTTTAACTCTTTCCTGCACTCAGACCTCCCTCAAAGTGGTGAGGGCAGAAGATGGCCAATACGAAAATCAAGGGAGGATAGTACTTTTTAAGTGCGCCTGTCAACTATGGGAGCTGTTGGCCCAAGAATATTTCCTTCCTTGGATGTATATCGCACTGATCGACAGGAGATATGCCTGGGACAACAGCTACCATATGATTATCTTCAAGGCAAGGTTCAATAACTCCCTTGGAGAAGATTACTACTTTACAGTTATTAGGAGTAATGCAGGGCGCGAGTTGGAAACCAACGAATGTAATGCTATGATAAACATAGTATGTAAAAATCACTTCCAAATGTTGTCTCTAGACCCAAGCATGTTTAATTAAAATGTAACTAATGATTTTATCTTCATAAAGATAAATCATTTTATCAATGTTATGAATTACCCCAAATGGTAATCTTATTAAATATATTTTCATATATTTGCAATGACTTAATTGTTTTGACATCAGTTCTAGTTCACCAAAGTGAAATAGAAACAAACACGTGTCCAATTAAGAATCGCATCCCTTAAGAAACTGCTCTAATAAAGCTAAGTGGTAGGGAGAATTATTGAACGGTTAAGGCATCAATATGCTTTATATATATATGTATAACCTCTAAAAAACTCAAAATTTTAATTAAAATGGATTGCACCTATAACCACATCATTCGCCAAACTACTCCAGAATATATGCCATATCCCTCAAAATGCCCAAATCATCACAAGGCATGGAATGTCATATCTGGAGATAAAGATGAATTTATTAAGAATGAAGCCATCAAATTGGTTTCTTCTATCCAAAAATATTTCGGGGAAAATCCTATCATACAACAGGATCCGAAAGATAAAAAGGGATATAAGGCCTTCCAAATGGGATCCAATTTAGATCTCATGAAAGAATGGATATCTCATGAGAGGTCACATCTCTTCTGGTTTGCAAATCATGGGGCAAAGTCATTACGGAAGAAATGTGGAAACCTAATATGCCTTGGAGATATCTAAAAAGGCTTTTTGTCAAAGGAGCAACAAGAAAAGTAAAAGTAGATAGATTGATGGATGGGTCATCATCAAGAGATTTGGTACAATACAAATGCGCATGTCAAATTTGATATGATCTCATGACCTACGATAAAGGGGAAGGAAGGCACGAAAGGTTATTCTTCTCAACCAAATTCAGTCATCCTAAAAAGAAGTTCATCGATCCTCTTAGAAAAATGGAAGAAGTCACATTCAGCATGCTGCTAGACGACATTGGTTATAACCATTGAAAGTCCTTTTCTGCTCATAATTTGTGGGTGCTGAGTACATCACTCCACAAATCAGGGGGGCAATTTGTTACTGCCATTTTTAGATGATCAATAACATTTAATATGGTACATTGTATTAGACCTCAAAAGGTTTAATTTAGTCTTAATATGAAAGCCCAACAAGAGCATGAAACCCAGTGCATAAAGTCAACACAAGTCAAAGTCAATAAGAGGAGATTGCCAAGACCATCAGGAGATGAAAGCCAAGAATGATAAGCGTACGAGTAGTTCAAAAGCAATCATTAGACGAATCCACATAAGGAAGAACGTGTAAGGCTAATGTTGTTTCAGCGTCAGAAGACGGTTGAAGGTTTGAATCAAAGATGATTCAAATGTTTTCCCTCCAAGTAAGCATGGAAGTTACGCATCATGATTCTCTATAAATAGAAGAGCGATCATCAAGCAAAGAACAACACCACACATTACAACTTGCAAATTACTCTTTTCTTAGCGTAGCCTAGCTCTAGCCTAGCCAACCCCCTTCTGCGGTTATAGTTTAGTCCTTAGACGTAGAATATGTTATGGCGACAAATCCTGTAATTCTCCGATTGAAGCAAGGAACCATGGAGGTAACGCCCTTCGTGTCCTTCTCTTTAGTTGTCCAGCCTGGCTTATCCCCTATGTGTTGTAAAATTCTTTCTTAAAAGTTTGTGGCATGTATGGGAATGTTGTGCTTTAATTAATAGATTAATTATTGTTTGCTCTATTTATTTGCATTTCGCCTAAATTTGTTAGGCGTTGTGGTCTAATTCTAAATTAAATCCCAACAAAGTATGTTAGCAAGGTTTTATCTAATTAAAACCGGTAACCCCCAGGGGCTAAGTCTCCCGTGACATTCAGTACCAAACTACTGGGTGTGCATTGACTTGTTTGCAAAGTCAACCAACTGATTTTGCACCAACAAGTTTTTTGGCGACCACAGTGGGAGGAGAAGTTTCATAAACATTGTGAACTTTCTTCTTCATATCTTCGAAAAACCAACTGTTAAATAAAAGCGGCTGCTTTTAAGAAAATGTCGGATACACGTTCTAAAAAGAATAAGGAAGTTGGTCAAGAGGGAACAAGTTTCCAAAACATGGAAATAAGTTATTCAACTCCTTTGGAAAATAGGGTGCAGAGTAATGATAGTGAATCAGATCACCATGCTCACGAAGAGTCAAATGGAGAGATCCCACAAAGGGAAAGCTCATCTCCAAGTAATACTGGTCGTGGACTTGTACAACAAATGTATGGAAAGTTTACGGAGATAGTAAAGAAATTACTGTTAGAAGCCAGAGAGAGTCAGAGACAACAATTTGACTCCAATTATAGGACCCTAGCCCACGAATCTGCCAGGGTCTTCACAGATATTCTCCAAAGGATAAGTGAGGAGAATAGAGAGAGCAACTCTAGGCAGATCGATAGAATACTTGTAGATATCAATGATACTATGAGTGCCACTGAAATAGTTACTCGTCAAGAACCACTAGTCGAAAAACACTATCAGTTAAATGAGAAGAGGTCCCCTTGAATAGAGCAAGAGGAAATGCTGGCATAGAGCCAGATGTTCCTCCACTAGGTTACCCTCCGAGGGTACATTTCTCCCACCCTGAAAAGAGAGATATACTTATTTCAAGCGATCCAAAAACTTCTTCTCATGCACACCAAACAAGGGCCATACCCTTGAGTCATGGAGAGGGTAATCATGGGAATGTTAGGAGAAGTGGTGAAATGCCAGTGGGCGTGGAGCCAGGCGTCAGGACATCACCAACCTTTGTTTTCCATGGGTGGTGGACAAATTGGTGACAACACACATCAATCAGGACCATCACGAGGAGGACAAAGGCAGGATGCTTTTGTTACAAATAACAATAGTATACCGTATGCATATGCACCTTTCAACCAGCCAAATGCGGCTGGAAGTCCTTCTTTACCCTATGGTTACACGCCTCATAATCAACCAAATATGGTTGGTACGCCGCATTATGGGAATACCTTGGGGTATAATCAACCCCATGCTCCTTTTGCCCAAGCAACTGGCGCTGGTCAACAGAGGGTGCCTACAAATGGGCAAACATTCCCACCACAAATGGCGCAAGGTGCGACCAATCCTGCTTTTATGCAATACCAGGAGATTCCTATGGGAGGTTATCAAAATCAACCTTTCAATCATAACCCCAATCCTGTATATCATACGGGAAACATGGGGAACGGGAACATGGGGTACCCAGGAATACAGATGCATCAGGATCAACTGGCAGCACAAGTCGAGGCGTTAGTCCAAAGATTAGTAGGAGATCCTTCTAGGAAAAATCAGAGGCGAATTGATCAAAAACCTTACCCTGAATGGATTGATAAAGCCAATCCGTTTCCTAGAATGTTTAAAATATCTGACTTCACCTTGTTCTCAGGCAATGATAGAGTTTCTGCCGAAGAGCATTTAGTTAGGTTCAATTGTCAGTGCAGAGAGGCAGTTGCCAATGATTTCTTAAAACTTAGAATGTTCTCCATGTCTCTTACTGAGACTGCTTTTTGGTGGTATACCAATTTACCGCCAAATTCCATTCACTCGTGGCAAGACATGCAGGTGAAATTTACAAATCATTTTGCACGCACTGAGCCCGGGGTGACGTTAAGTGATTTGGCTAGAATCCAACAAAAGTTAGGAGAGTCTATAGAAGATTACCTATCTAGATTCAAAATGGCCAAAATCAGGTGTTATGTGAGCATCCCTGAAAGAGAATTTGTACAAATGGCTCAAGAGGAAATGTTAATTCAGTTTCGAAAAAGGTTTGATGGTCATGCTTTTGGCGATTTTGTTGAATTAGCAGAATTGGCCGTGAGGTATGATAGAAACCTACAGGCTGAAAACGCAGCAAGACATCATAACTTCTTTGCTGAGAATGATGAGCCCTTCCACTTTGAAACTGCACAAGAAGTGGACGTGGCATAAATCATTCATGGAATACCTTATAAGTGTACTCCTCTAGAGAAGAAAGATTTTCTGGCGCCAAAAGATATGAAGTCTGAACAAAAGAGGAAATATACTTTTGATGCTAAGAAATCCGATGCTATTTTTAACTGGTTATTATCTAACAAAAAGATAAAACTGATAGGAAGGCATAAAGTAAGAACTGCTGAGGAAGTTAAGGGTAAAAAATACTGTGAATGGCATGATGCAGTCTCTCATGACACTTCTGAGTGCATTGTTTTTAGAAACAAAATTCAGGATGAAATTGATAAGAAAAATATCATGTTTCCTGATGAAGAAGATGTAATATAGTTGGGGTAGATGAACCATTTGAACTATTCTGTGGAATGGTAGAGACTAATCATGTTTTTATTGTTACTTTACAGACATCTCAAGCTACCGAAATAGGTAACCAACTCTTCAACAGATTGCTCGATGAAGGAATCTTGGTTATGCCAAAGATAGCCAATGAAGAAGGATTGGAGGATATGTGCAGATGGCATATGAATGGATCACATACTACAGATCAATGCCAAGTTTTCAGAGGTTCCTAACTAGGCAATTAAGTCTCAAAAGACTGATTGTCTCATAAATGGAACATCATGCCATGGGGTTAGAAGCCTACAAGGCTAATTTAGCCAAAGCTAAGATGCCTCGTGATGCCAACCTGGCTCCGTTAATACTTGAGGAAAGAGCTAAAACCAACAAAGAGGCTGCTCAGAAATTCCCATTGCAAACCAGGGCAGTAGAAGGATTGAAAGCCTTAAGAAATGGTATGTGCTCATCATGTGCCGATAGGCTAACCTTTGAAAAGGTTAGAACTCAAATTATCCCAAATGATCCTACCTATGTGCCTGCATACCAGCGTCCATTCCAGAAAAGGTCCAGAAGTCAAGGACCCAGGAAACAGGACAGCCCCAATTCAGGTCCTCTCTTAAAAGGGAAGGAAAGGGAGTCAATTCAAACTCCTATGTCTAAAATTCTTAAAAGAAGGGTGAATTCCCATGGGGACCAAGTAAGGCCAAAGATCAAATCAGCAGCTAAGCCATGGCCATTATCGGACGTCCAAAACTTTCCTAAAAGTTGGACAATAAAGATGAAAGAGTTTAGTATGAAAGCTGCTGCAACAAGGGCGCAAATCAGCACACAAAATGTGCAAGAATCCCTTATAACAAACATCAGAATTGACGAGGAGGCATTACAAGCTGGAATCACTAAGTTGTTACCTTTGGAAAAGGAACAACATGATCCACCACTTATAAGGAGTAGTGATCAGCATCCTCAGGGAAATGACTCTCTTATGAAAGAGAATTCGGGAAATGGCTTTATTGAGGACTATGATTCAGAGTTTGGATATGAGGATTTGGACTTATTGGTTTCTGATAGCGACTTAATTCTGGATGGAGATCCATTAATGGGTGAGCCTCAAACAGAAATAGGAGAAGAGCGAGATGCGCAGTGTAATGTGGTCATGCTACCAACAGAATTCAAGAAATCAGAAGACCAACCAGAATTTCAGACCAATGCTACATCATGGGCAGATGAAGTTGATAAGGAAGAAAGGGCAGGTAATTTTAAAATTACTTCTTCTCGAAGCTTGTCATCTTATTTGAATACACCTCATAAGAAAGTGCCTAACACAACATCTCAAAAAGCTAATCTAGAGAAATTAATCATAGATAAAATCTTTAGGTAAGTTGATGTCAATACTAAACACACTAAAGCCTTATTCCTAAATGTTGACTTTGAGGGAATCCGATTAGGCAAGGTATTGGTAGATACAGGAGCCACTGTTAATATTATGCCACTCTCTGTATTTCGAAAACTGGGGAAAACGATACAAGATTTGCATAACATACAAATCAATATAACTGGTTTATCTGGTTTATCTGAAAAAGTGGAAGGAATGGCTATCTTAAATATGAGAGTAGGAACTAAAACTACCTATACCGGTTTCTTCATAGTCGAGAATGGTACTCATTATAATGCCATACTAGAAAGAGATTGGTTACATCATAATTATGCTATTCCATCATCACTCCATCAAATTTTAATTTTATGGAATGGTGATACTTATGAGATGGTTCAAGCAGATGAGGAAGTTTGTCTAATTACATCTCCTGATTCTGTCTTTGTTAGCGACTCTCTAAAGTCAGTTCCTACCATCAAAATTGAGGTTGCCTTACAACTTGAGTCACAAACTCACCAAGAAGTAGAAAACTCAGGTGCAATTCTCATTGAAGAAGTTAATGACGCCCCAGAAGTTGAAGACATTCAATCAAAATATGAATATGTTCAATAGGCGCCAGACTATGATCAACCCTTAGCTCTCATTAGCTTGTAGAGTTTAGGATGTATTTTCCTTATAAAGTTTATTATGATTATAAACCAGGAAGAATGCTGTAATGGGTTTACCCCTATTGTTGATCAAGTAATGAAAGACTTAGTTTTTAGAAAATACCAAGAGGATTTTCTTATAAATTCTAATGCATGTTGCTCAACTTTACACGAAACTGAATCCTTAGAAGAGGAGGATGATAAAGTATGGGCTAAAAGTGAGGATATAAAACAAGAGGTTCATGATCCACTAGAGGAAATAAATTTAGGGGATAATGAAAATCCACGAGTTACTTACATAAGTAAGCTCCTCACTAACTAAGAGAAGCAGGAAATCATAAAAATTCTAGAAGAATTTAAGGACTGATTTGCTTGGGAACATCACGAAATGCCTGGAATTGATAGAAAAATAATAGAACATAAATTACCTATTAAAGAAGGATTCAAGCCTGTGGCCCAAAGTCATAGAAGGCTGGCGCCTGAACTAACAGAGCGTATACAAGAGAAAATACACAAACTCCTTAAGGCAGAGTTCATAAGGCCTTGCCTATGCTGACTGGATTTCTAATATAGTTCCAGTAGTTAAGAAAATTGGCAAAATACGAATCTGCATTGATTTTAGGGACTTAAACAAAGCTACCCCCAAAGATCAATACCCTATGCCAGTGGCTGATCTCCTAATAGATGCAGTGTCAAGATATGAATACATATCTTCCATGGATGGGTATGTAGGGTATCAACAATTAAGGATTGCTCATGAAGACTGTAATAAAACGGCCTTCAGATGTCCAAAATCATTAGGCTTGTTTGAATATGTAGCCATGCCATTTGGATTGAAAAATGCTGGAGCCACATACCAACGAGCAATGGATGCTATCTTTAAGGACATGATTGGCAAAATTATGGAAGTATATGTGGATGACATCTTGGTAAAATCAAATATTTTTTAAAACATAAAGAACATTTGATTAAGTCATTCACTAGAATGAGAGAGTATCACCTAAAAATGAACCCACTCAAATGTGCGTTCGGAGTTAAAGCTAGTAACTTTTTGGGATTTCTCATTCATAAAAATGGAATGGAAATTGACCAAAACAAGGCAAAAGCAGTGTTGGCCGCCAAGCCACCCTCTAATAAGGAGCTGCAAAGATTCCTTGGGCAGGTTAATTATGTTAGAAGATTCATGGCTAACTTAGCAGGAAAAACTAAAAAGTTTTCACCTTTATTAAGATTAAAACATGAATCAGAGTTTAAATGGAACGAGGAGCATCAAATTGCTTTTGATCAGATCAAACAAGCTTTGGCAAGCCCTCCCGTATTGATACCTCCGAGTCAGAATGGGAAACCATTAAGGTTATACCTATCTGCTTGTGATGATTCTATTGGTAGTCTCCTTACTCAAGAAAATGAGAAGGGATATGAGCAGGCTATAATCTATTTAAGTAGGATACTGCATGACACCGAGAAAAGGTATACCATGGTAGAAAAATGGTGTTTGTGCTTGTATGATGCATCCATCAAGCTCATACATTATTTCATGGCCTTTACGGTAGAGGTGATATCTCCAACAGATGTCATAAAGTATATGATATCTCAGCCATTTCTAAAAGGAAGACTAAGCAAATGGAGTTTACACTTACTTCGGTTCGACCTAATGTATGTGCCACAAAAGGCAGTACAAGGTCAAGCTTTAGCTGACTTTTTGGCAACCCATCCATGTTGTGACTCAGGAATCATTGATGAAGATATCCTTCCATGGCTTTTGTTCTTTGATGGATCCAGTACCAGAGAAACAGCAGGAGCTGGAATATATATTTTATCTCCTGATGGGATTCCAACCAAACTAGCGGTAACCCTGAAGGGACCATGCACCAACAATAAAGCTGAGTATGAAGCTTTATTAATTGGATTAGACATGTTGCTAGATTTGGGAGCTAAGAAAGCAAAGATATATGGAGACTCTCAATTAGTCATTTATCAAATAAATGAGGAGTTCAAAAGTATATCGTTAGTTTCTCAGGAATATGGTAGGAAAGTACAAAAATTATCTAAACAATTTAAGGAAATCGCCTTCATACACATTCCCAGAGAAGAATACAAGGTAGCAGATCAGCTCTCCCAAATAGCTTCTGCTAGAGAGGAGATACCTTCAAAAAATGAAGATATCATTCTCCAAGAGAAAGTTTTAGTACCTCTCATCCAACTCGATCAAAAAAGACCATATGAGATGTTGGAAATCTATAGAATTTCAATATTAAGGGAAGAGACGGACTGGAGAAACGAAATTATTCATTATCTCCAGGACCCAACTGGAACGAAAGTGCCAAATAGAGTAAAAATGGCAGCAACTTAGTTTTGCATGCAATTTGGTGAATTACATTGAAAGGATCCAGAAGGATTACTTTTGAAATGTGTGGATGCTGGAGAGGCTTTAACCCTCATGGCAGAAATTCACCAAGGGTTATGTGGTGCTCATCAAAACGGCCTAAAAATGAGATGGTTCTTGCACGAACATGGCTTTTATTGGCCTACAATGAGAAAGGATTGTATTGACTATGCTAAAGGTTGCAAAAGATGTCAAAAGTTTGGGCATATCAACATGGCACCAGCTTCAGAACTTAAGTACATCATTATTTTCAGAGGATGGGCAGTGGATGCCATAGGGGAGATCAACCCTGGATCCTCTAAGAAGCATTCATACATCCTAGTGGTAATTGATTACTTCACCAAATGGGTGGAGGCTCAGGCTTTCAACAAGCTCAATACTCAGGTTGTCATAAATTTCTTGGAAGAAAAAATCTTTACAAGGTTTGGAATTCCAAAAACTATAACCTTTGATCAAGCCACAATCTTTAGGAATCCTGATCTACTGGAATATCTTAACCAATTTGGGATTACTAAATTGCATTTAACGCCTTACTATGCTCAAGCAAATGGTCATGTTGAAGCTACCAATAAGATCATAGTCAAGGGGATCTCAAAACTCATAGATAATAACCCAAGAAGATGGGATGAGTTGTTGCTATACGCCTTATGGGCCTACAAGACCTCTAAAAGGGAAGCAACAGGGGTCACGCCTTTTAACTTAGTTTATGGGCATACTCCAGTGATCCCAGCTGAAGTGAATATAGGATCATCAAGGGTAGCCCAACAAATGGGATTATCAGGAGATGATTACTCACAGGCGATGAATATCGAGATTATGGATGCTCTAGAAGCTAAGGAAGAAGCCTTAGCCAAAATGACAATCCAAAAGAAAAAAGTTGCCCGGGCTTACAATAAGAAAGTAGTGCCCAAAGAATTCTAGGAAAATGATAAAGTGTGAAAAATGTTCCTGCCAGAAGCAACTTACAAAGATCCACAGTTAGGGAAATGGTCACCTAAGTGGCAGGGTCCTTTTATCGTTCATAAGAAAATGTCAGGAAATGCATATCTTTTAAAAGATATAGATGGCAACATAAATGATAGAGCCTTGAATGGCAAATTTCTACAGAAATATCACCCATCTATATGGGAACAACATGATCCTGTGTTTCAACAAAGACATGCAGAATTGTTTCAAACAGCAAGGGATCATTAAAATTATAACATTAATAATAATATTACTAGACATTCCAACATTGTCTAACAACTAAACTAAGGTGTTTTATGGCAGACCAAGCATTACATTGTTTTTCTTTTTGGAGAATCAAACTTTGTTGTACTGCCATATCTTTGAACATTTCTTGCCTCAAATGAGCAAAGGTTTGCTTGCCCTTGGTGTAATTTTTTCTCTTCAGCTACAATAGAGCCTTGGAGGGAAGACTTTTGATGAATAACGTTAGCTTCCTCTTTGTCTATCTCAGCTAGGCGATTTTGTAAAAATTGCCTTTCCTCAGAAAGAAGTTTTAGTTTATGATCACAAGAACTCAGTGAATCTTGGATCTGCTTACTAAAACTTTTGAAGGATTTAGCCTGGACTTCCAAAGAGGCTGCCTTCTCCTGAAGTTTCTGAACTGAGAATTTTGGAGGTTAGATTCTTGATTCAGCAGTACATTATTGAAGAATAAGAGTCTCTTTAACATAGTCACGACACGGTATCCAGTACTCAAAGCCTTGAGAAATCAGGGATTCCAGGATTTGCTTAAGAACATGCGCAGAAGCCTGATCATAAGGGTTGTTGGTTAAGATTAAGCAGAGATTCCAGATTTTATCTTCTTGTTTTATGTGTGCCGATGACTCATCACTGGAATGATCACTGTCGGCCAAAGTGGGTTGATCGCTTACAGGTCGATCCCTTACAATTATGGCTGTCTGCAGACTATTTTCCTCCATCCCATCAGAGTCTTTCATCACACTTGCTCCTTGAATGCTTTCCTCTACATCATAAAGAAGAAAAGCCAAGTTAGCAAGAGAGTGAAGTCTGGTATCATGAGGACATGGACTCATATAGAGGAAATCTAAAATAAATTCATGAGGAAAGAAAGGCAGACCATCCCCTGAAGTAGATGCTGAAGTTGATGAAGAGCCTTTGCAAACAGAAGTAGTTACAAGGTCAGTACTGCTCCGCAAAGGTGTAACCTCTAAAGGGATAGTAGTCTTTGGAACTTCATCTTTAGCAGTAAATGGAATTGCTATGACAATATCCAAAGGATTTGGTTCCAAGGGATTTTCGTCAAAATGACAAAATAACTCCTCTTCAGGAGATTCCAAATCAAAATGCTCGGTTTCTTCTACCTGGGGGCAGTGCACCCTTTCAAAGAAGAGGTAGCCACATTCTCCAATTAGGGGGGAACACCACTTGAGATGGGATGATTAATGATAAATTCGTCAATAGAGCCACCTTTTGAAATCAACTCTGAATCAGTTACTTGGGGGGCATCTCCTAGAGCATTGCTGATAAAGCCAAGAGGTGATGATTTCTTAAAAGAAGAGTCACTAATAATCTTAGGCTCATTGTCATCAGCACCAGAGGAACCTGGAACAAATTAATCAGTATACTAAGAAAAGTGAAACTTATCACAAAAGGAATAAAGTGAGGTTCTTACTTGCTTTAACCCCTGGTTTCCTTTTGAAAATCTGAGATATGGTTTTGTCATCATCTTCATTAGAGGAGATGGTATACTGTGGTATTTCTGAACAAACCTTTAACTTAGGACATTTCCTGTAGGCAAAAATACGGCCATGATCTTTCTTTTTAGAAGCTTTCTTAAAAAGCTCAGTTTGCTCCACCAACTCTTCGGGTTGGATGTCCTTGGAAGCAGAGAGACAATTATAATCTCTTTTCCTTGTAGCTCTTTTGAAAGGGTCAATCTGCTCCAATGGTCCCATGGATTGGATGTCGTCCACAGACTGAACATCTCCATAGGAGATCCCTTGCTCATAAGCAGCATCATCTTCATCCTCCGAAGAGGTTTGAGGGGGAACCCTTTTGTATATGGTATTCCAATAGAGCTTGTCATATCTAGACTCTATTGTCATACCATCAGGCACCCTTAACTTCTTCTTGCCAGCCTTTGCTAAAAGTCAGAAATAGAGCATGAAGAAGGTTTAGTAATATTCACTCCTATAAAAAGTTATGAAATAACTAAAGAAGGAAGAATACTTACAGCCTAAGAAGAGTTGACCCTCAAAGTTCGCCAAAGCATCAGAACATATTGAGTCATTTGGGAATACATGATCCCACCATAGATAGAAGCCTCTAACAGCTTTAGTGATCCATTTCCAAGGAGATATGGACATGGAAGTAAGGCTAAGAGTTCTGCTCTGAAGGGCTCTACCTTCTTCAAAACGACCCCTTGAAGTCCAAGGATCATTATGGGTCAAGAAGTAAGGAATAGCTAGTGTTTGGACCAATCCAAATTGCCTAGCTACCACCTGTGGATTATAAGCCTCAAAGCCAAAATATTCAGGCTCGACAGCTATTAAATCCCTAGACCTAAGAATACTACCCCAAAAATTCCCACTCCCTAAGGAACCAGAGTGGATATTCAGGGATTTTAGCCAAGAAGGCAGTGTTTGATGGCGCCAAGTTTCATTTGTAACAGAGACATCCATCTTATCCAGAAAAATATTCCAGACACCAGGATTGGACTTAGAAACCAAGAAGTATGAAAAGATGAAACTTGGATGCCAAACTTCATCTGGAGATATAAGATTGAAGCTAACTTCACCATAACAGCTACAATCATCAAGACTTGAGAGGAACAAAAGGGGATCAAAAGAAAGATTTTCTTCCTCTGAACCCCTAGATGCTTTAAAAGCAGAAGATGGCTTGATAACCATTAGACAAGGTAGATACATATGACCCCAACAAGTTAAGAGCCAAAGGGGTCCGAATCCCATGTCAGTAGAGAATATGGGAGACTTAGAGGTATGTGTTCCAAAACCTTTGAAAGATTCTCTACTCCTGAAAAGACATCTATAAAGTTGTCCTAATAGAACATGAGCTAAGGCTACATCTTCAGAAGTAGAGGAGATGTTAACAGCTAAAGATAGTCATAATGTTACTACTCCTCCAGCTCTAGACATCATCAATTTGGAGAAAGTAAAGGTGAGAAAAAGTACTTCCTCTTGAGAAGTAACTTCTTCATTAGTATCCTTATTGAGGAAGAAATCAATAAATTTCTGGAAGCCACACTTGCTAGCACTAGAACAAGGACTAGCAATCTGGCGAAAAGTTGATAAGCACTGACTGTACAGTTGATTATATTCTTTAACATGGTGAAAGATAGGAAGTTCAATTCCATATTTACCTGTTGGAGAAGTCCCTGTAATAAAGGCAATATCAGCTAATGTCACAGTCATTGGTCCCCATCGGAATAAGAAGCAGTTGATAGCAGGGTCCCAGCATGCCAGTTAGGCAGTAGATATAGTCCATCAAAAGGGATGGCTTCATAAGAAGCTAGTCTTAAGAATGGCAATATTTTATTTTTGGACCATTTGTCATGAAAAGGTTTCATTCGTAAAAACCATGCTCTTGCATCCACTCCTGAAATCCAACCTTTAAAAGGTTTGCTGGTCAAAGGCCAATGCAGATGTTGAAGGGATTTTGGGGCAAATGGAAGCATTCTGGGCTTATTATCTTCTAGAATAAAATGGTCCAAGAATGGGTAGCACTGTTGCTCTAAGACAAGTTGGCGCTTTGGTTTTTGAATCTTGAAAGGAAAACAAGGACCAATAGTGGCAATTCAATCCTCCAATGGAATATTAGAGTCAGAGCTTTTGTTCACATACCGGAACACTTGAGACTTATAAGTTCCAAGGTTCACTCTAATGCGTTGCATAATTGACGGGCTGCTTCAGATTGCATGGCATTGCGTTTCTTGGCAAGTGCTTCACGAATTTCATCCTAACGAATTATTTCACTAGACATGGTGAATTGAAATTTGAATTGAAATTTAGTGATGGTTGTGAATTTTTGGAAAATTATGTTTGTCTGAAACTCTCCGATCTTGCTGAAATCCTTGAAAAGGGTATTAATGGAGAAGACAACTAAAATAAAACAGCAAAAGAGAACACGTGCACAATACGTGATACAATTTATTTTAGATCATGTGTAATTGGGTCAAGTTAAAACCCAGTTTTAATAAATTAAAACATAATGTCTTGGAGTCATCTAAAAGCCCATTTTCAAAGGGCGCATGACTTAAAGGCCCATTTCTGGAAGACAGTTACTCTAAAGCCTGTTCCCAAAGGGCGTGACTTAAAAGATAGTAAATCCCTTTATAAAAGGGAACAAGTGTAAGGAAATCTTCACACTACTCATCTCTTGAAAGCATCATCTCCAAAAAACCCTTTCATCTCCAAACCTTCCCAAAAAACTTCCATCTCCAAAAAATGAATGCGCCTCAATCATCGGCTGAATCCTGTATTACAGGGATTCAAGAGGTCAACCCACAAGAGGTTGACCAACCCTTCCTCCCTCCTCCAGGAATATTGGAAGAGAGAGAAGATGAAGAGGAATAAGAAGAGGAAGAAGAAGACGAGGAGAGCACCCCTCCACCATCAGATGAATCTGATGATGATGATGATGAGGATGAAGATGATGACGAACCTGCCGCCAAGTTGATAAGCACTGACTGTACAGTTGACGAGGAAGATTTCCTCGAAGAACCTTTCGCCAAAGAAGAACGTTTCTTCTATCCTATTGGCGATGACTCCAGTGATGCTGCTGCTGGAGATGATGAGGAAGATGAAGACACTGATGGCGACCAGCCACGGTCTCCAAAGGATTAGACATAGGCCTAGAGTTTAGAATCCTAAAATTCTAAACGAATTTTGTAAATTTTTATCCTAAGATAAATTTTTTCTCTTATCTAGGTTGTAAATTTCCTTTTTAATTGATATAACTTCTCAATTCAGTCCAAGTTTCTTTTGTCTTATATCTGTGCTGCATTGTTTATTTTGCCCAATCAAAATTGTGCGAATTAAATTATGATTGTTATTCAAAGATAACTGTCAAAATCAAATGGTGCAAAATTCACAGTTAAAATGACTCTTGGGATTCTAGTCCAGGAAATGACTTGTTGGTAAGAAGTTACTTCAAAAAGTAATAATTACCATCTAACTCCACACGTTACCAATGACCAATCCCTAGTGTTGACAGGACGTATTAAGGAGTTAATGGGCACGCCCATTCCTATCCACTAAGGCTATGATTTAAGGTTATTAAAATCAGTTATAAAATAACTGGAAGAAACTAATGTCAGTTATAAAGATATAATGTGGTGCAATCAAAATATCAATCGCTCCATTAACCCCTAATAAATAGGGACAACGGTTATAGTTATCATATTATAAATATGCTACCTTAGCCTTGAGCATTTGTTACTCATCACATTTTATTCTACCATCAACAAATCCAAGAAACAACTGTAAGTATGGCAAACCAACAGAACGTTCCTCTACCATTTCCCGGCGAATGTTGGAGGCATAAGTTCAATAAGGATATTACACAGGAGGATTGGGAAGAATTTAGAGAAGAAGAGATGAAAAAATGGGAATTCAAAATCATAAGATTCTTCGGAAAAGACCCAAAGGTCTAATCTGCAGAAATTGAGGAGCAAAAACCTAGTGCAACCATAATGGGAAGGGATCTTGACTTCCTAGCATTGAATCTATGGCCACAAAATGGAAAAGGGGGATTTATTAAAACTCCTAAGCATTTGCAAGGCATGGGGAGAGGGCATTGCAAAACAACATTTCCTACTTGAACTCACACTAAAATATCACAGATCTATAATATGTGAAAGCAGTTTGGGCTTGTTAACCAGAAAGTATAGGGTAGTCCAAGTAGATGAAAATACGAGTTTTAAAAAACTCATACAATATAAATGTACATGCCTCTTATGGCAAGAGTACTTATCAGAAAAGAGCATTCCTATTCTGTTGAATGAAGATTACTCTGATGATGATGATCCTGATGTTGATGAACATGAGGAGCCACAACTCACCATTAGTTTTGCTCATCTCCGCTCTTGATCGATCAAGCAGCAAGGTAGATAGTTAGTAGTCCTAGTCATCGTATGCAGTTTAAATTTTCCCTAATAAACTATGTACTTAATATTAATGTCTTGGATGACTGTTTTCTCATGATTTACTTCATTTATGAAATTAATCTTATTTAATACTTTATGCTTCCAAATCAAGCACCAATTGCAGACTTGATTGTTATTCATAAAATGAATAAGTGAATCTAAGGAAGTAAGTATGGGCACAAATGCCTAAAAAGTGACATATTAATTTTAAGACTTATCAACAAATTGGTAATCTTAAAATAAATAATAGTCAATTGAAAATCCATAAACTTCTCGAAAAAAGAGGTCAAAGCACTCAATTACTCACTGACCCTAGAAGTTATTATGAAAATAACCGTAAAAAAAAATGACTTGGTTATTTAAAGGGATTTGGCCAGAGCATCCCACCATCACATTTTCATTTCAAAAAGTTAAAATGGATTACGAAGCATATGCAAATTTGGCTGCCGAGTTTGATGATGACTGTTTCAATCATCGCTTCGCCCTCAACATCATAATGGAAGATAAAGAAGCATTCATCACAACTGAGAGGGCTAGATGGGCAGAGCAAATGACGCGCATCTTTGGCGATGCACCTGTAATGGGGCCAGAAGACCCTAGGCTGGTGGAGTCAAGCGCTACAAAAATCGGTACAGATATCGATATCTTGCCCACCCACATATGGCCCAAATTAGATGGGGAATCACAAGACAAGCTGCTAACAGTTTGTAAGAAGTGGGGCAGAGAAGTTTCCACTATCTTAAATTTCCCAAGGCCTCAAAGGCTGAATTGGGTCTACGCCAAGAGTTTAACTCTTTCCTGCAGTCAGACCTCCCTCAAAGTTGTGAGGGCAGAAGATGGCCAAGACGAAAATCAAGGGACGATAGTACTTTTTAAGTGCGCCTGTCAACTATAGGAGTTGTTGGCCCAAGAATATTTTCTTCCTTGGATGTATATTGCACTGATCGACAGGAGATATGCCTGGGACAACAGCTGCCATATGATTATCTTCAAGGCAAGGTTCAATAACTCCCCTGGAGAAGATTACTACTTTACAGTTATTAGGAGTAATGCAGGGCGCGAGTTGGAAACCAACGAATGTAATGCTATGATAAATATAGTATGTAAAAATCACTTCCAAATGTTGTCTCTAGACCCAAGCATGTTTAATTAAAATGTAACTAATGGTTTTATCTTCATAAAGATAAATCATTTTATCAATGTTATGAATTACCCCAAATGGTAATCTTATTAAATATATTTTCATATATTTGCAATGACTTAATTGTTTTGACATCAGTTCTAGATCACCAAAGTGAAATAGAAACAAACACGTGTCCAATTAAGAATCACATCCCTTAAGAAACTGCTCTAATAAAGCTAAGTGGTAGGGAGAATTATTGAACGGTTAAGGCATCAATATGCTTTATATATATATATATATATATATATATATATATATATATATATATATATATATATATATATATAACCTCTAAAAAACTCAAAATTTTAATTAAAATGGATTGCACCTATAACCACATCTTTCGCCAAACTACTCCAGAATATATGCCATATCCCTCAAAATTCCCAAATCATCACAACGCATTGAATGTCATATCTGGAGATAAAGATGAATTTATTAAGAATGAAGCCATCAAATTGGTTTCTTTTATCCAAAAATATTTCGGGGAAAATCCTATCATACAACAGGATCCGAAAGATAAAAAGGGATATAAGGCCTTCCAAATGGGATCCAATTTAGATCTCATGAAAGAATGGATATTTCCTAAACTTGAAAGAAGTGATCAGGTCACATCTCTTATGGTTTGCAAATCATGGGGCAAAGTCATTACGGAAGAAATGTGGAAACCTAATATGCCATGGAGATATCTAAAAAGGCTTTTTGTCAAAGGAACAACTAGAAAAGTAAAAGTAGATAGATTGATGGATGGGTCATCATCAAGAGATTTGGTACAATACAAATGCGCATGTCAAATTTGATAAGATCTCATGACCTACGATAAAGGGGAAGGAATGCACGAAAGGTTATTCTTCTCAACCAAATTCAGGATGCTGCTAGACGACATTCAGGATGCTGCTAGACGACATTGGTTATAACCATTGAAAGTCCTTTTCTGCTCTTAATTTGTGGGTGCTGAGTACATCACTCCACAAATCAGGGGGGCAATTTGTTACAACCATTTTTAGATGATCAATAACATTTATTATGGTACATTGTATTAGACCTCAAAAGGTTTAATTTAGTCTTAATATGAAAGCCCAACAAGAGTATGAAGCCCAGTGGATAAAATCAACACAAGTCAAAGTCAATAAGAGGAGATTGTCAAGACCATCAGGAGATGAAAGCCAAGAATGATAAGCGTACGAGTAGTTGAAAGCAATCATTAGACGAATCCACATAAGGAAGAAGGTGTAAGGCTACAGTTGTTTCAGCGCCAGACGGTTGAAGGTTTGAATCAAAGATGATTCAAATGTTTTCCCTCCAAGTAAGCATGGAAGTTACGCATCATGATTCTCTATAAATAGAAGAGCGATCATCAAGCAAAGAACAACAACACACAATACAACTTGCAAATTACTCTTTTTATAGCGTAGCCTAGCTCTAGCCTAGCCAACCCCCTTCTGCGGTTATAGTTTAGTCCATAGACGTAGAATATGTTCTGGCGACAAATCCTGTAATTCTCCGATTGAAGCAAGGAACGATGGAGGTAACGCCCTTCGTGTCTTCTCTTTAGTTGTCCAGCCTGGCTTATCCCCTATGTGTTGTAAAATCCTTTCTTAAAAGTTTGTGGCATGTATGGGAATGTTGTGCTTTAATTAATAGATTAATTATTGTTTGCTCTATTTATTTGCATTTCGCCTAAATTTGTTAGGTGTTATGGTTTAATTATAAATTAAATCCCAACAAAGTACGTTAGCAAGGTTTTATCTAATTAAAACCGGTAACCCCCAGGGGCTAAGTCTCCCGTGACATTCAGTACCAAACTACTGGGTGTGCATTGACTTGTTTGCAGAGTCAACCTACTGATTTGCACCAACAGCGTTTACACATGTGCATCTCTGATTGGGCTGGCTGCGTCAGGCACACCAATGTGTGCCTGACGCGTGGCACCGCGCCTGCCACTTAGGCTTGCGCCTAGCGCAGGGCGTGCGTGAGGCGCACGTGCTTTGTTTTCTATAAATACCCGGAAATTCCTGAATTACGGGGGGCTTTTTGATATTATTTTCACGCACATAAATTTTCTCTAATACTCCGAAATACACTTCGAATACCTCAAACACTCAAATACTTTCAGTCAATCAATACTTTCAATCAATTCTTAATCACTGCGTTCTTGGTTCCACGATTGCTCCGCCTAAAGATCGTTGCGCTCTTCAATCTAAGCCGCATAAGTATAATTCCTGAGGATCCTTGAATAATCAATTATATTTATTACTTTGAAGTTACTAACAATTTATTTCATGATGTAGAGCTTTAAGTAATAATCGTGCCTTTGTACATTCTAATCCCTTTTCTATACTTTATTTTATATTCATATTATTCTTGCCTTTCTATATTACATACTTGCCTGATCATTCTATGCCTATTTTATGATTGTCTTGTTTCAATGTTTTTGTCACCCTCATGTTATTTATTGCTAATCAAAGACCTAAAGAGCTGTTCTAACATTAATCAGATTAATTTGGACAGGTTCCCTGTAAATTGATTGCATAATAACTTGTCACTAAAAATTAGTCTTTTTATGTGTTTCCTGAACCTATCTAGACTAAATATTTTTAGGGTGTTTAAAATATTATATGATTATTCTCTGGCATAAAATCTGCAATGAATCGATATTTAGTAGAGGCCAACTCTGGGCGGATGTGGTTCATTATGACTATATTCGTACCTTCACCCCCGAACTCAATCTTTGGTTCTTTTTTACCATCTATGGAGTCAAGACGGGGAAATCTACATTGGATAATTTGTCCCTATGTTTTTCCCATATCCAATTAGGTTGATGATTCTTCCTAAAAAGAATTATTGGCGACTTCTTTCAATACAAAACAATTTTCAATAAAACCTTAACAGCGGGGTAGTCAAATCTAATACGTGCTCACACCGCGTAGGCGAAATAAAAACACGCCTACAATTTGGCGACTTCATTGGGGAGGATTTTAAAAAAATATTAATTATTTTTAAATGAGTGGGTGAAACTTGAAAAATACGATTCATTCTTATTTTTATGCCTTTGAATAATATACAGTTTTGCATATGCATGGCTATTGTTCAGCCACCATAAGGACAATCTACCTTGCCTCATTAGCACATGTTCTATGTGTGAGGTCACCCCCGGGGGTTTGCGCTTTGTCCTTTCAAAAAGCTTCCTGAGCGATGGTGTTGGATCTTAGTCATAAGCAAATCTACCCAACCATGGCATTGTTCTCTTGTTCCTGACTTGAGACTAGAGTGCGTCTTACACGTGGCCACCTTTTTAAGCAGGGGTACGAAGCGTGGGATCAATCTCTTAGTCATGGACCCTTTTCAGACTGAACCTAAACCTGACCAATAGTTTCAAACATAGAACTGGACTTTAGGTTGAGAACTTTTGCATCCATGTTACCTGACATTTATGTGTGATTGCAATTTTTGCCTGCTAATATGCTTTACGCTCGAAATTATTGCAAATCGCGTCTAAAACAAATCGTTGTTTTCGCCCGAACCTTCGTCAATTTACCAATACGCGTGCCGCAGAGCATTGCGCCAAATCTATTAAGTTGCGCTTGGCGCAATGCACCTGCGCTAGTCGCATAGGCTGTGCGCCGCGCGCACCAGTTGCGTGGCACACATCCTATTCGTCCCATGCTTATTGGTCTTTTGACTTTGTTCGAGTCTAAGATAACAAGTTTGCATCGTATCATATTAAAAAAAATCAATCTTTTCATGCAAGGTCAAGTCCGTCTACAAAAAATGCATCTAAAGGGTCATTGTAGAGTTAGAGTTGTCATGCATGTCTACCTCTTCCCATTTCCTCCCTGCTGTTCAACAAATTTTTCCTGTCAATCTTACCTTACCATATTCATCAATTTCAAAACATACATCTTTTCAAAATCAATCCTACACCCATGTCTATTCTACCTTTTTCAAAAAGAATTTAATAATCATCATCATACCACGACATTTGCAAAAACATTTTTTTCAAAATTAATCCATCATCTTTTCCTAACGAAAGATAAAACAAGGGGTGCCTTTCAAAAAATGAATTTCGAAAATTCTAAGCCCAATCCAAACACCTTCATCGAATCCAATCCAATCAATCTGATTCACTTGCATTCATCTAGGCCCATGTGCATTAGAGTCCATTTTGCATTCATATATGGTCCATCTAATTCGAGTCCATGTATTCATTAGAGTCCATCTTAGGCCCATATGAGTCTAGTTCAAGTCAAGCCCAATCCAAGTCTAATCCCAGTCCAAGTCTAGTCTATCTCCACTGTCAAACCCATATGCATCTCCAAGTCTATAGCAAACCTATATGTTAATCTAATCCAAACTTAGGTCCATTTAGGCCCAATTCATATCCTCGGTCTAGTTTGCATCTCCATGTAGGCCCTAGTCAAGTCCAATTCCTTCAGAAGTTCATAATAGCCCAAATTCCTCTAAAGTCCAGCCTGCTTGCTCCCTCGAAGTTCAAGGTCTAAGAATTCCTTAAGTCTATAGGCATTGTTGTGTCTAGCCTGCTTGCTCACCTGTAAGTTCAAGGTCTAGCATTCCCAAAGTTCATAGGCAATCTTTGTGTCTAGCCTGCTTGCTCACCCGTAAGTTCAAGGTCTAGCATTCCTTAAGTCCATAGGCAATCTTTAAGTCTAGCCTGCTTAGTTTAATGTAAGTTTCGAAGTCTAGTTGTCTAGCCTGCTTGCTCACCCGTAAGTTCAATGTCTAGTTGCCTAGCCTGCTTGCCTTAAGTTAAGAGTTTGGTCTCTGTTATTGTCCAGCCTTCCTTAATGTCTAACCTACTTGCTCACCCATAAGTTCAAAGTCTAGCATTTCATAAGTCCATAGGCAATTATTGAGTCTAGCCCGCTTAGTCTAATGTAAGTTTCGAAATCTAGTTGTCTAGCCTGCTTGCTCACCCGTAAGTTCAAAGTCTAGTTGCCTAGCCTGCTTGCCTTAAGCTAAGAGTCTAGTCTCCCTTATTGTCCAGTCTTCCTTCAAGTCTAGCCTGCTTGCTCACCCGTAAGTTCAAAGTCTAGTCTCTCCTATCATCACCAAAACCCAATCCAGTCTGCTTGCATAGTCCAGTCCAGTCCATGTCTGCATTTGGATATAGTTAGGCCCATGGCTCCATCATGGTCAAGCCCATACTAAGTCCATGACCATACCCATTCCTAATCATTTCTCATTCCCATTTCCATTTCCATTCCTATTTTAAAATCATTTTCCACTTTCATTTCCCATTTCTATTCCCATTTTTATTCAATCAATTCCTGAGGATCACTGCGTTCTTGGTTCCACGATTGCTCCGCCTAAAGATCGTTGCGCTCTTCAATCTAGGCCGCATAGGTATAATTCTGAGGATCCTTGAATAATCAATTATATTTATTGCTTTGAAGTTACTAACAATTTATTTCATGATGTAGATCTTTAAGTAATTATCGTGCCTTTGTACATTCTAATCCCTTTTCTATACTTTATTTTATGTTCATATTATTCTTGCCTTTGTATATTACATACTTGCCTGATCATTCTATGCCTATTATATGATTGTCCTGTTTCAATGCTTTTATCACCCACATGTTATTTATTGCAAATCAAAGACCTAAAGAACTGTTCTAACATTAATCAGATTTAGGTTCCCTGTAAATTGATTGCATAATAACTTGTCACTAAAAAATAAGTCTTTTTATATGTTTCCTGAACCTATTTAGACTAAATATTTTTAATATTATATGATTATTCTCTGGCATAAAATCTGCAATGAATCGATATTTAGTAGAGGCCAACTCTGGGTGGATGTGGTTCATTATGACTATATTCATACTCTCACCCCCGAACTCAATCTTTGGTTCTTTTTTACCATCTATGGAGTCAAGACGGGGAAATCTACATTGGATAATTTGTCCCTATGTTTTTCCCATATCCAATTAGGTTTATGATTCTTCCTAAAAAGAATTGTTGGCGACTTCTTTCAATACAAAACAATTTTCAATAAAATCTTAACAGTAGGGTAGTCAAATCTTATACGCGCTCACACCGCGTAGGCAAAATAAAAACACGCCTACAATACCTAACTACCATTATGTTACTAGTATAAGGAGAGAGAAAGAAAAGAAAAAAAAAACAACAAAATGAAACCAAAGGAAAAGAAAAGAAAACAGGGGAGTTGTACTGCTTCCTAACTCCAAAACCCACGAGACCACCATTCCACCATCCCACCATCTTCTTCCTTGGTCAACTTCTTGCTTCAGCACCATTAAAAAGCTTCAAAATTTATTAAGCCATTGCCACACATCTTCACTCCTACATCCATCACCATTATCATTACTCGTCTTTTTGGGCAATTCGAAGAGGGAAAGAGGGATTTTTGTGGCTTGCGTTTTCGGGTCAAAGTTTGGGTCAAAGAAGGCAAAATTTTGGGTCTTTATTCTTTAGTCTACCTTCCAATTACTCCAATTTATCAAGTAAGATTTATTTCCATGTTTTAATTTCAATATGTGTTGCTTTTCGAATTGGGTTTTTTTTTCTGAAATTAGGGTTCTTGAGTAAGATCAAATTGGGAGGAATTTATGTCATATGAAATTTGTTTAATTGGCAATTGTATAATGTTTAATTCGAGTTGATTAACATGTTTTCGAGTTTAGATTTCAAAGTTTATTACTTTTAAAACTTATTCTGAATTATTATTATTCATACACTAGTGGAAAAAAACGGAAGGGCTGCGTTTTTGGCCAGCAGCCCTTTCCGTAGCAGCCCTTCTATATGTGAAGGGTTGCGGTCTAGACACAAAACCGCAGCCCTTCGTATTCGGAATTTTTTTAAAAAAAAAACAAAAATCTGCTAGCCCAGCCAGCCCAACACCCCCAGCCCCTGCACCCCCACCCCACCCCCCGCCCCGCACCCCCACCCCCACCCACCACCCCCCGCACCCCCGCACCCCCACCCCCAGCCCCACCCCCACTCCCCTGCGCCCCGCAACCCCCACCCCACCCCCACCCTCTCGCCATCCCCAACCCCCCGCTGCCCCCCTCCACCCACCGCTGCTAGCCACCCCAAAGACCCCACCAGCCCCCCTAGCCTAGCTCGAGCACCCTACCGGCCCCCTAGCCCGACCCGGCACCCCGGCCTTGCACCCCACCCCAGTGGCGGCCCCCCCGCCCAACACCTCCCTTCGACACAAAGAAAAAACCGATCGAATTTGCAATATATCACAAGTTTTTCAACGTAATAATTAACTTTTAATATATATATTTAATAATGTAAAAAGTGTACATAGAATTGATACCAACTAGTAGATCTAGCTAATTATATCGCGAAATCCACCAAAATGTATCATAAGCAATCATCACAAAGGTAGGTCGCCAACTTATCCCGAAATTCATGTATTTCCTCTATGGTGAAGGCCCTCAAACTTAGTGTGTTATTCATATAAACCTTGCAAAACAACCAAGGAATAAACACATAATATAAGAATTCAATCATTTACCGTAGTTAATAGTTCTAAAAAGGACATATACCTTCCCAAAATTCAATCAAAAACAAATGCAAGCCTAAAACTCTACACACTAGTTATATTATACCTCATATTATCATGTTCAAAAAGAAATTGGAGTTAAATGACTCGAGAAATAGGAATTGGACGCGAAAAGGCTAAAATAGGCCTAAAATCACATTTACATTCCCGAAATTCAACCACCAACAACAAATGCAAGCCTAAAATCTACACAATAGTTACATTATACCTCATATTATCATGTTCAAAAAGAATTTGGGGTTAAATGACTCGATAAGTACGAATTGGACACGAAAAGGCAAAAATAGGCCTAAAATGACCTTTTCGTTCCCAAAATTCAACCAACAACAAATGCAAGCCTAAAAATCTACATAATAGTTACATTATACCTCATATTATCATGTTCAAAAAGAATTTGGGGTTAAATGACTCGATAAGTACGAATTGGACGCGAAAAGGCAAAAATAGACCTAAAATGACCTTTTCGTTCCCAAAATTCAACCAACAACAAATTCTAGCCTAAAAATCTTCACACTAGTTATATTATACCTCGTATTATCATGTTGAAAAATAATTTGGAGTTAAGTTACTCAAAATCTAAGAATTGGAAGCGAAAAGGCTAAAATAGATCTAAAATGACATTTACGTTCCCGAAATTCAACCAACAACAAATGCAAGCCTAAAAATCTACATAATAGTTACATTATATCTCATATTATCATGTTCAAAAAGAATTTGGGGTTAAATGACTCGATAGGTATGAATTGGACACGAAAAGGCAAAAGTAGGCGTAAAATGACCTTTTCGTTCCCTAAATTCAACCAACAACAAATGCAAGCCTAAAAATGTACACACTAGTTATTATACCTCATATTTATATGAAATGTATCAAAGTACCATGTTTTAGGGTAGAATGGGGTCATTTTTTGCAAATATGCATGTGCTACTTTGGTTTCTAAACCAATTAATACCTATTACCAATCGATCTAATCTAAACTAACATATACTAATAAGTTACATACCTTTTGAAGATCATCGACATTAGTGCAATGGTTGACTATATCGAACATGTACCTCAGCACGTAATAGCCACATGCAAGTCCATCATCTTGTTGCGGACACTAAATGTTCACCAAAGCATACATGCATCCAATGACATTCATGCTAGATGTGTAGTATGTGGCGAAAAGTGTTTCTATGTAAGGACAAACAAATTAGTCATGTTACCTCGACTGATATCCAAGCAGGAGCTTTTGGTGCTCGAAGTCATGTTGCACTAATATGCTTCATCACACTACATCAATACATTATTATAAGATTAGATGTACTAACTGTTTATATATATAAAGATGATGAATAATGTGTAATATTAATAAGTGCGCATATATTTAGTTTCGATTAGGCTACCTATTTAACAATGATTTGATTAGTAAGGACCGTGGTGGTTGTCGACGCAAAGAATCAAAGTGGTAGACTTCGTTACGTGACAAACATATCGCAAGTAGTGTCCAATGAGCCCTACAACAAGAAAATATAGTTATTATTAATCATAGAACAGTTAATAGGTGAATTTATTTATCGAATAATAAAAGTAAAGCAGGTTTAACAAGCATACTGTTCAATATACGGGACAAGGATGATCTGATGATATCCTAAACGAGATGATGCTTTGAAACTCATATCGAGATACTCTTTCACTTCGGCTTTGTTTTTTAAGCAATTGTCATCTCGCATTATGTTTGGACATAACCAACCAAACATTGACTCACTTGATATTGCAATCAATTCATTGTATAATAACCTGAGAAATCATATTGATTAAAAGTAAACTTACTTATTATGGAAGTTGAATTGAAAACTACTTAAGGCATATGTATATGTATATTTAATTTATATACTTATGTATTACCTCATGAAAGTTTGTATCATGAAAACATTCAACTCTACCGCACATAAGAATTCTTTAATATCGAGCTTAGAAATGAATGTCGATGACTCCTCAAAGTAGTGGAATTGTTGCGCCCCCAAAGGAACCTCTATTGTACTATCATCGGGTAAATCGCTAGCGCACTCATGTAACTAATAGCATGGAATACTAAGGCCTCACACCACCTCTGGCTCGATAATAAGTGGATTCTTTGTCATAGAAACATTTCCCTTCACCACATTTCGTTCACCTTCATCACGTAAACTTGCCTTCTTATCAGGTGAACAGGCCTTCTTTGCCTTCCTGTCATGTGAGCCGGCCTTCCCCCAAACCTAGTAATTAGTTAAAAGTAAAGATATTACTGACTATCATAGGAGCTATAAAAGAAAACACGCATATATATATATGTATGTTAATCATTGTACCTCATCTGAAAACCGCACCAATGCACGCGGCCATAGAACATAACTGCCAAGGGCATCATTCAGTAAATGTAGACCAACTTCTGGCTTCGACAGCGGAAGAGGTAATTCTTAGAAACCAGACACAATTTCATTGAGGGTGACCACATAGTGATTAGCATCCACTAACTGGTTATGCAATCGTACTCGGTCACTAGGGGGTTGTGCATGGCCATAAGCTACCAGAATGAAACTATCATAACCATCTCCTCGAGCTAATAGTTCACATGGTGTCTCCTCCTTAAAAAAAACTCCATTTATCGTTAGTCTATGAAACAACATTATTATAGTAAGAATTCCATGCATTTAAGAACAATTGTTGTTTAACAAAGCAAAGGGATTAAGTGATTACCTTCAACTCGGGTACTACAGGTGGATCAGGTAAAGGTATCATCTGATCAATAGATGTTCGTGGATCACTGGTCGGCTGGCTAGGTGTAATATCACTACCCTTCTTCAATGCAGCAAAAGTCGGAGAATCCATTTGCTCCAAAATGGCATTGAAGTTATGTGTCATCTCCTCCCTGAGCTCCTCCCGAATAGCAGCTTTGATAGCCTCCACATCTACTGACGTTGCCGAATTCACACTACTTACACTTGATTTAGTCGTTGTAGTGTATTGATCACCATATACCTTTCTCAAACCGAGGCGGACACCTCCTACGCCCCTCACGCGTCCACTGTGGTCCTTTCCTAAAGTTCCGTGCAATGCATCAATGTGTCATTTAGGAGTGAACTCACCAGTTGCCTCTTTTTCCTTCAAGCCAATCTACATAAGGATAAGAGAGAAATGCTCGTGAACGCAAAAGTTATATTATACCTTATATAACCATATTCAAAAAGAAATTGTAGTTAAATGACTCAAAATCTAAGAATTGGATGCGAAATGGCCAAAATAGGCCTAAAATGACATTTACGTTCCCGAAATTCAACCAATAATAAATTCAAGGCTAAAAATCTACACACTACTTATATTATACCTTATATAACCATATTAAAAAAGAAATTGGAGTTAAATGACTCAAAATCTAAGAATTGGACGCGAAATGGCCAAAATAGGCCTAAAATGACATTTACGTTCCCGAAATTCAACCAATAATAAATTCAAGGCTAAAAATCTACACACTACTTATATTATACCTTACATAGTCATATTCAAAAATAAATTGAGGTTAAATGACGCACAATCTAAGAATTGGACGCGAAAAGGCGAAATTAGGCCTAAAATGACGTTTACGTTCCGAAAATTTAACAAACAACAAATGCAAGCCTAAAAATCTACACACTAGTTATATTATACCTCACATTATCATGTTCAAAAAGAATTTGGAGTTCAATGACTCGATAAGTACGAATTGGAAGCGAAAAGGCGAAAATACGCCAAAAATGACCTTTTTGTTCCCGAAATTCAATATAATTTGAACTTGGGGACATGATTATTGTAAATATTTACATTGTACCCCATATTATCATATTCAACACACAAAATTGTGGTTACATGACTTGGAATACAAGAAAATGACATTTTTTTGTACTTACAATGGCGTTGGCTATCTGTTCTGTACCGGGATCAGGCAAGACTCTTTTTCCCTTTGCATCAACCCCATGCATCGAACACCACCAATCGCATCAAATACTAACACTCCTTCATTCCACATCTTTTGTAAATCTTCAACAAGCGGTTGGAGGTATACATATATGTCATTTCCAGGTTGTTTGGGCCCCGATATAAGAAGCGACAGCATGATGTACTTACGTTTCATGCACAACCAAGGAGGCAAGTTATAAACCACTAAAACTACTGGCCATGTACTATGCTGCGAACTAAGATTGCCAAAAGGGTTCATGCCATCCGTACCTAATCCAAGCCTCAGATTCCTATCCTCATTACCAAATGCCTTATGCACCCTGTTGATACTTTTCCACTCAGGCGAATCAGCCGGATGCTTGAGCAGACCGTCTTTCTTCCTACGATCTGCATGCCACCTCAAATTCTTCGCATCTTCTTTAATTGAGAACATGCGCTTAAATCTAGGTATTATGGGTAGATACCACAACACCTTAGCTGGTGGTCCTTCACTACCTCCAGCTCCTTCACGCTTGTACCTCGACAATCCACAACGTGGACACTCATGTAAATGCTCATACTCATTACGATAAAGCACACAATCGTTAGGACAAGCATGTATCCGCTCGTACTCTAAACCGAAAGGACACATCAATTTCTTCGCATAATAGTACGACTTTGGCAGTTCATTTCCATCAGGGAGCATATCAGCTAAAACTTCCAACAACGATGTGAAACTAGAGTCCGTTCAACCAGCTTTCGACTTAATGTTGAACAGTGTTATAACGGCGGAAAGTTTGGTGTACTTTGTACAACCTGGATACAACGACTTTTCAGCAGCCTCAGACATAGACTCAAAAATACGAGGTCGTTTACACGACTGATCTTCAACCTCGTGTATCATCTCGTCTACCCGATCCCTATCATCATCTGCAAACTCATCATCCCAATTCTCATCCCCGAACTCATCATCCCAATTCTCTAAATCCTTCTTTTCTTCACATACATCGTTCATTACTCTAGAGCTTCCTATATACTTCCCCTGCTCACCATGTGAAACCCATACGTGGTATTGAGGCCTAAACCCACGGCGAAAGACATGCTCCCTAAGCAAATGTATACTACTAACCTTGCTCACAAGAGGATGCTTGATATTGTAATGCAGATGTACAGAATTCCGAGACCCCATTCACAAACTCAATCGATTCACGACTACCATACATCCAAGTATGATCCATCTCATTCAAGAAGACCTCTAATAATTAAACACAACCAATAATTATAATGCATCAATCATTATTTAAGTACATACACTCACATATTCAAATCACACACGTATAGAGCAAGCTAAGATAGTGACATTTCAAATGTATGCATGCAGCCGAAGGTCCTTCTCACTCCAACCTAACCCATCCTTGGACGTCTAATCTCACTAGTGAATATATGCCAACTATTCAATCCTAAGGAAAATCCGGCAGCATTTCCCTACAGTTCTCCAAGTACACAATGTAGATAATTGCTTATCTACATATGTACCCAGAGAACAATGTAGAGAAACGATAAGCCAAGACTTTCCTCAGAATTGAAAAGAAGACACACATTCACCACCTAAGTGAGATCAAACGTCCAAGAATAGTCCCAAACCGGAGACTATTCAAGACTTACTCCTATTGAGTAAGTCTTGAACGGGTATCTAGGCATATGATTATGATTCAAACAACTTGTAGATTTCATAGCTAAATTACATTGTGTTTTCATGCAATCTCATATCAAGAAATATACATTATCATATATCTTACTCAAATTAGAACACATGCATGTCTATATGCCCTCCCCCACCCCCTGCCCAGCCTCCCCACCCCTACCCCCTACCCACCATCCCCACCCTCCCGGCCCACCCTCCGCCCAGCCTCCCCAACCCTCCCAACCCTCCCCACCCTCCCCCACCCTCCCCACCCCCCCCCCCCGCCCAGCCTCCCCAACCTCCCCCACCCCCCCTCCCCAACCCTCCCCCACCCCCTCGCCCTCCCCCCCCCCCCCTACCCACCCCCCAGCCCCCCCCCCCTCGCCCCCTCCCACACCCCTACCCACCCCCTACCCACCCTCCCCCCGCCCCTCCCCCACCCCCTACAATCACTGTTTCAGCAATGAAATAGAAGAAATTAAATTAAACAAATTAATTAGAAGAAATTAACAAATTATGCAATGAAATTAACAAATTAATTCAGAAATAAAAAAAGGAGAGAGAGTGAGAGAGGGGAATTACCGGAAGAGAGTGAGAGAGTCGAATGCAGTGGAGGAGAGAATGTCGTGGTGGTGGTGGCGATGCAAGGTGGTGCAGCTGCGTGGTGGGTGGTGCGCAAACCCACTCGAATGGATGTCGTGGTGGTGCGCAAACAATGCTGGTGGTGCGCAAACTTGTCAATGCCGTGGCTCCGACGTTAGGGCTCTGGTGATGGTGCTCCGGCGTTAGGGCTCCGGTGATGGTGCTCCGGCGTTAGGGTTAGCTGTGCGAGTGAGTGAGAGTGAGGGGTTTTGTTTCGCTCGTCAAATTTTTCTAAGGGAGGGAAATTTGGGATGTCTACTGTGTGTATATGTTATGTGCGCAAACTGAAATGTGGGATGGGATGTGAAGGACTGCGTTTTTTAGGCTAACCGCAACACTTCACTAATAGGGTTGCGGTTAGCCTAAAAACCGCAGCCCTTCATACAGTACGAAGGGCTGCGTTTTCTAGTTAACCGCAGCCCTTCACTAAAAGGGCTGCGGTTTCCTTGAAAACCGTAGCCCTTCATACACGAAGGGCTGCGTTTTACAAAAAACGCAGCCCTTCCAGCACAGCCCTTCCTTTTTTTCCCCTAGTGATATATTATAGTTGTTTGATAAATAAAAGATGCATCTTTTAAAATTTGCTCAGAATTCTGATTAGGATTGATAGTTACTTTCTTGGTTTGATTAGGCAAGGTATTGATAATTAGTTTCCTGGTTTGGTTATTAGGCAAAGTATATGATGAGTTCATGTTTATGGTATGAGTTTGGTGTTTGAGTCGAACGTAAAGGTTTTGTTTAAGAGTGTATTGCTCCTGTTGGAGAATTGTTAGTGCAAATTGTGGTTGTTGTTGGTGTAGTTTGTTGTTGTTGTTAATAATGTAAGATGGATAATAAGGTTTTCATATAGTTAGTAGTGTTTATAGTTTGACTTTTGTTGACCAGTTTGACTTTTGTTGACTTATGTTGACTTTTTTGTTCTTTTTACGTTGAGTCGTTTTCAAAACTAGTTAAAGCTCATTAACTAGGTTCGGTTATTTGTATGTGAATTATGTGAAGTCTAGTCAAGTGACTTATACTATACTATTATTATATTGTAGATTGCGGGTTCGTAGAGGAACCTTTTTGACTTGAGATTGAGATTCATTGACTGTGGTTGCTGATAAGGTAAGATTTCTTTCTATGCTTGTACAGATGAGTTCGGAAATTATTTATGTTGTTTTGGAAATACCTTTTGAAATTGAGATTGTTTTTATAACGTTATATATTGAAACTCAGATTTTGTTTCTCGATATTTATAGTGAAAGAGTTTAAAGAAGTTTATGAGATTTATATTAAAAGGAGGAAGTTCCTCATTGTTACCAAGTTTAATTAAATTGTGGGGTTGCCGGTAAGCGGCATTCCTCGAGTATGGAAGTATGTTGAGTTAACAGTGTCTCAATAATTTATTAAGTAGTTGGGAGTATATTGATCAATACTCTTGTCGTTCGTCTTCCTTCTTGGTACGTTATCAAGTTAGGGGTATGCATACTAGGGACTTTGGTGTTTACCTTATCTAGTGAGCCTATCTAGCTCATTGGATATTTTTTACTTCCTACTCACATATTTCAAAGGAGTTATATTTAAGTGATTTACAGAATGGTTCAGAAAGAAAGAAAGATTGAATTTGAGGTTGTTGGAAAATTAATATATTGTATATATAAGCTGTACATCTTTTAAATGAATTTGTAAGATATTCCTATATGTCTTGCTTGCACATTGAATAGTTTTGTTTTAGTACAGTATTAAATCTTGCTCAGCCTTTGGCTGATATTACATTGTTTAATGTGCAGGAATGTGAAGATAGTTAGCTTCCGATTGGGTTAAAGAGTGCGTTGGATCTCTTTTGATTTAATTAGGACTTTAATAAGACTTCCGCTGTTATTTATATGTTTTAGAACTTATATTGGTTTGTAATAATTATTTACATTCTGTTTAGGTGGTCTGTAATAATTAGTTAAAACTTATTGTTTATTATTTTTAGTTAGAACCATAAGCCTTGCGGTTTTTATTATTAATTATCGCGGCGTAGCACCTTTGGATTTCCGAGTTTATTTATTATAATATGTTTTTTGAAGTATCGGAATTTCAAGGTTGTTACAAAGTCGGTCATGGAGTTCACAATCAAGACCCCTCTCAAACTTATTCATTCTTAACTCCTCAGTTGCTACTAGTGTGGTGCAAATCGAGACAATTCCATAAACTTTGCTGCATATTCCATAACACACATATTACCTTGCTCTAATTGATTAAATTCTTCATCTCGTTTTTTTTTTTTTCAGGGCTCATGGGTAAAATTTTGCTCTCATAAGGTCTTTCAGCTGAGTTCATCCAAAATCTTCATTATTTTTCCTTTCCTTCACAGTTTCCCACCAAAGATCTGCTTGTCCAACTAAATAATAAACGCCAAATCCTACTTTCCACTACTGAGGACAATTTATGGCATCAACCAGCTTATCCATACTTTTTACCCAAACCTCAAACTCTACAAGGTTAGACTTCCATCATAGGTCTTAGGATTATAACTATTCATCATTCTATAATACTTTGCACTTTCTTATTCCTCATGTTTAATGTTGCTTTTAAGCATTTTAAATAAAAGTGACGTGACTTCCCTAACATTTCCCTCTCCATTGTCATGTTTTAAGACTGGTTGATTCTCTTGTGTAGATTGGTTATTTGAGGATTCTATTGTCCTAAATATATAAAAGATTAAAGTTAAAATTGAATTGTAGCTGGGTTATTATAACATTTGTGAAATGAATAGGGTCATGATAAACAAACACAAACGCACCTAATTCTATATATCCAAACCATTCGATAGGGTGAAAACAATAAAACATGCACCCTACATCCCCTTTAGCGAGTGTGAACATGTAATACAGACAAAACGGTTCACACCTAACATACAAATAAGTCTTTTCAACCTGGTATCCTACTAGTCGGTACCATCTTCATTTGATGCTCCTTGGTCATTATTCAGATTGATGCTTGTAGATGACTCAGATACGAACATAGTATGATCTCTTTCAAAAGCCAATAACTCTCCAGCTAGCTCGTTAAAGGTTGGAGTCCACTGTGGTTTGGCTAGTCCAACACGTAAGTACTTTTCCCGATTGGGCACTCCGTTCACCAGTAAGTCACTATATATTTTTTAAATATCCCATGGGGTAATCATAGGAAGTTTATGGACAAAGTTAAATAGGGTATGTTCATTCCATATTCAGGATATTGTGCATTAAACTCATCAACAGATCTTGCTTGGCGTTTGATATGATCACAACACTATAGTTAGGATCCATAGCTAGTGCATGTGGACTTATTAGCCCTGTCATTCTAAGATGATAAAGACACACAATAAATAGCATGCAATGACATTAACAAGCAATAAACTCTAAATACCCCAACCCTTTTTCTCAAATAAGTTACTAATGCAATTATTAATATTAATTACATTTACTTTTATTTATAATATTATATTATTTTAAAAAGTGGCTATGATACCAAACTGTAACGCCCCGTATTTTAAGTAATTTTAATAATAAAGTTATATACCAGTACCGGGATCAAACCAAATTATTGCATCTTATTTATTCTAGTACGGTATTTTAGAGTTTATAGGACATTACTGTCGTACTCCTAATAATACAAATACTAGGCGAAGCTGAAATAAAACATGCTAATAACATTATAAAATATGAGATAACAACATATTAGTAATATTATTCCTAATATTTTATATTCCTCACTCTAGCCCATTTTCGTCACTTGCACCTGAAAACAAATCATTTTATAAAGGTCAACCCAAAAGGATCCTATACATTCCTAATACCATGTAAAAACACTTTGCAGATAATTATACAAAAGAATCAATTATGATTGGACAAAAATCACTTGTTGTAGCTTATCTTGACAAATTCAGTGTGCACACCCCTACATTGACGTAAGTCACTCCGGATAATAACATTTTCAGGCTTTTACCCCTCCTGACAAATCCGTGTGCACACCCCTATATTGACGTACGTCACTCTGTATAATATATATATATATATATATAACTCTTTTCTCCGGTGCAAACCCTCCATCATAATTTTAGCATAATGACAACTTTATATAACCTCATGATTAGCGCATATGACAATTGTAGGCGTGGATTTTTAATTCCATTAATGCCTACACGCGGTGTGAGCGCGTTTATTTGACCACCCCATTGTTAAGGTTTTATTAAAAAATATGTTTTGAAGTCGCCAACAATTCTTTAAAGGAAGAATCATAAACCTAATTGGACATTGAAACGGAAGGGACATCTTAGGGACTTATCCAATGTAGATTTCCCCATCATGACTCCATATATGGTCAGGAACCAAAAAGTGAGTTCGGGGGTGAGGGTACAATATAGTCAGGAACTATATTGCCCATTGTTGGCCTTTACTAAATACCGATTCATTACAGACTTTATGCAAAAGAATAATCAAATAACATTTTAAAGCACCCTAAAAATAATTAATCTAGAGCGGTTAAGGAAACACACAAAAAGACTAATTATTTAGTGACAAGTTATTAAGCAATCATATTACAAGGTTCCTAACAGGTTGTCCAATTTATCTGAATTAATTAGAACAGTTCTTTAGGTTTTGTTTAGCAATAATAACATGTGGGTGATAAAATCATGCATATGACAAATAAAGACCGTCAGGAATATTATATACAAGAATAATAATAAAAAATAGGAATATAAATTATTGCAGGGAGTTAGTATAATATGTACAATACTTACAATATCAGGAATATATTAATAACCTACATCATGAATAGAAGGTTAGTAACTTCAAGAAAATAATAAAAATAAATAAATAAAGCAAATAAAGTTTGTTAATTTAGTTGACCCTCAGAAAGTATACCACCGTCCGAGGTCTTGATTTGTACGGATCTTGGAAAATTGAATGTTGTTCGAGTCATAGAAAAATTGTTGTTTGAATTAAATTGATTGGTATTGCGTTATGTGTATTTATAGGCGTATGATGTAATAGGTGCCAAGAATCAATCTTTACGATAGATGGTGATTAAATAACTTGGGAATTTTTTTTTTTAAAAAAAAAAAAAAAAAACCCTAGCCGCTATCCCCTCCTCTCCTCTCTCTCTTCTCTTTTCACAGAAAATCCTCTAGAGGGGCTACCATGGATGTTTTCGTCCATGGTAAGCCCCTCTTTCTCCCCTTTTTTGCAGTTTCTAGTTTATTTTCTTGCTTTTTTCGTTTTTTTGCAGTTTTTAATAAGTCACATCTGTGTGATGGCTTTAATCTCCTTTATGGTTTTTGTAGTCACCCCCTATTAGTTTGGTTTCTTTGTGTGTTAGCGGGGTTTGGACCCTGGCTCCAGTTAAAGGTTGATTTGTTGATAGGATTTTGTGCAGGATTGCAACGGCGGTCAGTACTTCGCGTACAATCGGTTGAATCAACTCTAGTTCTACATCAAAACTATATCAGATCGTTAGACCCCCTCGTAGAAGGCTGCATCAGACAGCGATGTGAAAGAGGGTATATAGAATGGTTATTTCTGCTCAATGATCGTGGTTTTGCCATATTAGAATTAAGTTTCTTTCAATTTGATGTGTATTTTTCAGTTTCTGACTTCTATTGTAGGTGTCATATGACTTTATATTAATGAATGAATTTTCACTTAAAAAAAATAACTTAAGAATTTAGGTGCTGTAAGATAGTTAGGCGAGAGAAGTAGGATGAGAATTGAGGCAAAGGGTTGACTTGGTGATGTTGCGATGAAGGTTAGCAGGTGTCAGGTGATGACTGACTATGAAGATTAAGTGATGCAGAATAGAAAAAGGTGATGATACAACGATCAGATGGTGTAGGATGGGTGAAGATGATGATTTTGTGGTGATAGACATGTGATGATGATGGTGATCGTGGGTTCTTGTTTTGTTTGGAGGTGAATTGGTATATTTGCAGTGAGTTGTGCCGTGAATATTGAGAGTGAGTCGTGGGTTTATGTAGGTGAGTGTTCTTTGCACTATTTGTGAGATTAGTATATTATATAGTGTAGGTAGGTAGTTGTATTGTAATAGGTTTCCGAAAGTTAGTAGATCTCTAAAAGATTTTTATTAAAAAAGATTTTAGAAAAGAATTAGTAAGAGATATTTAAAAACAATTTGGGAAAATATTATTTTTGTAAAAGATATTTTTATTAATAAAACCAATCAATATAATTAATTAATTCTATTAATTAAATAGGGCTTAGAAAATGGGTTTTATAAAATTGGGCTTTCATAAAAACTATTTCTTAAAAGATTTTCAAATATGGGCCTTTAAAAAGTTATTTAAAAACGTTTTAGAAAATGGGCTTATTAAACTAGTTATAAAAAAGGTTTTCGGAAATGAGTTAATAAAATGGGTTAGAAAATGAATTTGGGCTTAAAATATTTTATTTAGACTCGTTCTTTATTCTTTCCTCGATCTGGACCAATTGGAGCAGGGTATTAGTCATTATAGGGTACTAAATGGGGAGACACGATTATGTGTCTACAGAAGCTCCCACTTTGACTGAGGTTTGGAAAATCGAAAGTCAAAGTTTACGTGTCGGGACGGAGAATGACTCTGGATGCTCTGCAATCCAAAATCACTCTTTTACGCCAGTACCTGCAAAACAAGCAAAAGTTTCAGGAACAGACATATATGAAACAAATTTGCAAAAATGAAATGATATAGGTAAAGAGAAGTCATGAGCTATTATGGTCCGGCTGATGTCGGGATAGAGCTATTATGGTCCGGCTCACGACGGGATAGAGCTATTAATGGTCCGGCTCATGACGGGATTGAGTTATTAATGGTCCGGCTCATGACGAGATAGAGCTATTAATGGTCCGTCTCATGACGGGATAGAGCTATTAATGGTCCGGCTCATGACGAGATAAAGCTATTAATGGTCCGGCTCACGACGGGATAGAGCTATTATGGTCCGGCTCAAGGGTAATGATGATGGTCCGCAGATCTAACGGTGTGTTTACCGCTGTCAATACTCATGAGTACTTGTTGTCTCTCGAGCAAGATTTGTGTACATTATAGTATGTTGGAAGAATGGCAAAATTGTATTTTTGTTGACTTTTGAAAGTTCGTTGGTTTATCGCGCGCGATGTTGTAATGAACATTTGAATTCATTTGGAATTAAACGTGTGGGTTCCACTTGGCTACGAAGCCCCCAAGCGTGTTGTACCGGACTGTGCGCCAGACGCACGGGCCTGCGCTTGGCGTGGTGTACTGCGCTGGACGCAGTGCGATGTCATAATGAACATTTGAATTAATAAGAAGTTGAGCGTGTGGGCCCCACTTGGCAAAGAAGCCCCCAAGCGCGCTGTACAGGGTTGTGCGCCAGACGCACTGGTCTGCGCTTGGCGTGGTATGCTGCGCTGGACGCAGTTTGCTGCATGAGATGTCGTAATGAACATTTGAATTCATAAGGAGTTTAGCATGTGGGCTCCACTTGGCTAAGAAGCCCTCAAGTGCGCTGTATAGGGGTGTGCGCCAGACGCAGAGGCCTGCGCTTGGCGTGGGATGCTGCGCTGGACGCAGTCTGCTGCGTGTGGCACATCGTTGTCGGTGAGCTGGACGCACCATGTATAGAGTGCTTGTCTTCTGTTGTCAATTTGTAGTGGTTCGCAGACCTTGGCAGAATATAACTCGTATAGAGTCGCTTAATGTTGGGTACCTGTGAATACAAATAACACACAGATATACAGACAAACAACTAGGGGACATGCATGTGTCCCGTGATGTGGATGCTAGTGTATGAATAGGAAAATACTTGACCTACGAAGAGTGACTTCTAATACTCTAGACTTAAAGGTGCTATCGTGTGTGCATACATGTGTGTGTGTGCGTGACTCGATGATTGATGCTAGAATCCTGTGGCTAAGGATGAAGAATGCAATGCTTGACACAATGCTTGGATGACGCAGATATGTAATGCAAATGTAGAATTATGACACTAATGCAGAGATATGCCACTAATGCAGATGATATGATTTGATGCTAATGCAGATGGTATAACACTAATGCAGATGGTATAACACTAATGCAGATGATGTGATGTAATGCTTTAATCGTTCCATTAGAGCTCAAATTTTCGCTTAGAAAACTGTCTTTGAAAGAGGAGAAATAGGAAGCCCCCAAGGATGATCCACGTAGGTTATGTGAGCCCATAAAACAGTTAGGATCTCGTATGGGTCCGGAGCCCACAATCTTTTGTATCGACTCGTAATGAAGCCCTTATCAGGGTACACATGGAGCCCAAGGATAATCTATTCAGTTGATAGACTATGTTGGATTTGATATATGTTATAGAACGAGCTTTTGTAGCGCTTGAGTTTTGTAAGCCAAGGGCCTAAGTGAGCCCATAAATAGATGCGATGTTGTATCCGTGTGGGTTTTAAAACCCAAGACGTCATGTATGGACTCGTAATGAAGTCCCTATATCAATAGGCTTGGACTTGGAGCCTATAATTTTTTGGGTGAACCAGTGATGAATCCCCCAGTAAGATGGAGTTTATGAAGTACTCAGCTTGATTGCTTGATTTTGAAGATATCTCGTCACGCTTAGTGGAAGTTTCGACCAAAGATTCCATATAGGGTTCCTAAGGTGAAAAAGACAAGAAAGGTCAAAGAAAGAAACACTCAAAGATGAAGCACGGTCATAGCGCTGAGTGTTGAAAGGTTATGCTAAGGTTGGCTTAGAAGCGATAATGTAGCTTAGAAAAAGGAAGTGATTAGAATAAGAAAAGGCAGAGTCATAATGAACCGACTCATGCAATGATGTAGGCTGATGATGCAGGTTCAAATCCCAATCTAGTTCTAAGGGTAGGGGATGAGCATTGAAAACTCATGATTTGGGAGATCGCGCTTTTCTCATGGGCCTAGGTGAGCCTTAAAAATATGTTGTGAATTAAAATGGTGGGGCCTCAAAAGAGGTTGCCTACATATCCATGATGGAATTAGGCCATTCGTAGCTCTTAACATTTTAATTGGTGGCCGAGCATTTTGCTTTGGAGCCATTTGCAATGAATTAGGCATTGATTTGGAAGAGGCCTTTGGCAAGGGTGGATAATGACGTAGGTTTGGCTTGTTTTAAATCGGTCGGACCTCAGGGTGAGGTTTCCTACGTATCTTTAGCAGAATCAGACCATTCGTAATTCAGGCTGATGAATGAGAAGGTGCCTTGACTTTTGCCTAAGTCGTCCTTATGGGTTTTCGACCTAGCGGGCTTTGGTTTGTCTTTTATGGCTTATTGGGATGCGATATGCATGGTCATGGATTATTTATGAAAAGGTTTATCACAGAGATTTGAAGTTGGAGGTTTATAATAGAAGGTTGAAGGTAAAAGAAAGTACAGTTATTGATGGGCTTATCTTCTTCTTTTTTTATTCGATATTTTTGCACTTCTTTTTTTTTTAATTTTTTGTCTTGGTGCTCTTTTTTTTACTTGCCCTTTATATTGAATTTGTTGTCAATGTAATTCCCATGAGGTAGATTAAAGGGGGAGGGATGTTATGTATTTAGGTTGAAATGGAGGAATAGTTTTACTGAAGGGAAGGCATGCTTCTTTTATATATGCCAATTGTTCATTGCCTTTATTAGAATAGTCATGAGAATTAGAAATTCATTTATTTTAAGGCGACAATCGTGATTTCCATTGATGCTCATTAGTGCAAGGTTAGAGAAAAATAGATACTCATTTATTGATTGAAAATTATGAGTACATGCAATGAAAGGGAAATCCTATATTAGACTAGGCGAATAAGAGTAATGAAACAGAAAATGAAATCCTAAGTCGGGACTCCTACGTCGCGTGACGATACAACTTCGTTGCTTCGATCTTCATGAGTTCTCTTTCTAAATGAAAAGAGAAGAAGTGTATTATTTTTTTTCGCATTGGTTGGACCTAAACGAGTCCAAACGCCTTAATGAGCGATTAAGCCTATATGTCTATTTCTATGACATTGAGGTCATTGTCTTCTGCATTTTTCAGCAAATCATTCTCAATCTTGATACCTACATCATACACTCTTGCGAAGCTATCAAGGCCCAAGTATTTGAGGTGGTTTTTGTATTTAGGGAGGATGTTAGAAACGAATATTCGTACCAAGTCTTTTTCTGCAGGCCTTGATACCATGTGGGCTTATTTCTCTCTCCACTTATTCAGATAAGTGGTAAAACCCTTATTTTCACCTTGTTTAAGAACCTCGAGTTCTCTAAGGGAGGTTTGCATTTGTGCGTTCGGTCCATATTGTTTCATGAAAGCAATAGTGATGTCTTCCCAAGTTTCAGTTTGCTTGGGGTCTAGGATATATCACCAATTCTGACAGATTGGGTCCAACGACATCGGGAATACCATTGGATAAAGTTCAGGGTCAACCGATTTGATGATCATAGTTGCACAGAAGTTCCTTAAATGATACTTTGGATTATCAGTTGGTTTAAATTTAGGGATGTCAGTCGTAGAGAACTCTTCAGGAAGGTTCCCTTTCAGTTTGGTGTTATCAATGGGCTCAAAATAGGAATTTGCATTGGTTACCCTATGAACAACACTCTCCATTGTCTTGTTGAATCCAGGAGACTCACCAGACTCGATCTTATCAAGCCTTATAGATATTTCTTCCATCATGCTGGACAGCTTGGCTAAAGCTATAGCCATTTCAGCAAGTTGTTGCTCGTTATTCGATGGACTACCCATTTCAATGTCGCTTGATTTGATCTACATAGATCATCGAAGGAGATTTAGAGATAGAATGATGATGAGGAGAGAGAGAAATGGAATGAAAGAATGTATGTTTGTTTAAAAGTTAAGCTCCTAGGAACAAATCTGAATATCCAAAATGCATGATGATTTTTTTTTAGATGCACCTAGACCTAATGCGTGTATGCATGACTCTTTTGGATGCACCTAGACCTAATGTATGTATGCATGACCCAATCTATGTGTTCGAACCTGTAAAGGCTGCCTACATATCTTAAAAGAGGGAATCAGATCGCTTGTAGTTCAGGACCTACTAAATGCGAAATGCATGAAATGAAATGGAGAGTATGAATGCAATGAGGCTCCTAAATGCCTAATAACTCTAGTTATGCATGAAGTGTATGAATGATGGATTATGCAATGCAAATGAATTCTAATGTGAATGCAGTCCTAGACTTGACAGGCTTCTAATGATGTTAGAATTCTAGATTTGAAGAACTTTCAAAGAGGCTAGACTCCTAATATGCATGAAACTCTAGTGGACCTAGACTCCTAAAATGAATGGAATTCAAACAGTTTTAGACTCCTAATATGGGCGGAACTCTAATGGATACCAAACTCCTAAGACGAACAAATTCTAATGGATTTAGACTCCTAAGATGGACATAATCCTAATGGTTTTAGAGTCCTATTATGCATGGACCTTCTATGGATTATACACTTCTAAGATGGAAAGACTTCTAACGACCCTAAACTTTTTAGATGGGTGAGCCTATACAGGGTTAAGACTCCTATCATGGATGGAGTTAGATAAGGTGAATAACTCTAAATGGAATGAAACTGGATGAATCTAGACATTTGGGTCAAACGGACTTCTAGTGCAGTTAGAATTCCTAGGTGGACGAAACTTTTACAACAAGATGGACACTAAAAGGAATCCTAGATGAAGTACATAAAAGATGGATGATATACATGAAAGGGTGAATTTTTGAAAAAGATATGGGATAAGAGATGGGATGAAATTTTGAAAAAGATAGGAGAATAATTTTCGAAAAAGATAGGTGATATAATTTTAACAAATTGGAGATGGATTTAAAAAAAGAATATGAGACTTTTTTTTTTTTTGAAAAAGGATAGGAGATATAGTTTGGTAAAAGGTGGGGATAGAATTTTCAAAATAGATAGGGGATTAGAGATTGAAATATTTTTGAGATGGATTTTTTTTTTAACAAAAAAGATGGAGATATTTTGTTTGTGAAAAATGGATTAGAGGAAAAAGAAAGGATGCAGGTACATCAAACATAAATCAGGCGCGGCATGCAGGTAAGAAGCAAAGCAATCAAACAATTGAATGCGTCGATCGTGGGTTGATGCGAGGGACGCCAGGATGATGAACGAAACGCAAGGCAGGCAGTGCGTAAGACGCACTTGTGTGCGCTGGACGCTGGAATAAAGTGTAACACGCATATTAGCTGCGCTGGACGCACGGAAGCGCGCTGCACGCATACTACGACGCGATACGCATTCAAAAATTTATTTCTTCACTTTTTTTTCTTCGCGTAAATTCGTTCGATTGTTTTGACTCGGAAATCAATAATACGAAACAATTAATGGCACGCACACACAAATATGCACAAGTAGTGTAATGATATGCAAAGTTCTCAACCTAATGACCAGTTCTACGTTTCGACTATGGTCAGGTTTAGGTTAAGGCTGAAAAGGGTCCATGACTAAGAAATTGATCCCACACTTCGTACCCCTGCTTAAAGAGGTGGCCACGTGTAAGACACACTCCAGTTCTCAAGTCGGGAACAAGAGAACAATGCCATGGTTGGGTAGATTTGCTTATGATTAAGATCCAACACTATCGCTCATGAAGCTTTTTGGAAGGACAAAGCGCAAACCCCCCAGGGTGACCTCACACATAGAACATGTGTTAACGAGGCAAGGTAGATTGTCCTTATGATGGCTAAACAATGCGTGGATTTTTAATTCCTTTAATGCCTACACGCGGTGTGGGCACGTTTATTTGACCACCCTATTGTTAAGGTTTTATTAAAAAATATGTTTTGAAGTCGCCAACAATTCTTTAGAGGAAGAATCATAAACCTAATTGGACATTGAAACGGAAGGGACATCTTAGGGACTTATCCAATGTAGATTTCCCCATCATGACTCCATGGATGGTCAGGAACCAAAAAGTGAGTTCGGGGGTGAGGGTACAATATAGTCAGGAACTATATTGCCCATTGCTGGCCTTTACTAAATACTGATTCATTACAGACTTTATGCAAAAGAATAATCAAATAACATTTTAAAGCACCCTAAAAATAATTAATCTAGATCGGTTCAGGAAACACACAAAAAGACTAATTATTTAGTGACAAGTTATTAAGCAATCATATTACAAGGTTCCAAACAGGTTGTCCAATTTATCTGAATTAATTAGAACAGTTCTTTAGGTCTTGTTTAGCAATAATAACATGTGGGTGATAAAATCATACATAGGACAAATAAAGACCATCAGGAATATTATATACAAGAATAATACTCCCTCTGTCTCAGAATACTCTTTACACTTTCCTTTTTCATCTGTCCCAAAATACTCTTTACACTTCTATTTTTGGATGTGACCCACTATTATTTTAATCATTCTACCTTTTAATCATTGGCTCACACACTCTCTCTCCTCCAAATATAATAATACCACTCCTACTAACTACCAACTCTAATCATGGCCCACATTCTCTCTCCTTAAAATAAAATAATACTACTTTTACTAGCTACTAACTCCTATCACAACTACTTTTCAATAAAATAACAATTGATAACCAAACAACAACTTATCATCTAAAACTACGTGTCTTGATAAGTGTCAAGAGTATTATGGGACGGTGGGAGTAATAAAAAATTGGAAAATAAAATATTGTAGGGAGTTAGTATAATATGTACAATACTTACAGTATCAGGAATATATTAATAACATACATCATGAATAGAAGGTTACTAACTTCAAGAAAATAATAAAAATAAATAAATAAAGCAAATAAAGTTTGTTAATTTAGTTGACCCTCAGAAATTATACCACCGTCTGGGTTCTTGATTTGTACGGATCTTGGAAAATTGAATGTTGTTCGAGTCTTAGAAAAATTGTTGTTTGAATTAAATTGCTTGGTATTGCGTTATGTGTATGTATAGGCGTATGATGTAATAGGTGTCAAGAATCAATCTTTATGATAGACGGTGATTAAATAGCTTAGGAATTTAGGTGCTGTAAGATAGTTAGGCGAGAGAAGTAGGATGAGAATTGAGGAAAAGGGTTGACTTGGTGATGTTGCGATGAAGGTTAGCGGGTGTCAGGTGATGACTGACTATGAAGATTAAGTGATGCAAAATAGAAAAAAGGTGATGATACAACGATCACATGGTGTAGGATGGGTCAAGATGATGATTTTGTGGTGATAGACATGTGATGATGATGGTGATCGTGGGTTCTTGTTTTGTTTGGAGGTGAATTGGTGTATTTGCAGTGAGTTGTGCCGTGAATATTGAGAGTGAGTCGTGGGTTTATGCAGGTGAGTGTTCTTTGCACTATTTGTGAGATGAGTATATTATATAGTGTAGGTAGGTAGTTGTATTTTAATAGGTTTCCGAAAGTTAGTAGATCTCTACAAGATTTTTATTAAAAAAGATTTTAGAAAAGAGTTAGTAAGAGAAATTTAAAAAACAGTTTGGGAAAAGATTATTTTTGTAAAAGATATTTTTATTAATAAAACTAATCAATATAATTAATTAATGGGTTTTATAAAATTGGCTTTCATAAAAACTATTTTTTAAAATGTTTTCAAATATGGGCCTTTAAAAAGTTATTTAAAAACGTTTTAGAAAATGGGTTTATTAAAACTAGTTATAAAAAAGGTTTTCGGAAATGAGTTAATAAAATGGGTTAGAAAATGAATTTGGGCTTAAAATATTTTATTTAGACTCGTTCTTTATTCTTTCCTCGATCCGGAATAATTGGAGCAGCGTATTAGTCATCATAGGTAACTAAATGGGGAGACACGATTATGTGTCTACAACAATATATCTAGAACTACATTCTATATAAATCATAGCATAATGATACCATAAGCATTATAAGCACATTATTTGCAAATCACAACATACTTTTACTACTAAAGCAAAAACTATTTTCATTGCTAATAGTTTATCTAAAAAGGTTAATATAAGAACATATATATTGTAACTAAACAATAGTAACAAGGGTATTTAAGAATGTACCTAAACGACAATTGTTAAACTGCTCTTATCGACTTCCTTCTTATCTCTCGTTTTTATTCTCTCTTATTTTTTTTCCTTCTACTCTCATTGCTCCTATCAAAAATATTTACTGGTGCATGGTATTTATAGTGTTTTAGAAGAAAATACCAATTTGGTTTGTGGTGTGAGTAACGTCGGTTAATATACATTTTCAGTATTTCACGCAAGAAGGAAGAATGTCAAATTTGGTCTTCTGATCTTATCTTGCGCAACTTTCATGATTTAGATGAGTGTTTTGAACTTTATCACCTAACTATCATGGAAACCAAAAAGAAATTGCCAAGTGTCATTAGCTCATTCATTCTGAAACCACTAATTTTGTGTCTTACATATTGTCTTAAATGGGTGGCGATTGTCCGACATTAGGTAAAATCATTAGTGAAGAATTCAAAAACTAAATTACATTAGTCATTAGGTCAACCTTTTACAAGTTAGGAGCATTATAGGTTTATGCGGTACTTACTAAAAATCCTACTAGATATATTTATAAGCTTATGAACTAGTGATAGATAATTTTATTAATCTTTGACCCTTAAAGTACTATATAAACTCTTATGTTGATGTAAATGATATTTGTATGCACATACAACTTGTCCTGATCAAATGCTTAAAGCCAAGGAAACACATAACTTAACCTAAAATAATCGTATAAGTGACAAAAGGTCTTAGAGACTAGTTTGTCTTATAATCATACTTTAACCTTCAATGCGCCGCTAGTATATTCATAATAAATGTTTGTTTCCTGGTTATTACTGTAAAGCCATTTGACAAAGACAGACAGAAGGGACATTAGTTGTTCCACAACCAAGGAAAGAGAGATAGACCAAGTGAGGACATGGAAGATTGATGGATTTGTATTTTCAGCAAATTTGGGTCAATTAATTTGAAACTCAACGAAGTTTATGTTTAATTTGGACATGCTCTTTCGTTATGAGTCTTACACCTACATATGTTGCAGCTCATTTGTACTCCATGTTTGGTCATGTTTTTTAGGCTTCTTGTGTTAATTAATTACGCAATATGCTTGTGTGTGTTGCAAGCTGTTCAGACTTTATGCGATTCGTTTTCGTCGGTTTATTTGTCGGTGTTCGATCTATCTTCTCATTAGCGTTTATTATCACTTTTAGGTCATCTTTTTCAAGTAAAACTCACCTAATAAAAAGATAAGAATCGATCTTTTCATACATATCATCTAAAGTTGAGTCCTATCCTAAAAAGTACATCTAGATAATTGTTCATGATACACTAGTGGAAAAAAGCTCAAATGACACAAAAAAGCTGATCCGATTTTGATAAAACCGGATCAAATAAGTCCTAATTTTGTGCGCGCAAATATGAGGATTAAATAACTGATCCGGTGGGCCTAAAAACCGGATCAATTAACATTAGTTGATCCGGTTTCAAGGCCACCGAATCAGTTGAAGAATTGAGACCAAATAAAACAACACGGTTGTAGGCGTGTTTTTATTTCGCTTACGCAGTGTGAGCGCGTTTTGATTTGACTACCCCATTGATAAGGTTTTATTGAAAATTGTTTTGAAGTCGCCAACAATTCTTTAATGGAAGAATCAAAAACCTAATTGGATATTGGAAAATCGTAGGGACAAATTAGGGACTTATCCGATGTAGATTTCCCCGTCCTAACTCCATAGATGGTCAAAATGAACCAAAGATTGAGTTCGGGGGTGAAGGTACGAATACGGTCATAATGAACCACATTCGCCCAAAGTTGGCCTCTACTAAATATCGATTCATTAGAAATTTTATGCCCAAGAATAACCATATAGTGTTTTAAACACCCTAAAAATATTTAGTCTAGGTTGGTTCAGGAAACACATGAAAAGACTATATTTTTAGTGACAAGTTATTAAGCAATCATATTACAAGGTACCTAACAGGTTGTCCAAATTATCTGAATTAGTTAGAGTTCTTTAGGTCTTGATTAACAAAAAATAACATGTGGGTGATAAAAGCAATAAAGTAGGACAATCATATAATATGTATAAAACAATCAGGCAAGTATATAACAGTATATGAAAATAAATAAAAAGAAGAAAAGATTAGAATATATAGTAGAACGATTATTAAATAAAGATCTACATCATGAAATAAATTGTTAGTAACTTCAAGGCAGTAAATATAATAGAATTATTCAAGGATCCTCTAGAATTATACCTATGCGGCTTAGGTTGAAGAGCGCAACGATCTTTAGGCGGATCAATCGTGGAACCAAGAACGTAGTATTAGCAGAAACTGGAAATTGATTTGATGTATTGAAAGTATTTAAGTGTTTTGATGTTCGTAATAGGATTCGTAAGTATTCGGAAGTATATTTGTGTTCGTAAAATAACAATGAAAAGCCACCCGTAATTCGGGAAATCACAAGTAGTTATAGGGAAAAGGAGCGTGCGCCTCACGTGCCAACCTGCACCAGGCGCAGGCCTACGTGTCAGGCGCACATTGGTGTGTCTGACCCGGCCAGCCCAATCAAGTTCGTACACGTGTATACGCGTATTTAACAAGATAATAAAGAAACTTGCGTCTCACACAAGGTCTGCGCCAGGCGCAGGACTCTGTGTGAGTCACAAGTCCAAGTGTCAGGCGCTCATTAGCACGCCTGACGCGTTCTGGCCAATGTGCTGGACGCACGTGGCGCGCTGAGCTCGGCCGCCGCGTCTGGCGCATATTCCGGTTTTTTATCAAATGCGTCTTTTGAAGATAATTTTTATATCCTTAAAATCCGGAGATTGCATTTCACGGAATAAAAATCTGATTTGTATTTAAAATATTTATCAAAGATAATAAAAATATTTATAAAAAATATTATTTAAAATAATAAGTATTTAATTGGGCTCTTAAATGGACTTAAAACATTATATGGGCTTAAAATACAATTAATCATGATGAACAATTAATTGGGCTTTAGAATATCATTTCAAAACACAATTTTGGATTGGTTATTCGGATTGCTCTTTGTTAGGTCGCGCCAACTAATACCGTGGAATGTTTCATCATTGGACCCTTAAATGGGGAGACACGATTATGTGTCTACAGAAGCCCCCACTTTGACTGACGTTCAGGAAACCGATAGTCAAAGTATACGGTGTTGGGACGGAGAATGATTCTAAACGCTCCGCAGTTTAGAACTGATCTATATACGCCAGTCTCTGCAAAACAAAGTTAGTTTGCAGGACAATAACTACAAGCAATCTGATTACCTGCAGGGAAAGATGTCAGCAGATAGGTGCAAACAACTCACGCAATAATGCACATAATGATGCAAATACTGCAAACTTAGACTCTCTAAGGATGTACAAGACGCTATGCAAGGATCAAGGTTATGCAAAGCTAAGGGGTGACACGTCATGCAAGGTCAGGGTTTTGCAAGACTATAAAGGTCAAGATCCTGCAAGGCTAGGAGATTTTGATATGCAGAATGATAGCATGATTAGAAATGACTAGAATGATTAGAAAGATTTTCGAAACTCATTTTTAGTAAATAATCGGTGTCCGTAAACGAGGTCCGCAGATTACAACTTTTTAGGAGTTTGACTTGATTTGGAGGAACCACCACATATACAGGAAGCCCCCACTTTGGGTGAGCTTGCCTTAAATTAGGCACCTTGAGCCTTGATTGAAATGTAGCTGATCTGTCTTGAGCGTCGAAAGTTGTCATTGGGGATCCCTCTTTGGGAAGTGATTTAAGCAAAGTCAAGTGTCGCCAGAGACCATGGAATTGTCAGATAGTCCTTCGGGGAAAAGGAGAGCTTGGATTGAAAAATAAAAAGTTTGAATTTGTGACTCAAATAAATGTAGGTGGGAACAGGCTTTAACGAGGCTAGGTTCAGACTCGAGTCTATGTCAGGATCTAGAAAGAATATGCTCCTAATTCTACAAAATCAAATCATTAGACCTTGACTAATTTATTTTATTAAAGCGGTCGGACCTCGAGATGAGGATTCCTACGTATCCTTGCGGAATCAGACCATTCGTAGTTCTGGATCTGATTTCTTTTTTTTATTTATCATTTTTTTTTGCTTGAACTTTTTCCTAGGCCGCCCTTACGGGTTTTCAACCTAGCGGGCATGGACATATCTTGGAGAAGGAGTTAGGATTGAAAAAAGGTTGAAAAGTTTAAGGCTTGAAGCTTTGATGAAATTTCAATTGGTTTGGCGAACATAGGATCATGGATTTGGATTATATAGGCTAAGGTTTTGATGGGTTGAAGGATTTGAATGAGGGGTAGAACTTGTATGCAAGACCCCTAACTTGACTTTTTATTTCTTTGCCTTTGGCTTTTTCTTTTTGCATTTTTTTCTTTTTGATCGGTGCGTTTTCTTTTGCTTTTGCTTTTTTCTTTCGCACTTTGATCATTTTCACTTTTTTATTTGTTTTTTGCCTGGCATTGATCTTTTTTATGTAGTATGGCTTGCACACAAGTTTGGTTTAGGGTATTGGAAGACTTGAAGGATATTTGTGGAGCTTTGGTTAATGGAGGGATTATTTCGCCAAGTATTATGGAGAATGATGGCTTATGGAATTATATTTTGGATTGCATGGATGAGGATGGTTTATGGATGATGGAAGGTGATGGAGGAAGAGGGAATAACTCATAATCCAAAGTATGTCCTTTTTTTTATTTCAGATCTCTTTTATTATTATTAGTCAAGTTCATTAGGTGATTTAAGTTTCATCATTGAATTAGAAGCATAAATAAAATGATGAAAGGCCAATGAAAATGAAAAACGAAAATGCAATTATTTTATTAATTAGAAATAAATAGAACAAGGCTGATTAGAAATAAAATCCTAAATGACATAGACTCGACAGGAAAGGAAATGAAGGAGCTATGGGAGGGACTCTCCGACTCAACCTAGAAAACTAGCGTTAAATGACCATGCCCCGGCATTATTTAGGCACTGCCCAAGGGGTTGCTGCTATTGTTGACTTTTGCTGCAGGCGGAACTGGCAATCTACCATCTTCAACCATATCTTGTAGAGCATGCTTCAGAGTCCAACAATGTGATGTCATATGCCCATTTCCTTGATTGTACTTGTAGTAGGCATTGGGATTCCATTTACTGGATCTTTTCTCAGGAGTAGGGTCTGGAGTAGGGCCAAGAGGCTGAAGTGCTCCTTTTGCATGAAGCCTAGTGAAGGCTTCTTCTAGAGTCATGCCCAATGGAGTGAATGTCCTTTGAGGTCCTTGATAACCTCTCTTTTCAGTAGTTAGGGCATTGATGTCGTTGCTTTTAGAAGTAGAAGGGTTATTATTACTCTTCTTGAAAGAGTTGTTGTTGGAACTCTTGTTCTTGTTAGCTTGTACCTCTTCTTCAATCAGCAGGCCTACCTTATAGAGCTTCGTGAAAGACTCTATGGGTTGGAACTTAATATGATCCCCATACTTGGGTTGCAAGTTACGGATCACCAGTCGGACTTGATCCTCTTGAGATGGCCTATTAGTCATTTGTGCAGCTTTTTCTCTCCACCTGTTAAGGAAGGTGACGAAATCTTTGTTGGAATTCTGTTTAGTTAATTCTAACTCACGAAGGCCAATGGGAAGCTGAGTATTGTATATGTATTGTTTGTGGAACTCTTCTCTGATATAGTCCCAGTCATTCAGCTTGGTCTTATTCAGTGACCTGAAGCACTTGGATGGATGTGCATCCAAGGTCAAGGGAAAGACATAAGCAAACGGGTCCTTGCTCATGCCCTTGAGAGCCACAGAGATGGAGAAACCTCTCAAATGATCATCTCGGGTCTTCGACCCCCTTGAATTTGGGGAGGTCACCCAATGTTATCTTTTTAAAGAGCTTTTCATTAGTTCAGGATCAATGATGTCATGGCCATGAGCCTGACCCTCGAGCGCAGGAATTGACTGGATCAATTGTTCGAGTTTTTCAAACCTCAGTTGTGTCTCGGTCTTGATAGAAGGTGGTGGTGGTGGTGTGTCGCCTTGTTCTTCTTCTTCAGTTAGTTTCTCTCTCAGTGCCTTAATCTTTTTGTCTTGTTCCTCAAGACGAGAGTTCATCAGTTGAAGTTGGGCCATAATGGCACTGAGTTGTTCATTAGCATCCCCCATTTCAGAAGATGATTCAGAAGAGTTGGATGATTTGTCTGAAAAGGTGAGGATGCGTTTGACGAGTCTAGGAGTTGGTTGACCTTGTATCCTCTCTGTCGGGCGTTCCCAAGTTATAATCTCACGAACTGTCCTGAACAGAAATCGAATGGACCTCATAAATTTTAAGAAATGATGTTTCGAAATGAGGAATGGAAATGAGGGATGGAGAAATGGAAATGGAGACGAGAGATGAGAAATGAAAATGAAAGTGGAAATGGAAATGGGAAATGAGTAGAAATGGCTATGATTATGGTTATGATGGCGACATGGGCCTAACTATATGCATATGCAGATATGGACTGGACTGGACTGGACTATCCAAGCAGACTAGGCTAGACTTTGCAAACAGACTAGACTCAAAAGGATTGCCTATGTTAGCTTCGCTAGACTTAGGGAGAAATTGGCTTCGCCAGACTTGATGATTTGGGGTTTCTATAGATGTAAAGTAGGAGTAGCTTCGCTAAACTCGGGGGGTGCCTTTATGGTCTTAAAGGTAACTAGCTTCGCTAGGTCTAAAGGGTGTCGTTATGGTCTTAGGGATGACTAGCTTTGCTAGGTCAAAGGGTGCCGTTATGGTCTTAAGGGTGACTAGCTTTGCTAGGTCAAAGGGAGCCGTTATGGTCTTAAGGATGACTAGCTTCGCTAGGTCAAAGGGTGTCGTTATGGTCTTAAGGATGACTAGCTTCGCTAGGTCAAAGGATGACTAGCTTCGCTAGGTCAAAGGATGCCGTTATGGTCTTAAGGGTGACTAGCTTCGCTAGGTCAAAGGGTGCCGTTATGGTCTTAAGGGTGACTAGCTTCGCTAGGTCAAAGGGTGCCGTTATGGTCTTAAGGATGACTAGCTTCGCTAGGTCAAAGGGTGTCGTTATGGTCTTAAGGTATGACTAGCTTCGCTAGGTCAAATGGTGCTGTTATGGTCTTAAGGTATGACTAGATTCGCTAGGTCAAAGGGTGACGTTAAGGTCTTAAGGGATGACTAGCTTCGCTAGGACTTAAGGTATGACTAGCTTCGCTAGGTCAAAGGATGTCGTTATGGACTTAAGGTATGACTAGCTTTGCTAGGTTAAAGGATGCCGTTATGGACTTAAGGGGATGCTAGTTTCGCTAGACTTAATGGTTTGGACTTCGTCCTATGTGGGTTTGAAAATAGACTGGATTAGACTTAGGAAATGAGTTGGGCCTTATATATACCTAATTTTGGACTTAGTCCTATATTGGATTGAAGTTAGACTTGGAAATGCACATGGGGTTGACATCGAAAATGGACTAGGATTGGACTTAGAATGGAATAGACTGGGATTAGACTTAGACTGGGCTTGACATAGACTAAGGCTCACATAAAGATGCAAATGGGCCTAGATTTGACTTGAACTAGACTTATATGGGCCTAAGATGGACTCTAATGCTAGCGGGCCTAATATGAATGCATGAACTCAAATTTAGATGGACCTAATATGAATGTAAAAATAACTCTAATGCATATGGGCCTAAAATGCATGCAAATGGATTGGATTTGGATGATTGGATTGGATTGAAGGTATTTGGAATAGGCTTAGAATTTTTTAAATTCGTTTTTGAAAGGAACCCCTTGTTTTTATCTTTTGTTAGGAAAAAAATGATGGATTAACTTTGAAAAATATTTTTTTTATTAAATAGGTGGTATGATGATGATTAGTAAATGTTTTCGAAAAAGGTAGAATAGAAGAGGGTGTAGGATTGATTTTGAAAAAATGTAAGATTTTGAAATTTGTTGAATATGATTGGGTAAGGTTGATAGGGAAAGTTAGTTGAACAGCAGGGAGAAGGTAGACATGCATGACAATTCTAACTTTACATGACCATTTTTTTCTAGATGCACTTTTTTTACGACAGACTCGCCCTTCCATGAAAAGACTGGCTTTTTTTTAATTAGGTGAGACCTTTGATTAAACCATGTACTACGCGAATGCAGACAAACAAACATTGGACTGAACATAGGATCGACCATTACGACGACTAAATTGACGAAAAGCGTGCGATGCACAGACTGCGTGTCGCGTAGCATTGTTGCACGCGGCGCAAAGCCGTGCGTCTGGCGCGGGAGTGGTGCGCCAAGCGCAACTTAATGCGCTTGGTGCACTAGTTCCCGACACGTTTTTTCGGGATTTAGGCGACGTATTGGCCAATTGGCGAATTTTCTATTGTTTGTTAGACGCGATTTTAGGAACGACACACAATAACGACAATTTGACAAGATAATAACAGACAAAAATTGCAATTACAGGCAAATGTCATATAACATGGATGCAAAAGTTCCAACCTAAAGTCCAGTTCTATGTTCAACTATTGGTCAGGTTTAGGTTAAGGCTGAAAGGGTCCATGACTAAGAGAATTATCCCACGCTTCGTACCTTTGGTTAAAAAGGTGGCCACGTGTAAGACGCACTCCAGTTCTCAAGTCAGGAACAAGAAAACAACGCCATGGTGGGTAGATTTGCTTATGACTAAGATCCAACACTATCGCTCAGGAAGCTTTTTGGAAGGACAAAGCGCAAACCCCCCGGGGGTGACCTCACACATAGAACATGTGCTAATGAGGCAAGGTAGATTGTCCTTATGGTGGCTGAACAATAACCATGCATATGCAAAATAATATATTATTCAAAGGCATAAAAGGAGATTGAATCGTATTTTTCAAGTTTCACCCGCTCATTTAAAAAAATTAATTTTTTAAAATCGTCCCCAGTGAAGTCGCCAAATTGTAGGCGTGTTTTTTTATTTCGCCTACGCGGTGTGAGCGCGTATTTGATTTGACTACTCCATTGATAAGGTTTTATTGAAATTTTTTTAAAGTCGCCAACAATTCTTTAAAGGAAGAATCATAAACCTAATTGGATATTGGGAAATTGTAGGGACAAATTAGGGACTTATCCAATGTAGATTTCTCCGTCTTGACTCCATAGATGGTCAAAATGAACCAAAGATTGAGTTCGGGGGTGAGGGTACGAATACGGTCATAATGAACCACATTCGCCCAAAGTTGGCCTCTACTAAATATCGATTCATTACAAATTTTATGCCCAAGAATAACCATATAATGTTTTAAACACCCTAAAAACATTTAGTCTAGGTTGGTTCAGGAAACACATGAAAAGACTATATTTTTAGTGACAAGTTATTAAGCAATCATATTACAAGGTACCTAACAAGTTGTCCAAATTATCTGAATTAGTTAGAACAGTTCTTTAGGTCTTGATTAATAAAAAAATAACATGTGGGTGATAAAAGCAATAAAGCAGGACAATCATATAATATGAATAAAACAATCAGGCAAGTATATAACAATATATGAAAATAAATAAAAAGAAGGAAAGATTAGAATATTCAGTAGAACGATTATTAAATAAAGATCTACATCATGAAATAAATTGTTAGTAACTTCAAGGCAGTAAATATAATAGAATTATTCAAGGATCCTCAGGAATTATACCTATGCGGCTTAGGTTGAAGAGCGCAACGATCTTTAGGCAGAGCAATCGTGGAACCAAGAACGTAGTATGATCAGAATCTGGAAATTGATTCGATGTATTGAAAGTATTTAAGTGTTTTTATGTTCGTAATAGGATTCGTAAGTATTCGGAAGTATATTTGTGTTCGTAAAATAGTAATGAAACGTCGTTCGTGATTCGAGAAATCACAAGTATTTATAGGGAAAAGGAGCGTGCACCTCACGCGCCAACCTGCGCACGTCCACCGTCCACGCGTCAGGCGCACATTGGTGTGCTTGACGCGGCTAGCCCAATCAAGTTCGTACACGTGTATACGCGTATTTAAAAAGATAATAAAGAAACTTGCGTCTCACACAAGGTCTGCGCTAGGTGCAGGACTCTGTGTGAGTCACAAGTCCACGTGTCAGGCGCTCATTAGCGCGCCTGACGCGTTCTGGCCAATGTGTTGGACGCACGTGGCGCACTGAGCGCGGCCGCCGCATCCGGCGCATATTCCAGCATATTCCGGTTTTTTATCAAACGTGTCTTTTGAAGATAGTTTTTTATCCCTAAAATCCGGATTGAATTTCACGGAATTAAAATCTGATTTGTATTTAAAATATTTATCAAAGATAATAAAAATATTTATAAAAAATATTTATTAAAATAATAACTATTTAATTGGTTCTTAAATGGACTTAAAATATTTTATGGGGTTAAAATACAATTAATCGTCATGAACAATTAATTGGGCTTTAGAATATCATTTAAAAACACAATTTTGGATTGGTTATTCGGATTGCTCTTACGTTTGGTCGCGCCAACTAATACTGCGGTATATTTCATCATTGGACCCTTAAATGTGTCTACAGCGGTCCACGCCCACTCTTGGTAAATTTGGGCCGCTAAATTAAAATCCCCAACAGCCCACCCCGTGCCAATCTCAATTTCCTCTCTTTAACCCCCACTCCCCCTCAAAACCTAACCCTAACCATCCCTTTCTCCTAATGACCCGGTCCTCCTCTCTCACTCCTATATCTTCCTCTTTCCTCTCATCTTTTCTACTCCTCTACTCCACCACCCTCCTCCTCACAACAACAATCACCCTCATCTTCTCTACTCCTCTCAATGCACGCACAACAACCAACAACACGCACAGCCACCAACTGGCATATGTGAACGCACGCACAGCCACCAACTGCACGCAACCAGATCTGAACGCCAACGCCTCCCACTCCATAATCGCCATTAACTCAAGGTCAGAGCTCACCTTCGCCTCTCTCATTCACGCGTCGTTGCGAACCACCAGCATCTCCACCTTGTTCTTCGCCATCCACGCGTTTCTTCGCCAACCATGCTTCCTCGCCATTCTTCTTCATAATGTGTGTGAGTTAGGGTTGGTTTTAATCGCAAATTAGGGTTTTTTGGTTTTCTTATTTTCGTTCTTTTACAACTCGTTTAATTTTCGCTCTCTCAAGAGTCAAAATCTGTGTAATTTAGGTTTGTCGAGTAATTTAATTTTAATTATTTCTGTGGAATGTTTTTTGATAAATTTTGTTATAGTTTTTCTTTATTTATGTAATTTTCTGTATTTATGTAAGTAATCCTATTTATTTAATTTTCTGAAATATCTATATTTATGTATATAATGTTATGTAATTTGATGAAAATTATATGTGAGATGTTAAGAAGTAAGGAACGAAAGAATTGTGACATTCTAAGTTATTGAAATTTTGTATTTATTAGGTTGGTTTATTATGTGATATTCTGCACATTGCAAACATTAGAATATCATTAACATGGACAATCAAAGATAGCTCCAGAATTTCAACCCTAGTTTGTGTGATGGCAGGTTTTTTTTATTTCAATTGTGCACCTAATTGATCCGGTCATGGTTGAAAACCGAATCAGTAAGGTACACTAACTGGTCCGGTTTTCAACCAGGATCGGATCCGTTAGGTGCTAACGGATCCGGTTGTGAACCGGATCAGTTTTAGTGTGTCGTTAAGGCGCCAAAAATCGTTTTTCAAACAATATTTGTAATACCTAACAAGCAATTACTAAGAACGTATTAATCAAAGTCTAACAAGTCTAAATTACCTAATTGAAGGCTTTTTTGGGGTTTTGAATGATTTTGTAACAATTAAAAACTAACTATTATCAAGAACTAGCAAATAACACGAGATGAAAATATCAATAAAGAATACACTAGAGTTAAGGTTACTAGTATGAAACAAAGCGGAACAACGATCATTAATTCAATTGTGATTCAAAGGAGACAATTATGCAAGGTTTAGTTTTCCTCTAAAATACTCGAGTCCTCTCTCGAATGGTCCTCAAGAATGATCGCTTAATCAATCAACTAAATCCTCTCTCGAATGGTCTTTAGTCAATTGATTAAGAGATCCAATGAATTCGGAAAACCCCTAATAAAGAATCCACTTAATTTCTACCCAATATCTTGGCCTAGAAATTAAGTTGATTCATGGGGATGATAAAAGAGTTCAAAATTCGATTTAAGAACATTTGAATGTAAAATACCAAAGCATAAATGTGATCAATATCTATCCTAAGGCCTCAAAACACCAAGATCAATGCATAATCATCTTTAGATCATCACAAGCACATTAACGATACATTTAAACCCTAATCCATACTTTCACCCTAACCCTAGATAGGAGACTACTCACTAATCATGGATTCTAAGCATAAAAACAGGAAATCTATAACTAATCTAGGGCTAAACATGATTAAGGGATAATAATTATAATAAAAATAAGCAATTAAGAAACTAAAATATATGAGATCTAATAATAAGGAAGAACAAACAATAACAATGAAACGAGAGAATATAAACTGAAAACTTTGAAATTAAATTAATGACAGTTACCTTGAAAGTGTAGAAAATCAACAACTTTAATCTATGGATCTCAATTCTAAGAATAAGCAAAGTGTTTTTTTCTCTCTAATATGAACCCTAATAATAATCTCTAAACTCTGGAATAAAGCATAAGTGCCAAACTAATCAACTCTCTTGTTTTAATTAGGCTCGAGCCTTACAAATTTTCTGACGGAAATAAGTGGTGCGGGCGCACCCTTAAAGTGGTGCGGGCGCACCAAAGTTACTGATTCAGAGGGTCCAAGCTTCGCAGGATGATGCGGGCACACTATTGTGATTGGTGCGGGCGCACCAGCTTGGTGCTGACGCACCTCAGAGCTGGTGCGGGCGCACTAACTTTTCAGCTCTAGTCGGACAGTTTAACTTAAAACGCGCATAACTCTTTCGTTTTAGATCCAAATCAAGCTTATGACCAGTCGTTGGAAAGCTATCGAAACAAGCTTTCACCTCCAACTAGAATTACCTTCATCTGATTTGTGTTTTTAAAGTTATGTCCATTTGAAGTTCTCTATTCAAGATTCTATTGTGCAATGTGCTCCTTTGTGCAAGCGGACATGGGGCATGGTGTGAGCGCACCATTTCTCAACGTGTCCTATATTTTCATTGCTTTCTTTGCCGACTCTACAACTCATTGCCGCTTTAGGTAGTCCCACCTATATTAAGAACATGGCAAAACAGGGTGAAAGCAAATGTACTAGAAATTTGGTCAAAAATGACTGAAAATCTAGCAAAATATCACTATGATCAAGAATGATCAAGTGAATGAAATAGAATGGGAAATGGAGAAGAAAGAGGGAAGAAAGGGGAGAAAGATGATCAAAATGAGCTAAAAGGAGTCCATAAAGTGCGTTAGAAACACACTTATCAAACTCCCCCAAGCTTAGCATTTTACTTGTCCTCAAGTAAACCAAGAATGAGAAAGAAGAAAGAAAAGAGGAGAAAAAGATGAAAAAGAAAAACCATGCAACACACTAGCCTAAATGTTCTATATGCAAAGCTACAAACATGACATGCAAGCTAAATGAGTTCATACCAAGATTTAGTAGACCAATCAAACACAAGAGGAAAGATGATCTGGAAGCACAAGAGTGACTTAAGAGATCCAATCCACCAATCAACCGAGTCTTCTTAAAAAAAAGGCTTTCTAGGAGTGATTTCTCACCCCTCTCCACTTCCAAGTCCCGAGTTTGAATTCCCCCTAGGGATGCTCAACCATAATAGCTCACCTCAACTACATTTTGATGACCCTCATCATGACTTGCACAAAATCTCACTCGCCACTACTGAATTGACCAAGACTAATCTAGAAGTCAAAAGGGACTTTATCAAGGTTGTAACGAGGCTAGGTTAGGGGTGAGGATATCAATTTGGGGATGTGGTGCAAAAAGGGTAAAGCGGAGTACAAACTAGGGGGAAGAGACTCCTCCAATCTAGTCCTAACACCAATTCAATTTGAAATCTCAAACATAACCACTTTTTTTTCACTTTGATTTTAAATTTTTGAACATATATTTTTTTTCTCATCAATTTGCTCTTTCACTTTCTTTTCTTTCAACAAGAATCCAAATGAATCAATAAAAGCTTTCTTTCTTTTCTTTTTCTTTTCGCAATTTTCTTCATCTTTTGCAATTATACAAACACATTAACTCACTTTCACCCAAAGACTTAGCATCAAAATAGCTCGACTCAACACAACCTAGACATGTACTCCACTTTGAGGAAAGTTTGGCCATGACTTATTATGAAGGTTAAGCAAAATAGGATAGAAAGGCTCAGATGGGTTGAGAAGCGGATAATTATGCCGGTATAAAAAGCTTTTTGGCTTTTGAGCTCCTAATTCTAGCAAAGTGAAACGCCCTAAATCATCCTTCTATTAGCTCGATCTTATGCAATCTTGGGGAGCTAAAATGCAAGTCACAAGTTAGGCGATTAATGGTGAGGGTTGTAAATGAGTCTTACGAGGTTTGGGGTTCATCGCACAAGGGACAAGGCAATCCAATCAAACAACTCGCCTAATATCAAAAAGACTCTACAAAAAGTTATCGTTCTCAAGGATCACCTAAAGTCACAACAAGGCTTCCAAAACCATCAAGTCAAGTGCAAGGAAGATCTTCCAATCAAGTTATGAACAATCTTAGCAACATATCATGTTTGCAACCAAACTAATCTAAATGCAAAAAGAATAAACAAAAAATAAGAAAAGAAAAAGAAAATCTTTTTGTTATTTTTTTTTCTTATGCAAACCTAACCTGCAAATACACTAATATGAACCTAATTATAAAGAGGGGAAGAAAATGTTGAGATAGAGAGAACACATGCTATAACTCCCCCAAGCTTAATACAAACTCCGTCCTCGGAGTTGACAAGCAAAGAGAAAGTAAGGGAGGAAGTAAGGGCACAAAATCAAGCAAAAATCCAAACCAAATAAGATCAAGAGAAATGTCTCATAATACCTCCCGAAAAGTGCTCTTTTAGGATCATTAGCTAGACTTTACCACTAAATAATTTGACAAAGATCTCAATAATTTGTCATAAGCATTAGCACACATTTCACAATGGATCAAATAGGTAAGAAATAAACAAAGAGCATGCACAAATTTTAATGCGTCTATATGCTTACCAAGAGATGAGTGTCGAAAATAATGAAATTTGCGAGAGAATCCTGGGAAGTATGAAAAACAAACATCAAAATTCAAATAAAAAGAAAAAAACTGCGAGTTCTCCTTTTGATGGTCCTTGCAAAATTTAAGCTCGATCATGTCCTCGATGACTTCCATTTGAGTCTTGTGAAGGTTTATAGAGGCAAAAGGCTCTTCCAATGGTGAACTTTCAGGAGAGGGAATAAGATGGGGAAGGAAGGAACTAAGTCGAGTTTCCTTAAAAAAGGAATATGAAGAGGACGAGTAGAAACAAAAGTCTCATCAACCACTTCTTCAACATTATTAGACTCTATATTGTAAGCTTTCTCAACAAATGATTCCTCTACTATGGGGTTCTCATCCATATCCCAATCATCATATTCATCGGTTATAGTCATGCAAGAGTGATTTTAACTATTGATAATTCGACCCAATGTTTCGATTGATATTTTGCTAGATTCGACAATGTTGTCCATCATAGAATCACATCTCTTTAACAATGCCATATTTTCTTTGAGTGAATTAAGAATTTCAAAATAAACATGTAGTTCACAGCTAGAGACATCTTCTAAATTTGAGAAAGTAGTATTTCTATGGTCCCACTCATAAGTGTCTCGAGACAGCCACCCAAAGAAACTCCATGCTTCATCGAAGTGTTGGGATCGAAATTCACCATTAAACATAGACTCCACTATTTCTCTTGTATGCATATTCAAACCCTCATACATCACCTCACACATCTCCCAAATCTCAAGTTTATACTTAGTTCGAAGAGTGTTCTCAAATCTCTGATAATAATTCCAAAATGGTTCATCCTCATACTGAGGAAAAAGAAGTTTGCCATTTTTGGAATTCTCTTAAAAAAAAGATAAAAAAAAAACAAAAAATAATTATATACAAAATCCTAGACTCATATAAACAACACTTACCACATAAAATAAAAACAAGATAAAAAAAATAAACCAATAAAAAAAGTAAAAAAAAAAAAGAACCAATTAAGTAATTTCAAACTTAATAAAACTTCAATCAATATTACAACTTCCCCGGCAACGGCGCCATTTTGATAAGAGGTTTTTAGTGTGTCGTTAAGGCACCAAAAATCGCTTTTCAAACAATATTTGTAACACCTAACAAGCAATTACTAAGAACGTAGTAAAGGCAAGTCAAGGGTCGATCCACAGGGAAATTGGGATTAATCAAAGTCTAACAAGTCGAAATTACCTAATTGAAGGATTTTTGGGGGTTTTGAATGATTTTGTAACAATTAAAAACTAACTATTATCAAGAACTAGCAAATAACACGAGATGAAAATATCAATAAAGAATACACAAGAGTTAAGGTTACTAGTATGAAACAAAGCGGAACAACGATCATTAATTCAATTGTGATTCAAAGGCGACAATTATGCATGGTTTAGTTTTCCTCTAAAATACTCGAGTCCTCTCTCGAATGGTCCTCAAGAATGATCACTTAATCAATCAACTAAATCCTCTCTCGAATGGTCATTAGTCAATTGATTAAGAGATCCAATGAATTCGGAAAACCCCTAAGAAAGGATCCCCTTAATTTATACCCAATATCTTGGCCTAGAAATTAAGTTGATTCATGGGGATGATAAAAGAGTTCAAAATTCGATTTAAGAACATTTGAAAGCAAAATACCAAAGCATAGATGTGATCAATATCTATGCTAAGGCCTCAAAACACCAAGATCAATGCATAATCATCTTTAGATCATCACAATCACATTAACGATACATTTAAACCCTAATCCATACTTTCACCCTAATCCTAGATAGGAGACTACTCACTAATCATGGATTCTAAGCATAAAAACATGAAATCTATAACTAATCTAGGGCTAAACATGATTAAGGGATAATAATTCTAATAAAAATAAGCAATTAAGAAACTAAAATATATGAGATCTAATAATAAGGAAGAACAAACAATAACAATGAAAAGAGAGAATATAAACTGAAAACTTTGAAATTAAATTAATGAAAGTTACCTTGAAAGTGTAGAAAATCAACAACTTTAATCTATGGATCTCAATTCTAAGAATAAGCAAAGTGTTTTTTTTTCTAATATGAACCCTAATAATACTCTCTAAACTCTAGAATAAAGCATAAGTGCCAGACTAATCAACTCTATTGTTTTAATTAGGCTCGAGCCTTATTCTGACGGAAATAAGTGGTGCGGGCGCACCCTTGAAGTGGTGCGGGCGCACCAAAGTTACTGATTCAGAGGGTCCAAGCTTCGCAGGATGGTGCGGGCGCACTATTGTGATTGGTGCGGGCGCACCAGCTTGGTGCTGGCGCACTTCAGAGCTGGTGCGGGCGCACCAACTAGTCTGCTCTGGTCGGACAGTTCAACTTAAAACGCGCATAACTATTTCGTTTTAGATCCAAATCAATCTTATGACCAGTCGTTGGAAAGCTATCGAAACAAGCTTTCACCTCCAACTAAAATTACCTTCATCCGATTTGTGGTTTGAAAGTTATGTCCATTTGAAGTTCTCTATTCAAGATTCTATTGTGCAATGTGCTCCTTTGTGCAAGCGGACATGGGGCATGGTGTGAGCGCACCATTTCTCAACGTGTGCTATATTTTTATTGCTTTCTTTGCTGACTCTACAACTCGTAGCCGCCTTAGGTAGTCCCACCTATATTAAGAATATGGCAAAACGGGGTGAAAGCAAATGTACTAGAAATTTGGTCAAAAATGACTGAAAATCTAGCAAAATATCACTATGATCAAGAATGATCAAGTGAATGAAATAGAAGGGGAAATGGAGAAGAAAGAGGGAAGAAAGGGGAGAAAGAGGTTCAAAATGAGCTAAAAGGAGTCCATAAAGTGCGTTAGAAACGCACTTATCACATGTAATCCCATCTTATCTCTTCTATGCAACCAATCTTCCCTATCATAGCTATCGTATCATATCATTCCATCTGGCCTTTTCATGTGCATTTTTTAGGATTTTCTCTTAGTGTCCATCTTATTGTAAAAATCTCATCCACTTAGGAATTCTAACTCCATTAGAACTCTGTATAATCCAAATGTCTAGGTTTCACTCCATCAAGAGTTCCTAACCTCGTCTAACTTCATCCACGTTAGGAGTCTTAACCCCATCTAAGTTCATCCAAACAAGAAGTCTAAGGTTATTAGAGTTCTTACCATCTTAGGAATCTATAATCCATAGAAGTCCACGTGTAATAGGAGTCTAAATCCATTAGAATTCCATGGATTTTAGGAGTCTAGGTCGTCCACTAGAGTCTCACGCGTAATAGAAGTCTAAATCCAATAAAATTTCGTCCATCTTATGAGTCTAGGTCCACTAGAGTCTCATCAAGTTAGGAGTCCAACATCCTTAAAAGTCCATCAAATCCAAAATTCTAAAGTCATTAGAAGTCTATCAAGTCTAGGATTCTAAAGTCCGTAGAATTTCATATCTATTAGGACTGCATTCATACTAGAATGCATTTGCATTGCAGTTCATCGTTCATCGTTCATACACTTCATGCATAACTAGAGCTCATAGGCATTTAGGAGTCTCATTGCATACAAAATCCTCATTTCATAATATGCATTTAATTCTCCCGAACTACAAGCGATCTGATTCCTTTTGGGATATGTAGGCAGCCTTATATAGGTTCGAACGCATAAATCGAGTTATGCATTCATGCATTAGTTCTAAGTGCATCCAAAAAAGTCATACATACATGCATTAGGTCTAGGTGCATCCACAAAATTCATGCATACATGCATTAGGTAGAAGTGATCAAAATGCGGGTCGGGCCACCACTGTTAGAAATCGGCCCACACAACGGGTCGGGTCAAATTCCTGGCCGATTTTTGTTGCCCAAAGCCCTATTTTCGGGGACAAAATCGAAATGGGCCAAAATTTAGACTAACAAGTCATTTTGGCTTGCTCAAAGCCCTTCCAAACCAAAAATTTCGGGCATTTTTCGGGTCGGGCTACCTTTGATCAACTCTAGCATTAGGTCTAGGTGCATCCAAAAAAGTCATATATACATGCATTAGGTCTAAGTGCATCCAAAAAAATCGTCCATGCATCCTAGGGGTAGTTTAACGATTCGTTGCATCCAGAAAAAAAATTCATTTAGGATAAGCTGATTTGTTCCTAGAAGCTCGACCTTTTAAATAGAAATTATTTTCAAATATACATTCTTTCATTCCATTTCTCTCTCTCTCTCCATCATCACTCTATTTTTAACCTCCCACATTATAATCCATTATAGAGAATACGCAAGATGTCAAGCACCCTGCATGAATAGATTGATGAGATGAAAAGTATAATAGTGGATCTTGTAGCTCGTGTCGTCAGACTCGAGACAAACCACACCGTTCTTCAAGACAACCACAATAGAGATTACAAGGTACTAGATAGTTATGGAGACTAACCAACAAAGGATCAATGAGCTGCATGACATCACACAATACAGTCCATTGATAAATCCTTCCATCAAACCAGTCTCCGAAATCTCATATCTTTCCAGAGCAGGTAAAAGAATTCTTGATGATTCACCCAACACCCAAACATCTATGAAAACAAAGAAAACTTGTGCTCTAATAGAGTTACCTTCTAGACCTACACTGACTCTGAAAGAAAAAAGAGAGAGTCCACACCCTTAGAGATGAGCTATGACACTATATTTGAGAACATTCATCTTAATAACTTGCTTTATCCTAAAGGACCCACTCTAGATTCTAAGGAGGACCAAAAAGGGCCAAACTGGGACAAAAATGCCTATTTCAAGTACCATGGAGGTAATAGACATAGAATTGACAATTGCTATAGGTTGAAGCACCTTATTCAAGATATGATTGAAGATAGAAGGCTTCCAATTCTCCTGAGCAAAACCCAAGATAGGGTAGATGTCGCTCCAGTAGAAAGAGGTGATGACATTGGTGCGAAGGAATATCTAAAACCTTGACGGAAAAAAAGGACCTTCACCCCATTATTTCCAAGGCTCTAACAAATAGAATGTTAGTTATGTGGTGGGAGAGTCAAGCTGCGTTGGTTAAAGGAAGGGTAATTTTTGATAAAATTATTTTGAGCCATGAGCTTATTAAGGGCTATGGTAGAAAACATGTTTCACCGAGATGTATGGTGAAAATTGATATGCAAAAAGCCTACGATTCTGTGGAATGGCCTTTCATAAAGTACTTAATTCTTGAGCTGGGATTTCCTCGTCAATTTGTTTCATGGATTATGGCTTGCTTGTCTACTGTCTCATATTCATTCAATATTAATGGAAGCCTCACTAGTCCATTGGAGGGAAAGAAAGAACTAAGACAAGGAGATCCCATCTCTCCTTATCTTTTTGTTCTTAGTATGGAGTATCTCAACAGAACCTTGCAGGGGTTAATAGATAACAAGCTTTTCAAGTTTCACCCTAAGTGTAAAAAGATCAATTTGACTCATGTCTGCTTTGCAGATGATTTGTTACTTTTTACCAGGGGAAATACCCAATCTATTTTACAAATGAATAAGAGTTTTACTCATTTTTGTGAAGTTTCAGAACTGAAAGCTAATTTAGCTAAAAGTTCAATTTATTTTGGGGGAGTTCATATGGAGATTCAGGAGGAAATTATGGTTAAGGCTGGGTGGAGTAGAGGGGAATTTCCTTTCAGATACCTTAGGGTACCCCTTTCTACCAAAAAACTTTCAGTCATGCAATGTCAGCCACTCATAAGGAAAAATTTTCAAAAGGTTGATTGTTGGTCTTCCAAAATGCTCTTGTATGCTGGTAGGCTACAGTTGATAAAGTATGTGCTTATGGGGGGTTCAAGCTTACTGGTTTCATGTATTAATTTTACCTCATAAGGTTATTAAACTCATTCAAGCTGCATGTAGAACCTTTCTCTGGACTGGAAAATCGAATGCTTCTAAGAGAGCCCTTGTTACTTGGGATAAGATGTGCTTGCCCAAGTCTACTGGTGGATGGAATCTTACTTGTATCAAGCTATGGAACCAAGCTGCAATTTGCAAATTACTCTAGAAGAAAGATAAACTTTAGGTCAAGTGGGTACATAAATTTTATGTTAAAAGAAGAGACCTAGCAAGCTTAAAGTTGCCTCAGCAGGCTTCTTGGATAGTTAGGAGGATACTGGGTGCAATACAGTGGTTTGAACAGATTAATGAAGGTCATGATATACTTTACAGAGACAATTACTCAATCAGACACATGTATATACTCCTCTTGGGTTCATATGACAAGGCTACATGGAAGAGAGCGATATGCAACAACCCTACACCTCCTAAATGTAACTTTATCACTTGGTTAGCTATCCTTAGTAGGCTTGCTACCTATGACAATTTACAAAAAATAGGAGTGTTATGTGATCCTATGTGTAGTTTATGCAATGAAACAGAAGAAACTAGAGACCATCTACAGTTTCAATGCAAATTTGTTGTTGATGTTTGGGGGAAAATGCTTCAATTGATGGGTTATAACAGACTTCCTGAAGCTTGGCCGGCTGAGTTATAGAGAAGGGAAATACAAGGAAGCAGACCTAGACATATGCTCTATAGAATGGGATTCTCTATCTCAATCTATCTCATATGGAAGGCAAGAAAATTTAAGAGATTTCATAACGTGTCCATATAGGCAAATGATATTGTTAAACAAGCTCAATTTTGATGCTTCGCAGATGTATAGGAGTAAAGAAAATGAGTAGATATGTTTTGTAATTTGCTCCTTTTTTATTACTTGGTTGATCTGGTTGTATGTTTGGGTTTAACTTTTCTCTCTTTGGTAATAATATTCTCTACCAAAACAAAATCGACCTACAGTTAAATTTTTCATCAAATTCGTGTTAATGGAGCGATTTCCCAATTGGACACCTAGAAGACCCACCTTAAGAGGAAAGAACTCCAATATGAGATAAAGACTCTTGTTGCGAATACCATAGAGGGAGAGGTCACGAGACTGAAAGGTGTATGGGTCTTAATGTAATTTTACAAGATATATGATTGATGACAGAAGACTTCAATTGCTATCAGATGCGGACTACGTAGACATATCTCCAGGCCCAATAGCATATATTCACTAAGATATTTGGACTCGCTTAGGTCCTATCAGCATGCAAAAGGGTATGCACCCCCTCTCTTTTCATTTAAAAAGAGACCTTATGAAGACCCAAGCAACATAGTCATCTCATCACGCAACATAGAAGTCTAAATTTAGGATTTCATTTTCTGTTTTGTTTCTCTTATCTGCCCAAGCTAATACTTCTTCAGTTTCTTTATAAGTGCAACACTTTGACTTTTGCACTATTCACACACCTTACTTTTGCCGTACCTTTTTACTAATATATAAAAACAAAAATGATCTTATATAATATTGTTGGATTTGTTTCAATGAATATTTTCATAATATCAACTTTTTATAACTTTAACAAATACATAATTAGAGATATTAATGGTCAAAGTTGTGCATTGGCAAGCGTGAAAGTCAAATTGTTGCACTTATTTAGAAACGGAGCTTAGTATAAGATTTTCCTTTATTACATGTATTATTCATTTGCAATTAATAAATGAGTATTTATTCCTTAAACTTACATCAATGAGCATAATGAAAATCATGATTGTCACCTTAACAATAAGAAATGAATTTCTAAAATAAGGGCAATGAACACAATTGGCATACACAAAAGAGGCATTCCTCCCATCCTTATCATCCATTTTAGCCTAAACACATAACATTCCTCTTCCTTTAACCTACCCCATAAGAACTACATTTGACATCAATATAAAGGGCAAGCAAAAAAAAGAGCAAAAAAAAAGAGCAAAAAAAAATATATGTCGAAAAAGTAAAAAAAAAAAAAGATGATCGAAAATAATAAAAGCAAAAATCGAAAAAAGAGAAAAGAAAAAAAAGTGTTGCAAAAAAACCCATCAATAGCTTTATCAAATATACTTCTTTTAAAACCTTTTACCTTCAATCCAAAACCTCTACTTTTACCCAAAGGCCTTGACTTCCATAACCAGAAACCATACATTATCACCCACAACCATATTCCAATAAACCATAAAAGATAAAGCCCGCTAGGTCGAAAAACCAAAAGGGGGACTTAGGCAAAAGTCAGGGCATCTTTTCACTCATTAGCATGAACTATGAATGATCTGATTCTGCTAAAGATACGTAGAAAAACTCACATTTGAGGTCTGACCACTACAAACCAAACCAAACCTATATCATTATTCACCCCTTTCAAAAACCTCTTCCAAACCAAAAGCCAAATTCATTGCAACTAGCTCCAAACATAATGCCCAACCACCAACTAAAATGATAAGAGCTACGACTGGCCTGATTCCACCATGGATACGTAGGCAACCTCCTTTGAGGCCCGACCATATTAATTCAAAAAGAATATCATTAAGGCTCGCCTAGGTCCATGAGAAAAAAGCGATCACCAAATCATGAATTTATAATGCTTATCCCTACCCTTAGAACTAGACTGTAGATTGAACCTGCATCATTAGCCTGCCTCATCGCGTGAGTCACTTTATTTTCGCTCCGCCTTTTTCTTATTCTTATCTCTTGCCATTTTCTCTACTACATTATAACCTTCTAAGCCAACCTTAGCATAACCTTTCAACACTCAGCGCTATAACTGCGCTTCATCCTTTGAGTGTTCCTTTGTTTGGCCTTATTCTTTTCTCCCTCTTACCTTAGGAACTCTATATGGAATTTTTAGTCGAAACTTCCACTTAGCGTATGATGAGATATCTTCATAATCAAGTAATTAAGTCAAACCTTCTACCAACTCCTTGTTTTGCTAGGGGCTACATAACAAGTCCACGTAGAAGGTCATGGGCTCCAGGCCTATTTAGATAAGGACTTTATTACGAGTCCCTACATAAGATCATGGGCTCCAAATCCATAACGAGAAAATAATGCGAGATCATAACCATTTTATGGGCTCACTTAGGCTTGTACCAAAGAGAACTCGAAGAACCAGACATAACCAACATGGATCATCCTTAGGGGATTACCATTTCTCCTCCGTAAAAAAACTATTTTTTAAAAGAAAAAATTCAGCTTTTAGAGGAACAAAGAAACATCGTATCTCTGCATTAACATCATATCTCTGCATTAGTGTCATATCTCTGCACTTGCATTACAAATCTGCATCATACAAGCATTGTGTCAAGCATTGTATGCATCCTTCATCCTTAGTCATGGAGTCACACACACCCATACTCACACACCCGCACACACACGCAAGCACCTTTATGTCTAGAGTATTAGAGGTCTCTCTTTATAGGTCAAGTCATTTCCTATCCATACACTAGCACTGACATCATAGAGCATATGCATGCCCCATATTAGTTTATCTGCATATCTATATTCTTTGCATTTTACAAGCATCAACGATAAAATCTAGCATTATAAGACAGACAACGGTAAATCATGCGTTATAAGCCAGAAAATGGTAAATCCAGCGTTATAAGACATCGACAACGATAAGTCCAGCATTATAAGACAGACAACGGTAAGTCCATCGCTATTTTGAAGTCAACGACAACGGTTTATCCAACGTTATTTGAAGACAAAGACAATGGTAAATCCAGCTTTATTTCCAAGGATATCCACAACGGTAAATCCAGAGCTATTTTCGAGGGCATCTATAGTGGTAAATCCAGCGATATCTCTAAACATCCAGTGTGTTAATATGGTTCATATTCTTGAAGACAACAACAATGGTCAAATCCAACGCTAGTCTTAGGTCAAACTCAGCCCTGGAGTGGGACGAACCTCTATACCGTCATGAGCCAGACATAGCTCATAATATCCTTTTCACATATCCTTTCATCTTGCATATATCTGCTTCTACAAACTTATGCTTGTTTTGCAGGTACCGATGTTAAAAGAGCTGTCTTAGGTTGCAGAGCATCTAAGAGCTAGCGTTCTCAGTCCCAACAAGAATACTTTGACTTTCGGTTTTACGAACCTCAGTCAAAGTGGGAGCTTTTGTTGGCACATAATCGTGTCTCCCTATTTGAGTACCTGATGGTGATACATACTACATTCTTGATTGGTCCAATCCAAGGGAAAGCAATCTGAAGAGTTAGGCCCAAAACCGTTTTTAAAATGATAAAGCCTATTTATTTTTTTAAAGATTCAAAATCCAATTTTAAAGCCAAATAAATTATTCCTGAAAACTAATTGTATTTTGAGCCTGTTATTTAATTAAATTGAGCCCAATTCTTTAAAAAGCCTAATTAATTATTCACGATAATTAATTATGTTTATTTATTATTTCAATAAATAATTTTAAAGATAAAATAAATATTTTCAAGGATAAAATAAAAATAAAGGATTTTATTATAATAAGATTTTATCTCCTTAAGATAGCTGATTTCCGGATTTAAAACGATAATATTTGATAAAGATAAAAAGAATCTTTAAAAGGTCGAATTTAATAAAAAAAACCAACTAGATCTAAGTTGGGTCTGATGCAACATACTGCACACGCGCAACGTCGACGCCGTACACAAAAATGAAAAACGTGAAGCTAGTGCATGAGACGCACAGGCTGTGCGCTTAGCGCACAACTTTTTCCTATCTTCTTTGCGTCGTTTTCGGTTTCCTTTGCTTATAAATACCAACGTTTCTTCGAACGAATGAATACGCTTTGACGATTTATAATACACTTTAATACTACATAATATTCTTCATAATATACTTCAACACTTCACATGTTTTCTCACAATAAACACAAAAACACATCACACATTCATACTTTGATCGATCTTCCATAAGTTTTCGTTGAGGGCTCCACGATTGCTCCTTTCGAAGGTCGTTATTCTCTCAGACCCAAGCCACACCGCTATATTTTTTAGGGTCCTTAATATTTCCTTTTCATTATTTATTTGCTAAGTTACTAACCATCTTTTCATGATGTAGATCATTAAGTGAAAATTCATTCTTTTGTACATTCTTAATCTCAACTCCTCTTTATTTTGTACATATTTTCATGTTGTCATGTTTATGCTTTCATCACCCATATGTTATTTATTGCTAATCAAGACCTATAGAACTGTTCTAAAGCCTAATAAGATAATTGGGCAATTTGATTTAGGTACCTAGTAATTTTGATTGCTAATAACATACCACTAAAACAAGGTAGTGTTTATGTCTTTGATGAACCAACCTAGATTAATATCTTTTTTAGGGTGTTGAAAATATTATTTGGTTGTTCTATTGCATAAAAATCGCTATGAATCGTGTTAAGTAGAGGCCAGCAACATGCGAATGTAATTCATGATCATGTTCGAACTCTCACCCTGAACTCAATTTTTGGTTCAATGACCATTAATGAAGTTATGACGGAGAAATCTACACTGGATAAGTCCCAAAGTTGTCCCTAAGTTTTCCAAATATCCAATCAGGTTTATGAGTCTTCCTTTGAAGACTTGTTGGTGACTTCAAAATTGTTTTTCAGTTAAACCCTTCAATGTGGTAGTCAAATACGCGCTCACACCGTGTAGCGAATAAAAACACGCTTAAGAAACCAATTCCATGAAGAGTTGTTTTCACCTTCAACAATGGCCTAGGAAACTGGATACATTTGATCATTTGCATCCTTGTCCACAGGTTCCAATAGTTGACCCCCCCAATAAAGTCTTCTGGAAACAAACATGAATACAGAGAAACCTCTTGTAGCCCTTTAACCACCATGTTCTCACACCATCAAAAGAGATGAATAGTCTTTGAAAAACTGGCGTTGTTCCCCTCATTGGTTTGATCTTTCATCATTTTGCAGTTTTATCACAAAATCTAGACCACTGTCTCTGAAAGCATGAAGACATCTACCAAGTTTTGCATTGTGTTCTTTAATTCATTGAACCATGAAGCAGATTTATGGGAGTACACCTTGTAAGCCAAACCCCTCTTTACGACAACCTTATAAGGTTGTCTAACTGTCTCAATGATCTCCTTGACTGGGCAATGAGGCCTTGCTTTAAAAATAAATCTCAAGTAATTGCTTTGCAAGCCATGTTGAAGTCATTTGCCTGTTGACCTCCATGTTCCTGGTACAGTTGTGTTCATCATCCACAACTTTCACAACAAAGCATGCTCTGCTTGTGTCATCTGCTTCTGTTCATCACCCATATAACCTAAATAGGCAACTTGTGTTGCACTTACCTTCCATTCTTTGTTGCCTCCTTTTATAACTTGTAGCAAGATACAAGTTCCTCCCACAGCGTATGACAAACTTAGCCACAATACTCCTAAAGGCCTCTCTATTTGAAAATTTGTGCCCTACTTTCCAAATAAATTTTGTGCAATATGTATCCTCACTCACTAGCATTGATTCCCCTCCTCCTCCTTATTTTACCATCAAGATTTTCATCATCACTTTTCTTTGGGGTATGAATATCATTTTCTCTATCCTTATACTTACTCATAAACCCCTCCTCGTTCACTTTTGTGTTATTCCCCTCACTGGTCGCACCACTATTTCCAAGTCTCAATCTCCCTTCAGCCGCCTCCTGCTTTTGAAGCTGCTTTGCAAGCTCAAACAACTTTTGGTTAGCTCCTTTCCCCCTACTTCTAGCTACCCTCAGCTTATCATCACTAATGTTTGCACCTTCTACTTCTTTTCAATGTGTTCGTGTTCAATCTCAGGTTCTTCCTCCCCCTTAAGATCACTCAGATTCTCAGCCTCCAGCTCAAGATCTACCTCATCATCTTCCCTAGGACCATCATTAGAGGGATCATACCCAAGATTTAATACTTTCTCATACTCTTCTTCATCAATCAATCCAGTCCACTCGAATGGGCTCTTTGGTCTACAGTGATACCACTCATGGTAATCATGTGAAAATGTGATAAATGAATTCGATCTTATCAATCTCACGCACATTTTTGGACTTTAATGGGTGGTGGGATTTATTTGTGGGATCGTCTCATATTCAATCCGTGTTTGTGGGGATATCTTAGATACAATTCGTGAAGTAGGGGTTGTCTCAATTGTAGTTCAAGGATTGTTAACTATCTTAGTAGTTAATGAGGAAGAAAAAGGAGGTTGCTTTGGTCCAAGTGTAGGTATATTTGGGGTCAGCTATTCTAGCTTAGGTTTATGGAAAAGAAAATGAACCTCTGCTAAGGCGGTATTAGTCTTTGGACTTGACGTAACTGTGATTCTCTTCTTCTCTTTTTCCACCACTACTGTCCTAGATAAGGACCAGTGTACAAATGTGTTCAGTTTGGGTGGGTTTTTAGGGTTGGGTTATAAGTACCAATTGAAGGTATTGCCTCCTTTTTTGGGTGGGTGTCTATGAAGGTCCTTCAAGATGCTCAATAGTCTCAATAACTAATGGCTTGTATATACCATACACCACGTATAAATCCAAACATCTACTTTCACCGGTCCTTCCCGTCGGCTTGCTCGACTGTTGCAAGGCGCGGGCCGTAGCCACTGCACCGTGGGTCTACAAAAAATAAAAAACATGCTCGACTTCAGACCACTTTTTGTAGCAAAAATAAGCCCGACTCATGACCACCTCTGCTATAATAAATAAGTCTAACAATTGCCATATTTGGAGGTAAACAACTAAATTGTCATACTCCCAAGATATTTCGTCTCCCATTTTTGCATTTTACCTCTTATAGACGAGGCAACTCAGCATAATATAAATTGGTAGCGAAAGCCTCATCGTTCAGAACTTTCATCACTCCGCAGCAGTCAGCAGACATATCACATACGACTCACTCCTTCCTTTCTCTCTCTCTCTCTCTCCAGATCTAACCTCCATTTCTTCTCTCTCCCAAATCTTCACTTTCTCTCTCCAATCTCTGAGATTCTCAGCAAACTTAAACTCTTTACAAACATAAACTCTCCAACTATATGGTCTCATAAACTATATATTATACGCTTTGTACCCCATATTCATCGGAGCATTTTTAGTTGCTATTTCTTTCTTTTCGGATCAATAACTTATTGTATTCGACTTAATTAGGGTTTCTCTAACTATGGCATCTGCTACTGTCTCTGCGTTTGAGGTGATTTCAATTCGTTATCTTCTTAGTTTAATTTCATCTAATTTCAAATTTGAAAAAAAAAAATCCTTTTTTCCCCAGCATTTTCTATACTTTCTGACCTTTATTTTATTTTGTTTGAATTTCGGATTTGGAAAATCAGGTTGGTTCGTATTTTATTACTCAATATTATAAGGTTCTTAAGGAATCGCCGGAGTATTCGCATCAGTTTTACAATGATTCTAGTACCTTGACTCGAGTTGATGGTGATGATACTCAAACTGCTTCTACTATGGTGGTAAGATTCTTTTATTTTATTTTGTATCATTTTATTTTTTTGCTGTTTAATTATTAGAACATGATATTCTATGAGTACAAACATTCTTTGATGTGTTATATTTAATAGCTTAAAAGAATAGTAAAGTTTAATTCATTAGCAAGAGGGTGAGAAGTTGTATAAAGCTTGGTTCTTCGGCTTATATTTCTACTAAGATATGTTATTCGAGACTTATATGATCGATTTCCGGTTTGCTTTTGTAAAGTGTCTAACTTGGAGGTATGGATATCTATTTACTGTTTAGCGCAAAATTGAAGTTATTAGTAATAAAAAGATAATGGGTTCAACTTGAAAAATGCAATGCGGATGAGGATGAGAATCAATCTCTAGAAAATACAGCCTTATATATAAGGATAATTAAGAAATCTCTAGAAAAGACAAATAGACTTTGGTTGGTAAATGATGTACTTGGAGAACTTATTAAAAGAATAAAGACCATAATCTTGGAAGGGAACCTAAAATAAGGATATTTGCGGGGGTGTGGTTATAGGGAAGTTGTAGTTGGAATGAATTCCACCGATGCTGCTACTGTATTATTGCGTTTCATTCTCGAATAGTCAATTTTGAGGCTCTGGGAATGTGCTGTATTGTAATGGTGCTGTAGTGTTGCCCATTGATAAAAAAAGGATGTGTAACATTCTTGTAATCAGTTCTCGCTTTTTGTTTGACTTATTTTGTTATAAGAATTAATGATGGTCCTATCATGGCTCTTAAATTTCATTCTTCCTGCCTTCCCACCCCCTAAGTAATTGTGCTATGTGTGAACATTTTGAATTATGTTCATACTTCAACAGATTCATTTGTATCTTCCTCAGTTCCTGTAGTGCTAGAAGTTAAGTAATGCATTACTTTTAACGTTAGTGCAATTATTTGGCAGGATATTTATGCAGTACTTACTTCTCTAAATGTTAGTGGTGTTGAAGTGACAAAGTTAAATTGCCAAGATTCATGGAATGGTGGCATTCTGCTTATTGTATCGGGCGTCGTGAGGTCTAGAAACTTCAGTGGCAAGAGGAGGTTTACGCAGGCCTTCTTCTTAGCTCCTCAGGAGAAGGGTTATTTTGTCCTAAATGATATTCTTCAGTTCAATGATGAGGTCTTAGTTAACCAGCATCCAGTGCCTGAAATACCTGAAGTCAAGGTCGATTCTGAATTACCTGCATCCAGTCCTCGCTTAGAGCAGCCAGGTACTGACGGTAGCAGTTAAGTTCAGTGAGAGAGAAGCCTGTGATATTCGTGCTTGTAGGATTTGCTGAGATAATTACATGACCAGTCTATTATTATACCTCTGTATTATGGAATGATTGATATCTTGTACGTTCATATTCCATCTGTCAAGTGCATGTGAGTTTGTTTTATATCCTTGTAGTGCAAAGTACTATGACAAAAGTGCTCCATTATCATATCAACATTCTTAATTTTAGTTAGCCATCACATGTTGCATGATCTGAACTAGCAGAAAAGTTATTGTGATTAAGTATTTCCTTATCCAGCCTTGTCATACAATATTAATTGTGCATTTGATAGTAGTCTTTAACTTCAGTTCTGGTTCACATAATTTATTGCCTCTCCAAACCTGATTTTATGTCAATCTGGTTTTTTTCTGCTTGTGAAGCTTTAAATGTTCACTGTTGCAGTATCTAATTACGAGTTGGAGGAAGAGACCAGGGAGTACGTGAATACAATTCATATTGAAGAAGATAATCCTGTTGACAAATATAGCCTCCCTGACGAAGAGCAACATGAAGAGCCTCTTTCAGAAACCATTGTCAAAGAAGCTCCTGTTGAAGAATTTGCTCCACCTGAGAATACTGTGAACCATATGAACTACGTGGAAGACTTAATACCGATTCCAGCTGATGAGCCTGCTGGGGAGCCCGCCAAACTATCATATGCTTCCATTGTATGCCTTCTTATAAGTTTCTGGCATTGCTTTTGGTGGTTTAGTTCTCCTTGCTTGTTACTTCCTCTTGCTCGTTTGAAAATTCTTGTTGAAGTTTCCGTTTTCACAATTGTGTTCTCTTCACTTGAAATAAGGGGATATAGTCAGAATTTGTCAAGATGTGGTCTTATCTTTATGGTCTCATGTCTGGATATTTATAGGTTGGTCAGACTAAAGTTGGACCTTTTTTTTCTTATAGCATAATATAAGAAAAAACGTTACCATATGGGATCTTGTTAGATTCGTTATACTGTGTATTTTCAATTATCAACTTTTCACAAGTTATAGGAAAATTTGTCAAAAAAATCTTTTACAGGTCCTTTTGTGAGAAACTACCATTTATTTATTATTCACGGTAAAGCCAAGTACTCCTGTAGTCCTTGAATAATTGCACCACTAGCTTTTGCACATAAGTTTTTGTAAAAGTAGTGTCTGCCTCATTTATGTAGTTATTGTATTGTTTAAGTAGATGTGATAGAAAATAGTGGAGTATTGTTTTCCTATAGGAAGGGATAGTAGATTGGAAAGGAGATAATAGGGACTACCAAGGGACAGAAAAATCACTAAATATTCCTGGGAATTGCCATTTTAAGAAGTGTTGCAATTATCTTGAAAAACCCAAATATAGGGTGTGTTGCAATTATTCAGTGACGGAGGGAGTATTATGGTCCTGTTGCGTTCACCTTTTTTTTCGGTCCTTATAAGAAAATATAAGTCCAGCTAAGGACTAATAAGTTCTAATAAGTTCAGATAAGTTCTGTTCAGCAAAAATAAGGTATTCAGATTAGTTTAGATAAGGTCTAATAAGCTTACATAAGTTCAAATAAGCAAAAATAAGTTGAAAAGAACAGGGCCTATGTTTTTGGATGTTTACATGTACCACATTCTGCACTTCAATGAGTGGACCATGACTTTTGGTGGTGACTACCCATGGGAAATTCTCATCACACTTTTCTTTTTCTTTCTAAATTATTGCACCTCAAAAGCTACTAGGCTAATTTGCAAATGCTAAAGTTGAGAGCTTTTGAGGTGTGAATTTGGAGAGTAAAAGTAGTTTGAGGGCCTTTGAGAAGAGAGTGGAAAATTGAGTGAAAGAGGAGAGGAAAGGAAGGGAAAAGAGAAAAAACAAGTGGCTCGTGACTTTCACGTGGGGAGTCAACGCCGAAAGTCATTGTTAACTCATCGGATTCCAGGATCTGGTACTTGTTTGCAACCAAAAACATCATGTAAGGTTTTTTTTTTTTTTGCTAAATCAATTGCCTTTGAAGGGGAGTTTCTCACAAAAGATGACTTATAAAATAGTTTTTTTTTGGAAAAATTGATAGTAGGGGTCTCAACTATTGGCGAAAATTTTTAATAGATACCAACTATCAATTAACCTGTGGAGGTCCTAACTTTGGGGGGTATTGTTTTTTATAGAGCCGAGCAGGTTACCCACCTGCTATAGCAAGTAAACAGATCACGTGACTTCATTAAAAGCACATGAGTTAAAATTTTTCCCCACCCCTGTCATTTCTCATTCCACTTCCACAAGTTCTTTCTCGCTCCTCTAGATCTACTCCTGCCGCCGACCGCCTTCGTCTCTCCGGCGACGTATCACCACTCCTGGCCGTCAAGGTTGCACAGAGATGGATACGGGTACGGGTTCAGATTCGGGTACGGGGACGGAAAACGGCAAGATTTTGAAATTTTAGGAATGGGTACGCGTACCCATACAGGATACGTATCGTATCGGGCACGGGTACGGGTACGAGTACGCTACCTAGAAGAAGTACCCATGCTACATAGCTTGCCGTTGTAACAGCTACTGTCCTCTTAAGCAAAACGTCATTCCTCGAAGAACAAAAATTTGAGGGAAACGTACAATTAGAAGGTTCGAGTACCATGATTCCGGAGTTGAATATGGAGTAATCGTTTCCAGTAGCAGAAATTTGAGGGAAATGGAAGAGGATTAGAGGAGGTCTAAGTTACGAATTAGCACGACGATATCAGAGGATTAGAGGGGGTCTAAGTTACGAATTCTCAGCTCGAGGATTTCGAATTCGCTTTATCAAACAAATCTTACAACCAGCTACAACAAGAGCTTCTCGTTTAGGGAGTGAAAATGCTCTGTTTATGAGAATAATTAGATCTCGTTTTGGGAAATTTTCCTTTTTTTTGTGTGATAAAAATCCTTGGTGACATTATTATGACAATGGAGTAATAATCAGAGGAATAATGCAGGAAAATTGGTATTTTTGAGTTTGAGTTTGATTTCTCATTTCTTTCTCTCTCTTCTTTGGGTGTAGATTTGGGATTTGTTCTTGTAATTATTGTTGTTCAGCTGCTGCAACTGTCATCTCTTCCGGTGGCGTTGCTTCACCGGGAAATCTTAGAGTGGTGTTACGGGTAGACTAAAGGAAGAAGAAATAAGAGGAAAAATAGATTAATTTTTTTAAAAAAAAAATCTGGTGGCCAGCTTAAGTGTGACACATGTCCTATTAAAACCAATTAAAAACATCAATTGTTCAATCATGAAATGAGAGAAACCCAGATGAAAAAAAAAAAAGAGCGGGCACCACACTCAAACTTTTAACCTTTCCAACCGGTTACAAGTCAACCAGGTCCTATAAAAAACAATGCCCCCTAAAGTTAGGACCTCCACAGGTTAATTGATAGTTGGTACCTATTAAAAATGTTCACCAATAGTTGGGACCCCTACCGTCAATTTTTCCTTTTTTTTTTGACAAATTTTCCTTATCTTATTAGTACATATTACCTAATCAAAGATATTGATGAAGATATGTTTAGATTTTTTTTGTTCTGGTATGATTCTTTGGTTCCAATATGTTTAAGTGGTAAGTATGTGAAATAAGATGGAGAGAGTGTTAGCGTGAATTCAATATGCTAAGTTACTTTACATTCGTCGGGCTGGATTATCGAAGTTCTTTATGCGATAGAAAGAGATCTAACTTGTTGAAACTTCTTGTTCGGCACTTTATGGTTAATGTTTGGTCACTCTTTAAAATCTATTTCTTTTGTTTCACGCTATTGATATTATAATTTTTTTTTCATGTGTTGTCCTATTCGTTTAGCGACAATACTCTGTGTTTGTCATAATTTCTGATGTCCTTGCTATTCTATGGTCAAAATTTGCAGCTGCGAGCATCAAAAGCGCAGTTTCCACAACCAGCTGTTTCCCAACCTACTGCAGCAAGGCACCGCATGCCATCTCCACCAGAGCAGCATCAGAAGGTGCAAGCAAATGCCCCACAATTGAACCCATCAGCGTCATCATTTGTTCCTGAGGCAGCTGGTGTTGGGGCGGATGAAGGCTTAATTCAAGATGAAGGTGGGTGTAAACCTTTTATCTAGTTTGTAACTGCCTCTCGTCTTATGTGGACTTTGTGCTTCCTTTTTGATAGCCTTTGATTTTGCCCATTGAGCGTTGTGCTCTGATTTCTGTTTCGGCATGAAACATAAGTAGCTAAAATGGCTCTTGGATCTATGCACGTATGGGTACACAGACAACATGGTTACTGTTAATAACAAACATTCAGTGCTCATTTCGTTCAATGTAGATAGTTACACTCCCCATGAATTTGCAATTTCACTTCCTGTTAAATGTAAGAAACTGTGTAGCTGACTGCAGGATGTAGAATTTTTTTTATACTTACCTAGGCTGGTGTATGTAAGCAACTTACTTTAAAGGATGCTCTTGTCTTTTTTTTTTCCAATTAAATAACTCCACACTTTTATACTTCCGAAACTCTCAACTTTGGGTTTATTTTCTTTAATCTCCACACCGAAATTACCAAGGAGATGGCTTTTTCTTTACCATTGACTATTAAGGATCTGTTCGGCTTTACGTCGGGTCTCTTGATCCTTCTTTTTATATGGTGGACAAAATGTATCTTGGTTCTGGTGTGGCAACTATGCTGTAGTTTTGGCTAGTTCATCCTTGGACTTCACATGGGGAAGTATGCCAGCATACTTGTCAGGTTCCGTAATTGTTTCTGGAGGAAAGTTCTCCTGTAGTTATATAATGTGGCTTTTAACATGATTTTGAGCATAAGTTCTGACGTTTGAGTACTCAAAAGTAGGTATGAAAGGGAAGGGTTTCTTTAAACCTTTGACTGCAGATAATACCAGGAAGGTGTGGAAGAAAGATATTTGAACAAAATGGGTATTACACTAGTTAATTTGACCCTACTGAAAACTATTTTATTTTGTCCTTTTAAGTAATTCTTAGGTAGCAATTGAGATCAGGAGCTAGAAAGCTTGAAGCTGGATATCATTTGCAAAAGCATGCACCTGAATTTTATCTTAGTTGGTAACCAATATTGAGTTATATAGGTTAGAGGAGATGCCTCTATTTAGTATCATTTGTCAAGTTTGTTGAATTGATCAGTTTTGCACCATTTACATGCTTTATTTATGGAATTGGTATATCAATCAGGTACTTTCATCTGTTAATTTGCACGCATTCATAATTCTGGGGTGTTTTTAAAGCTTGTTTTTTGAGAGTTCTGGTTAAGAAATGCATGCCAGATATTGCTCTGTGAGGTGAATGAGGAATTCCTCTCTCACTTTTTAAAACTCCAAGTTTTGCTTAGTTAGGGTCTTGCTCCTTTACATTTCAATGTAAATATTCATTTTATTAATGTTTACAAAAAAAGAAAACTGTCTATGAGTTCTGACTGAAGTTCTGTGGGATGTTCTTGCTACAAGTTTACAACTGCTGGAGCCTGAATTTGCATTTGCTACAAAATACTGCCAAATCCATTTTAGTCTTGTTGTTATTTGTTAGTACATCATATTCCTTGTTCTCATTTTTCTTGGGGGGATTTTACAATTCAGGTGTGCTGATGTCTGTCTATGTAAGGAGCCTGCCTTTAAATGTTACGACTGCTGATCTTGAGAAGGAGTTCAAAAAGTTTGGTAGAATCAAACCCAATGGAGTATTCATTAGAAATCGCAAGGTCAGTTCGTGAAGTTGATGTATGATCTTTTTAGAAATTAGTTGGTTAACTGACTCTCTGCTCGTGGACACACAGGAAATTGGTGTTTGCTTTGCATTTGTTGAATTTGAGGACATGTCTGGTGTTCATAATGCAATCAAGGTATTCTAATCAACAATCTTATCATCATCATATCTGCTGTCATTCTCTATTTTCGCATTTTTATTTTATTTTATATTCTGTACAAGGATGGATTAGAATATTTCCCATCGTGCAATGCTGACATGTTAACAACTTCATCAAAAAGTCAACACAATTATTGATTTGTAATGATGTTATAATGCTCATAAGATGCTAGATTGAGCTCCTGCTAATATGTTTTGCCATTATATGTTTTCCAGATTCAATGAAAATGTGAGATTAAAATAATGTTCCCTTTACATTGAGCTTTGAGCCCTGTGGGTCTGTTGGTTATTCAAAGAATGGTTGAGGCTTTGAGCAGTCATCTTTCTATTTATTTCTTCTAGCCAGTGTTTCAAAAGACTCAAAGCGCACTAAGGCGATAAGAGTTCTAGAACCTAGGCACCAAGTCCAGGCATGAGGCGTGCGCGGTGCGCCTCATCATAGGAAGGCACAATTCTTAAAATTTAAAATTGGGGAAATAGGTTGCAGACATGTACTTATTGCAGCTGCTGCATCATTTTGTTCTTAATCACGCCTTTCTGACTTCTGTGCGCCTCATGAAATTCCTTGGCCTGGCCTTTCTAAGTGCTTCGGCAGAAGGTGACAGCTGTTGTGGGTTCTGACACAGTTGCTACCAGAAATATGTGGAATGTACAATAGAGCTGTGTGAGCCTGTGTAGGGGGACTTTGTAGTAACTAATATGTTCAAATTATCTAGTTCTTGCGGTGCTGCAGAAGAGAAGTGTTCTTTCAAGCCCAAGTGTTACTCTTGAAATTTCATGTTTTCTTTTGGTTGGTGTCCCAATTTTAGTAATAGTATTCTGAGCCTCATCATATTGGTTTATTGTAGAGTTCACCTATAGAGATGCTGGGTAGACAAGTTTACATTGAAGAGAGGAGAGCAAGCAGTAACAGCAGTTCCCGCGGTGGAGGTATGTGCTTTATCTTGCTTTTGTACTGTTCAGCACAACTTCTTTGCATATGCCTAAGTAGCTATGAGTTTTATGGAGATGGTGTGAAATTTGGATCTGAAATTTATTGGTAAGATTTTGACAGAACTCTCTATTAGGTTGTGCTGACCAGTTGGCCACTCTTTTATTTACTCTAGAGTGGGTTATCAAGGTTATGGACGGATGCACCTGAAGAAGCATTGAATTAATATATTTTGGCTTGAAGAAAAAATTGGAGCCTATTTGCAATGTGCTAGATATTACTTCCTCCATCCCCTAAAACCCTTCCCATATCTTTTGGGCACAAAGTTGTAGGAGAGGGTTTGGGGTGGGCCCATGTTTAAATTATATAAATTGAAAAGTAAGGTAGTGGGTAATTATTGGAATTGCTAATTAAGGAGAGTGGGCCAATTGCTTTTTGTTAGAGAAATAATTTTACAATTGGTGGACGGTGGACCCAGTCCAAACAAGGAAATGAGAAATGTAATTGGGACGAAAATAAACGGAAAATTGCGAAAAGATTATGGGGACAGAGGGAATAGTTTATAGATTTTGATTTTGGAGGTAGGTGATGGTGAATCTGTTATAAAACATGGTCTCAAAGTTGGTGTTATATTGTTTTATGGTTGATTTGTGTTTTTTGGATCAATATACGTTCTTATGCTGCTGCTCTAATATTGAGTACTCCATCCCACAATGACTGTCCTTGACTCTCCATAGTTCATATGTGGCAGTTAACCAATAAAGTATTGTAATGGGAATGGAGAAAGATGACTAACTAACTATGCACTTATTTGACCAAAGAGGGAATAGTATGGGACAAAGTTAGAAAAGAATTATGCGCACTGTGGGTCCAAGAGAGTATTTCTAAAGCTAGTTGAGTTGTCACATCAGCTACCTGTATGATGTTACTGCTCCTCATTTTTAAACATACCAAGTGAATCTTATACTGCATTCCTTCACTAAATTGCAACTTCTTGTTAGTTGTTTATTGAATTCGAATTGTATGTGAAGCTAGCGTTATTTCTACTTTTGACGTTGTAATACTGGTTCTTTGGCTAGATTTACTATTCTGTGAATTGAAGTATTGAACTGACAATAGAACATTAGGTAGGATCTAATTTGGAATCATTTTCATATGACTGAGAGTGCTTGGATATGAGTGAAATTTGAAAACTGCCTATATTCTTCTCGAGTATTTAAGATCTCTATTTTGCTTGATGTGTTGTGCACTTGTCCCTAGCTGGTTAGTGGCTGTGTTATATACTCTCTCCATCTCAAAATACATACCCATTTGCTTTTGGCTCATGGATTAGGAGGGAGTATAAGGTGGGTCATTTGATATATGTTGCGGTTGAAAAAGTGGATGTGATCCAAGATAGTGTGTAATACTTCTATACTTTGAAGAATAGGAAAATAGATGCTAGTTGAATTGTGATCCCAACCCAATGGTGAAGTATTTTGAGACATCTTAAAATGTGAAAATGGGTAAGGTATTTTGTGTTGGGAGTGAGTATATAGAAGTAGAGTATGTACTTCTTCCCATTTTTTTTTTTTATAATTGACACATTTTTCTTTTATATTGGATGTTCTAAATTAGTTGCAACATGCCAACATACCTGTTCTGGTCTCCTTTTCCACCTCTTTCCTATCACACGTGTCTCCTTAAATGTGTATCATCATTTTCTTTCTTCCTAGTTGAGCTCTGAATTTTCAAATTACTGAGAAATCCAAGCTTTTGAAAAAGGGAAATACCTGAATTGCAGTGGCCTATGTCCTGCAAGATATGAGAATTATGTTAGGGTAAATATGTACTCTATTATTATGCTGCCAGGCTGTACATTAAACTAACATTAGTTTTCTCCATGATGTATCCCCGTAGGACTGGAATTTGGTAAAATGGATGCTATAAGTCTAGAGCTTAATAAAAAGGGATTTGACTGTAGTACATTAACATCAACATCAACATCATCATCTGATGTGGAAGTAGTACAGGAAAACTAGAAATACCCTAGTTAATGCTTTTGTGATGATTTGTAAATCTAGTTATTGAACTCAACAAGACAGAGAGGGAGGAAAGGGGCTTAAGCAAAAAGAAGTGGAGGTGTCGGACTAGCACTTTTTTGGAAATACCAACTTCTCAGTTTTTATATATAAAAAGGCTGAAACGAAACCCCTATAGGTATAATATCTTCCAATGGAATATACAAGTATAATTGGTTTGTAGTTTTGTACTCAGATTGAATGAACTTGGTATGTGAATAATTTATTTGCATAAAATGAATGCTTTGATGTCATATTATTCCTGAAATGAGAAAAGTTATTTGAAGATTCAGCATGTTACGTTTGTACTTTGTACACTAGTGCTCCTGGAGATTAACTTTTAAAGTTGACTCTCATTACATATTTGACAGTTGTAGCAAGAGGCAGAGGCCGAGGCAGTTACCAAAACAACACGTCAAGGGGACGTGGTGGGGTCAGAAACCCTGGTCGAGGAAATGGCCTTGACGGTAACGATTACAACAGGAGCAGAGGCAATGGCTACTAGCAGCATACTCCCCAGCAAAACAAAGCGCATGCGAAGCATTTATCTGGATCATGGGGAGGGGTGGTGAAGATTAATGCTACATTATTGCTCTTTCTCTGTTGGTGTTCCTGTCTGTTTGATTGTTAGTGATGGACAATTAGGTCTCTACCTTTGATCTAGGGTTAACCCTAATGTGGGGGGGGCATGGGAAGCATAAATTAGTTTATAATTTCTTTTGAAGGGCATATATGCTGCCCTCGTCCCCATATGTTTTTCATCTTTATGGGGTTCTTTTTGAATTTTCTGCCAAAGGTTTGATTATCTGGCTGCCTTGTCTTGATTTTGTGGTACCAGAATTTTGGTTAATTTTACTAATGAGATACAATTGAGCTTGATTTGGATACGTCGAAAATGTATTTTTTAAACTAATTCTTTTTTTGTGAGTTGCACGGAAGAAATTTTTGTTTTTGAACTGTAATAAACATCAAACTCTATCCATATAATATTTGATGTGTTACATTATATAGTGCCTATATCTTAAGCAGGCAGAAATGCAGAATATACCCTAGGCTGGTATTACAAATAACTTTATGTTCCTTCACCCTAAATTGTATCTGAAGACCTAGAAACTGGCAGCAGCTGGGGCAGTGTGATGAATTGGCGGTATTATGCGTAGATGACCATCTTCTTCTTCCTCTGTATCCCAGAGAAAACCAGCATATGCTGCTAGCACATGACTGTAGGAAGGCAAAAGATAGAGAAAATTCGGTTAAAAAATTAGAGGACAAGAATTAAACTTGTGTATTTGAGAGGACCAACCTGTTTTCAGGGGAAGCCTGAACAGCTCTTTGGAAGTAGCTTAAAGCTCGTTCTTCATCACCATGAAGCTCCATAGTTAGCTGGGCGTATAGCGAAAGGATTTCACCATCTCCTGGATCCACTAGTGTCGCTCGTGAGTAATACTCCTCAGCCCCTCTAAGATCCTTAGACTGGAGAGGAAAGAAACTAATAAGAATAATTAATACTCCAATGTTATATTCCTGATGTTCTAAATTTTATGATCTTATCATATCTCTTACTATGTTATCTCTCTCCATCCCTTTCTAAAGACGAAAGATAATTATGGGAGGGAAAGAGTATACTAAGCAAGAATTTGATCCATGAGTGATGATGCTACACGTAGAGAATATAAATGTTTTGAGATTGACCTTATGTAGAAATTCGGCATAGTTTCTTAATAGCAATGTATTTCCAGGATTGTCCTCCACCATCTTTTTGTAGTGCTCTGCCATGCTAGCTCCATCGCTGCCATCATCACCAAAACCAATTGCTTTATATTCATTATAGCCGCCACTGCGGCCTCCTCCATTATTATATCCACCGGTGATCATTCCAAGTCCTCTTGCAAGGTGCATTTTAGAGGGTATATCTTCACTTCCATCTTGGTTATTGACGTATCTTTCTTGTGATCCCATATTTTTAATGATTGCAAAGCTGTTCTCTAAGCTTAATTTTCCACTTGTTTCTTCTTCAACTTCTTCACCACTTTCTTCTGCCTCCTCTTGTTTTTCTTCTTCCACATCATCATCATCTTCATATCCAATTTTGGGATTGTACACTGAGAATGAAGGAATGGATTGCAAAACCGGACAGTCGGGTTTGCGTGGAAACTTCTTGGATGGGATCGAATGGTTCAATTCATCAAAGCTGTTACAAGAAGCCGAGGCTAGCCCTTCCAAGTTTCCATCCGATTGTACTCTTCTGAATCCATTGAGTCGAGAGCTATGAGAACAGTCAGAGGTTAATTCAGCATTGATGGAAGGAGAAGAGTTGGAGTATGATGAAGGGGTGATGAGATTCAGTGGACATGTGTGTGTTTGGTGGAAGGAAAACTTCTTAGGTAGGTGTTTCGGCGAGTTGTATTCACATTGGTTGCCATGGCTCGGAGACTCCGAGTATGATGAGAGAAGTGAGCCAAGAATAGGGGTGGAAGAGCTTCGAAGCATCATTCTTATGCTTGGAGAATGGATATATGGAGAGGACTCAAATCTTAGATAGATGGAGCAGCTTGAAGTTCCTGGCAATAGCATATGTGATAATGGGTAGTTAAAGCAATGAATGGCCTACAATAGTTCGGAAAAAGAACCGTATGGGCCTACTATCTAAATAATTTTTATGTAAAAACAAGCAAATATGTGATTTTCTTCTATGCCTTTTGTTCTATTTTGGCCCTTTTAGTTATGATTTCTGCTTCTTTCTGGTTTAGTTTGGTGATATTTCTTTCATGCTGTGACATTCAATGCTTCACATGCAAACTCTTGATATTATTAGTTCGAGTGGGTGGGATGTAGTTTTAGAAAGGTAAGGCCGTAGAAAATTGAATATTTAAAAAGATATTTTAATCTCAAACTACCTTTAACTTTCAAGTTTTTGCGAGAAACTACCTTATAAAAAATTTCTTGTCCCAAATTACCTTACTTTTAGCATTTTGTTGTTGACAACTACCTTATTCCGGTTTCCGGTATTGACTTTTTTTTTCCAATTTTCTTAAATGTCACGTAATACCACTTGACCTCTTTAAACCTTTTTTTTTTTCATTTTCCCCACCCTATTTTTCCTATTTCCCTGTATGCTCTCTCTCATATCTATATCGACACTTTGTACCACCAATCCACCATTAAATTCCTCTTCTAATACTTGAGCTAAAATTGAAACAATCACCCTCTCGGTCTCCTTGAATCTCAAGCAATTTCCACAAGGGTGATTTTGTTTTCTCCCATAATTTTGAACCGAAAAGAAGTCAACACCGAAAACCGTCATAAGGTAGCTGTCAACAACAAAATGGTAAATGTAAGGTAGTTTAGGACAATAAATTTTTTATAAGATAGTTTATCGCAAAAACTTGAAAGTTAAAAGTAGTTTGGGATAAAAAACCCTACTTGAAAATGTAAAATGACAATTTTATAAAAAGAGCTGTTTACAGAGAGAGAAGAGGACATTTCGGAGAGGAATATGTTAGTAATTTTCACACTTTTTTCTCCTATGAAAGCACATTTCCACACAAGAATGCTGGATTTCTTTTTTATTTTGGCATCAGCAAGAAAGCTGGATTTCAAACCCAAATATATTGTGCAAACTTCTTAAAAAATTGTCAAGTAAATTAGTAAATCAAAAAACCGATTACATCGTTCAAAAGTTATTAAAAGAGGTGGTCTAACTTTATGTTAAAATTAGACTAACTTGGGCTCTGTTCTTTTGGACTGAATAAATAGAAATATAGTTCAGTTCAGATCAGATCAATTCGGTTCGAATCGCCCGATCGGTTCGGTTTTGATCGATCGGCCGTTCGACTTATTCGGTTTCGGATCGATCGCCCGGTTCAGAACTACACTTATTGATTTTATTATTATTATTATTATTATTATTATTATTATTATTATTATTATTATTATTATTATTATTATTATTATTATTATTATTATTATTATTATTATTATTATTATTATTATTATTATTATTATTATTATTATTATTATTATTATTACTATTATTATTATTACTATTATTATATTATTATTATTATTATTGTTATTGTTATTATTATTATTGTTATTATTATTATTATTATTATTATTACTATTATTATTATTACTATTATTATTTTTATTATATTATTATTATTATTATTATTATTATTATCATTATTATTATTATTTTTATTATTATTGTCAAATATAGTTTTGTATTTTTTTTAAAATATATGTCAAATATAGTTTTGTAAATATAGGAGTAGTCAAATGTATGTAAATATAGTTTTGTATTTTGTAAATTAGGCAAATCAATATTCTGTTGCTTAGAATTAGAAATCATACATGTTATTGTTACTATTCTACAGTATTAGGCGTGAAACATGCTATTGGTTTTGTATATATTGACTTGCGAATAGCAATCTTGGAGGAAAATATTATATTAATAATATTATTACTTCATATCATTATTAGTCTACTTGTTATTATTAATATTACTCAATTCATAAGAATATTATTATTATGCATATTATTAGTATTAGTATTAATATTATTATTATTATTATCATTATCATTATCATTAATATTATTAATTATTATCATTATCAATGATGATAGAAATATTACTCTACTTGTAATTATTAATAATACTCAATTCAGATCAGTTCAGTTCAGACCAGTTCAGTTCAGTTCAGAATTATTCATTTCAATTCAGTTCAGTTCAGACTTATTCATTTCAGTTCAGTTCAGTTCAGACTTATTCAGTCCAAAAGAACATAGCCTTAATCCCATCACTTTATTTAAAAAGCCCATCACTTTATTCAAAAAGGTGCTCCATTCTCTTCTTTCTATTGGGCTTGGGCTGTTGCCTAATTTTAAATTAAAATTAGACGGTCTTTTATAAAAACAACTCTACATCGTTATAGGCATCTAAAATCATGCAACCTACACAATTTTAATTTTGTAAAAAATATCCTTACTTCATTTAAGGACATATTAAGTTGCAAAAAATATATATACATATACATAAAATTAATTGATTGCAACTCAAAAGAGACAATAATGCCAAAAATTGGTTTTTAACATCAAAAATCTAATTTTCTATGACCAATTTATTAAACAATCAAATTGTAAGGTACTTAACCGGTTGTCCAAGTTATCTAATTTAATCGTTAAAATAATTTTTTTTAAAACAATTATGTACAAGGTGATCAATAGTGCAATCAGCATGAAAAAATATATTTACGTAAATAAAACAAGAAAGCAATTAAATAAAGAAAATATGTACAGGGCATTAGTTACGATACAAAAATATTTACAATAGAGAACACTCATTAAAATCAACATCACGAATAATAAAACATTAGTAATAAAGGAAAGTTCTTGGTGTTTGCTTTTTAATCACTGGTTTTAGAAATTTTAGTAGTATTGATATGTTGTAGCTGCAGGTCTTGGCGTATTAGGCGTAGCTGTTGGGTTGATGCAGCGGCTAATATGATGATGATCAGGTCAAGTAGGAGAAATGATAAACCACTATTAGATATATGTTTAACTATCCAATATCCAGGGCAAAACGGTAATTTTTGATATAAAAAAAAGTACAACTGAGCTCCCAACATATTGTAGTCTTCCTTAATTCCTGGAACTTGGAAAGTGAAAAGTAGTAGATTATTTTAGTGAAAAGAAAAATTTGACAGTGACGTATAAAAAACCGTTGGGGACATTAATTGCCCTAGAATGAAGGAAAATGAAAAAATTCAGCAAATGGTAAAATTAAGCAAGGGAAGGGGGTGTGCTGACAATAGAGAGAAATGAAAAAAAAATTGTCATTGATTTTTCATGAGGTAAAATTTACATAAGAGTAATTAATTTTTCATGATTAAGGGATTTCGGATTATCTGAAATACAAAGATCGCGTTAGGGTTTATGGAGCACGAACAGCAGGAGCAGGCCGGTAAGAGTATAAATTTGTTGGTATAAATAGTTGTAAATATTTATAAAATCAGTGTAGGGTGATTGTGAATTAATTTTTGTAGACATTGATTGCACACTGACATTAATTGGACACTAAAAAGTCTGTGTGGGAAGTGCGTGGGAAGTGTGTGAGAGATGATGTAGAGTTGAATGTTAATAACATTAAATGCGAAATTTTTTTATTGTGGTTTGCAATAGTTGTTTGAAGTGTGTGGATGAATTATAGAAAAGATTTTTCCCATAAATGCTAACAGTGAGAAAAGAAAAGAAATAGCAATAAATTCAGGTGGGCTGACGGGTAGTGGTGAGAATCAATAAATGCTTAAAATGTAGTTGTAGTTGTTCGAAAGTGTTAATACTCACGGTTATTACCAAATGCTGAATGTGTTGTGCATGCAATGAACCACATAGACTTGAATGAAGTTATTGTGGACTTGAATGAAGTTATTGTGGACTTGAATAATGATTTAGATTTAGAAAACAATCAATTTGATAATGTGGACTTGAACAATGAGTTTGATGTAAATGATAGTCAGTTGGTTGGTGGGTTTGATTCGAACAATGAAATAGTTGGAGATGAGGTTGAAGAGGGCACTGATGTAGACACAGTGACAACAATGTCATGCAATAGTCCAGTTGCACCTAGTGTAGGTTTGGTTTTTGGGTCTTGGGAGGATGTAGAAGAATGTTTTTCTAGGTAAGCTAAACGAGAGGGTTTCGCTGTAATTAGGGCTGCTGGGTCTAGGAAAAGGCGACGTGAAGGAGTTAATGATTGGCGAAACTACACATGGAAGTGTGAATGTGCAGGAGAGGTTGACAAGCGTGCTTCAGTAAATGGAAAAAGGATTGCTGTAGGTAGAAACAGTGTAGAGGTGTCTACTAGGAAGAGTAAGAAGTGTGGGTGTCCCGTTATGTTGTTTGCTAGTGTTAACGAAGAAGGTGCATGGGAAATTAGAAAGATTAACCTAGCTCATTAGAATCATAACCCGACACCGGGGAAGACAAGGTATATAAGCAAGTATCGGAGAGAGGAGGCAAATTGTGCGGTGAGACGAAAGTTGTTTAATGATAGTGCAGCCGGTGTTGGGATTTCAAAAATTCATCGTTGCCTTGCGAAGGAAAGGAATGGGATTGAAAATTTATTTGTCACAGAACGTGATCTGCGAAATATTGTTGCCAAGGAACGGAAGTTGAAATTTAGGGAAGGGGATGCAAATGCAATGATGAGGTACTTTGAGATAATGACGACCGATAATAAGGATTTCTTTCACATGCATAGGTTAGATGAGTTTGGAAACTTGAAAGACGTAGTCTGGGTTGATACTAGGAGCCGCATGTATTATGAGTATTTTGGAGACGTGCGTGGTTTGTTTTGATGCTACTTACCTAACTAATGATTATGCTCTTCCTTTTGCCAATTTTGGGGTTAATCATCATGGTCAGTCCATTTTGCTTGGGTGTGCTCTCGTTTCTCACGAGGATGCCGAAACGTATGCTTGGGTTTTTAGTACGTGGTTGATGTGCATGGGTGGGAAAGCTCCAACATGTTTTTTGACTGATTAAGACGCGGCAATGAGACTTGCAATGCCAAATACTTTCCATCGGTGGTGTATATGGCACATTCTCTCAAAGTTTGGGAAGAAATTGGGTATGTATGGTCGATATAAAGATTTTAAAGTTGTTCTCATTGATGCCATTTATGAAAGTGTTTCGAAGGAGGAATTTGACATGCGTTGGAGTGGTGCGATTGTGGAGTTTGAGCTGGGAGAAGAAGAGTGGTTAAAAGATAAGTTCATTTGTATTATGTATTGAATATGGTTAATTGTAAACCCTATTAGATGGCATATGCATGAATTGGATGTGTTATATTAATAAAGGTGTTAACTGATTGTTTACTATGATGATGATGAAAAGAACCTGGATAAATGTTTGCCATGTAGTTAGTTGTTAGTTAGTTAATTGTTGTTGGATGAAATGAACCTGGTTAAAAGGTAAGTTAGTTAGTTGTGTTGAAGGTAGTTGCTATGCAGTTAGTTGAAATGCAATTAGTGGGTACGTTTAATTAGTTACTTAAAGTTGAAAAAAATGTGGTAGGTAAAGATAGGCAGTATATCTTAGATTTGAATTAAAAGGTTATTTATTTAGATGGATGAGTTGATTTTGATAGGCAAAGAGAAATGTATATGCTATTTGCAGATTGTTTGATATGTATTTAATTAGCACGGTTAATTTGGTTAGGCTTATGGTAATTGTAGGTCTTTATGAAGAGAGGAATATGTGGGCCTCACCCTACTTGAAAAACTTATTTTGGGCCGGAATGAAGACGACTCAAAGATGTGAGAGTGTAAATAGTTTTTTTGATGGTTATGTCCATAGGAATACAAAGTTGGTTGATTTTGCGGAACAATATTGTCTTGCAATGGAGACGAGAGCAAATGCGGAGAAAGCTGCTGATGATAATAGTAGCCGATATGTTCGACAACTTGCTACAAACTTTAAAGCCGAAAGAGTTTTCCAGCGTGTTTATACTGATGCAAAGTTCAAGGAAATTCAAGCGGAATGCTTGAAGATGTTATATGTACATTGGAGAGGGGAAACTCAAATAGGTGAGAATGAGTATAAACATACATTTGCCGATCGTGTTTGGGTAATATGCAAGAGGACTAAGCAAGAGATAACATTGTCTAAGAGAAGGACCTATTGTGTTTGAATAGATATGGCAACAACCGAGGCGCGGTGTGAGTGCAAGTTGTTTGAGTCCCATGGTATTATGTAATTCCAGAAATCAATCATCACATGCATGACATATATTTTCAAACATATTAACAGGTACTTAATATAAATGTAATTCATTTCCAACTCACATTATCATCTACATGACCTCGGGGTCGAACCAGACTAGCGCAACTTTGTAATGAAGCGTAATTTCCTCCACAAGACAACAACGCTAATGAACTCAATTCACTCCAAAAGTTGTCTTTCACAAACCTTGCCAATTTGTCCTTGTATTGCAAAGGGCGCCACGTCTCTATGTACCCCTCTAATTTCTTCAAGGAACATTTTGTCTTCCTCTGCCTACGACTGCCCTGCACATTGTCAATTTTTTTTATCTGGACTCCCGCAGTCCTTCAACTCAACCGCCTTGTTCACCACCCCACATTCTGCCCAGAAGTACTTACTGTCCCCACTACCACTCGGTCGGCACATTGTATCACTGACATGCAGTGCATAATCCCCTTTCAATTTAACAATAATTGAATCAACGCCACCGTTCTCTATGAAATAAATCAAAAGTAATTAATACCAAAAATGCATCTAAACAAATGCAACAACGAAATAATTACTGACAACCGTCTTCATGACCAAACGAACCACCTTCTACATGCACAATTTAACCACCTACATTTTCATCCACAGGAGAACCACCTACATTTTCATCCACATGTGAACCACCTACATTCTCCTCATGCACATGTGAACCACCTACATTCTCCTCCACAGGTGAACCAACAACATTCTCCTCACGCACAGGTGAACCAAAAACATTCTCCTCACGCACAGGTGAACCAAAAACATTCTCCTCATGCACAGGTGAACCACCTACATTCTCCTCATCACCATGATGTTGCTCCTCATCTACATTATTTACAATTTATATCAAATAATGAACATTTAAATTTTTCTAAAACTATACAGTAGCCTCGGATACGTATCGTACTTATTATCTCGTCGTCGTCGACCCGACTTAATTGAATCCTTCTTCTCTTTCTCCCTTTCTTCGTCCCCCGTCGACAACGGCTCATTTCCTGTACATGAAATGTCAAATTTATATCATATTAGTCTTACACTTACATATTAGTATACATAACCAAGATATGTCTCGTACATACCGCAACAGCTTCCGATGATGGCATTACATCCCTTGGCTCCAAAGGATGTGTCCCACCGTACGCCACATCAATGCACTAACAAATATCAACCAAACTAATTCATAAATAGAACAACGTAATTACTTGTCAATACATTGTAACGGAAAATACAACACATAACAGACCCTAATGTTGCCAAAATCACCAGTTTCTGTTTGGTCTTCCTTCTTAACTTTGTTCACATTTCTCGTGTCCCAAGCCCGTATCCTAGGGAAAACACCCCACTCCATGGGCGGCCGACTAAGTCGATCAAGATACAATATCTGCTAACCTTTATACCAAGTGATTACAACAAGTCATTACAAATTTCAAACACAAAATTAGAATTTGTAAATAAATTACTTCAACTTATGCTTACCGCTAAAAACACTATGCAGCCCCCATACCCCTTTGCAAAGCCATCAGAGTAAAATCTTTTTTGCAAAACAACCAAGTGAATGCATTAGATGATCGAGCAAAAACGTGCACCAATCATACTCCATAGCATTCTCAGCAACAACAACAGCAGGTAGCATGGTCACAGACATGCGTTGACACGTTGTGGGACAAATGATGTCGCTCAAAGCCATCATCAGAAAAGCTTTCTTGAACTCTGACACACTAGTTAATTCTCCTTCCACAACCCTCTTAATACTCCCACTTTTTATACCCCTCGATCCAGATGGGGTCGTATAACCAAATGTTTCCCACAACCTCCTAACCTCTTCATCCACCTCCCCTCCATCATCCGCATCTTCCTCATCATACAGTGGGACTACTTTTCCCCCTACCGGAATACCTAAAACCCAATGAACTTGTGTTTTACTTAAAGGGAATTCTTTCCCATCAGGTGCCAAAAGAATCCTATTCTTCACATCCACACACGTACATAACCAATAACATAAGTTCCTTGGTAGCCTTTTACCTTCCAAAAACAATAAACCTCCATATCCCATTTCCCTAACTAGTTGCCGCTTACGCTCATCTAATTTCTTCACCACCTTCCCAAAAGCTTGGACTTGACAATTAACATTACATCTCTATTTCGAAATACATACACAACATATATAAACTTTGCTATTTTAATAACATAAAAAATACTTACATTTCACAAATATACTACATATCAACCACAAATTAAATTTATACTAACCCTGTTATACATGAGTAGTTGAGTTGACACCACCTTCCCAACTTCTTTCAATTTGCCGCCTTCACTTAAACCATTATCCTAATGACATATATGAACTCGTTACTTCCATTTCAATTTCGCACGCCATCTATAATAAACCAACAATAGCCAACCTTACCCGGTATACTATGACCTCTATTCTTTTGCGGCGTTCTGAATTTCCACATGACCTAACAAACTGTGGCTACATTTCAGTACATTAAATTTGTAAATTAATTACTATTCCAAATTTTGAATAAGTACCTCTTCTTCTTCATCCTCAAAGTATTGTTCTTCTTCCTCCTCGTTTTCTTCTTGTTCCTTCTCGTATTCTTCTTCCCCCTACATTACCATCCAAAGCAATGTAATATTTATCATACATCCTATTTAAACATTAATTACATTAACATTAGTGGATTACCTTTTTCTTCCTCCTCTGTCCTCGACCCATTCCTCCGAAAATTCACTATTACACAACAATTCAACTGCCATTCCATATATTTAGTTACTTTCAACAAAATCATATAAATTTCCAATTTTCCACTCCCAATTTCCCAAATTCCACCTCCAATTTCAAAATTCCCACTCCCAATTACCACTTTGTATTTGACAAAATTACATCCCATTCTTTTTCCCATTTTACCGAATACATGCAAACATTTTTTTATACAATAAACTAGATAATATGAAATTTGCAAAACAAAATTTAAATTATTACCTACTTTTTTATCGAAGCATTCGAAACTGACGGAAAATGATTCTATAATTTCTTCTTCAACTCCATCATGAACCCATCGATATATTTCTCAAAAAAAATTCAACACTTTCAATTCCACTTTCTACCTCAAACTCAAATCCTGATTTGAACTCACAATAGTCCTAAATTTCTCTTGCAGAAAATCTTCCACTTTCACTTTTTACACCGTTTCGCTTTTTCAGATGATTTTTTGAACATAAGATAAATTTTCAATTTTTAACTTTTATGACAGTGGACTCTTGTACTCTTTTCCAAAGTTATCTTAAAGTATAGTACTGCAGCCTATTGTGCCTAAGCCGAATATTATTATTAGCTGGGGCAGACTTTTTCACTTTTTACTTTTTCCTTGCGATTTTACGATTTTGCCCTGGATATTGGATGGCAAAACCAATATCCAATAGCGGTTTATCATTCCTCGGTCAAGTAGATGAATCTTGTTATTTCGATTTCAACTAGCTCTCCACTCTCTCTCATCTATTCTCTCTCTTCAAGTTACTCTTAAGAAGTATATCTAAAAACACCCAACAACAATAAAACTCTTTAAAGAGCTATCCATTCAACTTTTCATTGTTTGGTGGTCCCCATGTCAATAAATGAACCTCATTTCATATTATGATCAAAGTTATATTAATAAAGTTATTCATGTAAATTAAATATGATTACAATTATTTTAATCTTTTTCATAATTTATGTAATGTAGATTTTTTTAAAAAAAAATATTAATTTTGAATGCTAATATTTAATTTCATAAATTAAAAAAGATAGTAGATTTTGTGTATGAAATATATCCGATATTAGGCTCATTTTATAGATAAAGAAAAATTATAGTTGTTGGGGGCAGTAATTATTACCATCTTTTTTTATTTTTTATAAAAAGATCATTAAATGGTTGCAAGAAGAAAAGAAAACTTTAGTAATTGCAATGGTATGTTTTGGTTTTGTGGGCCCCATACGTTGGAGAGTCATCTCTCCTTCAACCCAAATGGTATCTCCTCCAAGAGACACTTTGCAAAGTGTTTCCATGGAGATACACCCAAGACACAGCCAAGAGTCCCATTGTTGGATAAGAGGTAGTTCTCCATTCTCTCTCTCCTTGGAGAGCTAGTTGGAGAACTAGTTGGAGAACCCAATTGTCCAGACTCTAAGAGCATATACAATGGTACATGGCTCTCAACTAGCTCTTCACTCTCTCTCATCTACTCTCTCTCTTCAAGCTAAGCTACTCTTAAGTCTAAAAACACCCAACAACAATAAAACTCTTTAAAGAGCTCTCCATTCAACTTTTCATTGTTTGGTGGTCCCCATGTCAATAAATAAACCTCATTTCATATTATGATTAAAGTTATATAAATAAAGTTATTCATGTAAATTAAATATACAGTTTTTTCACCTGGTACCCCTGTGGAATTTTAAAATTCCTAAGGTACCCCTATAGTCTCAAAAATACACCAGGTACCCCTATTGTTTAAATAAAATGCATGAAATGCCCTTAATGGCTAACGGTGTCAAGTTTCCGTTAGGTTTAGAGCCAAATAACCTAATTATTTCAAATAATCCTTAATTAACCTATGGCCCCAAATCTCCCATGCCAAAATTTTAAATTAGCAAGCCTACCAAGGTTAGGTCTTTGTCTAATTGACTCTATTTTTTTCCTCATTTAGTCATAAGTGAATTAGGGCATGAAGATAATAAGCATCAAATTGACAATTTGCACAGCATCAAATTGACAATTTGCACAACTTCAAATTAGGGCATAAGATAATAGCCAAAAGTTCAGTTTTTTAAAGTACATTGTTTAATTAACCAACAACACACTAATCAATGTAATTAACTCAGTTAAATATACAAGCAATTGCACATAGAGGCACACAAAAGGGGGGAGTACCTTTTTCGCAATTGTGTTTTGGATTCGATGGTTTGTGGTCTAAAATATCCAAATTAGGTACCTTTTCACAAGGATGATGACTCAAAGCAGCAGAGTTTAGTGCAAAGGAGAAGAGAGAAAGGAGAGGGGATGTAAGAGAATTTACTGATGGTGAGGTTAGGTTGTTGAAAGGGAGTAAAGAAAATAAAGAGTGAAAAGTGGGGGGAAAAAGGAGTTAAAAAGATAGTGAAGTCACGCGCAGTTTGAAGACAAAAAAAACACATCAATTAGAAGAAAAAACGCAGTCGATGCCGGAAACTTGACCAAATTGGTCGGAATTTTGAGAAAAGGTACTGAAAATAAAATATTAAAGTACTTCAAGGTACTAGTTAACAAAATTAAACATAAAAAAGGTATTAGTTCATAAAATCAATGTTATAAAAGGTACTATTTTACAATTTTTCCTTCTTTTGTTTGATCCGAACTAATTAAACGGAAATATTAGTTATCATCGGATGTTAAAATGTGGAGACATAACTTTGTATCTACGATCGTATAAATCATCATTCAATACGTATAAGGAGATTTCTACTTTACACCTTGAGTTAGTGGATCGTCAATTTGTCACATTTACCATTATCAAATACTACGTCTGAAGAGATTACCATTTACCACCCTAATTGTAATTCATTGTCAGGGCCGCCTTAAACATTTCAGAGGCCCTGCTCTAATCTTAAAAATTGGGCCCCTAATATTAAGAAAAATGAAATTTTCACGATAAAAAATTATTTATTAAAAAAATTATCAAAATATGATTATATTCTTATGAATTGAATCCACGAAAACTTAAACTACTTTATTTAATGGTAAATAAAATCTCAATACAACTTAAAGCTATTATTAACCTTCTACTTAAAACGAGCTATTCTTCTAACGCTTTTTGAGGCAAATTCATCAACCAAATCTTCATATTGTATGGTCTCCAAAAGATCATTCTCAATTGCTATCAAAGCTAATCCATTAAGGCTTTCTTGTACCATGGTAGACCGCAAGTAAGACTTCAACAACTTCAATTTTGAAAAGCTTCTTTTTACAGAAGCAATTGTCACAGGAATAGTCAATAAATTTCTATACGTAACACTTACATTAGGAAAACAATGTACGCCTGTCAAAAAATTTAATATATCAATAGGTCCCATTTTTTCTTCTAGCAATGTTGCTCATAGAAAATCTAACTCCACATATAATTCTCTCCCATTGATATCAGATTGATCATTATGTTTTAATGCCTCTTCAAAATTACTACAACAAGATTGCAAAGTTAGATGGTCCAATGATTGTAACTTGCGCGAGTTAAACAAGAATCCAAAAATCCTTCCATACTCTTGATATTGCTCAAATCTATTTTCAAGGGAATCAACGGCTTGATCAACAAGGTAAAGAAAGTAAGTAACTCTAAAAGACTCCTCCCCGAATAACTCAACTGCCGGGGATTTTGGATTCTCATCAAAATTTCTTTTTCTTCTGATTATACGTCTTTGAGGAAATATTGGCTCAATATTCATTTCAATATATAGCAATTCCCTTAGCATTATCCAAGGCAATATAAAAGCCAGTTTCTCTATATCCTTCAAAAAATGATATTAGCCCCTTTATTTTTTCCATAGCAACATCAATAAGCATATCTTTTGATTGTAAGAGCTTGCTAACCATATTAATTGCAGATAATATCTCAAACCAAATAATTATTGCCATTAAGAACTCAAAATCACCAAGCTCATTTATCACTAAGGATTTAGCTTCACTTTTTATTTTAGAATCAAGATCATTTTCTAATACTTCAAGTAAAGCTTCTCTAAAACCTGACATTTGAGATCTTATAGCTTTAATACTATCTACACGACTCTCCCAACTAGTGGATGATAATGATTTTGGAACCAATCATATTACATTATCTTTCAAAATTTGCCATCTTTTAGTAGAATATGCAAAAATTGTATAAATTCGTTGAATAACTCCAAAAAAATCTTTAGCTTTACCACATGAGTTAGCCATATCACACAATGCTAAATTAAGACTATGACAATCACAAGGAGTAGAAAATGCTCTCGGATTAATGTCTAAAAACTTCCTTTGAACACCTTAATGTTTTCCTTTCATATTTGATCCATTGTCATATCCTTGTCCTCGTGCATCAAATATGTTAAGATCAAGATTTTTCAGCTCACTTTGTAAAACATTAAAAAGTCCTTGGCCAGTTGTATCATTCACATTTAAAAATCCTAAAAAAGATTCCTCAATGCTAACAGAGTTTGAAGAAACATCAACATATCTTATTATCAAAGATATTTGCTCTTGGTGGCTAACATCGGGTGTACAATCGAGTATCACGGAGAAATATTTTGCTTGTTTGATTTTTTTAATGATTTCAGTTTTAATTGCACAAGCAAGCAAAAGTATTAACTCGTTTTGGATGTTATGGCCAAGATAATGAAAGTGAACATCATCATTTGTAACACGTCTTACATGTTCTTGAACAACAGGGTCAAACTCTGCTAACATTTCAATTATGCCCAAAAAGTTACCATTGCTATTTTGGTACAATTTCTTTTTAGAACCACGAAAGGCCAAACTATATTTAGCAAGGAATTTTACTATTGAAATGATTCTTTTCAAAATAAAAATCTAGTGCTCTCTCTTTTTTAATTAGTTTTTGAGCTGCTTTATCTATTGTTTCGTTCTGTTATAGCCTCAAATACAGCTCATACCAAATGGCTATATTATTAACATGTTCCATGCCTGTCTCGTGCTCTCTTAGTCTTTTACCAATATGTGCCCAATCACTAAAACCCTCATTCGTCAATTGACCTCTACCAATCCCTCTTTTAAAAACCTTACCAGAAAAACAAAATTCTTTATCAAGCTCTTTTGAATAGAAAAGCCAATCTCTATCACACTTCTCTCCATTAGATAAAACTGTAGTGTACAAATTAGCTGTAAATCGTCTAGAAAATTTGTCTTTAGGACCCTTAACAATAGAAAGATCTCTTTTAGGACCTTTCATTACTAATACATCGATCATCTTAGAATCAAGGGCATCCCAGTTTCTTGGATCAAATATATCTAACAAAGGTTCTAATGGGTTTTCTTGCTCTTCGTTATCATTATCATTATCCTCCAAGTCATCATCATCATGATCATTGTCAGAAACAACATTTTGATTATCCAAATTATCATTTTCAGTAGGCACATCACCTCTATTTTCCGAATCAATATTTTGATTCTCCATATCAACATTCTCATTAGTAACCTCATTTTCAAGAATTTCATCATCTATTTTGTCAACATTTTGACTATCAACATGAATATGAGGCTCTTTTATAATAAATTTATCAAGAGCTCCTCTTTGGGATTGTGTTAGCTCCTCAACTCTCTTTTTTCTCCTAAGTTTCTCATATCCAGATTCATACTTTCTAGTTTTAGCAGGCATAGGAAAAAAAATAAGGTGTGAATCACACAATCAACCACTTAAGACAAAAGTGAAAGTGAAAGTGAAAAAAGGAGCGAAACAACCTGGCAATTGAGCAATAGTACTCCAATTCGTCACAGTGGGCAGTGGCCAACAATATTAAACTAAAAAAATTAATAAAAAACTGATTAGTATTATAAAAACTAATAACAAATCTACTTTGAAGACCTAATCTAATATTCTAATCTTATATCCAAAAAATCAAAAAATCTTGTCAATAATCCAAGTCATGATAAAATAATCTTCCCATCAAAAAATCTTTTCAATAATAAAAAAGCCGTGAGTGAGAATTGAGAGAAGTGAGAAGTTGAGAACACAAACCGACGGGCGAGTGGCGACGAGATCGAAGTGCCGACGGGCGACGAGCCGACGAGCCACTGATAGGGCTGTGCAATGACCAGGGTCGGATCGGAATCCGGATCGGACCGGAATTTGGATCGGACCGTACCGGACTAAAGATTCCGGTCCGGTCCTCGCTCCACAGAAAATCCCGATTCCGGGTTTCCGGTCCGGTCAGGTCCAACCCCGTAAAATTTCGGTCTGAACCTACTATTTATTACCTTTAGGAATATTGTTATTAAAATTATTAAATTTCAATGTATCTAATTTTATAAATATGTTTAAATCAAATAAAAAAGATTTATTTTAAAGAAAAATAAAGATTTCGGTTCAACAGGTCCAAAATCGGACCGGACCCAGATTTCGGTCCACTGGTCCAGTCGAATCCGGTCCGGTCCTGGACCGGTGCACACTCCTAGACACTGAAGTGCCGACGAGACACGGAAGTGCCGACAGACGACGGGCAACGGGCGACGAGACAAAAGTGAAATTCTCCAAATTCCAACCTCCTACTACTTCTGATTTCTTCTACCCAAATTCGCGAAAACCAAAAACTTCAAGGCTTCAAGGAATCAAGGTATGAATCTTAGTTTCTTTTGTGATTTGTCCCACAATTAGTTGATAATTGATGAAAAAATATAGACCGGCTAGAATTATATAAAGAGTAGAAAAAATTAGCTGTTAATTGAAAATTTAATTGAGAAATCAAAATTAATTTTTCCATATTCTTCATATCAGTTGATTGGGAATGAGTAAGAGAATTTTGGGAAGTTGTTAATAGAAATTGAGAAATTAAGAATATGGAAGATTTTCAAAAGATAACAAATTGTGGAAAGTTGCGTGAGTTATTGTTGGCAATGGTATGGACCGAGAAATTAAGGGAAGTTAGAGAGAAGTTGATGAAAAAATGCTGCTGAATCCATTTCAGTTGGGAGAGAATACCAATTTTTTTTTCTCCAAAAGGCTGGGCTTTGTTATTTTGGGCCCTCAAAATTTCGGGCCCCGTGGCTGATGGTCTGTTTGCACAGGCTATTGGCCGGCCCTGTTCATTGTCAAACTTACCCTTACTAATTCTTGTAATTAGTTCTAAAGAATATGCCATGACCATCTATTTCACACACGTTTTCATTTACTAATATGAAGTCATACGACATTTACAATAGAAGTCAGAAATTAAAAAAATACAGATCAACTTGAAAGAAACTTAATTCTAATATGGCAAAACCACGATCGTTGAGCATAAATAATCCTTCTAAATACCCTCTTTCACATTGATGTCTGATGCAGCCTTCTACGAGGGGGTCTAACGATCTGATGTAGTTTTGATGTAGAACTAGAGTTAATTCAACCGATTATACGCATAAAATTCTATCAACAAATCAACATTCAATTGGAGCCAGGATCCGAACCTCGCTAACAAACAAAGAAACCAAACTAATACACCCGGCCACCGTTAAGGGAGTGACTACAAAACCCATTGAGGAGACTAAAGCCATCACACATATGGAACTTATTAAAAACTGAAAGAAGAAAAAAGCAAGAAAATAAAATAGAAACTGCAAAAAGGAGAGAAAGAGGGGATTACCATGGACGAAAACATCCATGGCAGCCCCTCTAGAGGGTTTTCTATGAAAAGAGGAGAGAGAAGAGAGGAGGGGATAGCAGCTAGGGTTTTTTGATTTCTTCCTTGTTTATTATTTCACAAACGTTTTTTCTAGATATTGCTGAAAGAAGAAAAAAAATTCATTTTGTAATGATGTTTAATTTCATATCATTTTGAGAGAGTGTGAAATTAAGTTATGCAAGGTAGGGTAGAAAGGGATAATATATCTACCAATTATGGTGTAAAGTTTGAAAAGGAAAAACTTTATGAAAATATATAAAACAAACCGAGGAAAGAACTTACTAAAAGAAATTAATTAATCGGCAAACGGGACGAAGTTTAACATGGTAGAACTACAATTTATAATCCATCCCTTTTGAAGTTACAACATCTTTAATATGCATCATTGATATACTAACTTGGATTGAAAAGATGTCGAACATATTTCATATATATACTACTTCCGATTCCAAATAAATGTAGCATTGAAAATTTTCCGCTCTGTAATTTAAGCAATTAATCGCTTCTTCGAAACTGGCTATCTAGTGAAAGAATGGAATCATACTCTGATTGTCCTTATTCCGAAACAAAATCTGCCAGAGGAGGTCAACCACCTGCGGCCCATTAGTCTTTGTAATTCACTTTACAAGTGTGCTTCCCAGTGTATGGTCAATCGACTGAAACCTCTGCTCCCCGCTCTCATAATAGACTACCAAAATGCTTTTGTCTCTGGAAGACATATGGATGATAACCTACTGATTAGCCATGAGCTGACACACATGATGAATAAACAACATTCTGGGCCAAAAAGTTTGGCAGCACTCAAACTGGATATGAACAAATCCTATAATCATGTCAGCTGGACCTTCATCCTTAAGATCTTTTTAGCCTATGGGTTTCCCGCGCAGTGGATCCAGTTTATTCACCAATGCATCTCTATAGCGTCATACTCTATACTGGTTAATGACTCCATCACATAACGTTTCACAGCAAAGTGTGGTCTACGACAGAGGGATCCCTTATCCCCTTACTTATTCCTGTTTTGCATGGATATTTTATCCAGGATGACAACACTAGCCACTGACATTAAACTTTTCCAGGGTATCCAAGTAAACAGACAGGGTCCAGTCATATCTCACCTTTTCTTTGCAGATGACTCACTGTTCTTCTTCAGAGCTGATTCCGCTGCTTACCATGCAATCAATAACCTGATCACCAGATTATGCTGTATCTCGGGACAGATGCTGAACTTGCAAAAATATTTTTGTCAAATTCAGCCCTAATATCACGTCTCGGGAGCAGGAGGAATTTAAATCAATTCTAAGGATGGACACCCAGAGCTCGCTCGGGATGTATCTAGGTGCTCCTATTGACATACAGTTTAACAAAAAGTCAGCAATTTCTCTTTTCTTCAGGACAAAATCTCCTCCAACAATTCGACATGGAGCCAAAAGTCATTATCTCAACAAGGGAAGCTCATTGTAATTAATTCAATCCTTATTGCTTCCATAAGCCACGTCCTCTTTATTTTTCGCATCATCCCTTCTTCAATCTCATATAAGATTGATGTGATGATAGCCCGATTTTTTTGGTCTAACAACAACTCCAAAGGTGTTCACTAGAAAGCTTCTCCACCTCCCTAGAGGAATGAGAGGTTTAGGCATTCGACGTACAAGGTTTTTTGACCAAGCTCTACTGTTGAAGAAAGTGTGAAGAATGCATAATCAACTAGGGCTTCTACTAACCAAAATGTTCGCTCGACAACGTCTTTCTATCGACAACATACCTCAAATCAGGGCCTCGACATCCTGGGGAGCCAAAGGTTTGAGACTTGCCGAGCGCACATTCCTAGAAAAATAGAGCGTGGAAAATAGGAAATGGGAACATTGTCATAGCTGCTACCTCCAAGTGGATGCATAGGCACAATATACCACTATTCCGAGATAATGTTCCCCTGCGTGAGGTGGCTATGATCAAAGTCGCCGATCTCATCCTTCCAAATCAACGAAGCTGGAATTTCCCAAAAATCCACAGCCTCTTCACCCCGGCTTGTGTAAAGCAAATCACAAGTATGGAACTACCAAGTGACCCTGATACCCCATACCACTTTTACTGGGCTAACACTACCTCGAGGGATTACACACTTCTAAATCATGTTACTATACTTTTCTTACAACTATTGAAACTGAAATATGTAGCATGACAACTCCAAACTTTATGCAATTATTTCGCATTCTTTGGAGTTTGAACATCATGCCAAAGTGGAAAATGATTCTGTAGAAAATGTGGCATAATGAGATTGCTATTACAAAGTCGAACCTTTTCCGTTGAGGAATTGCTGGCTCCGACATATTCCCCATTTGCTCAAATGATGCGGAAGATCTACAACACCATTTCAGCTGTTGTGGTCTGCCCTCGGGAGCCTAGATTACTAGTACTTTAGGTATCAACTCCGTCATCAATAGTCATATCACATTTCGAGACTGGTTAATCACCTGGGTACTATACTTCAGGAAGGAGGATGGTCCCAACAGGCATCGCATCGCAAATTTTGTAGCCACTCAATGGGGTATATGGTGTACGCAATGCACATATCTTTAGAGACCGTACTATCAACCTCGAGGAAGTGAGGCAACAAGTTCTGAAAGCGATGGACCAGCATGCTAAACACCAACAACGCACCTCGATGAGCGTGAAGTCGTGACCCTAACCGCTCAACCCCCTTTCCCATCTAGATTTATGGTGGTCAGCCCAGGGCAGTGTCTGCATGCACCCCCCAAACTCCTGATACAAACCGACGACTCATGGGACCAGACTACAAGTATGGGGCGTTCAACGTGGGTGGCTCACTATCCCAACTACCAACACGCTAGCATCCATATAGCCTACTTCCCTACTTATTCTGCCTTCCTCACCGAACATGGCCAAAGCTTGCCTCCACGCCATTCAACGGGCGCATCAACACCATTAAAATTGTGTCTCCATACACACTGATTCTGCAATCCTCCTCCACTCACTACGGGCACAAAGGACCTGTAATATTGGTACGCAACACACTATCACTAGAGGAAAGCCAACAGACCTATATCCAGGACATCCGCACAATCGCATGTACGATGCATTGGTGCATAATAACAAAGGTTGATCGTGCACAAGTCAAGGTAGCCCACGAGTTAGCCACATGCTATCGTAGGCATAGATACCCCTACCTAGTTTTCTTTTATACTTTCACTCGATGTCAAAAAAAATGAATTTTTTTCCCACTATTCGGATACTATGTTTGACTGCATTTCAAAGCTAATATATAGATACAAATACTATCATATAATGTCTTCAAATGTATTTTAAACATATCAACTTTTTATAAGGTTTACCAATAGATAAGTTGTTATTCTAGTATGAACACTAGACCAACTACAAGAGGGGGGTGAATTGTAGTTGAGGAGAAATTTTCAATTTGTAATGCGGAATTAAAACAAACTTGAAATTAGAAAGAGACAAGCACACGAGATTTTTACAAGGAAAACTTCCTAGGCCCAATAGGAGGAAAAACCTTGACCACGAGGGATTTTGACTCAAACTCTCTTTAATATACTAGGCCAAAAGACTCTCTTTTGTACAACCTAATACTGGACCTTCTCTGTTCCTCTAGGAACTTGTTCCCCAGTCACTCAGTTCCCCCTGAACTGATGACACTCACTTTTGACTTCACTCAAAGTCTTCTCTCTTCTCTCTTTCTTTCTCTCTCTTGAATACAAGAATATACTCTGATTTTTCTCTCACCCACACACTATGAATATTACAATAATGAGTATGTTGAATAAAATAGGAAATTACAAGAAAAACTTTCTAAGTAATAATTGACTTTTTCGCTTGAAAGTTCTTAAGTTTTTCTTCAAATAATTTCTTCTTATATAGTTGCTGCAAATCTTCTTCTACTGGTCATGTTGTGCTCCATGTTCTCGTTAAATTGCGTGAGTAGAGTAATGAAGATCATGGTTCTAAATTCGCTGCACTTTCTCCACGAGTTTTGCAACGGAAACAAACGTCCCACTACTATCCGTTAGTGGTCTAATCTTCCAGCAAGTAATGCGCAGGTGGAGGAGTTAGTTGGAGAACCTTAAGGAGTTAGCTCCATAATTTAAGCACCGCAATTCTCCAACTGTTTTGCACGCACAACAACAGCAACAAAAACATCTAATAACTTAAAGAATCTTTTATTCAAAGATCTTAAGTTACTAGAATATTAATCATACCATATGATAAAAATTCAAAGTTTATAAATTAAATATCTTGACTTAGATTAAATAATTAATCTTTCTCCACAAGATATAAATGCAAATTTGAACATTACATTATTTTTGGTATTTTATAATTTTCGCTAAATAAAAATTATATAGTAAAATTAACCTAAGTATTTGGCATCATCAAAACATGAAATACAACAATATTCCCCCTTTTTGATGATGGCAAATATAAGGCATATAAAAATATAAAATAAACACATATTTATAAAAGAAAGAAAAAGAAAACTAATTATAGCAAAATCATCAAAAGCTAATGTGTTAAAAAAATAACAAAAGATTAAAACATAAAACTAATACTAATCAAGCTAGCACAAACATATAAAAACGAAGACTAATTTAACAAGTGAAAACAGAAAGCAGTTTTCAAGACAAGGAAAAGAAAATTCCAAAAATCATCACCTAGAAACTTAAGAAGACTATAATTGAATTTTTATGTGCCACTCTACTTCTTCCCCCTTTTGTCATCATCAAAAAACAATAAGTACCCAGCAGTACTCCAAGAGTGCATCATATACAACAATGTCAAAGCGTAGTAGCTCAAACACGCATCTAATAATACTAGCCATCCAACATGTAAATGAGCATATAGAGACAAAACAGATGCAAACAAGCAAGGTATGAGCAATAGCAGAGTTCAAGAGATGAAAGGAAGCAGGAAAGCAAATATAAGACGAATAAGAAGGAAAGAAAAGGAGAAAAATAAACCAATATAAACCGATGTGATTAACACATAAAAAAAACAGTAACAACGAGCACCAATGTTTTTAGTTACAAAAACCAAAAGTTATGTTGTTTAATAGATTGAGGGAAGAGTGATAAAGGGCTGGATCAGGGCTTGGGACGGATGACATAGGTGGAAACAACGGAGTCAATCTTCTCACGAACAACAGCTTCACCTTTCTTTACAGCAGCAAGAAGATGTTCCTGTTGAACATCTATGCGAGCAATCCTAGCTTCCAACCCCTGGACCCGTGAATGAAGAAGAGACAGGGACCCTTGAATGTCTTTGAGCAGACCAGCAAGACCAACAGTAGAGAGCAAGGGAAAATCGACAGCTTTGGAATTAGATCCTGTAGGAACTGGATCCTCCTCCAAGTCAATCATGACAGCATCATCATCATCCTTGTTCCTTGGGGACTTGGTATCTGCCAACCTTCTACTCTTCCTCACTGACTTGGTTCCCCCAGCACTCACTTCCTCAACAGGTTTCCTCTTAACCCCTACTTCACTTTTAACCTTTGGCTCTTCAACATCAAATACCACTTTACCACCCAGCACCTTCAAACTCAGCCTACCAAGTGTATCTTTGGTCAAATAGTTTTCAGGTTCAAGTTCAAAGGATGGGCTAGAAGGGAGTTCAACATTGCTCTTTTTGAAAATAGTAGTAAGAATACTACCATAGCCAACTCGGTTATTGTGGGTAATACAATGGGTCAAATGAGTAATCATGAGGGAAGGAAAGTTAATCTTGATGTTGTTGGCAACGCAATACATAAGGGACAAGTCTATAAGGTTTGCTTGGGTTCTTTTTGAAGTACGGGGCAAAATAAAGCGCCAAATAAGATGAAACAGGAATTTGTGAAAAGGTGAGAGGTCTTTTTGGTCAAGAGAGAAATCAGTAGACTTTCCACCAAAAAATGACAAGACTTTGTCATTTGAAATTCCATTCATATTCAATTGACCCTTTCCCTTAATATAAGCCTTGTACCCATCCGTTGGTACATCAAGCCAATCTCCTAGGATTTTTTCAGTAAATTTCACCAATTGCCCATTTACCACACTCATACACAGACCATCAGAATTTTCAAATTTTGAACAAAACTCACCCATTTCAGCCTCAAACAGACCCTCATCAGAACAAAGAATTTTAGACCACTTCTGAAATTTCACTAAGTCAAGAAATTCTACCCATTTAACTTTCTTGCACCATGCAAGATCAACACAGAATCCAATCAAGTATTTGGAGGATTTTGATTTCTTACCCATTTTTATTGGCACATAAATGATCTTTTCTTGCTCTGTTTCATCCTCGCTGACATGCTCGTCTTTCTTTGGTGAGATTTATTCATTTCCAGAGGATTGCTCAAGTGAATCCTGAGTTTCTTGATTCGAATTTGAAGATCCGTGATCGCTCTCGTTGTATTCCACCAAAGGTGATGATTTTTCAGCAGGGAAATTTTGATGGGGTTTGGTTTCTTCAGAATTTTTTCGTTTTGGGGCCATTGATGAAGTTTTGAGAAGGATGAAGAAGATGAGTAGTTGTGAGAGTTGATGGTTTTGGGTGAAAAGTAAAACTTGTCGTGAAAAGAGAGATGATTTGACAGGGTTTTTATGTGGCGGTAGATTTATGGGGTTTTGTGAAGGAATTAATGATGGCTATTCACTCTCCTCTTAATCCATTGAATTTTTACTTTGGCTTTGAACTTAGACTTATGTGATGCGTTGCATTGTATCAGAGTGAGATATTTTTGTGGAAAAAATAAAATAAAAGAATAGAAAAATAAAAGTGGAATAAATATTTACAAGAAAAATAAATATTTATGGAAAAATATGTACGAGAGGAAAAGAAAAAAATAAAAGAAAGAAATAAAGAACTCATGCATTATTCATGTATATGCTTTATTTCCACAAATCTCATCAAGTTTTGCTCAACAACAATGTATGGACAATAAGAGGAGTATTATGAAGACTAATGTGAGTCCTTTACAATGACTGTGTAATGAGTGATTAAATTCACAAAATGTTGCTGGCCACTTAGTGTAATCTTGTAACTAAGGGTTTTATTTTAAGTAGCACACTCAATGAATTCTAATCATCCCTAGCTCTAAGCAAATTTTCTCGAATTTTTCTCTAGGAAGTGGTTTAGTAAAAATGTCAGCTATTTGATTTTCAGTTGGACAAAATTCAAGTTTGACAAGACCTTTTTCTACATTATCCTTAAGGAAATGATGTCTAATGTGAATATGCTTGACCCTTGAATGATGAACTGGATCCTTAGAGATACAAATAGCACTAGTATTATCACAGTAGATAGGAACACACTTAAACTTAATGCCAAAATCTCTTACTTGTTGCTTGATCCAAAGGACATGGGAACAGCATGCAGCGGCAGCCACATACTCTGCTTCTGCTGCGGATAAGGCAACATTATTCTGCTTCTTTGAGCTCCATGACACCAAGCTTGATCCTAGGTACTGGACAATGCCTGATGTGCTCTTGCGGTTAACCAAGTCTCCAGCATAATCTGCATCCGAATAGCTTACTAGGTCAAACACATCACTTCGAGGATAGAACAAACATAAGTTATCGCTTCCTTTCAAATACCTCAGAATTCTCTTAACTGCTGTTAAGTGAGATTCTTTGGGATTTGATTGGAACCGAGCACATAAACCAACACTAAAAGAAATATCAGGTCTACTTGCAGTTAAGTATAGTAATGAACCAATCATACCTCGATATTGCTTCTCGTTTACACACTTACCATTTGAATCTTCATCTAACCTTGTTCCTGTTCCTATGGGAGTGTGGTTGGTTTTTGAATGTTCCAGTCCATATTTCTTAAGCAGTTCCTTAACATATTTTTGTTGATGGATCATTGTTCCTCTTTCAGTTTGCTTAATTTGCAATCCCAAAAAGAAGTTCAACTCTCCCATCATACTCATTTCGAACTCACTACTCATAAGATCAGCAAACTCTTTGCAAAGAAGATCATTAGTAGCACCGAAAATTATATCATCAACATAAATCTGGACTACTAATATGTCTGTTCCTTTTGATCGAAGGAACAAGGTTCTATCAACCTTACCTGTTATGAAATCATATGAGAGCAGGAATTTTGACAACCTTTCATACCAAGATCTAGGTGCTTGTTTTAGCCCATAAAGAGCTTTATCAAGCTTATAGACTTGATTTGGAAGTTCCAGATTTTCAAATCCAGGAGGTTGTTCCACATAGACGTCTTCAATTAAAAACCATTTAGAAATGCACATTTGACGTCCATCTGGTGCAACTTAAATCCCATAAAGGCAGCAAAGGCAATCAAAATTCTAATTGCTTCTATTCTAGCAACAGGAGCAAAGGTTTCGTCAAAATCAATACCTTCTTGTTGATTATAACCTTTGGCAACAAATCTAGCCTTGTTCCTTACCACAATTCCATGCTCATCAAGCTTGTTCCTGAAGACCCATTTTTGTCCTATAACCTTCTGGTTCTTTGGTTTTGTCTCCAGGTGCCATACCTTCTTCCTTTGGAACTCATTTAGCTCCTCCTGCATAGCGTTGATCCAATCAGCCTCCTTGAGCGCTTCCATATGGTCCTTAGGTTCCGTCATAGATAAGAAAGCATGAAAAGCACAAAAATTCTTCAATTGGGATCTTGTTTGAGTTCCCTTTTCAATGTCACTTATTATCAATTCTAAAGGATGAGAATTTAGGTGTTTCCAAGGCTTTGGATCAAATCTCCTAGTTGCTTCTTGAGTTTCTTGCGGTGGTTGATTCACTTGATCTTCTCCTGGATCAGGAGATCCTTGATCCTCTAGAGTTCCTCCTGTAGCTAGTTCCTCAAGGGGATCAGGCACAGGGTTATTAGGATCAGGAACTTGCTTCTTCTCTTTTCCTACAGGGGTTAGCTCCTCATCATTTTGATTAAACTCATCAGGACGAGTCAAACCAATTTCAAAGTTATCATTGTGACTCTGTTCCTGCAGGGAGTTAGTCTCATAAAAAATAACATGGACACTTTCCTTGACACACATTGTTCACTTATTGTAGACACGATAAGCCTTACTACTTAAAGCATAACCTAGAAAAATAGCCTCATCACTTCTAGCATCAAACTTTCCTAAGTTGTCCTTTCCATTGTTATGTACAAAACATTTACATCCAAAAACACGAAAATAAGAAAGGTTTTCTTCCTCTAAGTAGCCCATAAGGAGTCTTCATGGTGATTGGCCTTAGCATGATACGATTGATGATGTAGCATGCCGTGTTCACTGCTTCAGCCTAAAAATTCTTCGGAAAGACCGCTTGCAATTAGCATCGTCCTTGCCATATCCTCAAGAGTCCGATTCTTCCTTTCGACTACACCATTCTGTTGTGGTGTTCTTGGAGCCGAGAAATTATGATCTAAACCTTCATTGCTACAAAATTCATCAAAATTGGAGTTTTCAAACTCCGTACCATGGTCAGATCTTAAATGCTTTAATTTAAAACCACTTGTTCTTTGAATCTTTTTAGCAAAGGTTAGAAATTCATCAAACGTTTCATCCTTACTATGAAGAAAAATAACCCATGTGTATCTCAAAAAATCATCTACTATGACTAATACATATTTATTACCGGATCGGCTTTGGATGCGTACAGGGCCACATAAGTCCATGTGAAGAAGTTCTAATGGACTTTGTGTGCTTACCATTTTCTTGGATTTGAATGAGGATCTTACTTGCTTGCCTTTAACACATGAATCACAAACATAGTGGTTTAGTGACTTAATAGTTGGTAGACCAACCACCAAGTCCTTCCCACTTAGTTTATGCAGTAGGGACAGGCTTGCATGACAACATCGTTTGTGCCACAGAAAAGGATCAGCTTCGATCACACTTAAGCATGTGAGATTATTCCTAGGAACAAGGTTAAGGTCAACCATATAGGTGTTCCCTTTCCTCGTTCCCTCAAGGATCTTGGTTCATGTACTTTCATTGCTGACTACACAAGACTCATTAGTAAACTTCATTGTATTTCCCTTATCACAAAACTGAGATATACTAAGTAAACTATGTTTTAAACCCTCGACCAAAAATACATTATCTATGGAATGTGACTGAGATTTACCAATCTTACCAACTGCTACAATGTTTCCTGTAAGATTGTCTCCAAAGGTCACAGTTCCTCCATTGAAGACTGAAAGTGAGAGAAATTTTGATCTATCTCATGTCATGTGCTTAGAACAACCGCTATCGAGGTACCACAAGTTGTTCCCCCTCACTTCAGCCTCTACCATAGCTAACTAGTTAGTGGTAGTAACCCAGTCTAGCTTGGGTTCCATTGTTGGACTTGAGCCTTTCTTAATTTTCCAAACCTGTTTCATTAGGTACGTGTTCCTCTCAATACGTTCTTCTCTGGTGGAACAGTCAGACACAATATGACCACTGTTCCCACAGTAAGAACATATTTTACTACTTGGCAGATCAACATATTTTTCTTTTTGTTCTTCTTTTTGTGATTGAAACCTAGACCGTTTCTTCCTTTGTTTTGATACTTTTGTATCCATGTGACTGGGTCAGGAAGCTTGTTCCTTGAGGGCTCCAATTTCTTCTTTAATACCAGATTTTCTTGAAAAATATTGTCAAAATTGTTTTTCAAATTTTCAACAATATTTCTGGTATTAGAGAAGAGACTGTTCCATCAGGAACAAACAATTTTAATTCTGCCAGTTCCAAATTCAAAAGATAATTTTCAAATTTTGACCTTTTCAAATGCATCTTGATAAGCTCTACTCTTGTCAAAAAGTTCAAAGAATCTTTTTTCAGTATCACATTTTAGTGAGTTAAGCCAATTTGAATGATTCTTAGTGATTTTCAAGGCATTATTTAATTGATCTCTTTTTGCACATATATCCTTGTAATCATCTAAGATTTCTAGTAAAAGTTTTATTAATTGGCTTTTATTCAATTCTGTAAGTTCCTCTTCAATGGCATTAAAACTTACCTTGGGGTTTGATGATTCCACTTTGTCTTCGATATATGCCATGAGACATAGATGGGCAGTATCTTCCTCAGTTTGTTCATGCTCCTCCTCTGAGTCAGACTCTCCCCATGCTGCCACCATGGCTCTCTTCATATCATTTTTCGAAGATGATCTTTGTTGTTCCTTGCCCTTCTCTTTGTATCTTCCTTTAGGTTTCTCGTTTTCCCATTGAGGACATTCCTTGATGAAATGATCAAGGCCTCCACACTTGTGACAACTTAGCTTCGTTGGTTTCTTGGTAACCTTTCCTTTGTAGTTCTTGCTGAAGAACTTCTTGAATCTTCTAACAATCATTGCAGCTTCTTCATCATCAGTTTCTGAGTCTTCTTGTTCCTCAGACCTGAGGGCCAGAGCCTTGGGCTTTGATGATTCAGATTCATGAGTTTGGAGGTGTAACTCATGGGTCATCAAGGAACCAGCAAGTTGCTCAATGTTGAACGTTGTGAAGTCCTTGGTTTCCAACAGTGCCGTTGTCTTGTCCATCCATTTTTCATCTTGTGGTAAACTCCTTAGTACCTTACGGACCTGTTACTCTGGAGAGATTTTCTTTCCCAGAGATTCAAGTTCGTTTATAATGTTTGAGAAGCGAGTGAGCATATCTTGAATAGGCTCCTTTTGTTTCATGTGAAACAATTCGTACTTATGCATGAGCATATCGATCTTTGATCGTTTCACTTCGCTTGTTCCATCATGAGTAATTTGGAGGAGTTCCCACATTTGCTTTGCAGTCTTGCATCCCATGACTCGATTGTGTTCATGGGGACCAAGACCGCAATGGAGTAGCTTCTTGGCCATGTTGTTCATCTCCATTTTATCGAAGTCCTCTTTGTCAAATTCGGCAAGGGGTTTAGGAACCAACTCCCCTTTCTCATTCTTCTTTGTGACTTCAAAGTCATCGATTTCAATTACCTTCCACACTTGGTAATTTTTAGCTTTAATAAATATCTCCATACGGTTCCAGTATGGATAATGTTTGCCATTGAATATAGGTGGGCGTTGAGTTGAATACCCTTCATCAAACTTTTCTCCCGTCGTGTTCATTGTTCCAGGTTCAATCTCCTCAGTGTTAGCTGATTCTGGAGGTACTAGGCTCTGATACCAATTGTTATTCTAGTATGAACACTAGACCAACTACAAGAGGGGGGGTGAATTGTAGTTGAGGAGAAATTTTCAATTTGTAATGCGGAATTAAAACAACGGTTATTTCACCAAATACCCCTGACAAAAAAATTTATTCACCAAATACCCCCACTTTTTTCCAAATTCACCAGGTACCCCTGACCTTTAAAAAAATTCACCAGATGCCCTTTTGTTGACGGACGTTAGTCCTCCGTTAGCTTTTATTTACAATTTTGCCCTAAGTCAGCCCTAAGTCAACCTAATTAGCCCTAAGTCAACTTAATTAATCCTAACTAACCCTAACCTTCTCTCTCCCCTAATCAACCAAACCCCCCCCACCCCCAACCCCAACCCCCCACTCCAGCCCACCCACCATCCCCAACAACCCCAACCCCACCAGGCCCCCTCCCTCTCCCCCGCCCCGCAGCTCCCCCTCCCTCCCCCAGCCCCCCTCCCCATTCCCTTTTCCCTGCGGCCCCCCCCCTCTCCCCCCCCCGCAGCCCACCACACCCCGAACCAACGCTACCACACCAACGAAACCGATGCCAACACGCCAACGAAACTCGGATCGCCAGCACCGAAACTCCTATCGTCGTCGCCGGAAGCGAGAGAAAATCTCCTCCTCCTCGTCGCCTTTAACATCTCTCTCTCCACCTCGAAATTTTCACAATCTTCGATTTGTCTCATAAAGTCCAAGATCGAGCAAGCAAGGCGAAGGAATCACTTGAATCCTCGAACTCAAAGTGCGGATTAGAACTCGGCAGCCGAACTCGGGAATGGGGGAAGGGGGGGAGGGTTGTGGGACTCGGGGGGAAGGGGAAGGGATGGGGGGTTGCGGGGAGGGGTGAATGAATCCTCGAACTCGGCGGGGAAGGGGGGGTCGGGGGGGGTCGGTGGGGAAGGGGAGGGGGGTCAACGGGGGTCGGTGGGGGAAGGGGAGGGGGTCAACTGGGGTCAGTGGGGGGAAGGGGAGGGGGTCGGGGGGGTCGGTGGGGGAAGGGGAGGGGGGTCGGCGGGGGGAAGGGGTTGGGGGCTGGTGGGGCCGGGGTTGGGTGGTGGGGCTGGTGGGTTTAGGTTTGGGGGGGCTAGGGTTGGGTTAGGGAGAGAGTGTGTTAGGGTTTTTAGGGTTTACTTAGGGTTTAGTTAGATTTAATTAGGTTTAATTAGGGTTTTTTTAGGTTAATTAGTTAATTAGTTAACGGAACACTAACGTCCGTTAGCCAAAAGGGCATTTTGGGTATTTTTTTTAAAGGTCAGGGGTATCTGGTGAATTTTTTTAAAGGTCAGGGTTATCTGGTGAATTTTGAAAAAAGTGGGGGTATTTGACGAATAAATTTTTTTGTCAGGGGTATTTGGTGAAATAACCGTTAAAACAAACTTGAAATTAGAAAGCGACAAGCACACGAGATTTTTACAAAGAAAACTTCCTAGGCCCAATAGGAAGAAAAACCTTGAACACGAGGGATTTTGACTCAAACTCTCTTTAATATACTAGGCCAAAAGACTCTCTTTTGTACAACCTAATACTGGACCTTCGCTGTTCCTCTAGGAACTTGTTCCCCAGTCACTCAGTTCCCCCTGAACTGATGACACTCACTTTTGACTTCACTCAAAGTCTTCTCTCTTCTCTCTTTCTTTCTCTCTTTTGAATACAAGAATATACTCTGAATTTTCTCTCACCCACACACTATGAATATTACAATAATGAGTATGTTGAATAAAATAGGAAATTACAAGAAAAACTTTCTAAGTAATAATTGACTTTTTCGCTTGAAAGTTCTTAAGTTTTTCTTCAAATAATTTCTTCTTATATAGCTGCTGCAAATCTTCTTCTACTGGTCATGTTGTGCTCCATGTTCTCCTTAAATTGCGTGAGTAGAGTAATGGAGATCATGGTTCTAAATTCGCTGCACTTTCTCCACGAGTTTTGCAACGGAAACAAACGTCCCACTACTATCCGTTAGTGGTCTAATCTTCCAGCAAGTAATGCGCAGGTGGAGGAGTTAGTTGGAGAACCTCAAGGAGTTAGCTCCACAATTTAAGCACCGCAATTCTCCAACTGTTTTGCACGCACAACAACAGCAACAAAAACATCTAATAACTTAAAGAATCTTTTATTCAAAGATCTTAAGTTACTAGAATATTAAACATACCATATGATAAAAATTCAAAGTGTATAAATTAAATATCTTGACTTAGATTAAATAATTAATCTTTCTCCACAAGATATAAATGAAAATTTGAACATTACATTATTTTTGGTATTTTATAATTTTCGCTAAATAAAAACTATATAGTAAAATTAACCTAAGTATTTGACATCATCAAAACATGGAATACAACATAAGGGAAGATATTAACAGTCAAATTAGTACATTGACATGTATAAAAGTCAACATGTTGCATGTATTTAGAAACAGATAGAGTATATTTTTCAAAAACCAACTTTAAAATATTCATAATTAGAGTTGTAGCTCACATAATTTAAAGCTTTGCAACCAAAGAATCGGAGAGAGTATTAGTATTATTCATATTGCCACGGTTTACATAAGTGTTAAATAGCCCATCACAACTCAGAAGAAAATATCAATTTGGATTCTATTAATTTAGGCTCAAAGTCAATACTCAAGGGATGAACATGTGAAAACTCTCTAATTTCCCTTCATGTCAAGTTCGGTGATCCACGCGAAAGCATATCTACGCTCATACGGTCATACTTGAATGCTTGAATCATCTTGTGTATATTTTCCCTTCTAGACGAATGTGGGCTTGGTCACTTTTATTACACACCGCAAATTAACCTGATTACTTTATATGCCATTTTATTTCAAGTGCTGATATGCCGTCACTTTATCTTTTATACCATTATCGGGTATAGTCAAAATACTTATAAAAGGTCCTAAACCCTTGACTACTTACTCTAAATATCATAATCCTACAACTAGGGGTGTAAGTGGATTGGACTGGATTGGACTTTGCCAAATCCAAATCCAGTCCAAAGTTTTTTGGACTCGAGAAATTGAGTCCAAGTCCGATCCAAATATTTTTTGAGTCAATCCGGTCCAATCCGATAATTATTTCTTGAGTCGAATCCAAATCAGGTCCAAATCCGATTATTATATTATTATTTTTTTCCCCGATTTAGATTCAATTATTCATAACGTTTTTTGAGCATTTGACATCTGATTCAATTATCAATGTCCACAAATTAGATTAAAAGCTTAAATTAAAGTAAAATACTATGAATAAAAAGTTGAATTAGATGCCTACCTTGATCTAAGTTGAGAGGAAGCAGAGAGACTGATAATATAATCTGAGAGAGAAATAGAGAATGCGAGAGTCGAGACAGCGAGGTAGAAAGAAAATGAAAGAGTGAGAGGAAGTGAGTAGTGAGGAGTGAAGTGAGATAGAATTAGTCGGCTACTAGCCTACTCCTGCAGTACTGCTAGTATCATTTACTTATTTAACAAATGAAGCCAAGTGAAATTGTCTGGCGCCAAGTGAAATTTTCTAGCGCCTGTTGAAATATTTAGAGAGGGAAGGTTGAAAACTCCAAAATTTTAAAAATAGTATCAATTGTATATATATATATATATATATATATATATATATTATATAAATATATATTTATATAGATATATATATACTATATTTTTTTTTGGACTTATTGGACTCCAAAGGGGTGAGTCCAAATCCAGTCCAAAAATATTTGGACTCGAAAATTTGAGTCCGAGTCCAGTCCGAAAAATTTCCAGTCCAGTCCAGTCCGACAAGTTTGGACTGGACTGGATTGGACTCTGGACTTTTCGCAGTCCGCTTACACCCCTACCTACAACTAAGATATGATTCATTATTTACAATAAAAGTCCGATACTAACTATTAGAACCTTTAAAAAAATAATAAAGTGTAATTCAAAATTCTATTTTGTTGATATTAATGTAAAAATATTATTATCTTGACCACACTGTTGTTTTTTCTATTTTTGGTAACATGTCCCATCTATTTTCTCATCTTTTTGCACCCATATGGTCCACTTTTTAATAAAATATCTCATCTTAAAGTTTCTCTCTCACTTTTTAGCTTCCTCTTTGGATCTCCCCCAACGTGAAGTGAGTAATTAAAAAGAAATAGAAGGAGTATATGACATTATTCTAAAAAATTATCAAAATTTTTATAAGAGGCCTCCCTATCCACATATGTAGGCGTGGATTTTTCATTCCTTTAATGCCTACACGCGGTGTGAGCGCGTTTATTTGACTACCCCATTGTTAAGGTTTTATTAAAAATATATTTTTGAAGTCGCCAACAATTCTTTAAAGGAAGAATCATAAACCTAATTGGATATTGAAACGGTAGGGACATCTTAAGGACTTATCCAATGTAGATTTCCCCGTCATGACTCCATAGATGGTCAAGAACCAAAAAAGTGAGTTCGGGGGTGAGGGTACAATATAGTTAGGAACTATATTGCCCATTGTTGGCCTCTACTAAATAACGATTCACAACAGATTTTATGCAATAGAATAATCAAACAACAGTTTAAAGCACCCTAAAATAATTAATCTAAATTGGTTCAGAAAACACATCAAAAGACTAATTATTTAGTGATCAGTTATTATACAATCATTTTACAGGGTTCCTAACAGGTTGTCCAAATTATCTGAATTTATGAGAACAATTCTTTAGGTCTTATTTAGCATAATAACACATGTGGGTGATAAAAAAGGCATGCAGGATAATCATAATATCATGAATATTATATACAAGAATAATAATAAAAAATAGGAAAATAAAATACTACATGGAGTTAATATAATATATAATACTTACAGTCGCATGAATACGTTAACAATCTACATCATGAATAGAAGGTTAGTAACTTCAAGAAAATAATAAAAATAAAATAAAGAAATAAAATAAAGATGATTAATTTAGTTGACCCTCAAAAATTATACCACCGTCCGAGGTCGTTTTTTATACGGATCTTTGGAAAATTGAATGTTGTTCGAGTCTTGAAAAGATTTGTGTTTTGTGAAATATGTTGCGTCTGCGTCAACCAAACTGACGATTTACTTTTACTTGATTTTTGTAATTGTAGCAAACTGGCTGCATGTATGATAGTTAGAGTCGAATTACTCTTGTGTGAGGATGATTAGAGTGAATTGGTGCGGAGGGTTAAAGATGTAAGTGATGAGAGTTAGATGATATTTGTTGTGGGCTGATACAGGAGTAGATGATGACCAAATTGCTCAATTGGTTGCCTTTGGTTCGAAGGTTCCTCAATTGGAGTTGGATTCTATGCATGGCATTTTGTTTGGTTTCTTTGCTACAAAAGAATGCGTGTGCATGGTAACTAATTTGGGGCAAGAAACGTAGTTGGTGCATGGCTACACTTCTAGTTCTGTTAGGAGTGTAAGTGGCGTGTCTTAGAGCATGTTTAGTTGAGTTCTAAGGTTGTTAGGACTCTTCATATCTTTTTATTGTTTATCTTATCTTTTCAGAAGTTTGTTAGGAGTCATGGTTTTGCCTACGTTCTTAAAACGATGGATTTTACATGACTCAAGTATATTAGAAGTCTAGGACTTAGGGATTTGTCCTAAGCCTATTAGTGTTTGGTTAATTAGTTTATATAGTCTAGCTTGTACGTTTATTTTCATTCATTGAATTATTGAAAGTCTTTGTTTGTGTTTAACCTTTAAGTGTTAATCAAATCTCTTGAAGTTGGTGGCTTAGCCTTTATGCTTCAAAACCCTTAAATCACATTGTGGTGCTTTGCTTTATCAATTGATTTAGGATCTATCGTTCGTTTTTGTTACTTTGATCATAATTTCCGCACAAGTGTTTAATCATACAAGATTAAATACATCATGGGCTAAGGTCAACGGGTATTATTTAATTATGGTGAGGAATTTTGGTGGTTGATGATATGTGTGCTGTAGGAGGATGATGATTTAGACTGTTTGGTGAGATTATGAATTATGTGATGATGATAAGAAAAGTGGCGTGTGAGATGGAGTGTAGGTTGATGATGGATGAGTCGGTGATTATTGTTGTTGTGTTGGTCGTGGGAGTTGTATGGAGTAAGCTGAGTTTGCTGAGAAATTATGAGAGTATGTCGTGGGCTTTTTCTTTTTTGAGAGCTGCCGTGAGATTTATGAAGGTGAGTGTTATGAGTTATATAGTGTAGCTGTGTAGGTAGGTAGTTGTATTGCAAAAGGTTTTTGAAAGGTAATAGATTTCTAAAAGATTTTTATTAAAAAAGATTTTAAAAAAGAGTTAGATAAAAGATATTTAAAAACACTTTGGGAAAAGATTATATTTTTTTAAAAATATATTTTTATTAATAAAACTAATTAAAATTAATTCTATTAATTAAATTGGGCTAGAAATGGGTTTTATAAAATGGGCTTTCATAAAACTATTTTTGAAAGGTTTTCGAAAATGGGCTTTTAAAAGGTTATTTAAAAACGTTTTAGAAAGTAGGTTTAGTAAAACTAGTTATAAAAAAGGTTTTCGGAAATGAGTTAATAAAAAGAGTTAGAAAATGGATTTGGGTTTAAAACATTTTATTTTAGACTCGTTCTTTATTCTTTCCTCGATTCGGACCAATTGGAGGGGGGTATTGGTCATCATAGGATACTAAATGGGGAGACACGATTATGTGTCTACAACATACTTCAAATGTCATAATCCTACCACCAAACAACGATACTTTTTGAGTAATTATAAATTCAAATTCAAATTTTTTATTACTAAAAATAATATAGAACATTATTGCCCTAAACTTTGTAATCGTTTAGAATAATATACAACTCTCATAAATGACACTAGTTGTCCTGAACTACTAAAACGTAACGAACAAATATGCTCTAAGGCTTCGATCGGCTCAAATAACTAGTACTTCATTAAAACTTGAACTCACTCAAAGTTATACTATTAAAATCATAATTAACCCTAACTCAAACTGTCCACTATAAATGGTAACTTATTTAATTAAGTTTATCATGATAACAAAAATAACAATAAAAATAGATATTATCCAATTTAAATAGATACATAAGATTCATCGTATATCTAGATGTATCGTAAACATAATAAATATCTCTTAACTCTCCCACCCTCTTTATCTTATATATTTTTTTCACGGGCTACTTATCTTATATTGGGTGTACTAAACTTACGATATAATACCCAATTTTGTAGCATAGAAATTGCAGAACAAACATAAACTTGTCACATCTTGTTTTATAGCTTTATGTAGTAAGTGGAAGAACGAAAGTAGTTTGGAGGGGGGCGGCCACTTGTTTGCCAATTTCGATGATTGGTCTTTATGGTAGCCGTTTGTTCTTGGCATTTGGTTGGAATATCTGAATTTCATAGGATAGAAGAATGTACGACGTAGCTTCATCACTTTTCTGTAAAAGTTATCAATTGTCAACGGCTCAAATGCTATGTGAGAAATCACTTTATGTGATTTAATAGTGGACAATATGGACATATGTTAAAACTTTGGCAAAATTGGCCTCAACACCCTGAAATATAGCGCAGGTGCACCAAACAGCATCAACTAAGACTTATAGCCAGAATACCCCAAAGTATGAACTTTGGTGCAGTCTGTACCATAAATGAGGTTAATGACCGGAATCCTCACCGGCTATGAGTCGAGTGCTAGATATTGGGCAGCCATAGAAGCGTTTTCCTTGATTGTGGTTGAACTTCCAAGTAGTTGGGACTACTGCAGACAATATGAGACCCTATCATTACCTAAACTGGTATTTGAATTCTTCTTGAAACGTGAAGATGAAGCTGAACTCGTTATTGTTATGCGGATTTCACTCTTTCAGAATATAGGGTTCATTTGGGAAGGAGGGAATTTGGGGAAGTAAGAGGGAATTTGGGGGAAGAAAGACTTTGTCTTCAGTTGAGGAAGGAGAAAATGAAGGCACATGCCTTTTTTTTGTTGAAGTAAAAAAATTAGGGTTTAAAAAGAAGAAAATAAGAAAGCGGGGAGAATCCGGTGAGAATTTCGGGCATCGACCTCATTTATGGTACGGACTGCACCCAGGTCTGTACTTTGGGGTGTTCTGGCTATAAGCCGTAGTTGGGGTGGTTTGGTGCACCCGAGCTATAGTCCAGTGTGTTGAGGGCAATTTTGCCTAAAACTTATCCCTTTTCATACCGTTGTTTCATCATACATGGAATGGAATTAAGGACTTTAACTGCTACTGTCTTACTTTGCAATGTTTTAGGAGTGATTTGCAATAATATCTTGACGACTCCATGCATTTTTTTACTCCGTGCATTTTTTTAGTCAAATTGGAATTCAAGGGCCAAGGGTTACGGCCGTATGATTCAGATTTATGACCACTTTGAAAACGAGCTTATTTAGGGATCGTTCGACATTATTGTCAATATTCAGTTTTTGGTTTTATGAATGTAAAAGTCATATAATATAAGTATAATAAACTTAAAATTAGTTATATTTGTATTAAACATGTCAATTTTTAAAAACTAACAACTAGAATTGTTTTTTCTAGTTTCCATATTTTTGTTTTTGGCTTTCAAAAAAACTGAAAACTAGAAATAAAAAACGATAAAGAACAAGCCCTTAGTTAGCAGTTCATCATACTCATCTGATAATTGCTAATAAATAGTATTAATGGTAATAAATCTAAATATAACTTCATAGGCGCAAGACTTTATTAACAACATTACCATTATTACCATTTTCATAACCCTTACCGCCTACCAAACTGTTGGAGACTTGGAGTTGAAAGTGAATACCATACAATCCAATTTGCTAATTATCATACATGAACAAACTTTTAAACTAAAGAGATTTAAACAGACATAAAAGTATATCTTTTATCATTACAAGACCAATATTTTCATTAGGGTTTTGAGACTAAATAATAGGAGTATGCTTTGCAGATAATAGATTGTAGAGCTTGACAAGCTAATATGAATTTGGACATTTTTTTTTCCTTTTTTTTTCTAAATTTGTTGAAGATCAAGAAGGAAGAGGTGATCCATCTTTAGATTTACAAGATACAATGATGTATGACATTAGATGCTACAATGAGCTTCAAATAATGCATCTCAAACACTAACAAGACTACAAGAGAGCATATCACAGCCATCAAAAGGCCCAAAGGTAGCTTTCCACCATAAGTGGAGTGTAACTATATTCTCCTTTGCAACAGAGTAAAGCTTTAAGACGACTCCATTATACAGGTGCATTTACCAAATTCGCAGCATTATCAGGATATTCCTGCAGACCAGAACCTCAAATCATAGTGACTAATCAAGATCCTGTCTTCCAAAAATCAATGGAAAGTCATCAAATTGCTCGGAAGGATGGTCGTCAATCATGCTGTTTAGTGATTCATAAACCTGAAGCATGGAACATCTATCCTTGGGTCGGGAAACTGTACAATTCAAGGCAAGTGTGAAGACCTGAAGAATGTCCTTGTCATGACCTTTTCCACGTATGTCTTTATCTATGGCTTCAATTGTTCTTCCAGAGCTCGACAGCTGATTCACCCAATCCACCAAGTTGCCCTTGAACACTTCCTCTACAGCAATCACTTCCAATGGTTTCTGCCCCGTTACTAATTCCAAAAGAACTATACCAAATGCATAAACATCTCCTTTCAGTGATGCCACCATGGTACTTGAGTACTCCGGTGCTATATACCCAAACTCTCCTAAATCCCCATTAACGAAACTACTCTCATGATGCGTTTCTGAGGCAGAAAGAAGTCTTGCTAGTCCAAAATCAATTATCCTAGCATCCAAATCTTCATCAAGAAGAATTACATTTGAGCTTATATTTTGGTGCAAATGCGGAGGCTCCACTCCATGATGGAGCCAAGCAAGACCTCTAGCAGCACCCAAACAAATTCTGAACCTCGTTGGCCAATCCAATGCAATCGTCTTTCCATGTAGAACAGAATGTAAAGTCCCATTAGACAAGTGTTTATAAACCAAAAGCTTTTCATCTTCAACAATACAATAACCCAACAAGGGAACCAAGTTCGGGTGCCTAAGCTTTCCCAACCTATTCATCTCTGTCTTAAATACCTTTTCGCTCAACTTACACGCATTCAACCGTTTGATTGCCAAAGTAGAACCATCAGGCAACATAGCCTTGTAGGTAGTTCCCATCCTAGTCGAGATCATCACACTCTCTACATCAAAATTGTTGGTAGCAGCCAACAAATCCGACAATTTAACTTTAACAAGCGGCTTCTGAAACAACGAAACCTGAGTAAGTTTGTGAGCCCTCAACCTATCAATCCAAGTACCATCATCTGCTCTTCCAAGTCCATAACCTTCCTTTCTTCTCCTGCTCGCCCTCGAAAAAAACCACCACCATAACCCTAACCCAAACAACAACGATGCAGCCGCCCCGAAAACACCAGCTGCTATAATAATAGCCAAATTCTTCTTACTCAACCCATTACAATTTGACCCAGTTGGTTTCCCACATAAACCATCATCTCTTTCAAAAGAAGACCTATCAAACTTTCCAAAATAAGCAGGAATTGGGCCAGTTAAATCATTACCAGCAACAGAAAACTCATTCAGCCTGTTCAAATTTGACAATTGCAATGGAATACTCCCAGATAAATGATTATCAGACAAATCTAACCTATTCAAATACTGACATTTACCAAGATCAGGTGGTATTTGGCCAGATAACTGATTATTAGACAAATCTAAAGTAACCAAGAAAGGAAGCCATGAACAGATCTTTGAAGGAATAGTACCAGTAAGAGAATTACCAGAAAAATCAAGAGTTTGAATGCTAGAACAAAATTCAAGAGAATCTGGGATGTGCCCAGAAAGCTGAAAATCTCTAAGTTGAAGACTAATTAATCTATTTTCTCTGTCATTCCAACAAGAAGCACCCACAAAATTGCACACAAAACCAACTGAAGCTGAAGAATTTCTGAAGTTCCATGAATTAAGTTTACCTTGTGGGTCATTCAAAGTGTTTTTTATGCCTTCAAGACACTTCACATCATCTTCAACTGCAAGAGAAAAAGTAGTGAGGAGAGAAAAAATGAGGAATAGGAAAGTGGGTAGATCTGAGCTTTGTTCCCTCTTCATCACTGATCAGAAAAAGGAGAAGATAGACATACAAATTAGACCCAATACAGAAGGAAGATTGAAGAATGAAGAGAGATTGGGGGTTTTAGTTTTACACTTTTACTGTTTTAGGTTTGGTGGTCAACTTTTGGGCATGGTGGAGTTGTGATTATGATTAGCTGGAACTTTTGAAAGGTTGTGTTGAATGGTCCTCGTTTTGGAAAGAAGACCATTTGACTGCTCTTTTATTTTTTTCTGGCAGTGGGGAGAAATTGTGGGGATATAATCAGGTAGACCCGTTAAAATTTGACCCGACTTTTAACCTGATATAGACATAATTTGAAAAGAATTTGTAACACCCCGACCTCTAATAGAATCGAGTCTATCGTCACCAATGCGCATTTAGGGTCAACAATTATTCTCACAAACCAACACAAGTTCTTCCGACGTATTTTGTCCTCACTTATGTATACCCTGAGATTAACTTTGGACTAACTTAGCAAATGAGCTCCCCAAAAGAAACATACATCTTGTTGGTATAAGTAGTTTGTTAAATCCCTCTTAAAACAACCATAAGGAGTATTACAGAATGTGTTTTGAATAATATTTTGTGACCTGAACTTGATTGCATCCGACCAAAAACTCTGTTTTTTTTACTCGACTGACCCGTAAACTATTTACTTTATTATAACCCAACTCGAGTGAGCAATATATTACAATTTTTACTCCGTTTTCTATTTTCCACCCATATGTACATTTGTAGAGCTTATGACGTATGATGATATGAGAATGTAGATCATGCGCTAGGCACATTTGAATATATCGTGAACAAACTCTCAAGAGACAACTTTTCATGTTTTTATAGGATTTTTTCTCACTTTTTGTATTGTCAAAAGCCACTTCTCTTAGGTAGTTTTTGCTTAACTTGCGTTGACTTAATTTTTTTAAAAAAATAATCTTAAGTTTGTGTAAGTTTTGATAAGTTATAATAAATTAGTTGTTATGCTTTCAAACAAGTGAACATTAATTTATTAAAAGAAAATTTGTTAGAAACAAACTTATAACTACATCCACACGCAAAGGAATGAATGTGGTTCTGGTTGAGGCTTTAACTTTTTATAGAAACCACCTTTAACAAAAAAAATGGCATCAAACTACTTTTTATCAACTTTTTTTTGTCTAAAACCACCCTTTGGCGGATTCCTTCCATTGACCAAGAATTTTCGACATTGACCTCAACGTGCAAGACACATGAGCTAACTAAAAACATCTTTTCTTAATCTTTTTCGCTCTTTTCCACCATGTTCGCTCTATCTATTCCCCTTGTTCCTCACTTAAGAAATTTGATAACTTTCTTCTTCATCAAAAACCTTCCAGCAAACTTTGAATTGTTAGCATTATCCTCACAACAGGAATTATTGGAAAATGGGGGTAAACGAGGAGAAGTGGGGGAAAAAGGAAGAAAAGTGGTTTTAGTTAGGTCGTTTACCCTGCACACTGGGGTCAACGTAGAGATTCCTGGTCAATGGCCCGACAATGGGTAGTTTTAGACAAAAATACAAGTTGATAAAAGGTGGTTTGGGGCCATTTTTTTAAAAGATAGTTTTCGACAAAAAGTTTCATATAAAAGATTTTTAACAAATTTTCCTTTATTAAAACACATTCTTAAATAGAGGTGTTTACAAGTAGAGCCGACAAAATAGACTCGTACCCGTTGACCAGACCCAAGACCCGTTTTCCACCCGAAATAGAACAGAAGCCCGAAATAACCCGACATGAAAACAAACGGAGCTGAATACGACCCGAACCCGAATATTCCCAGAACCCGAATCTACCCCGACCCAAAGTGACTGATTATGACCCGAACCCGACCCGAAAATAATAATGCAATATTTTTCACGAACATTAATTTATGTTTGATTTAATGTATTTTTTGAATAATTTTCATCAACATATCTTTATCACAAATTATGACTTATCTTTCTGGTCTTATGTGTTGATTTTTATAAGCAATGAAATTAAGAATATGAGCTTGAATCAAATATAATCAGAAAACAGTCTGACTCATAACTATATTTATCAGTCAACACGAAGTGAGTAACTAAACCAAAGAAAACATTATAACTTACTCTTATACTTCCTTCGTTCTTTAACGCACATTTTTTAAGGAGATGAGAGAGATAGAAAGAGATGAAAAAAGGAACTCATGTGATAAGGAGAAAGATAGATAGAAAAAATAGTCAAATTTAGTAATGTTACAATCAATATGAAACTTTCAAATAAGGGAAATGTTGCAATAAAAGAACGAAGGAATTATGTGTTTTATTTATTTGTTAGAAAAGAAAGTCGACCTTAACTGATTTAACCCGACTCGGAGTTGACCCGATCCATCAATCCCGCACCCGACCCGAAATTTCATGGACCCGAGACGGACCCGTACTCGAACGGACCCGTCCCGACCCGAACACAAAATTGACCCAAATATGACCCGACCCGAACACAAAATTGACCCAAATATGACCCGACCCGTATAACCTGTTTGCCATCTATACTAAAAAATGGTTACCCGACTTTTTGGATATCCAAAAATGCAGGTACCATACCATGGCATGTATCTGAAAATTCAACACTTAATCTAATCTGAAAAAGATTATAGGATACCCAGAATAAATTAATGTATCTTCCATTTAATTTCACGTCCTCAAAAGTCAAACACAGCATATACTACTATTTAGTTTTTACATGTATATAAACAGAAGAATTAATCACCTTTAAACAACAGAGTACTATAAGTCAATCAAAGGCACTAAGGAGAGGAACACTTACGAAGAAATTGCTAAAAGTGAACCAGACCCAACTTTGTAGTAATACATAAACAGCAAAACAAACGCTAATCACACTCTTCTAAAAACTGCAAGGAAACTATAAACACAGAAATTGAACCATATATGAATATTTCTACATCTCTTCTTGAGCCTTGACTAGTATGAGTAATATGTATCAGTAGTATTATACATAGACTCGAAGGAAAATTAACGCAAACTTGATTATTGTGACTTGATTTAGCTAGAATAATTTTTTTTATAAAAGCTAGGGATAAGATTAGGATAAGAGCTTCCTTAACACCGTATATTTCTTGTTTCTGCTAAGAAATTAAGGATTATAATAGGTTGTGAGATGTGATGTGGGGCCCAAGAGCGTTCGCCTGAGCTCCGTTATCCGTACGCCGGAATCCTGAAAAAGAAGGTTAGACTACCCCGGGGGTGTTTCCAGGATCGCCCCTCCGACGCTCAAGTCAGTAAGTGATTGAGGTAGAGAGAGAATCTAGAGAGAGATGCTCTAGTTTGTTAGGTGAGAATTGAATACTTGTTCATTGATGAGACTGTTGGTATTTATAGTGTTGGGAATTCCCAGACAGGAAACAATGATGGGATGGGCCTCCTTGGGATCAATGGCTATGTTGCGTTTCCAAGCAATGATCATTTCAGCCTTTTTAGTGGATCCTCAGACTTCTGAGGTTAGGTCAACTTTCAAGTGGGACCCACTGTCGCCACCTGTCCGAAACCATAGGGGGCCTTTATGCCTTTATTGGGATGTTATTATATTCAGCCCAAACAATTAGCCCCGCGCCAGGGATGGGGGCTTTGGAGGTCCGAGTGAGTGGCGCCCGTCCGTGGCGGAATAATAACCGGTCTGATTCCGACCGACTCACTTACGGTGGAGTGGCCAAGCGAATCATGGCCCTGTCCGAGTCGCTTCTCGTTGGGGGAGCTGGAACTGATCGAACCACTCCTTATAGAAGGGATGCAGGCCGACCGATTCATTCACTGTTGAAGAGGTTAGTGCCGACCGAAAGCGTTTGGACCTTGACTTGATCACCTTTGACCGAGCAGGAGTGGCTCGGCCGAGTAGGTGTCAATTGCAAGAGCGACTCGATAGAGGAGGAGAGATCTTCAGTGGTCGAGTGGGTTGGACGCCGCTAGGATGAGGGGCTCCTGAGTCCTAAGAAATCCGAGCGGGTATCAATTTGATACTTAGCCATATCTGGCTAAGTACAAGAGCGACTCGGCTGAGGAGGAGGGACCTCCTGCTGTCCGAGTGGGTTGGACGCCACTCGGATGAGGGGCTAATGAGCCCCACGCAGTCCGAGTGGGTACCAATTTGATACTTGGCCATATTTGGCTAAGTACAAGAGCGACTCGGCTGAGGAGGAGGGACCTCCTGCTGTCCGAGTGGGTCGGACGCCACTCAGATGAGGGGCTAATGAGCCCCACGCAGTCCGAGTGGGCACCAATTTGATATTTCGCCATATTTGGCTAGGTACAAGAGCGACTCGGCTGAGGAGGAGGGACCTCCTGCTGTCTGAGTGGGTTGGACGCTACTCGGATGAGGGGCTAATGAGCCCCACGCAGTCTGAGTGGGTACCAATTTGATACTTGGCGATATTTGGCTAAGTACAAGAGCTACTCGGCTGAGGAGGAGGGACCTCCTGCTGCTCGAGTGGGTTGGACGCCACTCGGATGAGGGGCTAATGAGCCCCGAGCAGTCCAAGTGGGTACCAATTTGATACTTGGCCATATTTGGCTAAGTACAAGAGCGACTCGGCTGAGGAAGAGGAGGGACCTCCTGCTGCTCGAGTAGGTTGGACGCCACTCGGATGAGGGGCTAATGAGCCCCAAGCAATCCGAGTGGGTACCAAGTTGATACTTGCACATATTTGGCTAAGTACAAGAGCGACTCGGCTGAGGAGGAGGGACCTCCTGCTGTCCGAGTGGGTTGGACGCCACTCGGATGATGGGCTAATGAGCCCCAAGCAGTTCGAGTAGGTACTAATTTGATACTTGGCCATATTTGGCTAAGTACAAGGGCGACTCGGCAGAGGAGGAGGGACCTCTGGCTGGCCGAGGGGGTTGGACGCCACTCGGATGAGGGGCTAATGAGCCCCAAGCGGTTCGAGCGGGTGCCAATGAGGTATGTACTCTTGGTCCGAGCTGGTATATCCGACCGTGGACGCCACATGGCCGTCCATGATACCTGGAGCTTTGGGACCCTTTGTGGGAGTTAAGCTGACTGGACACATTTGAGGGTTTCCGATGCTTCATCTCCCTTGGACCATGGACTTTGGGTTGAGTGGGTCCATTTGGGCCGCCTTTGAAAGCCCATTAAAGGGACGCGGGGAAGTTTGCGTTGCACTTTCCCCCAGGAACGTCTATAAATATGAGGGAAGAGAGAGGATTTGGGATCATTTGCTTCATTTCTCAAATTCTCCTCTCAAAATTTTGAATTCTCTCAACTTCAAGTCCGGTTTTTCCAAGTCTTCTTCGTCCGACCAGGTGCGCTTTTGATTTTCTTTAAGTTTCTTTATTTTTCCTTTCAATAATCTCGGCGACCCCCTTGTTTATAAATAATGGTGTCCGAGTCGATCACCCCCCTAGCCTCACCTCCCTATAATCTGTCCGAGGAGGTGAGGGGGATGGGAATAACGTTGGTGTCGATTTTGATAAGTTGCCCCGACCCCTCGGCTGTACCTGACGCGGTTTCTCTCCCGAGTTCTCCATCACAAGTGGAAGAGGAGGCCGAGGGCATCGTTCCCTATCCTTGGGAGGTGTCCTTAGCCTATCCTGCTTCGAAGAGTTATTTAGACCGATACTTGTCTGATGATGTGGTCAGGGTTGCCATGCCGAGGGAAGCAGGCGAGGCATCGACATCCGGCCAGCCGAAATTTCCGGATTTTGATCCGAAGGGGTGTCCTCACACTTGCTTCCCCTTGCCTTCTTTGATGCAGGCCCTGAGGGAGGATCTTCGGGGGGTGAGCGCCAGATTTCAAATAAAGGACCCTTTCCATTTTGTCCGACCGGAGGCGCACCATACAATTATGACTCCGCCTCCCGGTTGCACAGCCGTGTATTATAAGTCGATGGAGATGGGGCTCCGCTTTCCTTTGACTCCTTTCGTCAAGGATCTTCTGAACACTTACATCCTTTCTTTGGGCCAAATTTCGCCTAACTCTTGGGGAGGCATCATTGCGGTTCAAGCCATTTGTGAGATAATCGTAGTTAGACCGACCGTGAAATTATGGCGTCACATGTACAAGTTGGTGGAGATGATGGCCGGAGAAAATGGTCCGGGTTGGTGGTGCTTCGAGGTCAGAAGGGGTTATCGGACAGTGTTAAATCTACCCACTTCACAGAAGGGGTTCCGAAGGGAATTCGCCTTTGTTTATTATGGTGGTGACTGGGGAATACCAACTATCCGACCGACACCGGAGCCGAATCATGGGCTCAATTTCCAAGTGCCTGAACTGGACGATGAGGAAGTTGTGGCCGCTTGTTACATGCAATTGGAGTCCAAGATTGTTAACGGGGGAAAGATATTTGTGGCTGGCAATTGGTTGCCGAGTTGCCGCCTGTTCAAGAACGAACATTTCTTAGCCGCCATGGGATTGAGTCCGGCCTTTCCCAAGGGTAATTGGCCGAGGGGGTTCGGTTTTTAGAAGTAGCACTTTTATTTTGCTAAGTATTTTTCTGACTCCTTTTCATTTTGCAGAACCTTCGCGCGCCTACATCACCGAATCGGATCCTGAGATGGTCGACCGTCTAACTTCTGCTGCTCTCAAGGCGGCTCGGATTGGAGCTGAGCTAGCGAACAAGACGATGAAGAAGCCGGCTCCTCCGAAAGTATGTATTGCCGACTAACTTAATGCTCGAGCCGCTTTTGTTTTTGCATTTCATAATCCCGTAATTTTGCCAACTTGTTATTGCAGGACCCTGCCAAGCCGAAGTCGGTGAAGAGGAAGGAACGCTCCTCGGACAAAGTTGCTCAGACCGAGAAGGCTGTAGCTAAGGCCAGGGCAGAACGTGAAAAGGCCAAGAGGGCCAAGCTGGCCGAGTCATTTGAGGCCACATAGGTGGGAAACTCCCAAGACGCCGTGGAAGATTTGTCTGAGCGGGGTGGGGATTCTGACATCCCACTCCATTCGACTGACTTCGAGCCGATGCGGAGCCCGGAGTATAACCCCTTTTCTCCCGGCGTCGAGCGGGTTACCCATGCGGACGAGGAGGTCCCCTCGGTACCATTTGTCGAGCATCGTCGCTCGAAAAAGAATAAGCGGGTCGAGAAGGCCTTGGAGGTGATCTGTACCTTGGCTGACCGGGAGTATCTTTCCTCCCTTGGGAAGAACGAGAACAACGAGCTATACCGCTCTTGGCTCGATGTGAGTTGCTTCCTTTGTCTTTTTTTTAGTTCTTGCTATTCTGTTCTCTAACACTTTTCCATTTTGCAGTTCTCCATTCGGAGGACCAGTGTCACCGCAAACCGACTGGATCTTCAAGAAGAAGTGGATCAGCTGAAGGAAAACGCGAAGAAGCATTTTACTGAGGTTTACAATGCCAAGGAGGCCAAGCGGATTGCTGAGTCCAAGCTTGATGATGCTGAGAAGGCCATAGACAGGGACCAGAAGGACTTCGAGGCCGAACGGGAGGGCTGGAGGAAGGAGAGAGCCGACCTCGCTTTGGCTCGTGACTCGGCCCTGACTGCTAAGAATGATGCCGAGGCTAAACTAGCCAAGGTTGAGTCGGACTTGGATGAAGTCCGGGGCAAGCTGGAGTTGGCTGAGGAGAAGGCGGCCAAAGCTGAGGAGAGAGCCGCCTAGTCCGAGGAGCAGTGGTTTGCCGAGTGGCAGGCTACCCAAGCCTGTGAGGACTACTGCGCCGAGGTAGGCCATAGTTCTCATAAGATAGGTGAGGATGAGGCCCTTGAGCGGCTGAGGGGTGTGCTGGCCGAGTCATGTCCCTCGGTAGAATGGAACGAGACCTGGTCCAAGTACCAGGAGGCCTACGAGGTCGAGGCGGCTGAGATCTGAGCCCAAATGGGTCTGGATGAGGAGGAAGAGGATGAAGATGGTGATGTTGGCGTGATCGGTGATGCTGTTGATCCGGGGCAGAGTGCTGAGAAGACCGAAGGCGAAGGCGTTGGTGAAGCTGACGGGTCGTTGTATACTCGCCAAATATAACCTAATTTATCCAATATAGGATAAGTATAGGGTCGAATCCACAAGGAAGTAGGGTTAAATCAAGAGTAATTAGCTAACTACAATGAGCTAAATTAATTTTTGGGTTTTTAAGAGTTTTACGATGATTCTAAAATCTAAATAAACTAGGAAGTTTGCAAAGTAAATCAACAAGTAATTAAGCAAAGAAGTTAAGACAAGGATAAAAGAAACTAGGGGATTAGAGGGATTCACCAACACTCAATCCAAGAATCCAAAATCAAAGCCAAGGGAAAACAAATGGGGGATCACAAGGGGAAGATCATGAACATATGAACTCTAATTACTCTCTCGAGCTAATTAGAGGAGCTTGATTAGTCACTCATGACCTATTCTCATGGCATAAGCAACTAATCTAGCCAAATCAAGCACAACATGATTAATCAAGTTTCCCTAAATTAGAAAATACCTATTTTCATGGAAATCCTAATCTAGCAACCAAGCTTAGTTTATTCCTAGCTTCATCTCTCAATCCTTCACTAGGAACTCCAAATATGTAAGTTAAGTGGTGATCAAGCACCCAACAAACCAAGTAAAACAAGCTTGATCAACAAGTTCAACCCCAAGAGTTAACCCCCTAACTTAGATCTAAGATCCGAAGAGTAAATGAAGGCTACATCCCTTCCCCTAGTAAGGAACTACTCACACATCATGGAAATAACACAAAACAAAGCTTGAAATAACTTAATCACCATAACCATGGAGGAAAAGAGGTAAAATGCAAATAATCAACTAATAAAGTAAGATCTAAACAAACTAAGCATGTAATAAGCAAGATCAATGGAAGAAAAGAAGAATAATAAACAAAAATTACCAACTTTAAGCTTTCATAAATGAAGAATGGAGATCTAAAAGCTTCAAACCTTCACTTTCTCTCTCCTAGGGTTTTGTTCTAGAGTTTGAATGCTAAAAACAAACTTTAATCTCTCTCTAATTTCTAGTTAATAATTGCCTAAGTAAAAATAAGAGGAGTCCCTCTTTTATAGTCACAAGAATTAAATCAGAAAATTACAAAACAGCCCCCGCATTAAAGTAAACAAAATCGCAAAATCGTTTCCGAAAAATGACCCGACCCGGGCGGGTGGAATGACCCGAGCTCTCGGGTGACAAGACCCGAGCACTCGGGTCATACGACCCGGGCGGGTCCAAATGGCAGGAACAATTTTGGTTTCCCAAATCAAAGCGACCCGGGCGGGTCTGTGAACCCGAGCCCTCGGGTTGGTAGACCCGAGCCCTCGGGTCAACGGACCCGGCGGGTCTTCCGAAGGGTGCTTCTTGGTTTTTGGGCCGGGCCGACCGGGCGGGTCCGCACACCCGGGCCCTCGGGTCAGACACTTCTTCGCCCTTTTTCATTTCTTTCGAGCTCCTTGGTGCTCCATTTCTTCAACGCTTTGCCTCGGGCTTGTGCATAGACCCTCCAAACGTGCTTCCAAGTCCTGAAATGTAAACAAGCACCCAAAGAAAGAGAGCAAGGGAGGAAAAATGCACAAAAAGAAAGAAACGGAATGAACTTAGCCTAGATTAGCCTAAAAACTATCACAAAAACAATTAATAACTAAGCATAATTCAAGCATATAAACCAATCATTCAACTCCCCCAAGCTAGATCCTTGCTTGTCCTCAAGCAATATAGACTAAAACACAAGTAGGAGAATGAAAACTTAATTGAAAGCAAAATGAAGAAGAAGAGAGAGGAAAGAAAAGAAAATGAAAAGGGAATGAAGGATAAAGAATTTACACTAACTCATTTTCGTAGGAATCACGATTGCATTTAGCACATGCAACAAGCTCTTTAAACCCCTAGATCGCTCTAAAGGGCGAGTGAGATCTCGCGAGGGTTTCCAAAGAGTTTTCAAACCCACAACTCTAGTTTTCATCAACAATTTATTCAATCGAGTTCAAGAGTAATGCCCAAGTTAACTATCAATGAAATGGTTCACAAGCAAGGATGGAGAGCAACTTTCAAAACAACTAATTTTCAAGTGTACTCATAGGTTATGGGTAGAGAAATCAATTATTCAAGATTGCAAAAGGATACCTAATTAGACCTTTTACTCGCTCATTAGAGAACACCTAGCTATCAAAAAGATTTAGAGCCCTTCAAGTGTTATAAAAGCTCAAATTACTAGTCCACCATCCCTAGACATACAAACATGCCTTAGACTCCCCTCTACTCAAACTTTAGAAAAATAGTACTAAGTGTGGGAGGCATCCACAAATTGACCTCTTTTATTGGAATTCTTCTATTTTTTTTTTGCTTTTCGTTTTTTTTTTCTTCACCCCTTTTTTTTTTTTTTTTTTTCATTTTTCACGCCTTTTTTGACTGTTTTTGGCTTTTTCTTTTTCCCTTATTACGGGAATTTTTGCTATACAAATAAGGAGTAACTACTCACTAAAGAGAAGCACGAGAACTTGTGGCTTTTTGTACCACTTATTACAAACGAAAAGTAAAAACTAAGCTTTTTGTAGAGTTTTGTTTGGGGACATGATGAGCATATCTAGGGACACTAGGGACCGCAAATTTGAAGCTAAATTTATTCAAGCATGAGCAACATAGTCAAGAATCAAGACTAGACATCCAATTGAGCATTCATTGGTTTCACTTTGGTTGATTCTAATGCAATCAAGATTAATCACCTCCTAAAGCACCACAATCCAAGCTCACACTCTTCCAAAAGGAGCCTCTAATCATATACTCAAAATCCAAGCAAGGAATCCACAAATATCATCAACTAGAATCTTCCTTGGGCAGGGAAATCAAAACTTTATTCAAAACTAGAACTTCTTTTTGTTTTTCTTTGTTTTTCAGATTTTTTTTATTTTTATTTTTGCTCTTTTTCAAATTTTTAAATAAAAGCTAAAACAAGGAAATAAGAAAAAAATGAGAAAGAAAATTGTTTTTGGGTTTTATATTTAAAAACTAAGAAAATAAGCAAATAAGAAAAATGAAATCATGGTTCACCACATATTAACAAGCATTGGCCCATTCACCAAGCTTAACCACAATCACAAACAACAATTTAATCAAAATAGCAACAAGGGTCTCCTAACGCCTACACCATCAAGTAAAAACTACCCAAATCATGAAAATACCCCCCCAAGCCAAACCAAACACCGTCCGCGGTGTGAATGGAGGAACAATCGGGGAGGGGGTGGGGAGAGACCAACTCAAGGGTCGAGGTCCTCCCCCTCGGGGGGTTGAGGGGGTTGCATATAGGAGGGGTAGGGTGTGCCGGGAGGGACCATGCTGTTATCATGAAAGAATTGCAAGATGGGGGTAAAGCTCTCTCGCATCTCTTGTTGGAAGGTGGTTAGTCTTTGTTCAAAACTATCAAACCGCCTATCTATATGGGCATAAATAGGGGTATTGTCGGGAACATAGGTGGGATGGGGTTGGGGAGGAGGAGGGGGGGGGGGGCGGAAGAAGAGGAGGCAAACTCAGGGGATCCCGCCTATGGTAGGTGCGGATCTCCGCGCCTTCCTCCGCGGCTTCCTGGATGAGATAGTTGACTTGCCCAATTTTAATCTCGGTGATGCGGCGATTTGGAAGTTGAATGGAAGACATTTTACCAATCTTCCAAGTAAAATGTATTCCGATCACTTTGTAAACCAACGCGCATCTTGTAGGTGTTGTTGGTTTATTAGGGTCGGCCCTGGGACCTCGGGGGTCTTAGGGCGAACCCTAAAGTGTTCAGCAATGGCGGTAATCAAACCGCCTACAACAATCGACCCACGTCCGAGAGTTCATGGGGTTCCTACCCTTTGGAGATGGCGGGCAAACATCAAAGGTATGTTCAGCTTTCTCTTATCCCATAGGTAAGAACCTATGATCATAAGTTCCGACTGACTTACCTTTGAGTTATCTTTTCTCCCAAAGATGGTGTTCCCCAAAAACTTGCGGAAGTACCGGATAGCTGGTTGGTGTATGAGTGAGTCATTAGCATTTGTAGCGTCGTAACTTTTTCCGTCACTCAACTTACTCCAGCATTCATAAAGGTTGAAAGAAGGTGCGGGAGTGGTGCTCGATTCAATTTGTAATCCAAAAATTTCAGCAAAATCACCAATAGGCATAGAACGAGCAACATTCCCCAACCTAAATGTGAGAACAGCCTCGGCTCCAGTTGAGCACGCAAACCGTTCCTCTCCGGTTATTTCCAAGGAGCTTAAGAATTCAAGTGTTAAGCATTTATAAGTTCTTTTTCTCATCAATAACACTTTTTTCATATTCAATCCGTCAGCTATATTATTTACATCCCCCCGAATCCCCCATAAAGACAACAAGGTCTCATCAACAAAACGGGTAGGGGCGAACTCCTTAGCCTTAAGGGCTTGAAATCTATTAAAATGTTCTAAGCTAGCAAAAACAATGAAAGGAAATTCGGGATCATGAAACTCACCGGGGGCATCATGCCCCGAGACGTTTTCCCCATGTGGTGGTTGGCTTGAGCTAGCTTGCCCCGCTTGTCTACTCCGCTTTGAATTCCTCTTCTCCATGCTTCGAATTACTTGTTGCTCAAAAGTTCAAAATCCCGTAACTTAGTGGTGAGGGTGGAAATTTTTTTTTTTTTGTTTGTTTTTTAGTTTTTTTATGACAGAAATGAAGGGGGAATGATGTTTTAGGAAGAATTTGTGAAGAGATTTGAGTGGAAAATGATGAATTTGAGAGTTGTGGTAAAATTTTGAGGAGAGAGAAAATGGTGAAAGATGGTGGAGATGGGGTTTTTGAAGGAGAAAAAGTTAAAATTTGTGGAGGAAAGTTGATGAGGATGAAGATTTGTGAGTGATTTTAAGTTTTTTTGAGTGGTGAGTGAGTGATTTGAGGGAGATTTAGATGGTTAGGGTTTTAAAGTGGTTAGGGAGAGTTGAGAGGTTGAAGATGAAGAAGGAGTAAAGAGGGTTAATGAAAGTGAGCCTCAAAATCAGCCCCTCTTCCCATTTTTTTTTTTCGCTGCTGCCCCTCCGACCCGGGCGGGTCACCAGACCCGAGGCCTCGGGTCGCCTCAAGTTCAGCTCCTCTTTCCCTTTTTTTTTTTTCGCTGCTGCCCCTCCGACCCGGGCGGGTCACCACACCCGAGCCCTCGGGTCGAGTGACCCGGGCGGGTCACCACACCCGAGCCCTCGGGTCGAGTGACCCGGGCGGGTCACCACACCCGAGCCCTCGGGTCGAGTGACCCGGGCGGGTTTTTTCTTGACCCGGGCGGGTCCGCTTGGCAGTGGCCATTTTTGCGACTCTTTTCATCGACCCGGGCGGGTCATATGACCCGGGCCCTCGGGTCATCTCCGACTTTGTTCTTTTTTCGTTTGTTCTTCACCTTCCCTTGCTTCAAAATTCTCCCAAGCAAACCTAACAATACCCAAATCACAAAATCACCATAACAAGCATTTCAAATGCCATAATAATATGTGATAAACCATTATTCCAAGTAAATCAAAACTAAAAGAAGAAAAAGAAATAGAAATAAGTGAGAAAAACGGGTTGCCTCCCGCTAAGCGCTTGTTTTAAGTCATTAGCTTGACTACCATAAATCTTCAATCATTAGGAGGGGAGTAGTCCTCAAGTGCAATAGAGTAAGCTTCTTGAATTGGTGCACCATCATAGTATAGCTTGAGTCTTTGCCCGTTCACCTTGAAACACCCTTTTGCATTATTGCAAATCTCAACTGCACCATGTGGGGATACTTGATGCACGGTGAATGGACCACTCCACCTTGATTTGAGCTTGCCCGGAAATAACCTCAACCTCGAATTGAACAAAAGGACTTTGTCACCAACTTTGAATTCCCTTTTCATGATTCGTTGATCATGCCAAGCCTTTGTTCTCTCCTTGTATACCCGGGAGCTCTCATAGGCGTCCCTCCTAAGCTCCTCAAGCTCATGAACGTCAAGCATCCTTCTTTCACCCGAAGCTTGAAGGTCAAAATTCAAAGCCTTGATGGCCCAATAAGCCTTGTGCTCCAATTCTACGGGCAAATGACACGATTTTCCATAAACAAGCTTGTAAGGTGTCATGCCAATAGGGGTTTTGTAGGCCGTGCGATAGGCCCACAATGCATCGTCCAACTTGGAAGACCAATCCTTTCGAGATCGATTTACCGTCTTCTCCAAAATGAGCTTGACCTCTCTATTAGATATCTCCGCTTGACCACTAGATTGAGGGTGGTAAGAGAGACCCATTTTGTGATGCACCCCATATTTAGCAAGAAGGGCCTTGAATGATTTCTTTGCAAAGTGCGATCCCCTATCACTAATGATGGCTCTTGGAACTCCGAAACGGGGGAAGATCACCTTCTTAAATAGCTTGACCACTACCTTGGCATCATTTGTAGGGGAAGCGATTGCTTCAACCCATTTAGAAACGTAATCAACCGCTACCAAGATGTAACGATTACCAAGGGAAGAGGGAAAGGGGCCCATGAAATCAATCCCCCAAACATCAAAAACTTCTAACTCCAAGATGCTTGTGAGGGGTAGTTCATGCCTTTTTGAGATATTTCCAACTCTTTGACACCGATCACAAGCCTTGACAAAGCCCCAAACATCCTTGAACATACTTGGCCAAAATAGACCACATTGTAAAATCTTTGCCACGGTCTTGTCGGCTCCCATATGACCCCACATGGGGATGAATGGCACATCCCTATTACATTCTCGATCTCATCATCCGGGAGACACCTCCGGTAAATGCCATCCACCCCCCTCTTGAACAAGTATGGGTCCTCCCATACATAGTGCTTGGCCTCATGCATGAACCTCCGCTTTTGTTGATAGTTGAGGTCATCCGGAATGACTCCACTAGCATGAAAGTTAGCAAAGTCCGCGAACCAAGGAGCATACATGGCCTTAATGGCATAGAGGAAATCATCTTGGAGAGAATCATTGATGGGAGGGTCTAGGTCATGTGAATCATCCATAGGAAGGCGAGAGAGGTGGTCGGCAACCGAATTTTCGGTGCCCTTCTTGTCTTTGATCTCAATATCAAACTCTTGTAGGAGAAGGATCCACCTAATCAAACGAGGCTTGGCATCCTTCTTAGTCATGAGATACTTGATAGCCGCATGATCCGTGTACACCACCACTTTGGAGCACACAAGATATGACCGAAACTTGTCAAAAGCAAACACGATTGCTAGGAGTTCCTTCTCCGTGGTGGCATAGTTCCTTTGAGCGGAATCAAGTGTCTTGCTTGCATAGTAGATCACATGGAGCTTTCCTTCTTTTCTTTGCCCTAAAACGGCCCCCACTGCGCTATCACTAGCATCACACATTAGTTCAAAAGGCAGGCTCCAATCCGGAGCTTGCACTATAGGAGCGGAAATTAGAGCCTTTTTGAGAGTTTCAAAAGCATGCATGCAATCATTGTCAAATTTGAACTCGATGTCTTTTTGAAGCAAATTGGATAGAGGCTTTGAGATTTTTGAGAAATCTTTGATAAAACGGCGATAGAAGCCCGCATGTCCAAGAAAAGATCTCACTCCCTTCACCGAAGTTGGGGGAGGCAATTTCTCAATAACCTCAATTTTTGCCTTATCCACCTCAATCCCTTTTTGAGATATCTTATGACCGAGGACTATGCCATCTTCAACCATAAAATGACATTTTTCCCAATTAAGAACAAGATTCATCTTTTGACATCTCTCTAAAACCTTTTGAAGGTTGGAGAGACAAATGTCAAATGATGAACCTACTACGGAGAAGTCATCCATGAAAACTTCTATGGTTGATTCAAGCATGTCCGAAAAAATGGCGGTCATACACCTTTGAAAGGTAGAAGGAGCATTACACAATCCAAATGGCATCCTTCGATAAGCGAAGGTGCCAAATGGACATGTGAATGTTGTCTTCTCTTGGTCGTCGGGGTGAATGGGAATTTGAAAGAACCCCGAATAACCATCCAAAAAGCAAAAATGGGTATGACCCGCCAATCTTTCAAGCATTTGGTCAATAAAAGGGAGGGGGAAATGGTCCTTCCGGGTGGCTTTATTAAACTTACGATAATCAATGCACATGCACCACCCGGTGACCGATCTTGTGGAGATAAGCTCACCCTTGTCATTCTTGATGACGGTCATTCCTCCCTTTTTTGGGACAACTTGAACGGGGCTAACCCACCTACTATCCGAGATAGGGTAGATTATCCCCGCCTCAAGGAGTTTCAAAACTTCTTTTTTTACCACCTCCTTCATGTTAGGATTTAGCCTTCTTTGAGGCTCAATAGAGGAGGTTTGACCATCATCCAAATGAATTCGATGCATACACAAGGTGGGACTTAGACCCTTGAGATCATCAATTGTATACCCAATGGCACTTCGATGTTGTTTTAGAACACAAAGAAGTTTGTCAAGAGAAGGACCATTGAGTGTAGAATAGACAATCACGGGATAAGTCTCGTTATCTCCGAGAAAAACATACTTCAAAGAAGGGGGAAGGGGTTTCAACTCACATGTAGGAGGAGGCGTGGTCCTCTCCTCTTTTTTCAAGGAAGCTTCTAAAATCTCAAAGCTCAAATTAGGAGGTAGGTAGATTGGTGCTTTGTCCATTGCCTTTTTGAGATGCCAAGCTTCACTTTCTTGCTCTTGATTTTCTCCTAGTAACACATGAGGATCCCTTGCTTCAACTAAAGCCCTTAGGCTTAACACTTCTTGCTCAAGGGTGTCGATCCGATGTACTTCTTCCATAATAGGCGCTTTCATGCTATTATTGAAAGCAAACTCCATCTTCTCATCACCAACCCTCAATGTCATTACATCTCTTTTCATGTCAACTAGTACTCCGGCCGTTTTCAAGAAAGGCCTTCCCAAAATAAGAGGGACTTGGGAGTCTTCTTCCATTTCCATCACTACAAAGTCACAAGGGATGAAAACTCTCCCAACTTGCACCGGAACATCCTCCAATTCTCCAACGGGCACCTTAACCTAGCGATCCGCTAGTTGTATCACCCTTCTTGTTGGCTTAAGCTCAAAGTTGAGCTTCTTTGCAATGGAGAGTGGCATTAGGCTTACACTAGCCCCAAGATCGGCTAATGCTCTCTTTGGCTCCAAATCTCCAATTCGCAATGGTATGGAGAAAGACCCCGGATCTTCAAGCTTTTTGGGGAGCTTGTTTTGGAGGACCGCACTAACTTCGGCGGTGAGAGCAATGGTGGAAATTTCTTCAAGTTTGGACTTGTTAGAAAGAAGTTCCTTTAGAAATTTGGCATAGGTGGGCATTTGAGCCATAGCTTGGAGAAATGGGATGTGAACTTGCAAACCCTTCATTACCTCAAGGAACTTGACAAATTTGTCATTGAAGTGCTTCTTTGCTAACCTTTGAGGATATGGGACCGGAGGAGTGTAGCTCTTCATTGGAGGAGTCTCGTTGCTTGATGTTTCGTGTTCAATGACTATAGGAGTCCCATCCTCATGAATGTCCTCCACAACGACATTTTTAATTTCTTTATCAACTTCACTATCCACATTCTCACTCTCATTGGAGGGGTTAGCATCATCAAGTGTGGGCATCTTAGGACCCTCATAGTGAGCCCCGGATCTCAAAGTGATCGCTTTAGCTTGCTCTCGGATAATGGGTTGGCTAGGAAGTTGTGTGGAAGAGTTTGAAGGGTTATTGCTCACTTGTTGAGTGACTTGGGCAAGTTGGGTTTCAATGATCTTATTGTGGGCATTCATTTGTTGGAGGGAGGTGTTTATGTCTCCAAACTTCCTATCATTCTCGGCATTGGTTTTTGTTTGTTGAGCTAAGAAAAGTTGGAGAGTGGATTCAAGGGAGGATTGTTTTGGTTGATTTGGTTCAAAGGGAGCTCTAGGGGGTGGTTGTGTGAATGATTGTTGGGGGTTATGGAATCCGGGTGGTCTAGCTTGGTAAGGTTGGGGTGGTTGAGGGTTCTTCCATCCTCCACTTACATTGTTATTCCATCTCCCTTGGTTGTTGAAGTTAGGATTTCCCTCACCCCTAGTATTCACCCAAGCAACATGGTCCATAGACCCACCACAATAAGAGCTAGCGTGGTCCGACCCACCACAAATCTCACAAGAGAAAGCTTGAGAAGTACCTTGGCTAGGAGATGCCAAGCTTACCTTCTCCAATTTCTTTGCAAGGGTGTCAAGTTTTGCATTGATATGGTCAATGGCATCAAGATCATACTTGCCTTTGCTTGCACTCTTCATGCTTGCGGTTCTAGTAGAATTTCCCCAAGAGTAGTGTCGTACTACCTCTTCAATCGTAGGCTCAATATTGTCAACTGGAAGCTTTGTTAGTTGGCCTCCCGCACCCGAATCTAGGCTTGCAAGGGTCATAGGGAGGAGACCATCATAGAAGCTTTGCATAAGCATCCATTGACTATAACCATGGTGAGGACAAGATCGTCGAAGATCCTTGAACCTATCCCAAGCTCCATACAATGTCTCATCCTCCTCTTGAGAGAAATTAGCTATCTTCCTCCTAGCTTCGGAGGTCTTCTCTTGAGAATAGAACTCATCCACAAAAGCCGTGGTAACTTGTGCCCATGTTGTCAAAGAGTCTTCCGAATAGATTGCAACCATTTCTTAGCCTTGCCCACAAGAGAGAAATGAAATAGGTTGAGCCTTACAAACTCTTGACTCACATTGTTTTGCTTCACCGTGGCACATAGCTCCAAGAAGTTAGCCAAATGCTCAAGAGGGCACTCATGAGCCATACTCCCATAGGGCTCTTGTTTGATCATGCGAATCAAATGCGGAGAGAATTCAAAGTTGGCGGTAGTAGTTGGGCGGCGAATACCACTTTTGAGTTCAAATGCCTCGGGATGCCCAAAATCCCGTAATGCTCTAGGAGCCTCATCCCCCATAGTGCTAGAAGTAGTGGAGATAGAAGACTCTTGTTCAAAACCCGGTTGTTCAACACCCGGTTGGACCGTAGGTTCCCTAAAGATTCTCCTTAATTGCCTCAAAGTATTTTCAAGGTTATGATCGATGGGGATGGTTGGATCGCCCCCTCAATCTCCGTGACATGCAACCAACAAAGCTAAGGAGAATATTAGTAAAAACAACCAAGAGGTAAACACACCAAAATAAAGAAAAAGACAATTTAGTCTCAAAATTAACCAATTAGCTAATGTTAACCGCTACTTCCCCAAGAACGGCGCCAAAATTTGACGGGTCGTTGTATACTCGCCAAATATAACCTAATTTATCCAATATAGGATAAGTATAGGGTCGAATCCACAAGGAAGTAGGGTTAAATCAAGAGTAATTAGCTAACTACAATGAGCTAAATCAATTTTTGGGTTTTTAAGAGTTTTACGATGATTCTAAAATCTAAATAAACTAGGAAGTTTGCAAAGTAAATCAACAAGTAATTAAGCAAAGAAGTTAAGACAAGGATAAAAGAAACTAGGGGATTAGAGGGATTCACCAACACTCAATCCAAGAATCCAAAATCAAAGCCAAGGGAAAACAAATGGGGGATCACAAGGGGAAGATCATGAACACATGAACTCTAATTACTCTCTCGAGCTAATTAGAGGAGCTTGATTAGTCACTCATGACCTATTCTCATGGCATAAGCAACTAATCTAGCCAAATCAAGCACAACATGATTAATCAAGTTTCCCTAAATTAGAAAATACCTATTTTCATGGAAATCCTAATCTAGCAACCAAGCTTAGTTTATTCCTAGCTTCATCTCTCAATCCTTCACTAGGAACTCCAAATATGTAAGTTAAGTGGTGATCAAGCACCCAACAAACCAAGTAAAACAAGCTTGATCAACAAGTTCAACCCCAAGAGTTAACCCCCTAACTTAGATCTAAGATCCGAAGAGTAAATGAAGGCTACATCCCTTCCCCTAGTAAGGAACTACTCACACATCATGGAAATAACACAAAACAAAGCTTGAAATAACTTAATCACCATAACCATGGAGGAAAAGAGGTAAAATGCAAATAATCAACTAATAAAGTAAGATCTAAACAAACTAAGCATGTAATAAGCAAGATCAATGGAAGAAAAGAAGAATAATAAACAAAAATTACCAACTTTAAGCTTTCATAAATGAAGAATGGAGATCTAAAAGCTTCAAACCTTCACTTTCTCTCTCCTAGGGTTTTGTTCTAGAGTTTGAATGCTAAAAACAAACTTTAATCTCTCTCTAATTTCTAGTTAATAATTGCCTAAGTAAAAATAAGAGGAGTCCCTCTTTTATAGTCACAAGAATTAAATCAGAAAATTACAAAACAGCCCCCGCATTAAAGTAAACAAAATCGCAAAATCGTTTCCGAAAAATGACCCGACCCGGGCGGGTGGAATGACCCGAGCTCTCGAGTGACAAGACCCGAGCACTCGGGTCATACGACCCGGGCGGGTCCAAATGGCAGGAACAATTTTGGTTTCCCAAATCAAAGCGACCCGGGCGGGTCTGTGAACCCGAGCCCTCGGGTTGGTAGACCCGAGCCCTCGGGTCAACAGACCCGTGCGGGTCTTCTGAAGGGTGCTGCTGGTTTGCCTGGCTGGGCTGACCCGGGCTGGTCCGCACACCCGGGCCCTCGGGTCAGACACTTCTTCGCCCTTTTTCATTTCTTTCGAGCTCCTTGGTGCTCCATTTCTTCAACGCTTTGCCTCGGGCTTGTGCATAGACCCTCCAAACGTGCTTCCAAGTCCTGAAATGTAAACAAGCACCCAAAGAAAGAGAGCAAGGGAGGAAAAATGCACAAAAAGAAAGAAACGGAATGAACTTAGCCTAGATTAGCCTAAAAACTATCACAAAAACTATTAATAACTAAGCATAATTCAAGCATATAAACCAATCATCAGAAGCCGACCAGGGTGTCGAGAATATTCCCCCTCCCCCTTCTTCTTAGGCTTGCCCTCTTTGTACTTCGCAGTTATTTCATCTTTTTTGCCAACTCTTGTTATGGCTTAACTTGTTCTGTAATATTCTTGATCAATGGAAAGAAACCTTTTGCATCTATTGGTGTTTGTTGTTTGCAATACTCTTTTTCTTTTTTGAGTGTCCGACTAACTTCTATGTCCGACTGACCGACTAAGTTGTAAACATCTTTTGAATAACTGGTTAAGTTGCAGAGCGTTTGTTCACGCTTTTAAATTCCGACTGGCTAAGTCATAGCTGTTTGCACTAGTGCAAAAAACTTCTTTTGGTACTTAACAAATGCTCCGGTTATTGTATAAACGTAGCATTTAGAAAGTAATCTGAAAAAGAAAATAAAAAAATAAGTACAAATGCTTCCGTTAATTTAATAAATCGGAGCATTTATAAACAAATGCTCCGTTTGCTAATAAATCGGAGCAGTTTAAGTTTATTTTGCCAGGTAAGTTTTTCACACACCCGCGTTCCCACTTAACCTATCTCTTCTTATCCTTCTATTCTTCTGATCTTCTCTCAGCCTCACACATTCTCTCTCCTATTGCATTCTGTCATTTCGACCCACGAAGAACGAACCCAGGAAAATTATTAGGGTTTGAACTCTCTCACTCGGTTACTCTCTCTCTCTCCCTCTTCCCTTCTCTTCGCACACCAACGCCAACGGCCACCACCACCAACGCCAACAACACCAAAGCCAAAGTTTTCTCAGCGAGTCAGGATTTCTAACTCTCTCTCTGCTAAAGTTTTGTTTTGTTTTCTCCTGTTAATTACTTCGTTATTTGTGCTTTGAATATGATGTTGATGTTGTTTTTTGGAAGTTTTGATCTCTTTCCTCTTTTGCTGCTGCTTTTAGTAATCTTGTGGTGGTGGTGCTGCCGCCGCGAGCCGCCAAAGCTTCGAATCGTCCCGTTCTTCATAAAATAAGTAAGTGGCTCGAACTTGTTTTCTTTTTTCGATTTTTGATTGATTTGGTTGATAGAACCCTAGAAATCGATATAGGGATTTTCTATTATGCCTTATTTTGCTCGAATTTCTCCATTGTTTGTGTTTTTTTTATATTGATGGCTAGTTGTGCTGCGATTTATTGTTTAGAATTCTGTAATTTTCTTCAGTTTTCCATCTTTCCTTTAACAAAATTCATCCAAGATTAGATAAATTAATTTGCTTTCGTTTTATTTTGCTGAACAAGTTTTTGTTTTTGTTCTTGTTCCTATCTACTGTACTCTCAGGTCCTCTAGTTTCACCCCTCTTCCATTTGTTGTTTCATGATAATTTTGCAATTTGTGATTTTTATTTATTGTTCATTGCATTTCTAGTTTAGTGTAATAGTAGTTCATTTATATAGAACCCTCATGCTTTTTTATTTGATTGGATTATGTGGCGTAGCTAATCATGATGAACTTCAGGAGTAAAATTTATTTGATTTTAGTAATCAGTATCAGAGCAAAAAATATGATTTAAGGTCTTTCCTTGCCTGTCTTTTTTATTGCAGGTCATTTTTTTAGAATTGGCTGGAACATGACTATGTTTGGTTATGAAACGTGGCTGAAGTTGTTCCAAAAGTTATTTACTAGGTAAGATGGAGTTAGTAGCTTCTTTGTGAGTCTCTTCCTTGACTTTATGTGGTAATGTATCTAGCTAGCATTACAGGAATCAAATAGAATGAGCGAAGAAAACAGAAAAGTAGGTTAGCTTCTCCCCTTTGTAGTTTCTTCTTTTATTATCAGTCACTAGCGAGTCAGTTGGAGTTGATACTGTAGCTGTTATCTCTTATATTTTCCTTGTATTTTGGCCTCTGTAATCTAAGGGTACATGCCATTTTTTCTGCTTTCTGCCTTGTTTTGTTGAAGAGTGTTTGATCTTTTATAATTTATTTGCTCATTTTGACTCAATAAGTAGTTGGTAGTCAAATGGAATTTTCTTCATTTGCTTGTTTATTGATAAGATTTTCGTGTCCAGGTACACCAGCCCGAGTTTGATCCCCATTTTTTTTTTCTGTTCAGAAAATCCATATCCCTGCCCTTGAAATGGTTTACAATCGGACATCATTGACGTTATGAAAGAATGACAAGAGGTTGGCCCCGTGAACACTATCAGTGGAATAAAGATATTATTGGTGTTCCTTAAGTTATTGGTGTTTCCTACATTATCTAGGATGTCTGCAGGAGGATGATCAAAGTTGGTACAATGGGGCTACTAGTGAACCAAGGTCTGCACCGAAATTGGTGAATAAGCTTCCTCATTTAATAGGTGACGCGATCCTTTTTTTGCTCTGGAGTACCACCTTTAATTTTTTGTATTGCAGCTCCCAGTGATCATATGCAACTTATGTTTTAGAAAAAAAATTCAAATACGCGCTCTTTTCACTTATGGTGAGAAATACTCTTTTTGTCCTGCGGTTTTACTTCACATAAAATTGGTACGAAGAATGAGAGTGGTTGCTAAATGTAGAGGAAAAATTTAGAAGTAAGTAGAATGAGAAGGAAAGTAAGAGAAAGTGTTGCAAAAAGAGAGAGAGAAAGATAGACTGGATTGAGATAGACAATTTTTTGCATTATAGTGTAGGATGACCTATTTAAACTGTTTCAAGTCTCTTATGAGAGGTATGCTGGTAAGATTGAGAAACTTACTGTATTGTTGGAAATTTTACTTGTATTGATATAATCAAGGTAATCGACAATTAACTACCCTTTTTTTTATGCTTTTCCCTTTTTTCCCCTGACATTTATGATCAGTGGCTGCACATATTGGGGTTTCTTGCACATCACTCTTGCTCAATGAGTTTTTCAAGAATGCTTTTAGTGTGGTATGTTATGTCTTGACTCTTGACCCCCTTGGTCTCTAGTCTCTACTAATGGAGCAATATGTCCTAGGTTGCTACATTGGGTGGATGATTCTGCCCGAAAATGGTGGGACATCTAAGTCTATTTATTTTTGTATTTTTGGAATTCGAATGCAAGAAATCCTGAGCGATCTTCCTTCATGGTCTAATTAAAGATTCCATTAGCAAACTTTAAGAAGGAGAGAGAGAGGGGATTAAAAGCTAGCATATAATCCCATTGTCTGCTAGTGTGTTGCACCCAAAACCAAGCCATAGAAATACAAAGTTATGCCTACTTCCCGCATTTACTTGGAATTTAATCTTCTCAAAGGTAGTCATTAAATGTCCCAATAGCATAATATTTGTATGCCTGTAACAATTTTTTCTCCTACTAGAAGAGAGTTTGGCAGATAGCAATTTTGATTCTAGGTGTCTAGAGGTTTGAGAGGGCAAAACAAAAAGATAAAGCTCAGCAATTATAAGAAAAATCCAAAAAGGTATGGTACATATTTTAGAATTCCATAAATGGGGAATTTTGAGGTTCTCGTGTGCTGGAGGATTCAGGTCGTCCTTGCTATTTTCCTCTTCTTTGTTTTTGAATAATATCTTGCATGATATCTACATATTAGGCTCATCCTGGTTTGAGAGTTTTGAGTAGTTTTAGTATTTTGCATTTAGTCATCTCGGTTTTTTGGTCTGGATCTCTTTAGTGACTCTGCATTTAGTCATTTAAAGTGGCTATGTGTTGTGTGTCACACCGCACAGTTGTTGCTCTCCACTCTGTTTAATAACTTGGTGTGGCTCATTTATTAGTTTATGTTGATTTTAGTGCTCTAATAGCAGCTTAGTATATGACTTTTCATTTTATGGCTACTTTTATGCAGTTTCGGCTACTTAGCGTGCTTTTGCTCTGATATTGAAGTGATTCTGGACTTCTTAACTCCTGATTGGAAATTAAACTTGTTGGAAAAGCTGAAGGAGAGCTCTGGATCTATGTCCATGGTACCTACAAAATCTCTGGGGTCAGGAAATTAGTCTTCTGAAGACACAGTTGCATATTGGCATCACCTATAAGCTCCCTGATGCTGGTTTGTTTTCTTTTTTCGGCCTAAGTTCAAGCATTTATTTCTCTCCATATACTTATCACACAAGTCACAACTCATAAGGAGCTTAAACTTGAGACTATTGACTATTTCTTAAATTTAGCTTGAGTAGAGCATGACCATATTCATTTATTTTTTGTCTGAGAATTCTTTCTGAAGCTTAGGTATCCTCCAAAAGCTTTGTACATGTGATTTGCTTTTTATATATCCAAACTATTAATTTAAATGTGTATGATGACTGATTAAATTTTCTTTTCAATAGTTTGATGTCGAATTCACTCCCTGGCCAGATTTGGTTGTGATAGTGTGCTCATCAAATTTAGTCTACTAAATAATCTGGTTGAATGTGGAGGTGATATTGCTACACCTGTACTCTCTGATTTCGTCTTTTATTTTCGAGAAATTAGATTAAGAACTGACCTTGGAACGAAGTGCGAGTCAGCAGCGGCGGCAGGAGGCAGTGGCAATGGTGGTGCAGCAGTAGCAACAAGAGATCTAAAGTGAACCCTAATTCTTGCTTTCTCTCTCCTTGTTCTCAGATCTAAAGGTAACCCTAATTTTATCGCCTCTTTTTTGTAGATTTCGTATTGCTTCACCCAATTTATTACGTAATAGTGTAAATTCATATACTAATATGTAATTTATTTTGTTGATTGTTTGGAAATTCATGATAGTGGATCAACTGGGTTGCATTAGAACTTTCTATATAAGGTATGATCATTAACTCATTTTTCTCTCTTCTTTCTCGGGTAATATTGGATTCATGTCATTCCATCTTTTATGATTTTTTTTGTTATGGCTCTACACGTTTAATTTCTTCTGCTTTTACTTTTTAAATTTCAAATTATGACTTTTAAAATTCAACTTCGAGATATAGAGTATAATCTGTCTGCTTTCTCCCTTGAATAAACCTATGCTCTGAATTTGCCTCCTAATGTTTGCTTCTTTAGGTTACATCATGTTCCTTCTGTGCATGTAGTAATGTTCATCATACTGCCTTCTAATAATATGACTTGGAAGAGCCTGAAAATATGGAATTTTGTATTGCCGTCAAATATACACTTGATATTCTGTTCAACCCTTGACGTTCTACACATATAACTCCTCTCATGCGCGCCTGAATCACGGCCTTCTTAGCTATTCCGACGCCGAAATTAATGACAATGTAGCCAAAAGTTTTAGTAGGTTTATTAGATTTTGTAACTCGAACTACACTTGTTTTGTAACTAATGTACACTTATTTTATTTTATTAATAATAATATTTTGAATGTGTTGGATGTATGATTTGCGTGTGCGTTTTTTGTATATTATGTAAATGAGAGGAAGACGAGGTGTGTGGTGGTTGAAAGGAGGGCACAAATAATGTCTAGCATATGTTAGATTTGGTGAGTGCAGAGTGCTGCTGGTGGTCTACTGCCCTATTGTAATAGTGTAAGCACGCTAGCTGCACGCATGCTGGCAGTAGGCGAATTTTTTTTTGCTATATGAAATATACAAATGCCCCGGTTGTTTAAAAAAACCGAAGCATTTGTGGGCATAAATGCTCCGGTTTACCCTAAAAATCGGAGCATTTATGGTAATTTACTCATGTAAAAAAGCTCAAATGCTTCGATTTTGACCACAACCGGAGCATTTGTGAAATGCTCAAATGCTCGTATGACGTCTGCTACGGGTCAAATACGGAGCATTTGAGGGGTATTTAACCGGAGCAATTGAGCTTTTTTCTACTAGTGTTGACTGGTTAAGTCCGAGTATTTCGACTGGTTAAGTCATTTGTATTTCAAAAATGTTGTGAATATTCTGACTGACTAAGTCCAGCAGTCCGACTCACTACATAATAGTCCGATTTGCTACATTCTTGACTGGTCAAGTTTAGTAGTCGATTCGTTACATGGTAGGCTGATTCGATACATTTTGTTGTCAATCCATTACATATGCCCCTATTGCAAGTAACAAGCACTATACATAGATTTTTTTGAGGTTGTCTGAATTTCAGGGTCGGGCCAAGGGAACACCTTCTGGGGATTCCAATCGGAATGTGCCGGGTTTGACCACCTCTATGACCTTGTAGGGACCGTCCCAGTTGGGCCCTAACTTCCCTTTGAGATGTGATAATCCTGTGGCCTCTACCTTTCTGACTACCCAGTCGTCGAGTTGGATTGGTCTGGCCTTGACTCTCCGGTTGAAGTGCCAAGTGATCTTTTGTTTGTACCGAATAGATTTCAGCAGGGCATTGCCCCTTGTTTCAGGCAGCAGATCCAAGTTGATGGGCTTTTCTTCTTCATTCTTCTCGAACTCGTAAAAAGTCATTCGGGGTGAGGGGATGCCGATCTCTACTGGGAGAACCGCCTCACTTCCGTAGACCAGATTGAATGGGGAGTGCCCGGTTGCTTCTTTGGTGGTACTCCGAGCCGACCATAATACCCCGGGTAGGTCGTCGATCCATGCTCCTTTTGCGTCCTCCAAGTATTTTTTGATTCCTTTGAGGATTACTTTGTTGGCTGACTCGGCTTGCCCGTTCGTTTGCGGCCTTGATACTGCCGAGAACTTGGTTTGTATTCAGAACCGAGCATAGTAGTCCCGAGTGGGGCCGCTGTTGAATTGTCGTCCATTGTCGGATACCAATGCCCTTGGCACCCCAAATCTGGTGATGATGTTCCTCCAAATGAACGCTTGAACTTGCCTATCTGTTATGGAGGCGAGTGGTTCGGCTTCTGTCCACTTGGTGAAATAGTCGATGGCCACTATTAAGAACTTCCTCTGACCAGACGCTGGGGGGAACGGTCCGAGGAGGTCCATGCCCCACTTGTCGAATGGAAGGACTCCCTGGATTGTTATCAGCGGGGTGGTTGGTGCTCTAGGGATGTCCGAGTGGATATGACATGATGGGCACCTCTTGACTAGATCTTGAGCATCTGACTTTAGAGTGGGCCAGTAGTAACCTGCTCTGAGAGCCTTTCTAGCTATTGTCCTTCCCCCCTGATGACTTCCACAGGCTCCTTGGTGGGTTTCCCTTAAGATGTAGTCTCCTTCTTCAAGGGTCACACATTTGAGTAAAGGGTGGGCGAAGGACTTCTTGTAGAGCTGGTCACCGTGCCATATGAACCATCCAGATTTATGCTTAACTCGATCGGCCTCCTTGTGGTCCTCGGGCAACACTCCGTCCTTTAAGTATTCGACCACCTCTTTCATCCAAGTGGACGTCCGATTTAGCACTAATTGCTCCTTGGCGTTGATGCTCGGTTGGCGTAGCACTTCTCACATGATGGTCCGAGGAGCTGAGCTGGCCATCCGAGCTAAAGCATCTGCTTGCTGATTTTCCGACCGTGGAATGTCAGTGATGTTGAACTGGGATAGCTTTTTGATGGATTCTTGGGTTTTGGCCAAGTATATTCTCATGTTATCCTCTTTGGCTTCATATTCGCCTGATACCTGACCCACTATGAGTTGTGAGTCGGATTTAGCTTTTACTACGGTGGCCCCGGCTAGGATGCAGAGTTAAAGTCCGAGTATGAGTGCTTCGTATTCCGCTTCATTGTTCGATCCCAAGAATTCGAACTTGATGGCATATTCCATTTTCTCTCCGACTGGAGGCTTGATTACCAGACCGACTCCACACCCAGTTTTTGTGGAAGAGCCGTCTACCTGCAGCTCCCAACTGTCCTGCTCGCCGACAGGGGGCCTGGTGGTGCACTCAGTTATGAAATCTGCCAGGGCTTGGGCTTTGATGGCCCTCCTTTGCTCATATTCTAATCCAAAGTCTGTTAGTTGATCTGCCCAATCAGTCATCCTACTGGAGTGGTTCCTGTTCTCGATCAACTTTCTGAGTGGCTGTCCGGTGAGGACCCTAATCGGGTGAGCCAGGAAGTAAGGTTTCAGCTTCCGACTCGCCATCACTAGGGCGAAGACCATTTTTTCTACCTCACTGTACTTGGCTTCTGCTCCTCGGAAAGCGTGGCTGATGAAGTAGACCGGGTGTTGCTTTTCTTCTCTTTCAGCTATCAGAACAGCGTTGAGCGCGTATTATGAGACTGCTAAGTAGATGAACAGTGTTTCCCCTGGCAAGGGGGATATCAATTTGGGGAGGGTTGATAGATGTGTTTTGAGGGAGGCGAAGGCTTGTTCGGCTTCGTGATCCCAAGTAAACTCCTTTTTTTTAAAGCTTTGAAGAAGTGCAAGCTTTTGTCTGCTGACCTGGAGAGGAAACGCCCAAGGGCAGCTAAGCAGCCGGTTAGGCGCTGCACCTCTCGCATGTTCCGAGGGGATTTTATTTCCATTACCGCTTTGATTTTGTCGGGGTTGGCTTCGATTCCTCTCTCATCAACCAAGAATCCGAGGCACTTCCCCCCTTTTACTCCGAAGACACACTTCTTCGGGTTGAGCATCATGCGAAACCGCCGTAATGTTTCAAGGGTTTCTTTCAGATCTGACGGGTGATCACCTTGGGCTTTGCTTTTGACGATCATATCGTCAACGTATACTTCAATGTTTCGACCGCATTGATCGTTGAAGATTTTGTTTATTGTTCATTGGTACGTAGCCCCAGCATTCTTGAATCCGAATGGCATCATTTTATAGCAGTATACCCCTTGATTTGTGACGAAGGCGGTATGAACTCGATTGTGCTCGGCCATCGGGATCTGATGATATCCCGCGTTTGCGTCCATGAAGCTTAAGAGTGCGTGACCCGCTGTTGAATCGACTAGCCTATCGATCTTGGCTAGAGAGTGGTTGTCTTGTGGACAGGCCTTGTTCAGGTCTGTGAAATCCACACACATTCTCCACGCTCCGCTCGACTTTTTGACCAGTACAACAATGGCCAACCATTATGAGTATTGACATTCTTCTATGAAACCCGCTTCAGGCAATTTCTTGACTTCAGCCACTGTTGCGGCGTTTCTTTCAGGACCTTGATGCCTCAACTTTTGCTTGACTGGCTTGAACCCTTCTTTGACGTTGAGCTCATGGCACATAATTTTGGGGTCGAGTCCAGGCATTTCGGAAGCTTCGTAGGCAAAGACATCCTTGTACTCTGTGAACACCTGAATGATTTGCTTCCTTGTTTGAGGGTCCATGGCTTTGCCAACCCTCAAGGTCCGACCAAGTTTCTCGTCGATGATGACTTTTTCATCGTCCTCAGCCGGCTGAGGGCGCTCGTACTGCTTGGGGTTTTTAGTGATGTAAACCCCGAGGCCACTTGAGGGCTGATTCTCTTCTCGTTTTCTCTTTTTTGAGTCCTCTTGGACGTCGACCCTGTTCTTCAAGCTGTTAACATAGCATTCTCTTGCAGCTTGCTGATCCCCCTGGATCTTTCCAACCTTACCCTCGTCGGTTTCGAACTGCATGAGGAGCTGATGGATGGAGATTGCCGCTTTGACCCTGTTCAGAGTGGGTCTTCCCATTATGATGTTGTATGGCAGAGGGATATCCACCACTAGGAAGTCAATCAGTAGGCTTATTCCCTTGCCTTTTTCTCCCATCCGAGTAGGCAACTTAATAGATCCGACTGGGTGTACCGAGTTTCCCCCGAAGCCTATGAGTGGCTGATCGAGGGGAGTGACGTCCCTTTCATTGTATCTCAACTTCTTGAGGCACTCGAGCGTAATTATATCAGCGGATGAACCACTATCTACTAACATGCGTTAGACTCTGGTGTTAGCCACTTTCAGTTCGATGACTAGGGGATCATCATGGGGTGTGTGTAGGGTCCGACTGGATTCCCCGAAGGTCATTATGTGGCAATTTGGTCGGGGGTGGTGGATGTCAAGCACTTGGTGCTTGAGACTCTGTAAGTGGGCTTTGTGGGATTGACAGGTTAGGCCTCCTGATGCAAAGCCCCCTGCAATGATCCCGATGAATCCTTCGGTGTCCCCGCTGTTCGACTGAACTACCTTTTGCTTGCCTTTCTCCTCGCTGGTGTGTTTGAGGTAGCATTTTAGCTTGCCTTGGTCTGCCAGATTATCAAGGGACTTTTTGAGTTCTATGCAGTCCTTAGTGGTGTGCCCGCATTCTTTGTGGTACTCACACCATTGGCTTTCATCTCTCCGAGCGGAGGACGTTCTGATGGGGGGTGGACGGGGAAGCATTGACTTGTCCTTGATGTCCAAGTAGATCTCTCTTCTGTTCTTGCTGAATCGGGGGTCGTTGCCATGGTAATTGAACTTATCCGACCTACCCCAGTCTTTTGTTGTTTTGGCTGGTCCTTGTGATTTCCTTCTTCCTTCCTCTTCTTGCTTCCATCATCCGAGTGGCGACATATGTCTGCTGCCTGGATGAATCGATGTGCCTTGCTCATTGCTTCGGAGAAGGTTTTCACTTCGTTTTCCGCCAAGGACCATCTTAGCTGACCAGGTTGAAGTCCGGACATTAGGGCGACAAATGCCACCGCGTCATGTAGATCTGAGATTTTCAGGGATTCCTCATTGAATCTTTTGATGTAATCGACCAGGCTTTCATTCTTCTCCTGCCTGACCCCCATCAAATGAAGACTTGTTTTCTTCTGCCTTTTCCCGGCAACAAACTGATGGATGAATAGGTCTTCTAGTACCGAGAAATCAGTTATGATCCCAAAAGAGGGAGTTCCCGAAACCGCCCGAGCCGCCCTTTAAGTGTTGTGGGAAAGAAGCGGCACCAAGTGGCTTCACAGCCGGTCTGGACACTCATTTGTGCCTTGTATGTTGCCATATGATCATCCAGGTCGGTTAGGCCCGCGAACGGTTCAATAGTCGGTGTTTTGATCTTTCCCGGACTGGGCGCCTCTAGTATGGCCTGACTGAATAGGACTATGAACTTAAGTGCCCCACTATTGATCCGAATGGGTTTCAATTGGGTAGAGTCACCATGCCCTCCTGCTGAGCAGCTTTCTTGTTGAGGATGTGTCTTGCGTCGTATCCTTTGCTGAGGCGCTTCTCGTTGAGGAAATGCCGAGCATCATCGTGCTTTTGCCCGACATTGCCTCGTGGTGACTTCGACACATGAGTATCCTCTCCCTGTCTAGCGGTTCTTCCTTTAGACAGATGGCGGTCCTCCTCCCCTTGTCTGGATCGTAGCCGATCATTTTGACTGTGTTCCTTTGCCCCCGATCGTTGCCGGCTAGGCTGACCGTGGGCAGATCGGTGAAGGTTTTTCGCCCGAAGGGAAGGGACCAAGGCTTGGTCTTTAGGTTGCTGGAGAGAGCGCCCCTGATGTAGATTGGCCAGCATGCCCATCAAGCTACGTTGTAGGGTCTGCTGTAGCTGAGCGGCTATCAAGTTTATATCCGCTGTAGATATAGGCTGGGGGTCTGCATGTTATAGCTGTTGTGAAGGGGTAGGTCCATTTTCAAAAGACTGCTCCTCTTCAGGGTCGATGGTCTGAACGGTTCGCGTTTTGCGAGGTATAGGTGAGGGTGGTCGCTCGGACCTTCTGTGGTGAGATGGTGAGGGGTCTCGTTCGGACCTCTGAGCCTGTACTGAGGGCTGTCTGGTGCGAGTGCTCTTGGCTGGGGCCATTGCTGAGTAACAACGAGATGAATCTTGCTGAGTGGAAGCGAAGTAACTTTGATTCTAACTTTCCAGGCAATAATCATTTCAGCCTTTTTAGTGGATCCCCAGACTTCTGAGGTTAGGCCAACTCTCAAGTGGGACCCACTGTCGCCACCTGTCCGAAACCTTAGGGGGCCTTTATGCCTTTATTGGGCTGTTATTATATTCAGCCCAAACATTTCTTTATTCCTTTTTTATGAAGAAGGTCCATCTTAGAGCATGTACAATGGTCCATGGCTCTCGAACTAGCTCTTCACTTTCTCTTATTTATTTTCTATTTTCAAGCTACTCTCAAGATCTCTTCATTCAACTTTTCATTGTTTGGTGGTTCCCATGCCAATAAATGAACTTCATTTCATATTATGATCAAAGTTATATAAATAAAGTTATTCATGTAAATTATATAATTACAAAAAAAAAATAATCTTTTTCATAATTTATGTATTGTAGATTTTTTTTTTGAAAAAATATTTATTTTGAATCCTAATATTAATTTCATAAATTAAAAAAAGATAGTAGAGTTTGTGTATGAAATATATCCAATATTAGGCTCATTTTATAGATAAAAAAAAATTATAATTGTTGGGATAGTAATTATTACCATCTTTTTTATAAGAAGATCATTAAATGGTTGCAAGAAGAAAAGAAAATTTTAGTAATTGCAATGGTATGTTTTGGTTTTGTTGTCCCCACACATTGGAGAGCCATCTCTCCTTTAACCCAAATGGTATCTCCTCCAAGAGACACTTTGCAAAGTGTCTCCATGGAGATACACCCAAGACACACCCAAGAGCCCCATTGTTGGGTAAGAGGTAGCTCTCCATTTTCTCTCTCATTGGAGAGCTAGTTGGAGAATTAGGTGGAGAACCCATTGTACATAATTTAAGGAAGAGAAATAAGGGGAAATCCATCTTAGAATGAGTTTGGTGAGATTTGTCCCCTAGCCATCCGCCTGGAAGTCGAAGAGTTATCCAATACCTATCTCTTTCCTTCAGTTTTAACTAGCTTTTGGACCCGTGCATGATGCACATGATTTTTTTTGTTTAATAAGACTTTATATATCAACGTTACTGAATACATAAAAATGTTTCAAGATTGCGTCAAAAGTTGATAAACTATAAGATTATAAATTGAATAATTAACCTCCGTGCTATTTGCCGTCTATATTTACCGTGTATCATCCGTATATATACATTATTTTTTTCTTCTTTCTCCCTCCTTTACTTCTTCTTCTTCCATAATCACCACCCCCTAGCCACCACTACCACCACCCCCACCCGCACCCCACCCCATCCCATCCCCCACTATCAATCCCCCCACCCTCCAACCCCATCCCATCCCCCACTATCAATCCCCCCACCCTCCAACCCCCTCCTCTCCCCCTTCCCCCTTTCACCCATGTCCCCTCGCCCCTCCCCCTCTCCTATCCCCGCCCCCAACCGCCACCCACCCTCGCAGCCCCATGCCCCCCTCTTCCAAATTTCGGTTCTACCATGGTGTAGTCGGAAAAAAATGAAAAATTGGTTTGGTTCCTGCAAAAAATTTAGAAAATTTTATATTTTTGAGGTAAAGAGTAAAAAAAATTACAAAATATGTATAAAATTATAGGCGGTAAATAGTAAACCCCATAATTAATGCTACTTACCCTTAAATTATTAGCGTGGACATACTTACATAAAAGTATCAAAGTGACTGATGACATAAAATTATTAATATATTTAATAATATATTCTAATAAAACAAAAGAGGAAGTACCTTACTCACTTGGATAAGAGATGAAAAAAAGTGTCACTCATCTAATGAAAAAACAATATATTATATATATTATAATGAAATAAAATAGCTTATTTATTTATTTGTCAATTGACTGCAAATCCCTTATATTGATTAAGTAACTTAATTAGAAATTTGATAAATAGAAAACTTGTTGAACAATTTTTTTAAATCCTTTTATCATGTTATGAATGGTTATTTCTCCTTTTAACAATTTTTGTAGATGTTTATGAATGATTTGACATTTGATAGGGCATGATTTGTTTCTCCTTTTAACAATTTGTATAGATGTTTATTTGAGAAGACAACATCGGTCATTTATTTATATTGACCGCAGAGCTAATTTTTTTTTCACTTCCTTCTAATAACATCGTGATTATAGGCTTGATCATATAACCATAGGCATGATTGTATGCGTTAATTAAGGATTCGTAGTAGTAGATAAATGTACGCAATAGGCCATGACTATAATTTAGACAATTCCCATATTCAAAGATCGGGTCAATCACTTATATTCAGCTGATTTTCTTATCAATTGAAACGAATTAATTACAAATTGAAATGATAATTGAGACAATTCTCATATTCAGCGAAAATCATTCATCCTTACGTGGCATAGCTCGATTATCCTATGTGACACATTCATTTGTGAAGTCAATTTCCTGATTGCCACGTGGCCTCTTTATTTTAAAAACTATCTAAGATATACTTAATTCTATTGGTTGTTTTTAGTGCTTGATGCTATTAAGTCTAAACTCTAAAGTTATAGACATAATTTAGATGGCAATATAATAATATTTCGCAAAAAATAAATTGTTGTTCTATATAAATTAGAATCATTATGTGAAAATGTAAAATAAAAATATTGAAAAAATTGTTTCTAGGGTAACTACTAAAAAAATATAAGAAAGGTATAAATTATCCACATAAATTTAGTATAGATAGCAATGTAAATAAATAGATTAAAAATTACATCAAATTATCCTCTTAAAATACAATAATATATAGTTTGTCTCATCTTATCAAAGAAAAGTCGAAATTCATTTTAGTCTAATAACAATTATGATAATAGTAATTTAATATGTATTTTGATTCCTTATATTCTAATAACAATTATGATAAAATTAAGCATACTCCAAACAAAAAAAAATGATGCACATACATTTTTTCTCACTCTACATCCTTGACACTGATAGGCTGTCGTACACCTGTCAAAAATAATTCCTGCAAAACCTTCTAACAATGTAGTAGGGTAAGTAGGGCCGAATTAATAGAGAGATGGTCGTTTCAAATCTAGATTCTAAGGATGGAGAAACTAAAAAGGATCACACATATAAGAATTAAATCTAAACTAATAAAAATATGAAACTAAAAGGATCTAGGGTAATGGTTCACCATGTTTATAGCTATAATCTATCAAAATATCATCAATAGTTCAATTAATCATATATCTAGAGCACGGGTTAATCCTACGGTCGGGTCTTAACGCTCTCAAATCAACATATGCAGTACGGTCGCTAACATAATCAGATTTGCTAATTGTAGGTAAACCTCTAAAAGTAAGATCTTGGTCAATACAAATAATTATTAGCAATATTTAATCAGACAATTGATCAGATTGCAAGATTAACAATAAAAACACTAATCAATTAGAGATATCAATAATTAATCAAACCATCAATAAATATCAATCAAGAATCATAGCATATAAACATGGATTCCCAAACCCTAGAATATAAACTACTCAATCATAAAACAAAGAATAAAAACTACATCTACAAAGGAAAGCATAATTAAAGAAATCAATGAAAGAAACTAATAGAACTCATGAATTAATGGAGAAAAATAAAAACTAGGGTATACTAAAAACTAGAGAGAAAAGAAAGAAAACTAAAACTATGAACTAAGACTAAAAATAACGTGTAAAGAGAGAAGAGAGAGAAGAGAGAAGAGATTTTCCTCATCTAAATAATTTTAAATAACATAATATGACTAGGAAATTAATTTACAAGATAAGAAAAGTTTTGAATAAATCATTAAATGGGCAGATTAGTGATCCGCGCGTACGATGACAGATTCCAGCAGAAACAGTACCAACTTCGAAAATGCATAACTCCTTGACTAGAAGTCTCCTCGGGGCGTGCCACCTATCGTTGGAAAGCTCTTCAAGTATAGTTTCTATATATGCTGGAATTATGTTTTTCTAAGAAGCACATCAAAAGTTATGATCAGAAGAGTAGACATGACTCCTTTTTCACATTTCTTCTCATGATTTTCCGCTCTGTTTTCGCTCAAACTCGTACTTTATAATATCCGTAGCGATCCTTATGCATTGCACCTTCCTTCCAAGTGGTCCTAATCCTCAAGATTAGCTAATTATACTCCAAATATGTTCTCGTTACCTGAAATTCATCAAAAATAAGAAAATATACCGAATAGGAGTAGAATAACATAACTTAAGAATATGATGCAATAATGAACCTAAATATGAAAATAAATGCTCTAAAATGCAACCTAAATGTACCTAAAAACTATATATAAATATGACTTATCACACTCCCCCAAGCTAAACCATTGCTTGTCCCCAAGCAGTAAGACATAGTCATTGGAAAAGAAAGACAACCTACAATATAAGACTATAGGGTCAAACACTCAATCGGAAACACGAGAGATATAATCACTACACAAACCAAGCATCAAAACAAGCTCGAACAAAGCCGCATTGCATGTCCTGTATCGCAATCGACTCTCCAATCATACCACATACCATCTCTCCTAAGCTGGATTTAACCAAACCTGACAGACCTCACTATAGTTTATGTGCACTCAAATCTCTCATGTGTTTAAAGGATAAATGATGACACTCAACCTAAAACAAGTCGACTCAGATGAAGCATATACTCTTTAACTTTGACTTTTTGACTCACTTAATACTCAACAATACAATACACAATGATCAAGAGGACTTTTAAAGGTTGTAATGGGCTGAGGTTAAAGGTATGAAAAATAATTTGGGAATTGTGGTGGAAAAACCAATAAGGGGGAGCATCATATAACTGAAAACATGACCATGAAAGGTCATAGCAACTCCATGCAACAACCAACAATCTCCAAATATAATCAACAACACTTTTCACTCAAGAAATTCAATCATAACCCTTTTTATTTCACAACTCTTTTTCACTTTTTTTCATTTCATTTTTCACTTTTTCTTGTTTCTTTTTTTTTTTTGAACTTTCATTTCAATTTTCAAGCTCACTAAACATATTTTTCCATCCATCTAAACCACAACTAGAGTATTTCAATTCAATACAAACCGAACCAAAACTAATACTCGCCCCCCCAAGCTAGGCTTGGGACAAGAATCAAATGAGGCCAAGGGCTTGTAATGTAGGTTTCAATTAAACACAGTCAAAAAGGCTTAATGGGGCTAGAGAAAGGATAATATTAAAAAAGAATAACTCTGGAGCTTAGATTATGAAATGAAACACCTCAATCATATCAAAATGTATGCATTATCGAATATCACGGAGTACCAAGTCAAAGTCAAGATCAATGCGACAACTGTGGAACTAATCACACATGAAAGAACATAACTGACACAGATACGTCAGTTTATTAGGCATAGAAGCTCACTTAGGTTAAGGTGTCTGCACAATAAAGCTAAACCGAGCCAGGGAGAGATAAATTAATCTTACCACAAAGAATCAACTGCGAAACAATCGTGCTATGAAGGATCATGAACAAGATGAATGACGCTTAGTAAATGTAGTAAAATATCAACAAAGTTCTCAAAGAGTGTCAGCAATAGTCCCATAGATGCAACTAAATTGAGATGAAATCTAATATGAAATGAAATATGCTAATGCAACTAAGAAGGCAGTACAATTTTTTTGGTTACACGTAAACTCCCGCTCCTAGTGAGCGGTACAAACCGTGCAACATCCTATGAAAGCAATAAAATTTATACTAGAAAACATAAAAAGATAGAATATTGCTCCCCCAAACTAGAATCTGCAGTGTCCTCACTACAAGAAACCAGTTGAGAGAAAAACGCAGATGAACTACCACCATACCCTGACAATTACCACTGAATGCTCCCACAAATACCACAATGCACCACTAAAACCACTCATGAACCCCAACAATCGACCCATCAAGTGAAAGTTGTCATAAGAATTCAACAAGTATGCCATCTCAAACGAAATTCCAAGCAAAAAATTGAAAGTCTGATCAAGAGTATGAACAATATAAAATATAAAAGCTTACAACCCCATTGAAGTGTCGATTAAGCTAAAAAAATCTCATTGCATTGCCTCTTGAAGTCCAACTTGAAACATTGTATTGCCAACTTGCACAATTCCTATAAAAACCCTTAATCAAAACAAAAAAAAAAATGTTAAGAGAATGGAAAATGAATAAGAAAAGAAAACAAAAAAGAAAAAGGAATAAAAGAATAAAAAAAGAAAAGAAAAAGGAAACAGAGAGAAGAAAAATAGTCAAGAGAAGCAGGAGGGTTGGTTGTGGGTGACCGACATGGCTGGAGCGAGGCTGGTTGAAGGTGGAGAAGTGCGAGTGACGCGCGGGTGCGGTGGCTGGGCGGAGAGTAGGAGGCCGGCGAGTGTAGGAGATGGGAGGGGGGTGCGAAGTCGCTGGGTTGCTGCCCAACCCTGGAGAAGGGCGGCGGCTGGACAGGGCGGTAGTGAGCGGCGTTGGTGACAGTGGTGACGGTGGTGGGCGCCAGTTCTTGGTGTCGGTAGGAGAGTGGCTGCGCAGACCAGTATGGGGTCGCGAGAGGAATGAAGGAGAAGGCGTGAATGACTGTGCGTGTTGGTGAAGGAGAGGTACTCTGCAGTACTCAGGGAGCCAGCGAGCGCTAGGCCCCCAGCGGGCCAGGCAGATTGCTACATTGGCGAGCAGTGTGTAGGCCAGTGCCCGCTGGCTAACCAGCGGGCTGGGCAGAGAGCTGCAGTTCGTGCAGCGTGTGAGACCCATTGGGCGATGGGTGGGCAGCGGGCTCTCGATAAGTTTGTGATTACGCCTAATTTGTCCAAACGCGCAACTTCAACCTGCATATGCTTTCAAACCATGACGACACAACTCACAAATTTTGTTAGTTCGTTAGTGGACGAATTCAAGTGAATCCAAAGAGAAAGAATAAATTACGAAAATCAACTAACTAAAATAAGAAAATGAGAATTCAAGTGATTTCACAAAAATAAGAAATTAAAATAAAATAACTAACCTAAAAATATTAAAGTCAAGTGAATTCAATAAAATAAAATATTAAGATTAGTAGATCACTCATAATAGTTCAATGCTCTAAGAAGCTTATCATATGTTCCTGCAAACATCTCAGGGCATATTATATAAGTGTGGAAAGGAAAAATAAAATAAGTTAGTTCTAAATAACTATGAAAACTATAAAAAGAAAAATCAAAGGAGAAATTATATTTACAAGAAGAAGAAAAAGGAAAATCGTTGTCTTTTTACATGGTTCTAAAGAAGGAAAAGAAACTAACTGTACATTATTTACATTATCATGATAGTTATTCAAGAGAGGATAAAAAAGGAACGATGAAGGATATAATAAAGGGGAAGAAGGAATAAGATCAAGTTTTTTAGAAAAGGGAACATGAGGCTCAAAAACAGTATCAGATGGAACCGACAAAGACTCATGCATTATCTCATTCTCAACTTTAGACTCATATGCAGATGAAAAGTTTATCGAAAAAGTATCAGACACTTCACTCTCAACTATGGGTTCATCGACATAAAGAGACTCCTTACCAACTTCACCAACGACACCCTTACCTTCTATCAAATTATCATGAGTCAAATCAACGCCTTTCTCCTCCGAAGAATAATTCTCAACACCAAAATCAGTATCATCGAGTATTACCTGTTGGTTAGTAGATTGCTGCACAACAAGAAATTCAATAGATTTCGCTATGTTTTGGTAATAATGAGCTAATTCATTTAAATCTTCATGTTGTTTAACAATATACTCTTTCATCATGTTAAAAAGTTCCTGACGCTCTGATGTTTCGGGTTGAAAATAGTTATTCACTTCAGGTTGATAACATTGGGTATAATCAGGCACATAAGACTCATTAGGGTCATGGGAATATTCATAGGAATTCATGCACATATTTTGTAAATTTTGACAATCATATGATGCATCATAAACGTAATCATTCGCATTATAATATCCAGAATAATCATACTGCCCTTGATAATTAGAAAAAACATCCCCCTCTAAACTATAATTATACGACTCCATGACAACACACTATAAAGAGGGAAAAAAACTATTTACAAAGGGAAGAAAAAAAAATATATACAGTTTAGTATCACCAATTAATAAAAACTAGATAAAACAATACCGTCTCCCCGGCAACGGCGCCAAAATTTGATAGGCTGTCGTACACCTGTCAAAAATAATTCATGCAAAACCTTCTAACAATGTAGTAGGGTAAGTAGGGTCGAATCCACAGAGAGATGGTCGTTTTAAATCTAGCTTCTAATATAAGGTATGGAGAAACTAAAAACGATCACACATATAAGAATTAAATCTAAACTAATAAAAAGATGAAACTTAAAGGATCTAGGGTAATGGTTCACCATGTTTATAACTCTAATCTAACAAAATATCATCAATAGTTCAATTAATCATATATCTAGAGCACAGGTTAATCCTACGGTCGGGTCTTAACGCTCTCAAATCAACATATGCAGTACGGTCGCTAACATAATCAGATTTGCTAATTGTAGGTAAACCTCTAAAAGTAAGATCTTGGTCAATACAAATAATTATTAGCAATATTTAATCAGACAATTCATCAAATTGCAAGATTAACAATAAAAACCCTAATCAATTAGAGATATCAATAATTAATCAAACCATCAATAAATATCAATCAAGAATTATAGCATACAAACATGGATTCCCAAACCCTATAATATAAACGACTCAATCATAAAACAAAGAATAAAAACTACATCTACAAAGGAAAACATAATTAAAGAAATCAATGAAAGAAACTAATAGAACTCATGAATTAATGGAGAAAAATAAAAACTAGGGTTTACTAAAAACTAGAGAGAAAAGGAAGAAAACTAAAACTATGAACTAAGACTAAAAATAACGTGTGAAGGGAGGAGAGAGAAGAGAGAAGAGATTTTCCTCATCTAAATAATATTAAATAACCTATATGATTAGGAAATTAATTTACAAGATAAGGAAAGTTTTGAATAAATCATTAAATGGACGGATAAGTGATCCGTGCGTACGATGACAGATTCCAAAGAAAAATAGTACCAACTTCGGAAATGCATAACTCCTTGACTAGAAGTCTCCTCGGGGCATGCCACCTATCGTTCGAAAGATCTTCAAGTCTAGTTTCTATATATGCTAGAATTATTTTTTTCTAAGAAGCACATCAAAAGTTATGATCAGAAGAGTAGACGTGACTCCTTTTTCACATTTCTTCTCATGATTTTCCGCTTTGTTTTCGCTCAAACTCGTACTTTAAAATATCCGTAGCGATCCTTATGCATTGCACCTTCCTTCCAAGTGGTCCTAATCCTCAAGCTTAGCTAATTATACTCCAAATACGTTCTCGTTACCTGAAATTCATCAAAAATAAGAAAACATACCGAATAGGAGTAGAATAACATAACTTAAGAATATGATGCAATAATGAACCTAAATATGAAAATAAATGCTCTAAAATGCAACCTAAATGCACCTAAAAACTATATATATGACTTATCGACACTTTCACTCTCGCTTATCTTTTCAAAGATTTGTCTTCTAATAATTATACATAACTAGTATTTTGGCCCTAAGAATGCCTCGGGTCGCTGACAAATCTTACGATTATCAAATATACTATTTTTCACAAATTTCATTATTGATTTTATTAGCTTTTCATAATTTTCTGTCTAGTGCGAAATTGGAAAATGGGTGTTATGGCATAATAAATTTTTTTTTTTTAAAAAAAAATAATCAAAAATCTTGTCTATGTTTTTATAGTTATATATAATTATAAGACTTTATTGTGTTTTAGTTTGAAACATTAAACATTGAAATTGTAGTGGATTGGTGGTTAAACTCCCATAATTTATTTCAAAGGTCATGGGTTCAATTCCTAGTAGCTACACATTGTTAATGTTTTTAAATAACATCATAAACATATGAATTAGAAGCTTGAGAAGAGTGCCACGTGGCACCGTTCTGTTGATTGGAACGCCTTTTAATATATTTGTATACTACCTCTGGTTTCTATTATTTGCAACGATTAGACATCTTCTCTCTCTACTTTATGTCAAATCGTTGCAAATAATAAAAACCGGAGGTAGTAGATTAGATTAAATCATAAAGGGAAAAAAGGAGTAATGTATAATGTAAATTATACTAACCTGCAAACTTATATATCCTAAGGCATATTTGCCAATAATTTGGGAATCATAAGTCGTGTGGACAATAGTATAAACAATATTATGATTGAGATTCTTGTTATATGGTACGTCAACATTGAAATATAATTTTTATCTAAAAAAAGGCTTTCTTCAAGCAAATTCCCATATTAGCATTGTTAATTTAGTCTTAAGCCATATGAATACTTTCCTAATATACTATTATAAAATATTTTTTGTAATTGCATCAAATTTTTTTATTATTGATATGTATTTGGTCAATTGATTTAAAATATATCAATGTAAACACTACATTTAAATTGTTTTAGTTTGTTATAAAAATTATCAAAAATATTGATGAAATATTTTGATTTACTCTAACAGTGCCTTTCAAATTTGGTTGAAATTATATAAAGTCTATATTAGAAAAGTAAAGTAGAACTACAATAACTTGACTGCATACGCCAAAAAATGCCATTATATCAAGATTTGATTAATATATGTAAATATTTATGCAATCTCAATGTACATCCTTTTAAGCATAACATATATAGGCGATTTATTACCCGTTGATTAATCAATTAAATATATTATATAATCAAGCTAAACTCATACATGATAGTTAAGATTATAAGTATTATGTAGAATTTCCTAATTTTAGTCGATTTTGTAAACTAATTCATAGTTTTTTCATCAAATCCGATATTTTATCTCGACTATTCTTGACTTCCACTAAAAATTTGCACTAGCAAAATTTATTTTTATTTTTTTCGTTCTTAAGTCTGCAAGGAAAGACTTTGTTATATGATGGGGAAGAGAGACATGATTAGTCACATGGCTTCAATTATTGATTGTCTTCGAAAATTGCAAGGGATGAAAATAAGAGGGAGAAACTCAAGAAAGTAGAAAATTTGTCTTTTGTTTTTTAATTAGGTATTCGACAATATACAAAAACCTATATATTAAAAATCATATATATATTCCTTTTACTCGCTACATTTTTCATAAATGAAGGTCTCTTTTTACTTGCTATAATTCTTTATTTGATAACTATGATCTACAAAACAGTACCAATATTTTACTCTTTCTTTTGTCATTTTTCTACCTATAACTCTCAAGTATTTTTTATTTTCCCATATATAAAATTATAGTCCTCAATGCTGCGGCAAAGCCTAAATACTTGTTCATGAATGATATAACTTAAATAAATTAAAAGCTACCATTCTCTTTAATTTCATTTTTCATTTTGATTTTCTAAATTATTAATGAGCTTATGTTAATTAGCGAGGAGTTAACAATTACAACTCAATTTTGAACGACATGATCGAAAAATTTTATATGGGTATAATTTAAATCATAATATTAGTGTGTTACTAATATCTAACTTATCTGAACTTAACTGCAGAACCTTTTTGAACCAGTGTTACTAATATCTAACTTATCTGAACTTAATTGCAGAACTTTTTTGAACATATTAGTCATTATCAGACTTTAAATATACTTATTAGAACTTATCTGAATATATTATACTTCCTCCGTTCTGTTTTAAATGAAACGTTTGCTTTTTCACGCAACCCAACGCGCTTATTTAATCGTTAATATCTTTAGTTGTGCACACGTAAAAAATATAAAAAAGTTATAATTTGATAGTATGCATCAAGACGAATCTAACAAGATCCCACTTGACTATGTTTTTCTTTATATAATGGCGATAAATTAGAGTGAAAATTGATCAATGAATAGTGTCATTTCACCCAATGTTTCATTTAAAACAGAACAGAGGAAGTACCTTTTTTTGTGAGTATGTTAAACCTTATTTTTACTTAACTGAACTTGTCTAAACTTATCTAAACTTATCTGAACTTATTAATTCTTATTAGGCTTTATTTGAACTTATTAGAACTTAATGAAACTTATTTTTTTAATAAGGACTAAAAAAAGTTTGAGGAAAACAGGGCCATATTGTGTAGGATACTATTTTGGTTGTTCTTTTATGTAAGTTTCTAAAACCAATTATTAGATTGTTTTGTCTCTCTAAAATATTACCCATCCTCATTCCTTTTCCAACATACCCCATCATCTTTCCTCCTCCCACGATATACTACTTATTCACCCTTCACACTTCATTCTCTACAATTTAGCTTCCACAACAAAACACCCACAATCGCTCCTACCCAAATGCTTCAACAAATCATGCCATCAAATTGACATTTTAAAATCGATATCGGGATTTATCTTCAAAAGATCCGAATTACATATTGTAAAAACCAAAAATCAGTTTGCCAAATAAAACCCCCAAACATAATCGTTTTCTCCCTAGATTTGTTTTTCTTGTCAAATTGCCAACTCAACTTTCCGGCGAATATGAAGCAACAATCTACATGCACTATACTATAGACATAAAATTTGATCTTTCTCGTGCTTCTTCCAACGCGATTAAGTCTTATTTGCATCTCCAACTGACAATTTGAAGGTAATACATTATGACTATTGTAAGTTCAGGTATCTTTTCATTACTTCAATTATAATTGGTTTATGAATTATTGATTCAATATTTTCAGAGGTAATTATCAATAGACATGCACAAATGGTTGCCTATCCTTCTTAGCTTGTATTCTCCGATTGATCCATTGGGATTTCATAATTTTCTTTATCACCCATACAGTTTCAAGTTCAAAACAGAGCTACATTATAAAAAAAAAAAGCTTTTTTAAATAGTTGTTGACTTTGCCTTCCTTCTTACCTTGTATGAAAAGCTGTAATTTTTTGTTAACATTGTTTATTATTAGTTGTTGTTAACCAATCTGAGTTTAAGACACTTTTTGAGTTACTCTAGGCTAGTATTATAATTTTGTTGGAAAGTTAGTGAAAGAATATAAATCCGTGAAGAATATTTTTCCAGTCAAACAAATATACATACAAACTAAGCTACTACCAAGGACCATTGGGTCCAATGATATGGCTTCCTATCTCCCACATGGGAGACCAAGTTTCAAATCTTGGTGGAAGCAAAATTTCAATGGTTTTTTCACCATATACCCCTGACAATTTTTTTTGCACCATATAACCTTGCGAGTTTTCAAATTCACCATATACCCTCGACATTTAAAAAAATACATCAACCTACCCTTATGACTAACGGAAGTCTAGCACCGTTAGTCATTAACCCCTAATCCCCCCTCTAATCCTAATAAAATAATTTAAACCAAACCCACTCTAACCCAAACCCTAATTAACCCCCTAATTAACAACCCTAACCACCCAATCACCACCCCTCCCCCACCCCTTACCTCTTCCCCCCATCGCCCCACCACCCCCTCGAGTCCCCCCCACCACCCCCGCATCCCCCTCCCCTTCCCCCGCAACCGTCGCACCCCCGAAACCCTCGCCTCGCCGGGAGAAGAACCAAGATACTTGAATAGAACTCGCACATGCGCAAGCTAGGCCGCGCAGACCAAGCACGCCGGAAACGTGCTCCTAAACATCGGGAAACGCACGAAATGAAAAAAATAAATCGAAAAAGATTGAACCTTAAAACGCCCAAAAATCGAACCAAGCCTCGGTGCGAGGGTTTCCGAGGGCGACAGGTTGTGGGGGAAGGACGAGAGGGGTTGCGGGATCTGCGGGGAAGAGGGAGTGGGACTGCGAGGGAGGGGGGCTTCTGGGGTGGTGGGGAGGGGGTGTTGCGGGGGAGGGGGGCTTCGGGGGTGGTGGGGGTAGGGGGTAAGGGGTGGGGGAGGGTTGGTGGTTGGATGGTTAGGGTTAATTAGGGGTTAGGGTTAGGGTTAGAGGGGGTTAGATTTAGATGATTTAATTATAGTTAGAGGGGGGAATAGAGGTTAATGACTAACGGTGTTAGACTTCCGTTAGTCATAAGGGTAGGTTGATGCATTTTTAAAATGTCGGGGGTATATGGTGAATTTGGAAACTCGCAAGGTTATATGGTGCAAAAAAAAATTGTCAGGGGTATATGGTGAAAAAACCGAAATTCCAATATTGTGGGGGGGAGGGGTTGGGCCTCAGGTGATGACCCTGTGCGAGGGCAGCCCAGAGGAAATTCTTTTTACCATGGAGTTTTTGAAAGGGGGATCCAAAAAAAATACAAACTAAGCTACTGTCAATTAGCTAAGCTATAGGCTAATAATCAGGATACTATAACTACATACCAAATATACAGGTTATTCCGTCAAAAATATATATATATATATATATATATATATATATATATATATATATATATATATAAGGATATAATCAAGGCAACTAATATTGAAAGAATATCTAAAATATTCATATAATCTATTAGCTATATTATAATTAAAGAGGAGTAAATAATATGAGAAATATTCCTCAAAAAAAAGAAAAAAAAATGAGAATCAACAAACCCATTTTTTAACGTAGCTTAGTTCTAACTCACTTCTAAGATATTCTAATGTCTTTCATCTTCCCTCTCTTTTTCTCACCTCTACCAATTCATCATTATCTCCTTCATCACTTGATCTAACTCTCCTCCACTTCCTTCTCTTTCATCTCAAATGAGGAATTTAAAATGTAATTTACGAATACAACAATTAATTTTTGACAGATCCATAAATATTTGTGTTCTATATATATATATTAATCGTGCTTGAGATGTTGAGTGAGATGTAGTACACAAATTTTGCTTGATCTATTTACATGCAACAATTAGAAAATAAAGATACACGTATGTTTTCTCTCCTTTGTATGCCATTAATCATGGAATCTAATTGCTGAACCTAGCTATCAATAGTTAGCTTCATTTGTTTGAGGATGTTTCTTCAAATTTCAATTCTTTCCTCTCTTCCTCTGTTTTTTTTAAAGAAACTCAATTTATTTTCAAAAACTCAGGGGTAGCACGAAGTGATACTGCCACTGCCGACATCCAATTGCTTCTATTCTCTTCTTTTCTGCTTGTACAGCAGTCAGCAAGTGTTGTGCTCAAATTTTGCTTCAAATTATTGGATGGAAATTATGGCTTGATGAACAAAATATATGTTTCTTAGTATTATTTTTTTAATGCACTCATATATTCTGATTCAATATCCGAAAGTCTGATTTTTTTTCTTCTGTGTTGCATATTTGAGTGAGAGTGCTTGGTACTTGGTAGCTTATGTTGCGGACTTTGCTTTTGTCCCTTCAATTAATTGGATATTGGAAGAACAAATGATGCAATTAGTTTGAGTTTGGCCATAATAATTTCTCTTTCTTGCCAACGCAACTTGCAAGGAAAATATTCAGCCTAACGGGGAAGATTGCAGGGTGATGAAACGAAAATGTATGGAGGAAGAATATGATGAATTTGGTGGAGGAGAACACCACATAAAACGTGTATTTATACTTAATATTCACCAGTCCTTTTGATTTTGAAATTGAACACTTACTTGAATTACTTCCCTAATTTATGCAAAGTTTGATATTTATGATATTAATCACGTGATTATGTCCTAGATTGATTATGTTATTGCAACTTCCCTAATAGATTATGAAATTCTAGTCTCTAATTGAAAGAATATTATGAGAATAATTACAAATGATTCATTTCCTTTATTGTACCGATTTTGATTACCGAAATCATGAGATATTAGAGAGTTTCAAAAACTTTCCTTTGATATTGATTCTAAAATTACGTCCCAAATTAAGAGATGATCAATTAGCCAGATTTTGCCCAAAATGAAGGGATTTCGTGGGAGAATTGTTTGTCATCTCATGTGGCATAACTGAATGCATTTCAGTTCTATGTGGTACCCTTCATTAGCCTCTAGGATTTTGTTATATATATTTATATAGATACTTGAAACATTTGGAAGAGCAAATCATGTATTAAATGGTTTGACCAAACAATTTTGGTCAGACCACTTATTTGAAACTTATTTTGCTTAACTTTTGAGTTCTGAGTAATACTTCCTCTATTTTTTTAATTACACCATTTCATTTTTCACGTTTGTCAAAGACTATTCTTTGAACATCAATATCTCTAAGTCTCGTATAAGTAAAAATTATAAAATTTGATATTTGGAATCCTTGCATTGAGACGAATTTAACAAAACCCACTTGACTATGTCTTTTCTTATATAATGATACGAGATAGTTTAACAAAGTTGGTTGATGAATAGTGCCAAAAACGAAATGGTGCAATTAAAAAAAACAGAGGAAGTATATGACACTATTTAACCTATAGTAACTTTGTAAAGATAGTTAATTAATTAACTTAGGGCCTGTTCTCCCCAACCTTATTTTCGCCCGCTCGCCCGCTTCGCTTACTAAATTATTATCATTACTATTAATTAGTTATAATTTAATTCGCCCGCCCGGCTGCCTGCCGCTTCGCTTGTTTTATGCCGAAGAGAACAGACACTTTATTCCATGTTTCTTGTAACTTTTATTATGTTTTGCTTAACTTGACATTCGGACTTTTTCCTCGACTCGCACATATGTAAATAACACATGAATCAAAGAGGAAAATAGAGAGTGGAATATAACCTATGTGTTTAGTTAACAAGATAAGACTTTTTTGTGTAAAAATTTACCAGAAAAAGAAATGTTGCAGGTATTGTGAAACATCCCAAAATGAATTATGTTGCAAGTATAAAGACATGGAAAAGGTATAATATTAAAATTACATGGGAAAAAAGAATTCTGCTTATTAACCTCCTCCACATTACTTCTAATTTAAGTCACTACCATTTAATTATTTCATTCTGAAAAAGTTGAGGTTAGTTTTCTGAAATTAAAAGAAGAATGGTAATAGCATGTAAAGAAAATTTTGGCAATTTATATATTTTTTATTATCATATTTAATTATTTAGTTAATTACTTTTTTAATAAATGAATTAATTACATGATAATGACAATTGGTAACCGCTTCTTCAGTTCTTCTTATATGATCCTGAATTAACACAATTGTTTTTATAAATACATTGTGTTGACAAAAAAATAGTTATTTTGTTCTTCTCTCTTTTTACAGTTTCCAACCATATATGTTTTATGAACTCTTTCAGATTACTTAGGGTGCGTTCTCTTCACTTGAAAAACCCTGAACTGAATCGAAATGATTAGATCTGATTGAACCTGATTGGAACTTATTGAAACTTATTGACCTGATTGGAACTTATTAGACCTGATTGGACCTGATTGAAACTTATTAGACCTTAGTGTCCCATAATCGTTAGTGCTAAACGCCTTTGTGGTTGGTTCCTTTGTATCTCAGAGACGTATTCTTAAGCCTTGGTAACACGATGGAGTGAATAGCGGTCTACTGCATAGCGTATTTGTACGTGCTTAAAAGTTGTTTTTAATGATATAATCAACACCAGTACTAACATTGTAATTATTAAAGTTTGATTATTTACGGGATTTTAGTCTGATTATGAATGAATTTTTGCGTGATCAATTCTTGAGGTATAGAGTTGAACTTCTATTTATGGTTGAAGTTTATTCATATTTAGGGTCTGTTGTATTCACCTTATTTTCAGTCTTTATAAGAAAAAGTAAGTCCAGATAAGGGTCCGTTTGATTCAACTTATTTTGTCTTATCTTATCTTATTTTATCTTATCTTATCTTATCTTATCTTATCTTATCTTATCTTATCTTATAAGATAGTTTATTGTGTTGTCTAACATCTTAGGTTATCTTATATTATCTTATCTTATCTTATCTGAATTTATCTTATCTCGATTCGATCTTATCTTATTTTATCTAATTTTTTCGAAAATAAGCTTAAAATAAAGTTGAATCGAACAAATTTTTGATAAGGACAAAGAACGTCTAATAAGTTCACATAAGTTGTAACACTCCGTCCTTTTAAAGACATAATATAAGCAAAATAGAACATTTTATTAAAGGAATGACGATAGCGGAAATATCGTCTGACATAAATGTCACTCTAAATCATGGTTAAATATAAAACCCAAATGAATTAACTCAAAATAACCATAAAGAGGCAAAACAACCTCATAAACCCAATATATATAGTAAATATAAAATGAAATAAGATGTCTCAAACAAAAATCCTAAATAACCTTTCTCTCATTTCCCATAACACGAAATAATCACCCCGCAAAATAAATCAACAAACATCCACAATCAAGTGGGAGTAACTAACAACTCTCCCAAATCCCTTTAGGATCCATATAAGAGTTATAGAAGTCTTAATAATCAAGTTATATAGAAACATCTCAATAGTAAACTTCGTATAATCAAATAAAACACTTAAACAAATATAGTACAAAGCATGATTAATATAAATAGGTAAAAATAATAGAATAAACAAAATGGATAAATAACTATATATATAAACTCAAGTATCAATATCATAAACCATCAAAGTTTAAAGTAATAATAATTAGTTTGAGAGAGAGAGATAAACGCTAGTGGACAACCCACTTCCTATGGTAATGTCAGACAACCTCCAGACAGCCTATGGGTTACGTTCCCTACTGCCTGTGTCTAAGAATGGCCATACTCCCGATGCGGTGTAGGATTACGTCCCCACCGACCTCTCGGACGACAACAAAACCAAAGGTAAACCTATGATTACGTCCTATGGTTTGCATATTCTTCACCTCGGGATTACGTCCCTCCGAATAATCTTGCTCTCAAACAATAATAATAATAAAATAATACTCAATTATCAAATAACACGGATGCCCTTAAGGCCTTACACCAAATCAGCAGAAATGTAGGATCACAACCCAAGAATTTCAATTCAAAATAGCATTCTTCTCAAAATAATAATAATAATAATAATAGTAATAATAATAATAATAATAATAATAATATCAATAACAATAATAATAATAATAATAACAACAACTACTCCAAAATATAATTTTAATCGATCATAAAAATAAAACAACAAGGTATCAACTACTCAGAATAACATTAACATACAATGCCACAAACAAACCAAATTAAACAAAAGGAAATAATTAAATAAACTAAAGTAACAACTATAACAAATCCTAACAAGTTGCAGTAGCATGTATAATTCATAAGTCAACAAGTCACGGAACTTCTACAAACAATCAGTTGATAACTCATGAAACTATATATAACTTAATTTGAAATGTAAAGTTCATAACAAAAATAAAGAGAAAATCACACCATGCACAACACGCAAGGAATGAAATGGTAGAAACAATGGAGTCAACATCAGGGAGCAAAAATGAAGAGGAAACAAATAGCCTAGCAGGAAGCCACAATAACGATATCACGCCCAATAACAACAAAACAATATCAACCCACTGTTCTGCCAGCCATCCACGAGCAACAACAACAATGCTCCCTAAACCAGGTTTAAGCCATACACATCCATACTTCACCCATACTTCATCACCACACTTTAAATTCAGAGATTTCATACCAAAACATATAATAGAAACCATATATATATATATTTTAATATTACAAAGATAACAAAATTAACTAAACTAATCATGAACGTAACTCAAACAAGAGCATGGAGACTATAAATAAAACAACCTTGATCAATCAACCCAACCTAACTATTAAAACTAGCATAATCCCAATACGAATACTAATCGATCCAGAGAACCGCTAGTTACCTTTGAAGACCTCCGATTGCTTGCATTTCCATTATGTACTGTTCTGTTTCGACCATGATTCCTGACGATCTGAAACTCGGATGACAAATCGCTCCGGTAAAAGTGACTAACAAGATGTTCTCAACATGCTATCCAAATTTGAAGACGATCCAATGGTTAGATCTCTAGATATCATCATTTTCGTGAAGGTGTGATGGGGAAATCCGGGATGAACTTTACTCTTCTTTTTGTTTCTCTTCCCCTCTTGAAATGGCCGAACAATATGGGGAGATGGTCCGACTTTTCCGACCAGAAATCAGCAGCAAAAGGGGAAATAAAAAGGAGGGTTACAAGTTGAAATTGATGGGGGTAATTATGGGGTAATAAAATGGGTGAATTAAAAAGGAGGTTACAAGGGGTTACAAGGATGCTCAAAAGCCTCTCCCATGCTTCCAATATTCTGATACTAGCATTCTTTGCACGCGATGCGCGCTTGGATTTTCTTTGGTGAATTTCATAGACATTGCCCCTCACTTGGGGATTTTTTGTGAACAATTGTCTATAACATTTTTAAAACATTGTTATAATTAGATGACTTGAATGATCAAACCTATATAATGTATAAATATCATTAGAATATATGTTACTAACATTTTATTGTTTTCAACAATATAGTTGGAGTTGAAACTATGTGAATGATCGTTGATGTATATTCTACCAAATAAAAGAGTTTTATATATTGGGAATATAGTGAGTTAAATACATTATAAATTAATATTTTCAACATAATGTTACCCATTAATAATATTATCGCTATTAATCACTAATTAAAAGAGTTAAACGCACTAATCAAGAAAGTTGAGATGCTCAACGATTTTTGAGTTTGTTTATGGGTTGGACATAACTTTGATCTACGCTTGGATGTTCTTTGGTGAATTTTTTTTCTTCTGTAGTAAACCTCTTGGTTTTTTTTTTATGTGAATAATTGTCTATAACATTTTTAAAACATTGTTATAATTAAATGACTTGAATGATCAAACCTATATAATGTATAAATATCATTAGAAAATATGTTACTAACAATTTGTTGTTTTCAACAATATAGTTGGAGTTGAACTAAGTGAAACATTACCAAATAAAGAGAGTTTTATATATTGAGGAATATAGTGAGTTAAATACATTATAAATCAATATTTTCAACATACAATGTTACCCATTAATAATATTATTGCTATTAATTACTAATTAAAAGAGTTAAACGCACTAATCAAGAAAGTTGAGATGCTCAACGATATTTGAGTTTGTTTATGGGTTGGACATAACTTTGATCGTATTTTTTTTTACTTTGTAATTGAATAAGTAATGGATCATGGATAAAATAATTTTCAATGCATCTTTTTCGTTTATGGAAATTTCCTTTTTTTTTCTATATCTATTATTCAAATGCGAAATATAATTTGCATTAATTGGACGGTAACTTTGATTTGGAAAGTTATTTATATATGTTTAATTAATTAGTGTGTATGTTGTATAATATTTTTTCATTTGAGGGTTAAGGATGTAATTCAATAGGGGGGACACCATATCTCCCCTTCACTTATATAATACTAGAATTATATGCACGCGATGCGTGCGTTAGTTTCAAAACTTGTTATTCTATTATATACTCCATTCGTATTTTAGTTCTGATTACACTCAAATGTGAAAAATTAATAGTTAGATGAATTTAGATATATTAATTCGCTAATGTAAAAAACTAACAAAGGTTGTGAGTAAATGTAAATATTATTTTTTTGTGAATGAATTTTGAACAAAAAGAATAGACATAAAGAGTACCAAAGGTAGTGAGTGTATACCATCTTCTCTTATAAAAAAAGTTCAAGATATTTTGTCTATTTAATTTTTTGATTGAAATATTTGATGTATATACCATTTTGAACTTATTTAGAATGACAAATTAAAATGAGAAAAATTGGTTTCTTTTGTAATTTTTTTCCCCATTAGATCATTAAGGGTAATTTAGTATTTTCGGATGGGGACACCATCTTCCTCCCCCTTCCCTTATATAATAGAGATTGAGGACAGTTCTTAGGAGCTTGAAACTTCACATTAAAAAGTCGTGCGCACGGTCCAGACGAGTTCAAATCGAAAAAATAAAAATACTAGCTCAAACGCGTATTTTTAAATACTAGAAATTCTATAATTTCACATCAAATAAATAATTTAAATATAATATTTTAAAAGTTGAAAAACAAATAACATAAGATATAATATTTTTAAGAAGTAAAATATTCTAATTTTAACGGAAGATAATAATGAAGGGTAAAATAACACGAAAATTTAGGAGCGAAATTTCAAGGTGTTACATAAGTACATATAAGGTCAATTCACAATAATGAGAAAAAATAAGGCTTTATTTGATACACTCAAAATATAAAGTTTAATAAGTTCATATAAGTGAAGATAAGTTCAAATAAACAAAGTAAGTCGAAAAGAACATAATCTTAATAAAACTATGAATTTTCCACCATACACAAGATTTTAGGTCGTATCAAGCACTTAGCTTATTCACACTTCTGTTAATTACGTGAATTGGCTTGATCTCTTGTACAAAAAGGGGATTTCGTTATTCTAATTTTTCAATTCTAATTTTATTATCATATTCATAATTGTTAATACAATAATTAATAAAGATGTTAATTGTCTATGATATAGATGTTGTAAAGTGTCATAACTTATTAATTATTGAAATTTTTTTTCGCACTTTTCAATTCGTATAAAGATTATAATTTATTTGAAATATATAGTAAAAGTTATACTTAATTTTATTATCATTGATTTCGTAGGTAGCTTATTGGAAGATTACAAGGAGTATTATGCTACAAGATGACAGACTAATGTGACGCTATACTTTTTTAAAAAATACTCTTCTATATAAACAATTAGATTTGAAATCCACAAAATAAAACTAATTTACATAAAGACGGCTGTATGGATTATGATAGTTCAATTCCTTAGTCCCTGTTGTCAGCTCCGTTAAGTCAAAGTTAATAAGAGATAAAATTGGTGAAATCAAATATATTGAACGTTACTATAATTGTAAGAGTTCATAGATGCAAATAGCGAAATTTTAGGAAATTAATTCCTAAAATCTATATCACGATCACTTGCATAACAATCACACAAATCATATTAAGTAGTTTAAGATATCCAACCTTTGATGCGTGATTTCCGAAGCTTATAGAGATCCAAAAGCCTAGCTTATTGCTATTCTATTTAGTCCACGAGCCCCATCTCGATTCCCACGTTTGGTAGAACGAAAGAGAAAGATCAAATCACCGTCTTGCTTTCGAAGGAAAATGGTCGGTTATAGAAGGAGAATTAAGTTTAGGTCTTTTCTCTCTTTTGTGTCAAACACACTAAGTAACTTAATCTACTCAAACCCTAAGATTATACCTACTTATAATAAGTAAGAGTGTTCATTTCGGATAATCCGATCCAAAATTCTGAATATCCGAAAATTTCGAAATGGGAAAAATGCGATTCGAATCCGATCAGAAAAAATCGGATATCCGAAATTTCGGATCGGATCGAATCAGATATCCGAAAACTAAAAAAATACATTTTTCAAAGGAAAAGTTCATAAAATAAGTTTCGGATCGGAGCATCCGATATTTCGGATATCTAGTCTCGAAAATGGATATTTTCGGATTGGATATCCGAAAAATTCCAATATTTCGGATATTTTCGGATATCCGAAAATGAAAATTTCTGATCCGTATCTGATCCGAAAAGTTTCGGATATCCGATGCGAAATATCCGAAAACTAAATATTGGATCGGATATCCGATTTATCGGATCGGATTGACCGGATTGGATATTTATGAACACCCCTAATACTAGGAGAGTTAGGTGGAAAAAGAGAAAACAAAATTTTCCCTAATAATACCCTAATGGCCGGCCATACAAGGCTTATGGACCATGTTTACTTGTTCCAATTTAATTGGTCATTTGTGTGACCTCATAGGATTAGATTATTTTAGTTGTAGGCCCAATTGTCATACTAATCACCAAGTAAATTTAATAACCAAAATAAATTAATTAATTATCTCCATAATTTATTCCTATATATATTTAGTAATTGCTAGAAATTGTCTAAGGACATAATTTCATCTTTAGTATGTAGCAATCTTTTACCGAGTTAGTCTTGCGTGGACGTGGTTCACACTAATATTATTGTAGACCAAGGCCACCCATATGACATAGTGATCCTTTTAAATCTTAAGTTACACTAATCTATTACTATCTAACATAGTTACAGCTTCTTTATTATATAGTAATCACGTTTTACATTAGTTTATCATAATGAAATTTTCATTTTATAACATTGTAACCTTTTTTCTCACATAGTCACCTTTTACAATTTACACCTACTCCTATTTTATATATGTATTTTTTGACACAAGAACCTTTTTTTTTTTTTTTTCCATAAAGTACATGTATTAGCATCGTGTCCATATAAGTTTTTGGATGATTTTATCATGGTCTTTTTTCATATAAGTTTTTGGATGATTCTATCATGGCCTTTTTTTGAAAAAAGACCATGGAGGTCAAACCCCGGTCAAACAAGTGCGAGCCATACATTTGTGTTAGTGGATCCCTCACCCCTTTCCTTTAAATAAAACGGAAAAATTCCCCGAAAAAAATTTATGTAACTAATTTATGAAAATCCAAAAATAATTTAAAGAAAACGGAAAAATTCCAAAAAAAATTTTACCACCAAATTAATTTTCACGTGGGAAAATTTTTTTTGGAGCCAAATTATTTTTTACCCATTTTCTCTCTCTCCCCTCTTCTCTACTGCTCATGTTCTTCCTCCAAGAACACCCCATCTTTTTCCTCCTTCCACGATTCTCAAACCGCTTCCACCCAAATTCGACCCAATCTTCCACCTTCTTCCTCAATTTCGACCCAATCTTCCACCTTCTCCCTCAAGCTTATCACCTCCATTGTTGAACTTGACCCAAACATTGAGATTTGAGCAAGCTTATGACCTTCATGGAAATCGACCTATTAAACTCTTCACCCGTAAATGAAATTAATTTATGTTCACTTGAATATTTCGCATATAGTAACGAATTTATGATTTCCTATCTTCATTTGTGCGTTTGAGTAAGATTAAACTCGCAATTTATGAAAAAAAATTCCCCAAAAAAAAAAGCTAGGATTTTAGGGAAATAAAATTAAGGTGTGGGTGAGATAAATGCTCTAAATCAATGCACTTCATACTTTTATTGGACAATTTGTGGTTACATTTGCTGAGGAGTTCATACTTTAGTTTAGTAATTAGATGAAAAAAATTTGCAGAATTTTTAAGCCTTCCATTGTAGTATCCATGGCAGGTTGAGTTGGTTTTTGTCTAAGTTACTGCAGGGTTTAGGTAATTACCTAACGCGATCTCGGTCATGACCTAAAATAACCACTATATATGTTAGGTAATTACCTAATTAGATTAGGATATTAACAAACATGTTAGGTCATCACCTAACCCAAAGATAGAGCATTACCTAACATAGTAATTGGCTTGGGCAATGGTCTCATACTATTTGGCTATACCATATATGATGAGGGAATTGTATGCTTAACATGTGGGTTATTAATAACCTAATCCATGAGATTTTATGTGGTTTATATGAGAATATGCAATCGTGGGTAAAACATTGCATTTCCTCTTTTTCTTTTACTTTCGATGATAGAATTGAATGACTATGGTGATATGGAAGGTTCATAAATAAAATGTTTATTTGAACATCGGATTGGAATGGTCGAAGAATCTCTCAAAACAATCGTCTCCAAGCTGAATGTTATATTCTCAAAGGTGGTGCACATTGAGGTTGCACTAGAGAAGCTAATCTCAAGCCTACGTCCGTAAGATAAGGAAATGATGATGACACCACCAATAGATCACATGGTAATGATAGGGAGGGAATCTTCGCCGATGTCCCAACCGTCCCCATTTAACTCGGAAACGCCCGGGAGATAAGATGTGCTCTCCATTTCTATCTCCCATACTTAGTGATACGTTGAAATGTGCAAAGCGTAAATTGGATGTTGACGATGAGGATGAGATATTTGTGCCTAGTGTGAAAGTTAGATCATCGTTTAGCATGAAATATATTCGCTTTGTTCGCTCCGAACCTATCTTTGGTTTGGAAACCCTTCGGTACATGCCCATAGAAAAGTCACTACTACATAAATGAGTTATTGCAACCCCCCGAAAACCGTTGCAATAGAGCCAAAAACCGTTGCAATAGAGTCGTTACAACGGTCCAACAACCGTTGATGTTGTTGCCTTTGCATTTGGACCTAATGCAACGGTTTTTTTAGACCTATTGCAACGTCGATTAGCGTACTCTAAGAACCGTTGCATTAGCTACAATGCAACACCACTTTTGCTCTATTGCAACGCCTCTTTTATATTATCCTAAGCCCTTGCATTAGCTTAATGTAATGCTTATTTGCACCTGATGCAACGCCTAATGAGCCGTTGCAATACAATAGTTGAAATGTATGTCCAGGCATATTGCAACAGTCTATCATATATAAATATATTCCCTTATAATTTAGTATTCATAATAAGCCAAGTAATTAAACAAGCTAATGATGATTAAATATCATTTTTATAAATTAAAAAAATTTATAATGATCATAAATATACATAACATATCCAATCGTTTCGACAATTTACAAAATCAAGTACATAAGTAGTACTTGTACCAAACTAAAAGATACAACATTTTTCCTTTGTTGATTTCATGAATATATTCACCAAAATTTTCCAACCAATCTCAAATCACTAACTAGCCAAGTAATTCTACATTCTACTTAAAAGTGAAATCTACCACAAATTAAACTCTTCAGTGTATACTGGCGAGCATATAGATGCATATGTCCTGCACAGAAAGAAGATGAGTTAGAGAAAAAACTAGAAACATTGACAAAAAGCTAAAAAGTCCACTAACTTCTCATCAGAAGTGAAGAAAAGATAAAACCTAATGTTAACATGTTGCAAACCTTTCTGGATGTAAAAAAGAAGTGCTACACGTTGAAGCACTACACATGGCATCACAATATAATCTACTCAATCTAGACTAGGATTCATGATTTCTTTGAAAATTCATAAACAACAAGACTACTAAGTACTAATTGCCCTTAAGTGCAAATTTCTTAGGTATTACCTCAAGGACATTGATAGCTATATCAATCCAACAACATTTGATAACTTCAAAGATAAGCAGTTTGTACAAGCAGCATCCAAGACTATATCACCCCTTCTTTACAAAATAATCATGTATACACTCCCTATGACACAACAACCCAAGTTCCCACATGCAGCGACATTATTGCAAACAAATCTTTGGCTCAATTTTTGTTTTCAAGATATCTCTAAACAACTTCAATACCTCGTAGGCCAACCCACCTTTGACATAACAAATCATGAGCACAAGCCACTTATCAAGAGTGGGAAATTAATCAAACAACTTACTAGGAAATTTGATTAGGAAACCGCTCAATCTTAAACAAAATAAATATCCATCACAATTACTCTATGTTAGCAAGGAAAATAAAAAGGGCTTTAACAAATTTCTAGTATGGTTGAGTAATCAATTTAATTTTTTTTGCATAATTACGTACAATATGCTTACTCCCCACATATTTATATTGATATTTGGTTATCCATTTTAATTTTTAACCATTTGCAAAGATACTTGCTAGGTGCATATGGTACACCGATTCGTGGGATCCATTTATCACCAAGAATAAAACAACTTAGTCAGTAAAAACCTTCGCCTTCTGAGGACTCAAAGTGCCCATAACTATTGTATTAGGATTAAAAATACGATGGTGAATTTCATGAATTAGATGATTTTCCAAAAGACTCGATGTTGGAAAGTGCATCTTTGATTTCAAGGTGTCATTCTATTCTATACTTTTAGCTAATTAGTTACACCTCTCAGATGGCTAGTGCAAAGATTGACCATTGTTTATTTTTCTTATTTTTTATGACTTAGGGTTAGGTTGTTCTTAATGATTAAGATGATATTGCTAGATAAGTCGGTTCGAAGTTTATGTTACAGGAGAAATTAGAGTTGAAAATGTTGAAATAGCAATCCTTGATACTGATCTTGGCAACGTTGAGCATCCTAAAAACTAAGTATAAAAAAAATTAGTGAAACTTGTGATGATTCTTATTTGTCATTTTTTGTTTTTTTAGAGGACTTAGGTGTCACTTTAGCCCCAAGCTTGCTATTTATAATTTCTTTTGTTGATGAAAGAGGTGATAATGAGTCATACTTGAGAAAGGAAGCAGAGGAGGAAAGATAGGCCTCAACTAAAATCTAAGAATAAATGCTCTTTTCTTACTAGCTCATTTTGCTGAACTAATTAACTAATAAAAATGCAGGGGTAAGTCTGAATCACCAGGGACCTAAGTTGTAAAGGCTGGTGTTAAGAGCATGCTAAGACGCGCAAGGAGAAGACGCACAAGGAGCGCATAAAGAGAAATAGTTGGAAAGAGAAAGAGAGCTCTAATTTACAATAGTGCTGAATCTTAATTTTTACTTGCATTAGTTCAAATTTGTTCCCTAGCTATTAAATTATTGCTGCCATGAGAATACCCACTGAGTTTGTTGCTTTTGTAGTTGACTTGTATTTTTATGTCTATTGGAGTTGAACTGCATACAAGTTTTAACTTGGCTCTTCTGAATGAATCCCTGATACGTGCAGAGCCAACACCAACAAGAACTTTAACAAACTCTGACCTAGCCATTTGGTAAAATGGAACACCAGCTTCACACTTCATTCTGAATTCCCAATTGAGCATGGTCTAGAACATCCTGGCTAGCATCATCTTAACTTGATCTCGTTTTATCTACCACATTCGTGCCCTTATAGTCAACTAGACTTATACCACACATCAATAATAACTCTCATTTCATGGATTTAAAGTATCTGTCGGTACTCATTAGTAGTAGGTGAGATTTGTTAAAGTATCTTAATACTTGTCAATTAGTCAAAAATCTACTTAATCACAATACTGATCTAACTAAAACCGATCTGCTTACTCAAGTTCTATCAGATGAACATTGAACTAACTACAACACTACATCATCATATAAATTTTTAAAACCAAATTTCGATCCGAATTAACATACATAAATTCGAATCCTAGATCTTAAAAGTTCGAAGATCAAGAACTTGACAATAAAAAAATTCAAAAATTACCTTAGGTATAGCTTCAACCTTGCTTAAATTGAAGATGAAAGTGAAAATTATGAACTAATTACAACACTTTAAAATTCCACAATAAAAAAAGAAATCAAAGAGAGAAAAATTCCATCACCTGGGCTCCTTTATATCGGAATGGACAATGTGGAAATCAGGGTTCTCTAGATAGGATTTCAGTCTCCCGCGAAACTTAAGTCGTCCAATGGCCGGTGCATCTACTGGTGCGAGACAGCAGGAGTGATAGAGGAACGAGTTACTAGATGGAGACAATGGAGAAAAGATTGAGTGCGTGTGAGACGAATAATGGTTTAGGGTTTTAAATTTTTTGGGGAAAATAGGGAGGGATGCAAATTAAAAGGACAAATAAGCTTCTAGGCAAGAATTATTCCACCGTTGCATTCGTTTTTTTTTTTAGGAAAAATTGTTTTTGCGTGGTCTTCCAATTTCAAGTCTAACTTTTGATTATTCCTAGTCAAGTCAACTTTGTAGCACCATTAACTTTAATTAGGTTAAATGACCGGTAACCTGATAAACTGGTAAACAAAAAAGTTTGACTTTAAATAAACCCATTGACTCACCCTCCCACCACCCCCACCCCAAATAGCTCCCCCACCCCCCACCCTCCCGCAGCCCCCCACCCCCGCCGACCCTCCCACCACCCCCACCCCAAGAACTCCCCCTCCCATCGACCTTCCCGCAGCCTCTCCCACCCCCGTCGACCCTCCCACAGCCTCCCCACCCCTCGCCGATCCCCCAACCCTCCCTCACCCGTATCGAATTCCCCCTCCCCGCTAATTTCTCGCTTCCGGCCGTTCACTTCCACAAAAACACCCACCACCAACAACGAAGATGAGAACAGGGAGAAACTACAAATACGACGAGGGGAGGGGGACCGCGTGGCCGCGCGGATGGGGGCATGCGCGCGCGGGTGGGGGCTTCCGGGCTGCGTGGGTCGCGAGGGGTGGAGAGGGTGGGGGTTCTGGGGCTACGTGGGCCGCGAGGGGATGGGGAGGGGTTAGGGGGCTGCCATGGGGGGGATGCAAGGGCGGGGACGGGAGGGGCGGGGGTGGGGATGCGAGGGGACGGGGAGGGGGGGGGGCGCCATGGTGGGGGATGCAAGGGCGGGGGGGGTGGGGGTGGGGCGCGAGGGGATGGGGAGGGGGTGGGGCCGCCATGGTGGGGGATGCAAGGGCGGGGCGGGGGAGGGATGGGGGGGGGGGGGGTGCGGTGGTATGGGTAGGAGGGGTGGATGTTGGGTTTGATGGGGTGGTAACCTGTGACAATGGGTAAAAAAAACCACTAACCTAAATTTGGCGTAAATGATGGTAAGGTTGGCTTATTTCTGTATTTTCAAAAGTTAGACTTGAAATTGGAAGACCACGTAAAGGTTGACTTATTTAAAACAATTTTTCCTTTTTTTTTATGAGGAAAACAAACTTAGGAAGGACCCCAATTAGTCCAAGGCAACCTTAAACATCCTTGCGGATGATAACCGTTGCATTAGCAATTAGAATAATGCAATGCCATACACCTTATTGCAATAGTTATTTAGAAACCGTTGCAATAGATTTAAATGTCGTTGCATTTAACACACTAATGCAAATGCTTTAGTATAATTGTTGCAATAAACCGTTACACTAGCATACGTCGTTGCAATATACCGTTGCATTATGACCAAGCGTTGCATTTGATCGTTGCATTGTAGTCAACCGTTGCATTTGACTGTTGCAATTGCTTCAAAATGTAGTAGTGAGTTGACGCCAAAAAAGAGAACCAAAAAAGCTAAGACAAAAAAAGAAGATGGAGTAGCAAGCGTTTTGGACAGGCCTTTAGAGAAGGTGACTGCGAAGAAGAGCACTACAAAAGTAAATGTCACAAAAACACCTCCAAGTGCCCAAAAAACCACTCACCCAAAAAAAAAAAAAGTTCAACAAAAAAAACCCTCGAGGTGGAGAGAAAACTTCATGAGCAGCGTATGAATATAATTTATTATAATTGGTTCTAATTTTTTCCTTACATACTATGACATTGTACATTGATTTTGATAATGACCAAATTTGTGTTTGGTCATTACTAGGGGTGTTCATAAAAAATCGCAATCGAAAAATCGAAAACCGGTCTAAGTGGGTGGTAACCGTACCGGTAAAAAAGTTTTGACGGTACGGTTACCGAACCGGCAAAAGTAACGGTTAAACGGTACAGTTACGGTTATGATTTTTGAGTAAACGGTTAACCGAAAGACCGAAATATTTTTTTCCTCTATTTAATTATTTTGAAACTTTTTCCAACAATTACCTCAATTCTAATATTTGTGACTAAGTAAGAACAATTATAGGAAGTATGTGATTATTTGGAAACTTTAGTACTGATATAAACACTATAATTAGGAAATGGAGTAAATTATTAGTGTTATTATGTCTTCCAATGGATTTATTATCCACTTTATAATACATTTTATATTAGAGTATATATATAATATTAAAGTATATGCACAAAAAATTAAAAAATATATATTTACATCAAGTAAAATATAGTATTATAGCTTGAATAACGGTTAATAGTTAACCCAAAAACCGTACCGAAAAAGACGGTTAACCGCTAGGCGGTAACCGGTCTAAACGGTTACTGATTACGGTTCTGATTCGTAAAAAAGAGCGAACCGAAACTTTCGATTACCGAACCGAAATATTGTTTCGGGACGGTTAACCACCCATGAACACCCCTAGTCATTACCATATATTCATATACTCTAATTTGTTCTTGTATTTTCTGAATGCGTGATGGGTTATATGACCCAAAGTTTGCAGGCCATATTTTTAGGCCGGAGTTGTAACAAGTAAACAAATTTACATTGATTCTGGTAATGACCAAATTGGTGTTTGGTTATTACCATATATTCATATACTCTTATTTGTTCTTGTATTGTAAATGCATGAAGGGTTATGACCTAAAGTTTTTCAGGCCGGAGTTTTGACAAGTAAACAAATGAGTTGAATACTCTTAATGGAGGTCATCATTTTATGGCCGGAGTTGTGTTTGGTCATTAGCTTATATGTTGATTGGGAATGTTATTAACATCAATGCATTTAAGGTAATGGATGTCATCGATGTATGTTTACTAACTTCACTTGAAGTTATTTTATTTGTTGTTTGTTTCCATTATGGTAGGCAAAAAGATCAACATCGGAAAATGTTAAGATGTCGGAAGAAGGTGGGAGTGACACCGAAGAATCATCGGTATCATATAAAACTTTCTCGTGTTTACCTATTTCTTTCGTATGCAAACTAATATAGTCCAACAAACCATGCCTTGAATTATAGGAAAATGCTGAAGAGAAAGTGGTTGGGCAACAACTTCACTTATTTAATAAGGCCTTTAAGAATGGGATGTCGAAGACGAAAGAAGTTTTGTCCATCGGTCATTAACGCAAAATCGTGGTAGGCCACTTCCATTTTTCGAACTGTGCTTACCCTCTTTTAACCCAATTGAAAGAAATATTTGCAAGAACATATTGAAAGGACGCAAAATCGTGGTAGGCCGCAGGAGTCTTGGAGTTTTCTCAGTGCCTACGAATGTTTTTGCATATACCCTGATCATTGGCTAAGCACTCAGATGCGTACGCCATCCAATTTAATTTTTTTCTCTTTGACACAAGTTTGGATATCTTGAGGTCTGACAGTGTTTGGTGATCATCCAAACATGTTTTGGTGAATACCTAAACCTATGCAGAATACAAAATGGTGTTCTAGTAGTGTTTGGTAATTACCAATGATGGTTTGAGTCATTACCCAAATGATTTACGTCACTACCTTATTAAATGGTAGTTTTGTTTGACATGAGTTTGGGTAATGACCCAAACATGTTTTGGTCATAACCTAACACCGTCGAACATCGCTTTATCATGTCAAAAGTTTTTGGTAATTGGGTCTACTACTAATTATTGTTGGATATTAACGCTTCTCGATGTGTATATGTATAATTTAAAACTAACCTAGATTGAGGAAAAAGCCAGAAATTAATACTTCCAAGTATGTTCATGATGAGGTGACCCATTAAATTTTAAGTTTATTATAGAATTATTAGCACTGACTAAATTTTTGTTCTGTAGGTTGTTATGTTACAATAAGATGAACGAACTGGGGTTAATGGTTGTAGCAAAACCCATTTGGAGACCTTTGCTTTTTGGTTGAATGTTTATCTCCCAACTGACTTAAGTAGTATTGAAGAGGTTTGTACTAAACATTGCTACGTATGCTTCTTTACGTGGTTTCATTTAAGTTTTACTAAACGTTGCTTGTGACTTGTTTATAGGTGTATATTCCTCTGCTTGATGTGAAGCATGAGCATTGGTTCTTGACGATCATTGACTTACGTAAGAAAAAAGTGTACATTATGGATTCTCTTACCAAATCGAACCATTGTCTTGTGGCAGTCATGGACATGGTACTCAAATTTGTACTTATTACTGTTCTGGTTATTACCTAACTATCTTTAGGTTATTACCAACACTAAACAGTTGTATTGAGGTAATTATCTTAATATATTTAGGTTATTACCAAACAAGACAGAGCCCTATTAATGTTTGGTAATACTTGCTTTTCCCTATTTTATTTTGCATTAGATGGCTGCAACTTCAGGAAGGCTTGAAGGTCACCATTTGGCACCCTTGTTCGTGGACATGAAAGATTTCACTTATGAATATCCACAATGTAAACGACAACCGAATGCGTGCGTAACACAAAATTTCTAACTCTCTTATTTTTCACATTGTATATAAGGTAGACTTATGTTTTTTTTTCTTTTTTGTTGGCATGACCGCGGAATGTACGTGATGAAGTACATCCACCGCGTGGTATGAACGTCATACCAACCATTTTTTACACTCAGTACAAATTGTAAATGTATATAATTGAATTTGTTGCATGATATTATATATTGCGGTAACTTATGAAATCTTCAAAGTGCAACTAAGCAATGCGTGTTGGATGTTTACGCGCTATAGCCAAAATTCCGAGAAGCAAACATAACAAATCGATATTACCGCGCTAAGTTTGTTCGCAATGCCGCAAATAGATCAACGCCTTGGTATACTTTTGTCGTTCGAGTTGGTATACGTTTGTTTCTAGACATATGCCAATGTCATTTAGTATATCAAAGAATGAAGTTCAAATGTCAAAGTTTAGGTAATTACCTCATTTAACTATGGTCATTACCTAAACTTTTTATACTACACTTTGTCCAAATTTTGTGTAAATAGATCAAGGCCTTAAGGTATTTGGTATACTTTTGTAGTTGGAGTTTGTTGAACCCTAGTTTTGACGATGACAAAGGAACAAAGATACAAACTAAGTAATGAACTAACAAGTTGTTAAGTGAATGGATTTTACAAGGTATCAATGAAAAGAGCAAAGAGAATACTAAGACAAAGAAGAAATCAAGTTTGGATTTTGAAGACTAAGTGAAGATGCTCAAGGATTTGATACTGGAGAAGCATTGGAGCAAGAGAACCTAATCAAGGCTTTTTGTTTCTAGTTCCAATGTAAAGGAACGAGTAAGACATGGTAAGAAACACTGTCAATTTAAAAAGAGAATGAGTGTCTGCCTTTCGACAGAATGTACGAACTGACACTGTCATGTTAAGTTAAAGGAACTAACTATTTAAAAGGAACTAGACATATGTTGAATAAGTATAATGGTTAAATTATGGCGTTTGAGTGTTTAATGCCTAAATTATAGGAAACCGTTTTTATTTAGTAAAAATCTGATTTTAAGGAAAATCTTTTTAAGGAAAAGATTTTATTTTTTATTTGATAATAAAAATCCTTTTCGTTTTTAAAGTAAATATTTTTAAAGATAATATTTTGATAAAAGGATTTAATTTTGTTTTATTAATTAAAATACTTTTTAATTAAATCAGATTTTTGTTTACTGCATAAGTGATTGCTAAAATTAAGGAAGCAGTAGTTATTCCATAGCACACGTTTAACTTAGATCGTGGAGATTATAGGTGTCAAAAGGAACGTGTTCCTCTAGTTGAGGAATATCACTGGGAAAATGTTTTTACCACTAGCACATGATTTAATCCCACCTTCAAGTTAATCACTACTATAAATAATTATGTCTAAGTAAGTTCCAATTTGTGTCTGCCCAAGTGATTTAGTGAGTTTAACTAAGTAAAGTGTCAGTGCCTTCATTCTCTCATAAAAGCCATTTGTTCTTTGCCTTCTTACTCTAATTCCACTAAGTTTATTGATCATTAGATTCTGGTTTTGGGGTAAGGGGATTTTGAGTGAAGTCCCGTAAGAGAGAAAGCTTTGAGTGAAGCGAGTTAAAGTGAGAAAACTTCAAGTAAAGTTGAGAGGAACAAATGTTAAGGGAACAAATTGTTCAGAACTTGAGTTTAGGAACTCAAGGTGTGGCCCTTGAGTAGAAATTAAGTTGTAACAGAGAGTTGTTTAGCTTAATTAGTGAAAGCGTTGAGTTTAAAACCCCTAGTGGTCGAGGTTGTTTATTCTTGTTGGGCCCAAGAAGTTTCCTCGTAAAAATCTCTTGTGTTCGTTTAGCATGTTTCTTTGTTTAAGTTTTATAATTCCTCAAAAAGTTACGTTTATTTCTACACATACAATTCACCCCTCTTGTAGTGTTCCTAGTGAAATAACAATTGGTATCGAGATAGAACTCACACAAAATAGAAAACCCTATTGAGGAAAAGATCCAAGGAACAATGAACACCACCGAGAAACTTGAGGAAGGTTACTCTATGCAACGGCCTCCTATGTTCAATGGGAAGTTCTATTCCTACTGGAAGAATAGAATGGAGATTTTCATCAAGACCGAAAACTACCAGGTATGGAGAGTCATTGAAGTTGGTGATTTTGAGATCACAACCACTAATGACAAAAATGAGGTAATTCCTAAACCATTCTCTGAATATGACAAAGCTGACTTTGAAAAAATGGAAGTGAATGCAATGGTCATTAAACTTTTGCATTGTGGACTTGGACCCCATGAACACAATAGAATCATGGGATGCAAATCCGCAAAGTAAATATGGGATTTACTGAGGTAACCCATGAAGGAACTAATGAAGTCAAGAGATCTAAAATTGATTTACAAATGAATCAATATGAACTGTTCTCCATGAAGGCTAAGGAAAGCATACAAGAGATGTTTACTTGTTTTACTAACATTATTAATGAATTAACTTCTCTTGGAAAGTTTATTTCATCAAAGGAACAGTTCGAAAAGTTATTAGGAGTCTTCCTAAGGATAGATGGATGGCTAAGGTCACTACATTACAGAAACAAAAGACTTCACCAAGTTCAACTTGGAACAAATTTTGGGATCACTTATGACTCATGAGCTACACCTTGATACCGAGTATGGTGAATGCTCTAAGTCTAAGTCCATTGCCCTAAAAGCCGATGATGAAGATGACTCGACTTTAAGAAGAGGAAGCAGCTCTCATGGTCCGAAAATTTCGAAAGATGTATATGAACATGAAGAATGGGAACTTCAAAGGTAAAGCTAAAAAAATTTCTAACAAAGCCATTTGTCATAAATGTGGTAGTATAGATCATTTCATTAAGGAATGTCCACTTTGGGAAAACGACAAGACCAAAGAAAGGAACAATGAACGTTTCGCTGAAAGGAACAAGGAAACAAAAGCACCTTTCTCTAACGTGAACGTTCGAAAGGCTAGAGACTGAAGAGGAAGAGGAACAACAAAATGAAGAAACTGCAAATCTTTGCCTCATGACAAACACTGACATAAAGGAAGATGAAGAAAATGTTGAGGTAAACCAACATATACTTGAATCAGACTTAGATGGAAAAACTAGGACTAAAATTTATGATCATTTTTATGATGAATTCTTGAATGTAGAGATGAACGTGAAAAACGTGAACAAACTGAACAAGTTGTTAGAGTTTGTAAAGAACATATAGAATGGCTTAAGAAAATGAGAACGAATGTTGAAAGTAGGTTCTTTGATTTATTTGATAAGAACTTACAAATCAAGGAACAATATGAGAGTATTAAAAATGAAAATTATCTAATTAATTTAGAAATTTTTTCACCTAAAGGAATTTGTCCCTGTTCTAAGTTCCTTTGATATAAGATCAACTCCATTGAAAGGTTACAGATCTGAAATTGAAAACTTGAATAAAGACAAAATTGTTTTAAAGGAACAGATCTGTAATCTCAAGAAGGAACTTGTTATCGCAAGGAACAGAGGGAAAGTGATGGCGGTTCTTAAATGGATTGAGAGACCATAGACAAAAGGAAAAGAAGGTCTTGGTTTCGAGAATTACAAAAAAAGAACAAGCCTAAGAAATATGTTGACCTACCTAGTGACAAAATTTGCATGTACTGTGGAAAGATAGGTCATTACATAACTCAATGTCAACTAAGAACTGGTATGATTGAGAAGAATGTGAAATTAAGCAACATGAAATGGGTTGCAAAAACTAATGCTAGTCAAGAACAGGAACCCACGAAAGAGGGGGTTCCTACAACTAACAACTAGTTGATTTTTACAGGTTGGAGTGAGGGGGAACAACACTTGGTATCTTGATAGTGGTTGTTCTAAGCATATGACAAGAGACAAATCTAAGCTTCTCTCACTCTCAACCTATGAAGGTGGAAGTATGACATTTGGTGACAACAAGAAAGGTAACATAGTTGCCATGGGTATGGTTGATAAGTCATCATCACATTCTATTGAAAATGTTTTTCTAGTCAAGGTTTAAAGCATAATCTCTTAAGTATTTCCCAATTCTATGACAAGGGAAATGTTGTTAAATTTAATAGTGAAAATGCTTGATCGTTAACAATAACTCTAAGAATGTCATCTTGGAAGGAACAAGGAAAGGGAACACATATGTTGTGGATCTTGATCTTGTTCGCAAAAATAATTTGACATGCCTTAGTGTTATTGAGGATGATCCTCTCTTATGGCATAAACGCCTTGGTCATGCAAGGTTTTCATTACTTGACAAACTTCGATCAAAAGATCTTGTTTTGGGACTACCATCTATAAAGTTTCATATTGATCAATTTGTGATGCGTGTGCCAAAGGGAAGCATATTAGATCCTCTTTCAAATCTAAAACGTTGGAGCACCACAAAGCCATTGGAATTAATTCACATGGATTTGTGTGGCCGTATGAGAATTCAAAGTAGAAGTGGTAAGAAGTATGTTCTAGTTATTGTTGATGACTACTCAAGATACACTCGGGTTATTTTTCTTTCTAGTAAGGATGAAACTTATGATGAGTTCCTTGTCATCGCAAAGAAAGTTCAAAATTTGAGTGGTCACAAATTGATGCATATTAGATCCGATCATGGTAAGGAATTTAAAAATTACAAATTTGATGATTTAAGTAGAGATCATGGCTTAGATCATAATTTTTCCGCTCCTAAGACACCACAACAAAATGGTGTTGTAGAAAGGAAAAATAGAAATTTAGAGGAAATGGGTAGGACTATGTTAATAGCTAGTGAACTACCAAGGAACTTTTACGCCGAAGATGTTTACACCGCTTGTCATATGATAAATCATGCCATGATGAGAGACCAATCTTGAAAAAAAATCCTTATGAACTTTATTTGGTAGAAAACCCAATATTACACATTTCGAACATTTGGTTGTTAATGTTTTGTTCATAATAATGGGAAAGATAATCTTGGAAAATTTGATGCAAGGAGTGATGGAGCAATATTTCTAGGATACTCTTCACATAGTAGGGCTTATAGAGTTTACAATAAAAGATCTATGTGTGTCAAGAAAGTGTACATATTATCTTTGATGAATTTGACAATTTTAATCCAAGCAAGCAGGTTGATGATTTTGAAATAGGCTTGGCTCGACCAAATGAAAAAGATGCAGATTCAATTGAGGAAGAAAAAGGATTAAAAGAGGAAAGGAACGAAGAAGATGAAAACCTTCATAACAATGTTGTTCCTATTCCTCAAGATGATGGAGATGTTCCCTGCTCCTACTAAGAACGAAAATGTTGAAGGAACCGATTAAACAATGGCCGAAAGAGGAACAAATGAACAAGGCTCATCATCTTCTCAAGAGAAACAACCTGTTCCTATAAGAGAATTTCACCAAACCTTGGAGACAACAAAAATCACATCCAAACGAACTCATAATAAGTGACATATCCAAAGGTACGCAAACTTGATCTTAGTTAAGAAATTTTTTGTGCATTTCATGCAATCCTATCAATGATGGAACCAAGAAATCATGAAGAAGCCTTAATTGATTCTCGATTGGATCATCACTACGCAAGATGAGTTAAATGAGTTTCAAAGAAACAAGGTATGTCATCTAGTCCCCTCTTCTAAACAACAAAAAGTGATTGGATTAAAATGGGTGTTTAGAAACAAACTAGATGAGTATGGAACAATTGTAAGGAACAAAGCTAGACTTGTAGTAAAATGTTATAATCAACAAGAAGGAATTGACTATGAAGAAACCTTTGCTCCCGTTGCTAGGACTTGAGGCCATTAGAATACTAATTGTATTTGCTGCATATATAGGATTCAAATTGTATCAAATGGATGTCAAATGTATATTTCTAAATGGTTATTTAAATGACGATGTATATGTTGAACAATCCCCGGATTTGAAAAAAATGATTTCCCAAACCATGTCTACAAGCTTGACAAGGCTCTTTATGGGTTAAAGCAAGCACCTAGGTCATGGTATGAGATATTATCTAAGTTCCTTATAGAAAACAATTTCAAAAGAGGAAAAGTTGATAAAACTTTGTTTCTAAAATCGAAAGGAACCGGTATACATCTTGTTCAAATATATGTTGATGACATTATCTTTGGAGCAACTAATGAGTCATTATGCAAAGAATTCTCTAAGCTTATGAGTAATGAATTTGAAATGAGTTTGATGGGTGAGTTAAATTTCTTTCTTGGGCTACAAATTAAGCAAACTGAAAAAGGAATAATTATTCACCAACAAAAATACATAAAGGAACCGCTAAAGAAATATGGCCTTAAAAATTCAAAGATTAATCACACTCCTATGGGAACTTCAACTAGATTAGATGAAGATTCTATAGGAACAACTGTTGATCAAACAAAATATAGAGGCATGATTGGTTCTCTTTTGTATCTAACTGGTAGTCGTCCAGACATATATTTTAGTGTTGATTTGTGTGCTAGATTTCAAGCAAATCCCAAGGAGTCTCATCTAACAGAGTAAAGAGAATTCTTAGATATCTCAAAGGAACAGATGATCTTGGACTCTTCTATCCAAAAAGTGACACATTTGAGTTAAGAGGATATACTGATGCTGACTATGCTGGAGATCTTGTAAATAGGAAAAGAACCTCGGGTATGGTTCAATTTCTTAGTCATAGTTTAGTTTCTTGGAGCACCAAGAAACAAAACTCGCTGCTTTATCCACCGCCGAAGCTAATATGTAGCCGCCGCATGTTGCTCTCAAATGCTTTGGATAAAACAACAACTTTGTGACTATGGAATAAACTTTAATTGTGTTCCTATTTATTGTGATAATACAAGTGCTATTAGTATTTCAAAAGATTCAAGGCATCATTCAAGAGTTAAGCATATACATATCGACATCACTTTCTAAAAGAAAATGTGGAAAAAGGTTTGATAAAACTTGAAGTTTTGTCAAACCGAAAATCGATTGCCGATATACTAACTAAGCCTCTACAAAGAGTTAGATATGAAAAATTAAGGCTTGAGTTAGGTTTAATAAAACTTAAGTAATTGTTCCCTGCTCCAATCCCCCATGTATGAATTGATTTATCTTACACTATGTGATATTAAGTGATCGTGATTAATCGGCTAAGACCATTGCAAATTAAAATGTTCAAAACATAAACATGGATTCAAAGGAATAAAGCCACTCACAAATATCACATAATACTCCCGTTGTTGTTCCTAAGTGATAGAAACATGCATGATTTGATGAATGTTGATAATTAGTATAAGTTGTTCCTATAGCACAAGTTCCTTACTTTTCTTTTTCTTTCCATAAATTAAAAGTCCATAAAAAAAAAATAAAAATCAAAAAAATCCCAAAAAATATAGGAATCGATTAATCAAGTCTTGATTCAATTTTTATCTTTTCTTTTATTTTATTTTATTTTATTTTTATCTTTTTAATTTTCCGCGTATAACTCTTCGTATACTGTTACATGCATCTTCTTTCTTTTTCTTTTTTCCCGTCCAAAACCGTGTTCCTTTAATCGCTTCATCTTCACCATTGTTCATCTTCATCCCACCTCTTCGCACCACATAGAACCTCAATCTTTATTCACCAAATGGCTAAAACCTATCTCAATTTACCTTTTCCAAAAGCAAAAACTCCAAAACTTCTCAAATGGAAAACCCTCTTCTCCATCCAAAACCCTAGAAATCGAAAAATCCTCAAGAAACACATATGGAGGTAGAAGAGCAAAAATTGGAGTCACCAAGGAGAAGTATTCGAAGAAGGAAACCGATTGGGGAGGATGATGAAGAAGAAATCCTCGAATCAGTTGAGGGGGAAGAAGAACCAACCCTTGTTCCTCCCAAAGGAACTGCTACTTCTTTCTCAAAGAAACGAGTGGAAAGAAGTGATTCTAGGTATGTTCTTGGATTTTGTGTAGATATAGAATGGGCTAATAATGCCTTAGTTCCTTTAGCCATGGATGAATTTTGTGCAAATTTCATCAACACTGATGGAGTATGCACTACTGAAGTAAGGGGGAAGAAAAAATTCTCCCAAGAGACCTTAGGAAAAATATGGGAAGTTCCTTGCAAAGGAACTGATCTATATTTTAAAAGGAAAGGAACTGTCACCTTTCCTAATTTCTCCCAAGATGACATTGTTCAATCCTTTGGGGGAACCGCTAGCCAAACTAAAATCACCCACAATCTCCTCACCCTAGTTCACAAAATTTTGTTCAATCTTGTTTGGAAGGCACTCATTTTTCGAATTGAAAAGAGGAATGAGGTTGGCCTCCTTGATATGTGCTATATGTTCTGCCTAGACCACCACATCCAAATAAACTTCCCTTCTCTTTTTATCCAACACCTCATTCATTACATAGAAAACCAATGTGTTGTTGGATATGGCGCTTTAATCACTTCCCTTCTCTCCCATTTCAAAGTTAAAACCACTGGTTGGCCTTCCTTGGGAATTAAGCAAGGTAATATATTGAATGAGAAGATGTTGTATGGCTTGGACCTCTCTGTCCAAGAAGGAGTTTTGACCCAAGGAAGGATAGCCTCAAGTTCTTCTCAAAAGAGAAAACTGCCTATGGTAGTGGAGGAGGAACTAGTTTAGGTTATTGTGGGGGAACCTCGTTCCAAAACTTGCTTCGAACCAAAGGAACAAACCGCTAAGAAAAGCAAATCAAGAACCAAAAAGCCTACCAAACCTGTTCCCAAGGAAACTCCTTCCCTTAGAAAGAGTTCAAGATTGAGAGTCGCAAAAAACGTCTATGTTCCTTCTAATGAGGACTCACCATTAGTCCTATCTAATGAAGAGGAACCACATAAACTCTCACCTAAGAAACTATTGTAATGACCCGCACTTCCGAGCCGCTAACTAATCCCTCTTAAAATAAATAAATCTCAATTAAAACTTAATTAACCTCGAATTATATTTATCTTGCAACAAAAACATAACCTTACAAATCGATCCTCGGACCTCGTGGGTCGTGGCCCACAACATAATAACTCCAAAACCAAATATCGAATTACATAATAATTTACTCAATTCCCAAAAGAATAGAATATTTTATTCTCAAATAAGCACTTGAATATTTCTAATTAAATACAACTTCTCAATCAATAATTTAATTACAATCTCATAATTAAAACTCTCGCTTTGATCCACTTCGAGCCTCCAACACAAACCCGAAAATTACGAAGAATATACAAAACAAACAAAAACTAAAATGAGCGAAAAGCTCAAGAACTTTACTTCAACCCGTCAAAACGGTTTTAGTTCACAAACATTTTTCATATAATAAACAAACTTGGTAATTGTTCGGAAAAGAATTAATCCTTTAATATATGTATCGCTGGAGTAGCTCAATCACTTAACACAAAATCGCTGGCAAGTACAGGTTTTGGCATAAAAATAACGTAACATAAATAACACAATATTCGACCTTATCTGATCTTAACTGAACTTATATCTGAATCACGTTTCTCCACTTGTACCTTGCCCACTTTTCATCTCAGTTCATAAGCTAAGCTAAGCCAGCTAAAACAAATACGAAATCCTTTTTACATTATCATACTCAAATCATATCTCAAGTAACATAGTATTTCCGAACAATTCCAATAACTGAACAAAACATACTTTTATGAGCAATCAATATAATTTCACAACTCAACACATACTCATGCATCTATAACCATGGCCATGACTATAAATAATATATGATATCCAAAATTCAATATAACGCACTCACGGGCATTTAAATACATTTTGCTGAACATAAAGGTTACCTCAACTCAAGAACAATTATACGAAACCTCCAAGCATCATCAATACTTGATCACCAACTCGGACTTGAACTCCATAATCTACCTATCTACCTCCATATCCATTCTCCAACAATTACCTCAAACCAATAACAAGAATTAACAACCATTGACACTACAATTCAACTACAAGAATCAACTTGCTCAGACTCTTTTATCAACTAATTTCATACCTTTATATAACCCATTCCACTAATCCAATTCACATAAGCAATTTCACAAGCTAACACCGATTAATCCTATTCTGATTTTTGGAGAATATAATCAAACATAATTTTGTAGCAATTTGATTTTATAAATTACTTGAGTAAGCTTGATATAGGTTTCGAGCTTCAGCTCATCAAACAATGAGAAAAGATTTAGTCTTTAAGTTTACCAAAAACCGATTTGAGAAATTTAACATGAGTATAATACACGTTTGAATTCATAAACTAATTGATTATGAAATCTGAAACCATAAACAAGAAAATTAATCATAATACCCGATTCAGAAACCCATAAGCAATAGGACACATAAGAGAACAAATGGCAAGAAGCAGCTCCGACGAAGCTACATCAACACCAACGTAACTTGTGGCAAGCAGATCCACGGCGAGGAGAGAGAGAGAGACCAACGACAACAATTGCAACACCGACAACACCAAATCGAACGCCATGCAAAGAACACCGCAAAGCAAGGAGAGAGAAAATGGGGCTTAAAGAAAAACCAACCACCGCGAGAGAAGAGAGAGAAAAGAACATGAATGAGGCGGCAAAGCCGTAGCCACATTGCCGAGTAATCACAAAGACCGATCAAGGATCAATAACGAAGAATATGGAAATTCGCAAGAGAGAGAAAAGGGTTTTGGGACTTCAACTTGTTCGAATGATGAACCCGGATTATTTTTCTTAGCATCAAATTTATGGCCTTGCTAATTGAAAAGAGAATTAGACAACTCATATTTTTAGTTTATCTTGCTTTGACACTTAGATGCTATCGTGGCTTATGGAACTCAAGACACGGGGACCAATGAGAAGGAGAAGAATGAGGGCTTTCATTTTTTTTCCCTTTAAAATACAAGTACCCTTATTTCAATAGTTACAAAGTGATTATATAATTATACTTGGGAAAACGATTTAAGCATCAAATCGAATTCTCAAAATAATATTATATGAACATTATCACGTAATCAAATTGATAAAATATAATTAAAGTTGCTTAAAAATATGGGCTATTACAATCTACCACCCTTAAAAGAAGTGTCGTCCTCGAAACTTGAAAACATAGACTTTAGAAGATATGAAAACGAATAAGTTCACGAAAACATTTTTAACGAAAATCAAATCACTTCAATTCTTAGATTAACTCCAATACCTCGAAGGGTTTGCTTCCCAAACAAATAATCAATAATCTCGAACCTAAATTCTCCACAATCTCAATCAATATAATTCGATCTTTCTCTAATAGCCACTCAAAACTAAACTCCAATAGAACTTTTCACCTTTTCAAAAATCTCAATTCTCAATACACAACCTTGACCATCCTTTTCTTTCTACTCCTCGATTCTTAACCAACTAATAACCCAAACCAATTTCAAATATTCCCAAATACCTTTCTTAAACTCATATGCCATGATATGAAGATCACAATCATTCTAAAACAACCATGCTCCGATACAACCCGTAATGCACCCGCACTTCCGAGCCGCTAACTAGTCCCACTTAAAATAAATAAATCTCAATTAACACTTAATTAACCTCGAATTATATTTATCTTGCAAAGGAAACATAACCTTACAAATCGATCCTGGACCTGTGGGTCAGGGCCCACAACATAATAACTCCAAAACCAAATATCGAATTACATAATACTTTACTCAATTCCCAAAAGAATAGAATATTTTATTCTTAAATAAGCACTTGAATATTTTTAATTAAATATAACTCCTCAATACCTAATTTAATTACAATCTCATAATTAAAACTCTCGCTTAATCCACTTCGAGCCTCCAACACAAACCCGAAAATTACGTAAGACAATACAAAACAAACAAAAACTAAAATGAGCGGAAAGCTCATTAACTTTACTTCAACCCGTCAAAGCGGTTTTAGTTCACAAACGTTTTTCATATAATATACAAACTTAGTAATTGTTCGGAAAAGAATTAATCCTTTAATATATGTATCGGGCGTAGCTCAATCACTTAACACAAAATCGCCGGCAAGTACAAGTTTGGCGTAAACATAACGTAACATAACATAACACAATATTCGACCTTATCCCGGTCTTAACCGAACTTATATCCGAATCATTTTTCTCCACCCGTACCTTGCCCACTTTTCATCTCGGTTCATAAGCTAAGCTAAGCCGCCTAAAACAAATACGAAATCCTTTTCACATTATCATACTCAAATCATATCTCAAGAAACATAGTATTTCCGAACAATTCCAATAACTCGAACAAAACATACTTTTATGAGCAATCAATATAATTTCACAACTCAACACATACTGATGCATCTATAACCATGGCTATAAACGATATATGATATCCAAAATTCAATATAACGCACTCACGGGCATTTAAATACATTTTACTGAACATAAAGGTTACCTCAACTCAAGAACAATTATACGAAACCTCCAAGCATCATCAATACTTGATCACCAACTCGGACTTGAACTCCATAATCTACCTGACTACCTTCATATCCATTCTCCAACAATTACCTCAAACCAATAACAAGAATTAACAACCATTAACACTACAATTCAACTACAAGAATCAACTTGCTCAGACTCTTTTATCAACTAATTTCATACCTTTATATAACCCATTCCACTAATCCAATTCACATAATCAATTTCACAAGCTAACACCGATGAATCCTATTCTGATTTTTGGAGAATATAATCAAACATAAATTTGTAGCAATTTGATTTTATAAATTACTTGAGTAAGCTTCGATATAGGTTTCGAGCTTCAATCATCAAACAATGAGTAAAGATTTAATCTTTAAGTTTACCAAAAACCGATTTGAGAAATTTAACATGAGTATAATACACGTTTGAATTCATAAACTAATTGATTATGAAATCTCAAAACCGTAAACAAAACAGTTAATCATAATACCTGATTCAGGAAATTCCTAAGCAATAGGACACATAAGAGAACAAATGGGCAGCAGCAGCTCCGACGAAGCTGCATCAACACCAACAGAACTCGTGGCAGCAGCATCCACGAAGCAGAGGAGAGAGAAAGACCAACGACAACAGCTGCAACACCGACAACACCAAATAACGCCGACTTTAGCAACACGGGCGGCGACAAAGAACACCGCCGAAGTAGGGGGAGAGAGAAAATGGGGCTTAAAGAACAACCAACCACCGCGAGAGAGCAGAGAGAAAAGAACATGAATGAGGCGGCAAAGCAGTGGCACGCATTGCCGGAGTAATCACAAGCACGATATCAAGGATCAATAACGAAGAATATGGAAATTCGCAAAGAGAGTGGAAAGGGTTTTTGGGGTCTTCAACTTGTTCGAATGATGAACCTGGATTATTTTTCTTAGCTTCAAATTTATGGCCTCGCTAATTGAAAAGAGAATTAGACAACTCAAATTTTTGGTTTATCTTGCTTTGACACTTAGATGCTATTGTGGCTTATGGAACTCAAGACACGGGGAACAATGAGAAGGAGAAGAATGAGGGCTTTTATTTTTTTTCCCTTTAAAATACAAGTACCCTTATTTCAATAGTTACAAAGTGATTATATAATTATACTTGGGAAAACGATTTAAGCATCAAATCGTAATTCTCAAAATAATATTATACGAACATTATCACGTAATCAAATTGATAAAATAAAATTAAAGTTGCTTAAAAATATGGGCTATTACAATCTACCACCCTTAAAAGAAGTTTCGTCCTTGAAACTTGAAAACATTGGCTTTAGAAGATATGAAAACGAATAAGTTCACATAAAACATTTTTAACGAAAATCAAATCACTTTAATTCTTAAATTAACTCCAATACCTAGAAGGGTTTGCTTCCCAAACAAATAATCAATAATCTCGAACCTAAATTCCCCACAATCTCAATCAATATAATTCGATCTTTCTCTAATAGCCACTCAAAGGTAAACCCCAATAGAACTTTTCACCTTTTCAAAAATCTCAATTCTCTATACACAACCTTAAACATCCTTTTCTTTCTACTCATCGATTCTTAACCAAGTAATAACCCAAACCAATTTCAAAAATTCCCAAATATCTTTCTTAAACTCATATGCCATGATATGAAGATCACGACAACTCTAAAACAACCATGCTCCGATACCACCCGTAATAGCCCGCACTTCCGAGCCGTTAACTAATCCCACTTAAAATAAATAAATCTCAATTAACACTTAATTAACCTCGAATTATATTTATCTTGCAGCGGAAACATAACCTTACAAATCAATCCCTGGACCCGTGGGTCGTGGCACACAACATAATAACTCCAAAACCAAATATCGAATTACATAATACTTTACTCAATTCCCAAAAGAATAGAATATTTTATTCTCAAATAAGCACTTGAATATTTCTAATTAAATACAACTTCTCAATCACTAATTAATTACAATCTCATAATTAAAAACTCTCGCTTTGATCCACTTCGAGCCTCCAACACAAACCCGAAAATTACGAAAGAAAATACAAAACAAACAAAAACTAAAATGAGCGGAAAGCTCATGAACTTTACTTCAACCCGTCGAAACGGTTTTAGTTCACAAGCGTTTTTCATATAATAAACAAACTTGGTAATTGTTCGGAAAAGAATTAATCCTTTAATATATGTATCGTTGGCGTAGCTCAATCACTTAACACAAAAATCGCCGGCAAGTACAAGTTTTGGCGAAAACATAACGTAACATATCATAACACAATATTCGACCTTATCCCGGTCTTAAGTGAACTTATATCCGAATCATTTTTCTCCACCTGTACCTTGCCCACTTTTCATCTCAGTTCATAAGCTAAGCTAAGCTAAGCCAGCTAAAACAAATACGAAATCCTTTTCACATTTTCATACTCAAATCATATCTCAAGAAACATAGTATTTCCGAACAATTCAAATAACTGAACAAAACATACTTTTATGAGCAATCAATATAATTTCACAACTCAACACATACTCATGCATCTATAACCATGGCCATGACTATAAATAATATATGATATCCAAAATTCAATATAACGCACTCACGGGCATTTAAATACATTTTGCTGAACATAAAGGTTGCCTCAACTCAAGAACAATTATACGAAACCTCCAAGCATCATCAATACTTGATCACCAACTCGGACTTGAACTCCATAATCTACCTATCTACCTCCATATCCATTCTCCAACAATTACCTCAAACCAATAACAAGAATTAACAACCATTGACACTACAATTCAACTACAAGAATCAACTTGCTCAGACTCTTTTATCAACTAATTTCATACCTTTATATAACCCATTCCACTAATCCAATTCACATAAGCAATTTCACAAGCTAACACCGATTAATCCTATTCTGATTTTTGGAGAATATAATCAAACATAATTTTGTAGCAATTTGATTTTATAAATTACTTGAGTAAGCTTGATATAGGTTTCGAGCTTCAGTTCATCAAACAATGAGAAAAGATTTAGTCTTTAAGTTTACCAAAAACTGATTTGAGAAATTTAACATGAGTATAATACACGTTTGAATTCATAAACTAATTGATTATGAAATCTCAAAACCATAAACAATAAAATTAATCATAATACCTGATTCAGGAAACCCATAAGCAATAGGACACATAAGAGAACAAATGGCAGCAGCAGCTCCGACGAAGCTACATCAACACCAACAGAACTTGTGGCAAAGCAGATCCACGGCGTAGGAGAGAGAGAGACCAACGACAACAGTTGCAACACCGACAACACCAGTCGAACGCCTGCGGCAGCAACACCGCAGAAGCAAGGAGAGAGAAAATGGGGCTTAAAGAAAAACCAGCCACCGCGAGAGAAGAGAGAGAAAAGAACATGAATGAGGCGGCAGCAGCGGTAGCCACATTGCCGGAGTAATCACAGCACTGATCAAGGATCAATAACGAAGAATATGGAAATTCGCAAGAGAGAGAAAAGGGTTTTGGGACTTCAACTTGTTCGAATGATGAACCTGGATTATTTTTCTTAGCATCAAATTTATGGCCTTGCTAATTGAAAAGAGAATTAGACAACTCATATTTTTAGTTTATCTTGCTTTGACACTTAGATGCTATTGTGGCTTATGGAACTCAAGACACGGGGAACAATGAGAAGGAGAAGAATGAGGGCTTTCATTTTTTTTCCCTTTAAAATACAAGTACCCATTATTTCAATAGTTACAAAGTGATTATATAATTATACTTGGGAAAACGATTTAAGCATCAAATCGGAATTCTCAAAATAATATTATATGAACATTATCACGTAATCAAATTGATAAAATATAATTAAAGTTGCTTAAAAATATGGGCTATTACAATCTACCACCCTTAAAAGAAGTGTCGTCCTCGAAACTTGAAAACATAGACTTTAGAAGATATGAAAACGAATAAGTTCACAGAAAACATTTTTAACGAAAATCAAATCACTTCAATTCTTAGATTAACTCCAATACCTCGAAGGGTTTGCTTCCCAAACAAATAATCAATAATCTCAAACCTAAATTCCCCACAATCTCAATCAATATAATTCGATCTTTCTCTAATAGCCACTCAAAACTAAACTCCAATAGAACTTTTCACCTTTTCAAAAATCTCAATTCTCAATACACAACCTTGACCATCCTTTTCTTTCTACTCCTCGATTCTTAACCAACTAATAACCCAAACCAATTTCAAATATTCCCAAATACCTTTCTTAAACTCATATGCCATGATATGAAGATCACAATCATTCTAAAACAACCATGCTCTGATACAACCTGTAACAGCCCGCACTTCCGAGCTGCTAACTAGTCCCACTTAAAATAAATAAATCTCAATTAACACTTAATTAACCTCGAATTATATTTATCTTGCAGCGGAAACATAACCTTACAAATCGATCCTGGACCTGTGGGTCAGGGCCCACAACATAATAACTCCAAAACCAAATATCGAATTACATAATACTTTACTCAATTCCCAAAAGAATAGAATATTTTATTCTTAAATAAGCACTTGAATATTTTTAATTAAATACAACTCCTCAATACCTAATTTAATTACAATCTCATAATTAAAACTCTCGCTTTAATCCACTTCGAGCCTCCAACACAAACCTGAAAATTACAGAAGACAATACAAAACAAACACAAACTAAAATGAGCGGAAAGCTCATTAACTTTACTTCAACCCGTCAAAGCGGTTTTAGTTCACAAACGTTTTTCATATAATATACAAACTTAGTAATTGTTCGGAAAAGAATTAATCCTTTAATATATGTATCGCTGGCGTAGCTCAATCACTTAACACAAAATCGCTGGCAAGTACAAGTTTGGCAGAAACATAACGTAACATAACATAACACAATATTCGACCTTATCTGGTCTTAACTGAACTTATATCCGAATCATTTTTCTCCACCTGTACCTTGCCCACTTTTCATCTCAGTTCATAAGCTAAGCTAAGCCAGCTAAAACAAATACGAAATCCTTTTCACATTATCATACTCAAATCATATCTCAAGAAACATAGTATTTCCGAACAATTCCAATAACTGAACAAAACATACTTTTATGAGCAATCAATATAATTTCACAACTCAACACATACTGATGCATCTATAACCATGGCTATAAACGATATATGATATCCAAAATTCAATATAACGCACTCACGGGCATTTAAATACATTTTGCCAACATAAAGGTTACCTCAACTCAAGAACAATTATACAAAACCTCCAAGCATCATCAATACTTGATCACCAACTCCGACTTAAACTCCATAATCTACCCGACTACCTTCATATCCATTCTCCAACAATTACCTCAAACCAATAACAAGAATTAACAACCATTAACACTACAATTCAACTACAAGAATCAACTTGCTCAGACTCTTTTATCAACTAATTTCATACCTTTATATAACCCATTCCACTAATCCAATTCACATAATCAATTTCACAAGCTAACACCGATGAATCCTATTCTGATTTTTGGAGAATATAATCAAACATAAATTTGTAGCAATTTGATTTTATAAATTACTTGAGTAAGCTTGATATAGGTTTCGAGCTTCAGTTCATCAAATAATAAGTAAAGATTTAATCTTTAAGTTTACCAAAAACTGATTTGAGAAATTTAACATGAGTATAATACACGTTTGAATTCATAAACTAATTGATTATGAAATCTCAAAACCGTAAACAAAACAGCTTAATCATAATACCCGATTCAGAAATTCCTAAGCAATAGGACACATAAGAGAACAAATGGCGCAGCAGCTCCGACGAAGCCGCATCAACACCAACGTAACTCGTGGCAAAAAGATCCACGAGCGGAGGAGAGAGAAAGACCAACGACAACAACCGCAACACCGACAACACCAGCCCGAACGCCGACTGTAGCAACACAAGCGCGACAAAGAACACCGCCGAAGTAGGGGGAGAGAGAAAATGGGGCTTAAAGAACAACCAGCCACCACGAGAGCAGAGAGAGAAAAGAACATGAATGAGGCGGCAGCAGCGGTAGCACGCATTGCCGGAGTAATCACAACATCGATCAAGGATCAATAACGAAGAATATGGAAATTCGCAAGAGAGAGGAAAGGGTTTTGGGTCTTCAACTTGTTCGAATGATGAACCTGGATTATTTTTCTTAGCTTCAAATTTATGGCCTCGCTAATTGAAAAGAGAATTAGACAACTCAAATTTTTGGTTTATCTTGCTTTGACACTTAGATGCTATTGTGGCTTATGGAACTCAAGACACGGGGAACAATGAGAAGGAGAAGAATGAGGGCTTTTATTTTTTTTCCCTTTAAAATACAAGTACCCTTATTTCAATAGTTACAAAGTGATTATATAATTATACTTGGGAAAACGATTTAAGCATCAAATCGTAATTCTCAAAATAATATTATACGAACATTATCACGTAACCAAATTGATAAAATAAAATTAAAGTTGCTTAAAAATATGGGCTATTACAATCTACCACCCTTAAAAGAAGTTTCGTCCTTGAAACTTGAAAACATTGGCTTTAGAAGATATGAAAACGAATAAGTTCACATAAAACATTTTTAACGAAAATCAAATCACTTTAATTCTTAAATTAACTCCAATACCTAGAAGGGTTTGCTTCCCAAACAAATAATCAATAATCTCGAACCTAAATTCCCACAATCTCAATCAATATAATTCGATCTTTCTCTAATAGCCACTCAAAGGTAAACCCCAATAGAACTTTTCACCTTTTCAAAAATCTCAATTCTCTATACACAACCTTGAACATCCTTTTCTTTCTACTCATCGATTCTTAACCAAGTAATAACCCAAACCAATTTCAAAAATTCCCAAATATCTTTCTTAAACTCATATGCCATGATATGAAGATCACGACAACTCTAAAACAACCATGCTCTGATACCACCTGTAATAGCCCGCACTTCCGAGCTGCTAACTAATCCCACTTAAAATAAATAAATCTCAATTAACACTTAATTAACCTCAAATTATATTTATCTTGCAGCGGAAACATAACCTTACAAATCAATCCTGGACCTGTGGGTCAGGGCACACAACATAATAACTCCAAAACCAAATATCGAATTACATAATACTTTACTCAATTCCCAAAAGAATAGAATATTTTATTCTCAAATAAGCACTTGAATATTTCTAATTAAATACAACTTCTCAATCACTAATTAATTACAATCTCATAATTAAAAACTCTCGCTTTGATCCACTTCGAGCCTCCAACACAAACCTGAAAATTACGTAAGAAAATACAAAACAAACAAAAACTAAAATGAGCGGAAAGCTCAAGAACTTTACTTCAACCCGTCGAAACGGTTTTTAGTTCACAAGCGTTTTTCATATAATAAACAAACTTGGTAATTGTTCGGAAAAGAATTAATCCTTTAATATATGTATCGTTGGCGTAGCTCAATCACTTAACACAAAATCGCTGGCAAGTACAGGTTTTGGCAGAAACATAACGTAACATATCATAACACAATATTCGACCTTATCTGGTCTTAAGTGAACTTATATCCGAATCATTTTTCTCCACCTGTACCTTGCCCACTTTTCATCTTAGTTCATAAGCTAAGCTAAGCTAAGCCAGCTAAAACAAATACGAAATCCTTTTCACATTTTCATACTCAAATCATATCTCAAGAAACATAGTATTTCCGAACAATTCAAATAACTGAACAAAACATACTTTTATGTGCAATCAATATAATTTCACAACTCAACACATACTCATGCATCTATAACCATGGCCATGACTATAAATAATATATGATATCCAAAATTCAATATAACGCACTCACGGGCATTTAAATACATTTTACTGAACATAAAGGTTACCTCAACTCAAGAACAATTATACGAAACCTCCAAGCATCATCAATACTTGATCAGTAACTCGGACTTGAACTCCATAATCTACCTATCTACCTCCATATCCATTCTCCAACAATTACCTCAAACCAATAACAAGAATTAACAACCATTGACACTACAATTCAACTACAAGAATCAACTTGCTCAGACTCTTTTATCAACTAATTTCATACCTTTATATAACCCATTCCACTAATCCAATTCACATAATTAATTTCACAAGCTAACACCGATTAATCCTATTCTGATTTTTGGAAAATATAATCAAAAATAAATTTGTAGCAATTTGATTTTATAAATTACTTGAGTAAGCTTGATATAGGTTTCGAGCTTCAGTTCATCAAACAATGAGTAAAGATTTAATCTTTAAGTTTACCAAAAACTGATTTGAGAAATTTAACATGAGTATAATACACGTTTGAATTCATAAACTAATTGATTATGAAATCTCACAACCATAAACAAGAAAATTAATCATAATACCTGATTCAAGAAATTCCTAAGCAATAGGACTCATAAGTGAACAAATGGGCAGCAGCGCTCGACGAAGCCGCATCAACACCAACGTAACTCGTGGCAGCAGCATCCACGGCGCAGGAGAGAGAAAGACCAACGACAACAACTACAACACCAACAACACCAACTAACGCCGCGTAGCAACACAATAGCAAAGGAAGACTGCAGAGCGGGGAGAGAGAAAATGGGGCTTAAAGAAAAACCAGCCACCGCGAGAGAAGAGAGACAAAAAGAACATGAATGAGGCGGCAGCAGCGGTAGCACGCATTGCGGGAGTAATCACAGCACAGATCAAGGATCAATAATGAAGAATATGGAAATTCGCAAGAGAGAGAAAAGGGTTTTGGGTCTTCAACTTGTTCGAATGATGAACATGGATTATTTTTCTTAGCTTCAAATTTATGGCCTTGCTAATTGAAAAGAGAATTAGACAACTCAAATTTTTGGTTTATCTTGCTTTGACACTTAGATGCTATTGTGGCTTATGGAACTTAAGACACGGGGAACAATGAGAAGGAGAAGAATGAGTGCTTTCATTTTTTTTTCCGTTTAAAATACAAGTACCCTTATTTCAATAGTTACAAAGTGATTATATAATTATACTTGGGAAAACGATTTAAGCATCAAATCGTAATTCTCAAAACAATATTATACGAACATTATCACGTAATCAAATTGATAAAATATAATTAAAGTTGCTTAAAAATGTGGGCTATTACACCTACTCCTCCTTCTTCACCAAAAATGCCAATTACCCTCACCACTATCCCATCCATCTCTCCTTCTTCCTTCTATGTTCCTTCCAGTTATGAACAGATGAAGGTTGCAATAAACGAGCCAAACCCTTTTTCCTCTACCTCTGATACTCTACCACCAACACCTCCTTTTCTCCCTCCACAATACACCACCTCTTCACCTTTTATTCCTTTCACAGGAACAACAGGACCATCACAAGAAAACATCCCAGCTTCCTCCACCCAAACCTCCAACTAACTCGGTCCAATGGGAAAGGAACAAGTTCCTTCTGGATGAATTTGGGTGGGTCAATGAAGTATGTCTTCCGCGTCAAAGACATGATCAAATTCTACAATCACCTTCAATGGACTTTGGATGGCAAAACCGATAAGATGATGGGAATAATTAAAGTTCTTAGTGATACGATGATAGAGCAAACGTAAGAATATGGAGATGATGGTTTAAGCAATGAACTCTATGAAGAAGCACTGGATGGTCATCACGAGGAGGTGATGAAGAAGTTGGAAGAAGTGGTTGAAGAAGAAGTAGTAGAGGAACACAACTCCCCTCTCCTTCCTAATGTCTAAGTTCCTGTTTCTCTTAAAGGAACATGAACTCCTAGTTTTTGTTTCGTTTTCTTTTGTTTTATTTTCTTCCTTTTTTATCTTTTGTACTTTTGTGGACCAAGTGCTATAAATATAATGACTTTTGCTAAATTGTCTTCGTTTGTGATTTGATTGCATAATTCCTTACTTGAAATGGCTAGTATTATGTGATTGATGTTTGAGCAAGTCTACCCTTTGCAAATCCTAACTTAACTATTTTTTTTGGTGCTTGTTAACGGTCTAAAGGTCTTGTAAATATCAGTCTTCCCAAAATCACCAAGACTTTGATCTTTTTGAGGATGACAAAGGGGGAAAAGATACGAGGAACAAACTAAGTTGCAAAATTGAAAAATCAGTTGAAAAATTGAAAAAGTTAAAAATTTAAATCCTTAATCTGCCTAAATAAAATTATAAAGTATTATTATTTTTTCTTTCATTCTCTTATGTTATTTGTTGTTTTATTTTCTTTAGTTAGTAACTTTGTTGTCATCATCAAAAAGGGGGAAATTGTTGAACCCTAGTTTTGATGATGACAAAGGAACAAAGATACAAACTAAGTAATGAACTAACAAGTTGTTAAGTGAATGGATTTTACAAGGTATCAATAAAAAGAGCAAAGAGAATTAGAAGTCAGAAGAAGAAATCAAGTTTGGATTTTGAATACTAAGTGAAGATGCTCAAGGATTTGATACTGGAGAAGCATTGGAGCATGAGAACCTAATCAAGGCTTTTTGTTTCTAGTTCCAATGTAAAGGAACGAGTAAGACATGGTAAGAAACACTGTCAATTTAAAAAGAGAATGAGTGTCTGTTCCTTTGACAGGAACAGACGAATAGGCACTGTCATGTTAAGTTAAAGGAACTAACTATCTAAAAGGAACTAGACATATGTTGAATAAGTATAACGGTTAAATTATGACGTTTGAGTGTTTAATGCCTAAATTATAGGAAACCGTTTTTATTTAGTAAAAATCTGATTTTAAGGAAAACCTTTTTAAGGAAAATATTTTATTATTTATTTGATAATACAAAATCCTTTTCGGTTTTAAACAAAATATTTTTAAAGATAATATTTAGATAAAAGGATTTAATTTTGGTTTTATTAATTAAAATACTTTTTAATTAAATCAGATTTTTGTTTACTGCATAAGTGATTGCTAAAATTAAGGAAGCAGTAGTTATTCCATAACACACGTTTAACTTAGATCGTGGAGATCATGGGTGTCAAAAGGAACGTGTTCCTCTAGTTGAGGAATATCATGGGAAAATGTTTTTACTACTAACACATGATTTAATCCCACGTTCTATTTAATCACTGCTATAAATAATTATGTCTAAGTAAGTTCCAATTTATGTCCGACTGTGTGATTTAGTGAGTTTAACTATGTAAAGTGTCGCTGCCTTCATTCTCTCATAAAAGCCTTTTGTTCTTTGCCTTCTTACTCTAATTCCACTAAGTTTATTGATCATTGTATTTTAGTTTTGGGGTAAGGAGATTTTGAGTGAAGTCCTAAAAGAAATAAAGCTTTGAGTGAAGCGAGTTAAAGTGAGAAAACTTTAAGTGAAGTTGAGAAGCACATCCGTTAAGGGAACAACTTGTTCAGGAACTCAAGGTGTTGCCCGTGAGTAGAATTAGGTTGTAACATAGTTGTTTGGCCTAATAAGTGAAAGTGTTAAGTTTAAAATCCCAAGCTGGTCGAGGTTGTTTCTTCTTGTTAGGCCCAAGAAGTTTTTCCTCGTAAAAATCCTTTGTGTTCCTTTTTAGCTTGTTTCTTTGTTTAAGTTTTATAATTCTTCAAAAAGTTACGTTTATTTTTACACATACAATTCACCCCCTCTTGTAGTGTTCCTAGTGAAATAACAGAGTTGGTATACTTTTGTATTTAGACATATGCCAATGTCCCTTAGTAGATCAAATGATCTAATTACCTCATTTTTTTATGCTACACTCTATCAATTTTTTGTGTAAATAGACCTTAAGGTATTTGGTATACTTTTGTAGTTGGGCGTTGGTATACTTTTGTATGTAGACATATGTCAATGTCCTTTAGTAGATCAAATTAAATAGTTTAAAAGTAAAAGTTTTAAGTAATTACCTAATTTGACAATACTCATTACCTAAACATTGTATGCTACACTTTGTCCAATTTTATGTAAATATTGATTACCTTCTCCTCTTATTTTTTAGTGACTACTAATTCTCCATTGTATAAAAGTCTCTCCTTGTTTTTAGGTAATTACTAAACATGAGATTGACCAGTACTAAACCTACTAAGTGGAGGATTGTCTCCCAATTATAATTATTTCCCATTATTTATCAAAAAAATCATATGGGAATTGAACAATCATGCCACTGGGTACATTATGCCCAATACCTCACCAAGCCTCATTGACTTGAGTTTTAGCTCCCCATTGTCCCTCCTTGTACTAAAAATCCTAAATTTACCCCAGATCATATGCTTTTAGGTAATTACCAAACATGAGATTGACCATTTGACAGGCTAAAGTCGTATCACCTAATCAAAAATAACCTAAGGTCCACTAACTAGTAGTCAGGGAAGTCAGGATCGAACCCACAAGGAGATAGCTATACTATTATATCCGAACTCTAATATTATACTACCTAAATCAGATGAAAAGAGTTGGTTGACTGAACTAAGCAAATATTCAAATCACAAATATCAAAAAAGGGAAATACTAGGGAACGGTTCACCATGTATGCCATTCAGGATGTCAAGAATGATTGAAGAAACTCAATGAAATAATCTAACTAGGGCACATGTAATTTATCTCGAACATTACCTCCCTCTAAGCTCACTAAGCCGCTCTCGCATGGTCATAGATTGCTAAGCCTACTATTGAGAGCCTATACAAAATCCTACCTCTCGGTCTATAACTTTGTATTGCAACAAAAATCAACACAGTTGGCCAAACTTGTATATTAACTTAAATAACTCAATAGCAAGAATCAAACAAATCAATGAATTGAATATTCATTCAATCAATCCCTCATATGCATACATAGATCCCCAATCCCTAGAAAATTAACTACTCACACATAATTGGGGATAATCGCAATTAAATAAGAAAACAACATAATGAAATAACAAAGAAGAATTGAAAAGAGAATAGTAAGGGATGAGAAACAATACCAATTGAATAAATATGTAAAGTAGAATAAACTAGGGTTCTTGAGAGAATAAAAGTGCTTAGAAAACTAATGACTGAAATAATAATATGAAAACGTCCCCTTTCTCCTCTAAAAGGACAAGTATTTATATTAAAACAATAACTAGTGCAACACGCGCTTCAAAACGCCTAAAAATCGCCCCGCCCGGGTTGCCTGGGCGGATTCCGCCCGGCCGGGCGGCTTGTGTCATTTTCCGTGGAAATAAGTGAAACAACTATCTGTCCGGGCAAAATCCCAAAGGAACAGATGATCTTGGACTCTTCTATCCAAAAAGTGACACATTTGAGTTAAGAGGATATGCCGATGCCGACTATGCTAGAGATCTTGTAAATAGGAAAAGCACCTCGTGTATGGTTCAATTTCTTAGTCATAGTTTAGTTTCTTGAGCACCAAGAAACAAAACTCGCTTGCTTTATTCACCGCCGGGCGTAATATGTAGCTGCTGATGCATGTTGCTCTCAAATGCTTTGGATAAAACAACAACTTTGTGACTATTGAATAAACTTTAATTGTGTTCCTATTTATTGTGATAATACAAGTGCTATTAGTATTTCAAAAGATTCAAAGGCATCATTCAAGAGTTAAGCATATACATATCGACATCACTTTCTAACGTAAAAAACGTGGAAAAAGGTTTTATTAAACTTGAGTTTTGTCAAACTCGAAAATCGATTGCCGATATACTAACCAAGCCTCTACAAAGGGATAGATATGAAAAATTAAGGCTTGAGTTAGGTTTAATAAAACTTAAGTAATTGTTCCCTGCTCCAATCCCCCATGTCCGAATTGATTTATCTTACACTATGTGATATTAAGTGACTGTGATTAATTGACTAAGACCATTGCAAATTAAAATGTTCAAAACATGAACATGGATTCAAAGGAATAAAGCCACTCACAAATATCACATAATACTCCCCTTGTTGTTCCTAAGTGATAGAAACATGCATGATTTGATGAATGTTGATAATTAGTATAAGTTGTTCCTATAGCACAAGTTCCGTACTTTTCTTTTTCTTTCCATAAATTAAAAGTCCATAAAAATAAAAATAAAATCTAAAAATCCCAAAATTATAGGAATCAGAGTAATCAAGCCTTGATTCAATTTTTATCTTTTCTTCTCTTTTCTTTTATTTTTATCTTTTTTATATTCCGCGTGTAACTGTTCGTATACTGTTACATGCATCTTCTTTCTTTTTCTTTCTTCCTTTCTAAAACCGTGTTCCTTTAATCGCTTCATCTTCACCATTGTTCATCTTCATCCCACCTCTTCGCACCACATAGAACCTCAATCTTTCTTCACTAAATGGCAAAAACCTCTCTTAATTCACCTTTTCCAAAAGCAAAAACTCCAAAACTTCTCAAATGGAAAACCCCTCTTCTCCGTCCAAAACCCTAGAAATCGAAAATCCTCAAGAAACACATATGGAGGTAGAAGAGCAAAAATTGGAGTCACCAAGGAGAAGTATTCGAAGAAGGAAACTGATTGGGGAGGATGATATCCCCGAATCAGTTGTCATCATCCAAAAGGGGGAAATTGTTGAGCCCTAGTTTTTGATGATGACAAAGGAACAAAGATACAAACTAAGTAATGAACTAACAAGTTGTTAAGTGAATGGATTTTGCAAGGTATCAATGAAAAGTGCAAAGAGAATTAGAAGTCAGAAGAAGAAATCAAGTTTGGATTTTGAAGACTAAGTGAAGATGCTCAAGGATTTCATACTGGAGAAGCATTGGAGCAAGAGAAGCTAATCAAGGCTTTTTTTTTTCTAGTTCCAATGTAAAGGAACGAGTAAGACATGGTAAGGAACACTGGCAATTTAAAAAGAGAATGAGTGTTTGTTCCTTTGACAGGAACATACGAATATGCACTGTCATGTTAAGTTAAAGGAACTAACTATTTAAAAGGAACTAGACATATGTTGAATAAGTATAACGGTTAAATTATGACGTTTTAGTGTTTAATGCCTAAATTATAGGAAACCGTTTTTATTTAATTAAAATCTGATTTTATGGAAAAACTTTTTAGGGAAAAGATTTAATTCTGTATTTGATAATACAAAATCCTTTTCTAGGTTTTAAAGAAAATATGTTTAAAGATAATATTTTGATAAAAGGATTTAATTTTGGTTTTATTAATTAAAATACTTTTTAATTAAATCAGATTTTTGTTTACTGCATAAGTGATTGCTAAAATTAAGGAAGCAGTAGTTATTCCATAACACACGTTTAACTTAGATCGTGGAGATCATGGGTGTCAAAAGGAACGTGTTCCTCTAGTTGAGGAATATCATGGGAAAATGTTTTTACCACTAACACATGATTTAATCCCACGTTCTAGTTAATCACTGCTATAAATAGTTATGTCTAAGTAAATTCCAATTTGTGTCGACCGTGTGATTTAGTGAGTTTAACTAAGTAAAGTGTCGCGGCATTCATTCTCTCATAAAAGTCATTTGTTCTTTGCCTTCTTACTCTAATTCCACTAAGTTTATTGATCATTGTATTTTGGTTTTGGGGTAAGGGGATTTTGAGTGAAGTCCCCGAAGAGAGAAAGCTTTGAGTGAAGCGAGTTAAAGTGAGAAAACTTCAAGTGAAGTTGAGAGGCACATCTGTTAAGGGGACAATTGTTCAGGAACTCAATGTGTGGCCCGTGAGTAGAATTAGGTTGTAACAGAGTTGTTTGGCCTAATAAGTGAAAGTGTTGAGTATAAAATCCCTAGTGGTCGAGGTTGTTTCTTCTTGTTGGGCCCAAGAAGTTTTTCCTCGTAAAAATCCTTTGTGTTCCTTTAGCTTGTTTCTTTGTTTAAGTTTTATAATTCCGCAAAACGTTACGTTTATTTCTACACATACAATTCACCCCCTCTTGTAGTGTTCCTAGTGAAATAACAGAGTTGGTATACTTTTGTATTTAGACATATGCCAATGTCCCTTAGTAGATCAAATGATGTAGTTTAAATGTAAAGGTTTAGGTAATTACCTCATTTACTATGGTAATTACCTAATTTTTTTCTGCTACACTCTATCAATTTTTTGTGTAAATAGACCTTAAGGTATTTGGTATACTTTTGTAGTTGGCGTTGGTATACTTTTGTATGTAGACATATGTCAATGTCCTTTAGTAGATCAAATTAAATAGTTTAAAAGTAAACGTTTTAAGTAAATACCTAATTTGACTATACTCATTACCTAAACATTGTATGCTACACTTTGTCCAATTTTGTGTAAATATTGATTACCTTCTCCTCTTATTTTTTAGTGACTACTAATTCTCCTATGTATAAAAGTCTTTCCTTGTACTAAAGAGCCTAAATTAACCCCAAATCATATGCTTTTAGGTAATTACTAAACATGATATTTGTTTTGCCTGCTTGTCCAACAAGTAAGCTGTAGATTGAGCTTTCTTGTCTAGCAAGTAAACTCGTATCCCTTAGATGTTCTTCCTTGGAGACTTGTGCAACCAATGTCTGAATCAACCTAGTCCAAGCCTGAGCTTCACACCCGAACCTGCAAAAAGGGACCCACCGTGGAGGTTCGGGTGGTGGTTCCCCCCTCCGAGCTTAAGTCGATATCAGGAGTTGTAAGAGAAAGTAGAGATAGAGAGAGAAAGTGAGAGAGTAGTTTTACAGAGTAACTTTGCACTGTTTGCATTGAATGATCTTTCTCCTGATTTCTGGGGTATTTATAGTGATAGCAAGATGACATCTAACCTTAAAATCTGCCCTACAATAGTGGCTTCTGATTGGCTGAAGAATCAGATCATGACACGTGGCAGGCCATGATTTGGGAGGGTTTATCAACCACTCTCATGCAACCACCTCACAGGGCTGACCTCTGACTTCCTTTTGGGCCAGAAAAGCAGCCTTTTAAACAATCTGAGCCTAGCCCAAAGGGTAGATCTTTTTTCTCTATTCATTAGGGGGGACACGTGTACGGCTCAGATGAGCCCAAGTGTCGTCAGAGGAACCGTAGATTTTAGGCTACAACATTTGCCCCTAAAAGGTTTTTCACTGTTGGCCCATCTGACGGTTAAGGCCTTTTTACCCAAGGTAGCTTCATTAGGCCCATCTGACGGTTAAGATTTTGTAACCCAAGGTAGCTTTATTTGAAATGAATGAAAGGACGCGCCTTTTTCTGGGTTTTACCGGTCATAACCGACCGTTGTACCCTTTCTTCGGTCATTCTTGACCGGCTCTACAGGTTTCTTACTCCCCTATAAATAAACTTGGTGTGAAAACATTTGACCATTTCACACCTTGAACGAATTTTTCTAGAGAGAGAAGCTCTGCAAATTTTCTAGAGAGAGAGAGAGATCGCCCAGCCTCAGCTTTCTTCACCGAATCGTTCAGGCGCTTTAGCAGGTATCTTTTCTTTGTTCTTTTTGCTCTTCTTTATTCTTTATTCTTTCTTAGAAAATCAATAAAATGGAATCATCTTCGTCAAATAATCCTGGCCGTCTAAGAGCTTGTCTTGACCCAAGAACCGATACTTCTTCTTTGGCACATTCTAGAGTTGGGCCTCTTCTGGCCAAGTATATATTTTTTTATGGTTTTAGCAGGGTAATCTGGCGCGCGTCAAGCAAACGGCCCGTCTAAGACGAAGAGTAATAATCCCGTCAAACAGTTCAGATATGGAAGAGTCTATTGGACGGGTACCAGACGAGGCAAGAGAGGTTCAGAGTGCTGGACCATTGGACGGACCTCCTTCCCCTGACCATTTTTAGGAACCGAAATAAACCCTGAGGCCAGTCCTTCTGGCAGGGACACCAACATGGAGGAAACCGGCGAAGATGATAACGCCACTGAGTCTGATAATGCCGAAGAATCAGACGAGGCTTCCACTACCTCGTCGGAAATTAGAAGGCATCTAGGTCCCCTCTCTGACCCCGGCTTTATTTTGGTCAACCGCAAATGGTTGGAGAAAATCGGACCAAACCCTAACTATTTGTTGTCCTATATGCCCATGCCGGGCTTCTCCTTTGTTATTCCGAATAAAGACGCGACGATCCTGAGCGCTCCCAGGAATCATTTCGCCGTCTACAAACTGGCCTTGGACGCAGAATTGAGATTCCCTCTCCATGAATTCATAGAACAAATACTGCAGTACTACCACATCGGCCATAATCAGCTGGCTCCAAACGCTTGGCACAACGTCTTGACGTTCATTGCCATCTATGAGCTGCGCGGCCTAGCCCTTTCCGTTCAAGCCTTCACTCACATCCATTATGCGGCCAAGGTACCTGGGGCCGTGGACGGGGCTTGGCTAAGCATCTGCAACCGTCCCGACTTTATGACGGCTTGGGGAAAGCCGTCGAAGATGCACGAATGGAAGCCCGACTTCATCTTCTTAAAGGCGGCCAATGATTCGGCCACTGAGAGCTATAGATTCTACAATTGGTCCGTCACGAATACGGGGCGGAAGCGACCGGGCCGGACTCCGGAGGATAGCTTCGACGAAGAAGTGGTGGAGTACTTCGTAGTAAAGGAGTACTCCGGCCCTGCCAACGATCTTTTAAGGGACCATCTAACTGGATACCCTTTAAAGAAATGTTTTACCAAGACGACTTCTTGGTGGCCGCCGGCTTGCGGTTGGCCAATGATAAAGGTATATGTTCAAAATCCCCCAAGTAAAACTCTTCGTCCATAATTCCTTAGACTAACCAATTTTTTGTCCTCTTGTTGCGACTTCGGCCGAACGCGTCTTAAAGCTTCTTGGACGGGAGACATAAGTATGTCTAAATTCACCTGGACAACTTATGGAAGGAGTACGCCAAAAGCAATAAAAAAAAAAGGGCCGAGACGCCGGTAAATATAAATTTTTTTTTTTTTTTTGGACGAGGATCATTCCCGCTCGCTCGGAATTGCCATCCAATATTTGGACGAGAATCACCCAAAGAAGGAAAACGTCCAAGCATGGACGTTTACCTTTGGGGCATTCGGACTCGTCCAAATAATCGTATCTTTCTCTGGACGAGGATAGCCCGAAGAAGGAAAGCGTCCATGCTTGGACGGCCACCTTCTTGGAGCCATACTGCCTCGAGAATCTTCTCTCTACTTCTCAATTTTTTTTTTTTTTTTTGGTCTTTGGACGAGTACCATTTGGACTCGTCCAAGTTATAGTACCTTACCCTTGACGAGGATAGCCCGAAGAAGGAAAAAACATCCATGCTTGGACGGCCACCTTCTGGGGCCATTCTCATCCGAGAAATTTTAAGTTCCCAAGCTAGGCGAAGAATTGATCTCCTATCCCGGGACGGGAGTCATGTTAGTCCGTCCAATTTTGGGACGCGCTTCCTTCTTTGCCTTGACTTCGTCCCGCATCCGGATTTTTCTCGACGGGATTCCCTTAGGATAGGAGGCGTTTAGTGTTTGACGCCTTCCTTCTTTGGGTAATTCTCGTCTCGAAACTTTGCAATTTTGATTTGGGTTTTGATCTATGGACGTCTCGTCATCTTAACTTGATTATTTTTTGCGTAAAAATGCTCCTACTAACAAGCTCCCACCGGGAAGTCGTCCTCTTCTAAGAAGAGGCTTACGGCGGCCACTGACCCAGCCTTCCGCAAAAAAAAACCTAAGGGCTTTATGAGAAAAAGGCCGAGAAGACGACTTCCGCCGGAGGAGGTGGGGAGAGCATGCCGCCACCCAAGGACAAGACCCCGAAAAAGGTGCCTTCAACTGCTGCCCCTGCTGAGAGGGAAGAGATGGCGGATCCTGCTGGTCAATTGGACGTTATACCAGCAGATTCGGCCGAGGTCGACCCGTAGTCGTCCTTGGGCTTTGGTTATTCCGAGCCGAGACGGCGGCCGAGAACTACCCGGCTTCAAGCTCGGTGGGCCAAGCCGGGTGCCTCGGATGCCGTTAGCTATTAGGACGGCATCTATTTCGTCGGGTGAGTCGTATTATCCGAATATTGTTAGGACGGTGCGGGTCGGCGGACGGTCTATGAGTCCGTCCAATAGACAAGCCATCGTCTATCCCATCAAGATAACTGACTCTCCCCTCTTTCGTATAAGGGCAAAGGCCCGCCTATACCCTCGCCTCTTCCTACCGTAGACTCGACGAAGAATCTTCCCTCGCTTTCGCCAAAATGACAAAGGCTGAAAAGACGGCTTAAGCAGAGCTCTTCAAGTGCTACCCCGAATCCTACATCAAAGGATTAAGGGGAGCATCGGCCGGGCATGTGGGCTACATGTCTCAACTTGCTGCTGAGGTATAGCTTAATGCCGCCTTTGTTTTATACTTGATACAATTCTCTTTTTTTTTTTTTTTTTTTTTTTGGTAACTCGTCTAATGACTTATTTTGTTTTCATTGTTCCAACTTTTTTGCTTGCAGCATGCTGACGGAAGAGTGGGCGAGGGAGCTTAGAAAGGAGAATAAGCAACTCATCCACCTTGCTACAACGGCGGGTGACAAGGCCATCCATGACATCGAGATGGCTAACACCCTTCATCGTCAATCCTTGGAGGCCTTAGAGAAGAGATCGGCACTCCTGGAGTCCCAAAACAAGAACTATCTTGTTTCTATTAACCAGCTATATACTGAGCAGGATCGTCTGAAGATGATCATAGACGCTCTCTCTGCTGAGTTGAAAGGTGAAAGGGATGCCGCTCTTCTGGCTGCCGTTCAACTAAGGAGGGAGAATATTCTCCTATGGGCGAAAACGGCCCGTTTGGAAAGAGAGGCGGCCAAGGCCATCGACGATGCCAAGGAAGGGTTAGTGCAAGTCGTCGAAACGGCTAAGGACTGGGCCGTCAAAGCCTTCGAAATGCTGGCTGAAGCTGATGAGGTCCCCAGCTTTGTCCGTCGTCTGGAATATCAACAGAGTGTCCATCGGGCTATGGTATGCGCCGAGGAACCTCCGGAGTTTTTAGAGTCCGATGACGAGGCTGCAGCCGAGGATGAGAAGCCTGAAGACAACCAAGAAACTCGCGCTGAAGATGAAGCCTAGTTTTAGGTTTATTTTTCTAAGTTTCTTGGCTTGTCTGCCGTTGTAGTCTTAGCCCTTCAGTAGTCTTAAGTTGTAAACCTTTGCTATTGATATATATGAAGAACTTTTTGCCAATTGCTTGTCTCTTAGGATTGTAAATTCCAATTTGACTAAGTATAATATTAACTTCGTCATGATCGTTGGACGTCCAGCACAGATGTTTAATGAAAGAGCAGCATGCTTGCCTTTAGACGATCCTGAATCTTAAAAAAAATGTCTCCAAGCACAAGAATTGACACGTTCTGAACTATTGGACGATCTGCCTTATCTAAATAACACAAACTTGTCCAACCTGTCCCTTGCCCTTGGACGATCGAGAATCTGTGCAAAATGCTACCAAGTACAGGAATAGGCTCGCCCTGATTCTGTGCAAAATGCTACCAAGTACAGGACGCTTTACCTAATTCTTGTCCTTAGACGATCAAGAGCTTTTGCAAAATGTAGCAAGTACCAAAAGAGACTCGTCTGGGACGGTTTGCTTAATTAGACGAGTCTTGCCCAAAGAGGGAGAGCGGCCGCACTGCTTGTTTTGTGGACGAGTCACTTTCTAGCCGTTTTACTCGAGCTACTAACACTCGCCCCGCAAAGATCAAACCATCACAAGGGCATCTATGGCCTAGGTCCTCCCCGGTTTTTGGACGACCTTTTCTTTTTAGCTCGTCCTATAGGCTTCTATCATTCCCCCCATTTTGGGCTAAGCTCAACCGCACATGATGGGCGAGCCAAAGTCCAAGAAGGAGAGCGGCCAACCTTGGCCGAGCCTGTGGAAATTGATGGACGAGCTTGAGATACATGTTCAAAGCATGTTTTAGCCGGCTTCCTTGGGGAGCAACAATCGTCGTCAAGTAGTGATCCCTTACTAAGGTCTGGACTACTTAGCTGTCCGTGCTTTTGAAAGTAAGTATCCTTTACTAAGGTCTTATTTCAGGCCAGCTTTCTCTCAGAGACTTTGACGTTATTCTTACTAGAGATTTTGTCAGTTTGACGGCCATGTATGTGTTATATTTTTGGCCCGTCTCTTCGAGGGAGTGATGTTCGGCATGTAAGTGAGTAATTTTGACGTTCTACTATTGTTTGTATTTTTGTCCAAGTTATTGTCACTTTCAGACGAGTAACTGATTTAATGCCCCAAAGTGAACTAACTTGGTGAAAATAAGCAAAGAAATATAAGAGTAGGAATTGTATTATATGGATTTTGCTTGACGAAATGCCAAGACGCATGTATACAATTCTTCCTCCTAATCTGTCCCGTGGCACTTTTTAGTAACTACAAACTACCTTATAGGTATCTGGCGGTGAACTGAGTTAGACGTGGTACTTCTTCAAATTATCTGAATTCCAAGTACGCTTTATAGGTCGTCCATCTAGATCTTGGAGACGAAAAGTCCCACTGCGCAACTCTTGGATAATCGTATAAGGTCCTTCTCGGTTTGGTGTTAGCTTCCCCTAGCTCCTTAGTTCGTCCAACCGCCACCATTTTTCTTAGAACAAGATCCCCCACCTTGAGTGGTCGTCTAACAACTCTTTTGTTAAACTCCCGAGCCATTCTCAACTTGTACAATTGCATTCTCGCAGGGCATTGCCCCCGACTTCGGGTACTTGGTCCAAAGTCGTGCGTAATGCAAACTCGCCTGGCGTCTTCTCGTGTACAACATGACTCGCAGGTGGGTTCATCAATCTCAATGGGCAAGACAAATTTCAAGGCCATAGACTAACATGAAAGGCGTCTCGCCTGTTGAATTCTTAGCGGTTGTTCTAATGGACCATAACACTAATTGCAGCTCTTCAACCCATTGTCCCTTGGAGTTTTCCAGCTTCCTCTTGATTCCATTTGATAGAATCTTGTTGAAGGACTCGACTTGTCCATTGGCTTGTGGGTGGGTGACTGCCGCAAAGTGAGCTTTGATTTCTCTTTTCGACAACCAATCTTTCAACTTAGGCGTTTCGAACCGTGGACCATTATCAAAGACGATGGACCGAGGCATGCCAAAACGAGTTATAATGCTTTTCCGTATGAAGCCCTTGACGTCGTTTGTTGTTATTCCTCGCATGGCTTCAACCTCTATCCATTTAGTGAAATAGTCCACTCGCTACTATCACAAACTTCTTTTGCCCGCTTGCCACCGAAAAGGTCCTAATATGTCCATGCCCCATTTGGCAAAAGGCAAGGGGAACAAAATGGGGCTTAAGTAGTTGGACGGCTTCGATGCAGTTTCCATGTTTCCAGCAACTATCGCACTTTTTTGCATAGACGAGGGCGTCTTCCTTCAAGGTAGGCCAAGAGTAGCCCGTCCCTAAATCCTTTTCTCCTAATGCTCTTCCCCCAATGTGCGATGCACAAGCTCCCTCATGGAGTTCTTTCAAAACCTCTAGGCCATCTTCTCCGGTGATGCACTTGAGGAGAGGACGGTTGAATGATTTCTTATAAAGGGTCTCATCCCATAGTTCAAACCACTTGTGTCTAGCCTTCACATACTTAGCCTCTACAGGGTCGAAGGCAATCGCCCGTCTTCTTGTATTCTATGATCGGCTCCTTCCGCATCGCTCCCTCGGCTAAGAAACATAATCCGCTCTTGGTCAATGCTCTTTTTGGGTTTGACTTCCCAAAAACCGTTCTTGGCACATCTCCTTCACCCGAGCCGGCCAATTTAGAGAGAGCATCTCGCTTGATGATTTTCTCGACCTTGGCACTTGGTCGAGAACAAATCGTTTTAATGGCTCAATCTCATCCTCGATCAATCGCATGTATTTGCTCATTGATGCTTCTTTGCATTCAAAATCTCCATTGACTCGACCGACGACTAAGAGAGAGTCCGATTTGGCCTCAATCTCTACACCACTCGCCTTGCACATTTTGATTCCAACTAAGAGTGCTTCATATTCGCCTTCGCTATTGGACGCTTTAATCGGAATCTTAATGCATATTCAAACTTGTCCCCCTTCGGGAGATTGACAAATGATTCCCGCCCACATCCATTGGATCGTGGACGATCCATCGACCATGAGCGTCCAATGCTTCATTCCTTTAGCCGGATCGGATATTGGCTCTATAGTTGGCCGAGTAAGCTCAACTATAAAATATGCCAAGGCTTGCCCCTTAATGGCTTTCCTCGGTTCAAATGATATATCAAACATGTTGAGCTCAACCGCCCATTTTAGCATTCGCCCGCCGGCTTCCATCTTCTCGCGTAACTTGCTTCAAAGGTTGATCGCTGTAGACGATTATACCGTGTGCCAAGAAGTAAGGCCTTAACTTTCGCCGGCCATGACGAGGGCCAATCCAAACTTCTCAACTAGAGTGTACCTATTTTCCGCGTCTTTGAGTACGTGACTCGACGAAATATATTGGGACTTGCACGGATTCTCTTTTAGCCAATGGAACGGACTCACAAACTGGAGTGGACACGGCCAAATATACAAACAGCCTTCTCCCCACTGGCCGACCAACCTAGGCAAATGCCGAAGGTGGTCCTCGACCTGTTGTAGTGCTTCGCTCCGCCTCATCCGTCCACTCAAACTTGGCCTTTTTCTTAATAGTGGCGAAGAAGTGATGGCACTTATCGCCCGACTTAGACAAGAAACGTCCAAGGGCAAACAAGCAACCCGTCGCCCCGCACTTCCTTTATCTTTGACGGAGATTTCATGTCTAGAATAGCTTGGATCATCTCAGGATTAGCTTCTATTCCCCTCTGGTCCACCAAGAAACCTAAGAACTTCCCTGACAAGACCTCAAAGACACATTTGCTAGGGTTCAGCTTTTTAACTTGTATTTCCCGAGAGTTTCAAAAGTTTCTCTCAAATCACCAACATGACTTTCTTCTGCGGCTCTTGACTATCATATCATCAATATACGCTTCCATGTTCCTTCCCAATTGGGGCCGAAAGACAAAGATTGATCAACCTTTGGAATGTGGCCGCAGCAAAGATTACGCAGCACCAAATGGCATTCTTAACCACCATACAAATCCTTTCCGCAATGAAGGACGTTTTGTCCCGATCCTCCGGCCACATGGGAATTTGATGGAAACCCGAATAGGCGTCCATGAAGCTTAGTAAAGCGTGGCCGACTGTGGAGTCCACTAGACGATCCAACTTAGGCAACGGGAAGCTGTCCTTGGGACAAGCCTTGTTGAGATCGGTATAGTCTACACACATCCTCCAGGTGTCATTGGGCTTGGGCACCATGACCACATTTGCTATCCATTCTGGATAATAAGTCTCTTTGATGAATTTTGACTCCAACAACTTCTGAACTTCCTGGTCGACCGCTTGATTCCTAGCCGGCCCCAAATGTCTTTTCTTCTGACGGACTGGCTTTAATTTTGGATCAACATTTAGCCGACGGACAGCTACCTCTGGATCAATTCCAGGCATTTCTTCAACACAACAAGCAAACACGTCTTGAAATTCTTTCAGCAAGCTGATTAAGAGGCTCCTCAAGCCCAAAAAGAGTGAAGAACCAATTTTCAAAGTTCGTTCTGGACGAGCCTCATCCAGACAAACATCTTCCGGGGACCTCGACTGGTTCTGGACGCTCTATTTCTAGTCCCATGATGGCCATCACTTCTTCAGGCAAGGGAGGCTCTTCCTTGATGATTTCATATTTTCTCTTCTTGCTGGGAAGATGCTCAGACGCCTTCCTTGAGGGAACGAGAGGCGTCTGAGGGCTCTCAATGGCCATCTTCAATGAGGCCACTTGGTCCTTGACTATCCCGGACGTTTTCCTCTCGCTAACCACCTTCGTCTTATCTTTCTCTATTTCAGACGTTTTCCTTTCACCAAAGAACCTTCGTCCCGATCTTCATTGCATATCTTCCATGATGACGGCTTCGAGGGTAGTCGATAACACTCCCTAGCCACCCGTCGGTCCCCATATAATGAGCCAATCCGCCATCATCACACTCATACTTCATCAACATCGAGTGAGTTACTATTACGGCTTGACATGATTCGTAGTTGGTCGTCCAAGAATGACGTTGTAGGTCAGCCAAATCTCGGACCACCAAGAACTTGATAAACAGAGTTCTAGCGGCATCCTTTTCTCCCACTCGAACGGGCAAAGTAACAGTTCCCATTGGATGGATGACTCCTCCTCCAAACCCTATGATGGGATGGTGAACGGGAACCAAGTTCTTCTCATCAAATTTTGATCTGGACAAGCAATCAGCACTGATGATATCCATCGAGCTTCCCGTGTCGATCAGAATCCTTCTTACTCTCAAGTTTGCTATTTTCATTTCTACAACCAAAGGATCATCATGGGGAGTCCTCAACCTGCCCCGATCTTGCTCACTAACTACCACCCTTGGGAAGGGCTCACCTTTGTCCGATCAGCTAACAAAACTTGACCAAGCTCCCTAAGGTAGTTTTTGTGTCCTCTATTGGTTGGTCCTCCGGCAGCAAACCCTCCTGAGATTACGAGAACAACATCTTCGTCTGTGCTTGCACTCTCCTTCTTCTTAGTATGCCAATCATCTTTCCTTTGAAACTTCCTTCCCCCTTGAGGCATATAGGAGTTCATCTTTCCCTTTCGAGCTAGTTCCTCCAAAGCCTTCTTAAGGTGCTTACATTCATTAGTTTCGTGACCGCAATCCTTGTGGAAGTGGCAATACTTGCTCTTATCCCTATTTCTATAAGGGGTTTTCATCTCAGCTGGGGCCTTCAACTCATATTGATCTTTAATCTCCATGAGAATGGAGTATTGGTCCTTGTTAAACTCAATATGATTGGATGAGGATGGCTCAGCCTCCTTTCTCTTGCTCCTTCTGAACGAAGTGGTGGTGGAGGTTATAGCCCAAGTCTCGGCCTTCTTGGGGTTGCTCTTCTTTGGCTGAGCAACCTTTTCAGGCTTCTTAGACTCGGGATGCTTTGCCTCAGCACATACTTCGGTAGCGTGAATAAACGCTTCTGCTTCCCATAAAGCTTCGGCAAGAGTGGAGATTTTCTTTTTAACAAGATCAAACTTAAAACTTCCTGGCCTTAAACCCCTAATGAAGGCGTCAAAGGCCACTCCAGCATTAAGATCTTGGATCTGAAGCGCTTCTAGGTTGAATCTCTTAACGAAACTTCTTAGAGCCTCCTTAGGTCCTTGGATGACCTTGCCTAGGTGCATGCTTGTTTTTTGCTCTTGCTTGTTGGCAACAAAGTGACTAGTGAATAAGAAACCGAGTTCAGTAAAATTGTTGACTGAATTGGGGGGAAGATTGTTAAACCATTTATGAGCAACTCCCTTCAAGGTTGCTGGGAAGTTCTTGCACCAAGTAGCATCATCTACTCCTTGGACGTACATCTGATGTTTGTAAGCAGATAAGTGATCATCGGGATCAGTTGTTCCATCAAAAGGTTCTATAGTAGGGAGTTTAACCTTTGGGAAGGGGGGCGCCTCCATTATCCTCCGGCCGAGAATGGAGTGGGCCGCTAATCCCGAGGGCTCCCATCTGTCCCTCAATGGGTATGTACTCCTTACGATATTCCTTTAACACCGGATCATACGACGTGTTTGCGGGCACTGGACGCCTATAGACCATGGGCTGAGCCACCGTCTTCTCCCGTCGTGGATGAACAAGAGAGTGACTTAAACTTCGTCCCTCCCCTCCGGGACGACAACCTCAAAGGAGGGTCTCTCAGGTATGATGTAGAACCTGTCGCTGATCGTTGTATTGCAGCAGCCTTTCTTTGCTTCTAGATATTCTCCCGGCATCCGTTTCCATTCGGTGCCCGCTTGGACAAACATGGTCCCGGGTCCTTGCCACCGCATTCCCCGTCCATCTTTCTTCGCCGATCATTATCCTCCCGGCCGCTTCCTCTTGCCGTCCTCTTAGAGGGTTCTCGACGAACAAAGTCGACTAGGGTCCGGACGATCTTCTTGGGAACGCCCCCTAGGGGGAGGTGGATTGTTAGCACTGCTCAGGGTTAAGCCTAAAAACAAAGATATTGCTCTTGACTGCTCTCGGACGATCAGAGCCATCTTTGCCTGGAAATCATTCAAGGCGTTCTCCGGATGGGCTAGCAGCCACGGACGTTCAAGATTCTCTTGAATGACAAAGTCACGCTTGGTCCAAGAACTTGGACGATGGACGGGGTCTATCCCTTCCTCGAGGCGTCTCGTGTTCTACCGTGTCTTCGACATTAACCCGAAGACTTCGGTTTTCGGCAAGGTTGGACGATTGACACTCGGGCCATCGTCGCGTCTCCCCACGTACGGCGCCAAATGTTTTGCTCGCTTGTCCAACAAGTAAGCCGTAGATTGAGCTTTCTTGTCTAGCAAGTAAACTCGTATCCTTTAGATGTTCTTCCTCGGAGACTTGTGCAACCAATGTCCGAATCAACCTAGTCCAAGCCTCGAGTTTCACTCCCGAACCCGCAAAAAGGGACCCACCCCGGGAGGTTTGGGTGGTGGTTCCCCCCTCCGAAGCTTAAGTCGATATCGGGAGTTGTAAGAGAAAGTAGAGATAGAGAGAGAAAGTGAGAGAGTAGTTTTACTGCAGTAACTTTGCACCGTTTGCATTGAATGATCTTTCTCCCCGATTTCTCGGGGTATTTATAGTGATGGCAAGATGACAAAGAAACCTTAAAATCTCGCCCTACAATAGTGGCTTCGATTGGTCAAGAATCGATCATGACACGTGGCGAGCCATGATTCGGGAGGTTTTATCAACCACTCTCATGCAGCCACCTCACTGGCCGGCCTCGACTTCCTTTTGGGCCGAAAAACAAACTTTTTAAATAATCTCGAGCCTAGCCCAAAGGGTAGATCTTTTTTCTCTATTCATCGTGGGGACACGTGTACGCGCTCGATGAGCCCAAGTGTCGTCGAGGAACCATAGATTTTAGGCTACAACAAGATTGACCATTACTATACCTACTAAGTGGAGGATTGTCTCCCAATTACAATTCTTTCCCATTATTTATCAAAGCAATCATATGGGGATTGAACAATCATGCCATTGGGTCCATTATGCCCAATACCTCACCAAACCTCATCGACTTGAGTTTTGGCTCCCCATTGTCCCTCCTTGTACTAAAGATCCTAAATTAACCCCATAACATATGCTTTTAGGTAATTACCAAACATGGGATTGACCATTTGACAAAGCAAAGTCGTATCACCTAATCAAAAATAACCTAAGGTCCACTAACTAGTAGTCGTGGAAGTCGGGATCGAATCCACAGGGAGATAGCTATACTATTATATCTGAACACTAATATTATACTAACTAAATCAGATGAAAAGGGTTGGTTGACTGAACTAAGCAAATATTGAAATCACAAATATCAAAAAAGGGAAATACTAGGGAACGGTTCACCATATATGCAATTCAGATGTCAAGAATGATTAAAGAAACTCAATGAAATAATCTAAGTAGGGCACATGTAATTTATCTCGAACATTACCTCCCTCTAAGCTCACTAAGCCGCTCTCGCATGGTCATAGATTGCTAAGCCTACTATTGAGAGCCTATACAAAATCCTACCTCTCGCTCTATAACTTTGTATTGCAACAAAAATCAACACAGTTGGCCAAACTTGTATATTAACTTAAATAACTCAATAGCAAGAATCAAACAAATCAATGAATTAAATAATCATTCAATCAATCCCTCATTTGCATATACATAGATCCCCAATCCCAAGAAAGTAAACTACTCACACATAATTGGGGAAAACATAATCGCAATTAAATAAGAAAACAGCATGATGGAATAACAAAGAAGAATTGAAAAGAAAATAGTAAGGGATGAGAAACAATACCAATTGAATAAATATGTAAAGTAGAATAAGCTAGGGTTCTTAAGAGAATAAAAGTACTTAGAAAACTAATGACTGAAATAATAATATGAAAATGTCCCATTTCTCCTCTAAAAGGACAAGTATTTATATTAATTGAATAACTAGTGCAACACGCGCTTCAAAACGCCTAAAAATTGCCCCGCCCGGGTTGCCGGGGCGGATTCCGCCCTGCCTGGCGGTTTTCAGGTCATTTTCCGTGGAAATAAGTGAAACAGCTATCTGCCCGGGCAAAATCCCAAAGGAACAAATGATCTTGGACTCTTCTATCAAAAAAGTGACACATTTGAGTTAAGAGGATATGCTGATGCTGACTATGCTGGAGATCTTGTAAATAGGAAAAGCACCTCAGGTATGGTTCAATTTCTTAGTCATAGTTTAGTTTCTTGGAGCACCAAGAAACAAAACTCAGTTGCTTTATCCACTGCTGAAGCAGAATATGTAGCTGCTGCTGCATGTTGCTCTCAAATGCTTTGGATAAAACAACAACTTTGTGACTATGCAATAAAATTTAATTGTGTTCCTATTTATTGTGATAATACAAGTGCTATTAATATTTCAAAAGATTCAGTGCATCATTCAAGAGTTAAGCATATACATATCAGACATCACTTTCTAAAAGAAAATGTGGAAAAATGTTTGATTAAACTTGAGTTTTGTCAAACTGAAAATCAAATTGCTGATATACTAACCAAGCCTCTACAAAGACATAGATATGAAAAATTAAGGCTTGAGTTAGGTTTAATAAAACTTAAGTAGTTGTTCGTGTTCCAATCCCCCATGTCTGGATTGATTTATCTTACTCTATGTGATATTAAGTGACTGTAATTGGCTAAGACCATTGCAAATTAAAATGTTCAAAACATAAACATGGATTCAAAGGAATAAAGCCACTCACAAATATCACATAATACTCCCCTTGTTGTTCCTATGTGATAGAAACATGCATGATTTGATAAATGTTGATAATTAGTATAAGTTGTTCCTATAGCACTAGTTCCTTACTTTTCTTTTCTTTCCATAAATTAAAAGTCCATAAAAATAAAATAGAAATCCAAAAATCCCAAAATTATAGGAATCAGATTAATCAAGTCTTGATTCAATTTTTATCTTTTCTTTTCTTTTCTATTATTTTTATCTTTTTTATTTTCCGCGTGTAACTCTTCGTATACTGTTTCATGCATCTTCTTTCTTTTTCTTTCTTCCCTTCCAAAACTGTGTTCCTTTAATCGCTTCATCTTCACCATTGTTCATCTTCATCCCACCTCTTCACACCACATAGAACCTCAATCTTTCTTCACCAAATGGCAAAAACCTCTCTCAATTCACCTTTTCCAAAAGCAAAAACTCCAAAACTTCTCAAATGGAAAACCCCTCTTCTCCACCCAAAACCCTAGAAATCGAAAATCCTCAAGAAACACATATGGAGGTAGAAGAGCAAAAATTGGAGTCACCAAGGAGAAGTATTCGAAGAAGGAAACTGATTGGGGAGGATGATGAAGAAGAAATCCCCGAATCAGTTGAGGAGGAAGAAGAACCAACGCTTGTTCCTCCCAAAGGAACTGCTACTTCTTTCTCAAAGAAACGAGTGGAAAGAAGTGATTCTAGGTATGTTCTTGGATTTTATGTAGATTTAGAATGGGCTACGAAGGTTTATTTCACTGAACTAATAGAAATCCTAAAGGAACAAGGTATGGAATACCTTTTTAAAACTGCATTTAATAATACCTTAGTTCCTTTAGCCATGGATGAATTTTGTGCAAATTTCATCAACACGGATGGAGAATGCACTACTGAAGTAAGGGGGAAGAAAAAATTCCCAAGAGACCTTAGGAAAAATATGGGAAGTTCCTTGCAAAGGAACTGATCTATATTTTAAAAGGAAAGGAACTGTCACCTTTCCTAATTTCTCCCAAGATGACATTGTTCAATCCTTTGGGGGAACCTGCTGGCCAAACTAAAATCAACCACAATCTCCTCACCCCAGTTCACAAAATTTTATTCAATCTTGTTTGGAAGGCACTCATTCTTCGAATTGAAAAGAGGAATGAGGTTGGCCTCCTAAATATGTGCTATATGTTCTGCCTATACCACCACATCCAAATAAACTTCCCTTCTATTTTTGTCCAACACCTCATTCATTACATAGAAAACCAATGTGTTGTTGGATATGGCGCTTTAATCACTTCCCTTCTCTCCCATTTCAAAGTTAAAACCACTGGCTGGCCTACCTTGAGAATTAAGCAAGGTAATATATTGAATGAGAAGACGTTGTATGGCTTGGACCTCTCTGTCCAAGAAGGATTTTTGACCCAAGGAAGGATAGCCTCTAGTTCCTCTCAAAAGAGAAAACTGCCTATGATAGTGGAGGAGGAACTAGTTGAGGTTATTTTGGGGGAACCTGTTCCTAAACTTGCTGAACCAAAGGAACAGCCTGCTAAGAAACACAAATCAGTAGCCAAAAAGCCAACCAAACCTGTTCCCAAGGAAACTCCTTCCCTTAGGAAGAGTTCAAGATTGAGAGTTGCAAAAACCGTCTCTGTTCCTTCTAATGAGGACTCACCATTAGTCCTATCTAATGAAGAGGAACCACATGAACTCACACCTAAGAAAGCTACTCCTCCTTCTTCACCAAAAATGCCAATTACCCTCACCACTATCCCTTCCATCTTTCCTTCTTCCTTCTATGTTCCTTCCAGTTATGAACAGATGAAGGTTGCAATAAACGAGCCAAAACCTTTTTCCTCAACCTCTGATACTCTACCACCAACACCTCCTTTTCTCCCTCCACAATACACCACCTCTTCACCTTTTATTCCTCTCACATGAACAGCAGGACCATCACAAGAAAACATCCCAGTTCCTCCACCCAAACCTCCAACTAACTCAGGTTCAAATGGAAAGGAACAAGTTCCTTCGAATGAATATGGGTGGGTCAATGAAGTATGTCTTCCTGCTCAGCACATGATCAAATTCTACAATCACCTTCAATGGACTTTGGATGACAAAACTGATAAGATGATGGGAATAATTAAAGTTCTTAGTGATACGGTGATAGAGCAACAGAAGAACATGGAGATGATGGTTCAAGCAATGAACTCCATGAAAGAGCAATTGGATGGTCATCACGAGGAGGTGATGAAGAAGTTGGAAGAAGTGGTTGAAGAAGAAGTAGTAGAGGAACACAACTCCCCTCTCCTTCCTTATATCTAAGTTCCTGTTTCTCTTAAAGGAACATGAACTCCTAGTTTTTGTTTCCTTTTCTTTACTTTTATTTTCTTCCTTTTTATCTTTTGTACTTTTGTGGACCAAGTGCTATAAATATAATGACTTTTGCTAAATTGTCTTCGTTTGTGATTTGATTGCATTATTTCTTACTTGGAATAGCTAGTATTATGTGATTGATGTTTGAGCAAGTCTACCCTTTGCAATTCCTAACTTAACCATTTTTTTGGTGCTTGTTAACGGTCCAAAGGTATTGTAAATATCAGTCTTACCAAAATCACCAAGACTTTGATCTTTTTGAGGATGACAAGGGGAAAAGATACCAGGAACAAACTAAGTTGCAAAATTGAAAAATCAGTTGAAAAATTGAAAAAGTTAAAAATTTAATTCCTTAATCTGCCTAAATAAAATTATAAAGTATTATTATTTTTTCTTTCATTCTCTTATGTTATTTGTTGTTTTATTTTCCTTAGTTTGTAACTTTGTTGTCATCATAAAGAAGGGGAAAATTGTTGAACCCTAGTTTTGATGATGACAAAGAAACAAAGATACAAACTAAGTAATGAACTAACAAGTTGTTAAGTGAATGGATTTTACAGAGTATCAATGAAAAGAGCAAAGAGAATTAGAAGTCAAAAGAAGAAATCAAGTTTGGATTTTAAAGACTAAGTGAAGATGCTCAAGGATTTGATACTGGAGAAGCATTGGAGCAAGAGAACCTAATCAAGGCTTTTTGTTTCTAGTTCTAATGTAAAGGAACGAGTAAGACATGGTAAGGAACACTGACAATTCAAAAAGAGAATGAGTGTCTGTTCCTTTGACAGAAATGCATTAATAGGCACCGTCATGTTAAGTTAAAGGAAGTAACTATTTTAAAGGAACCAGACATATGTTGAATAAGTATAATGGTTAAATTATGACGTTTGAGTGTTTAATGCCTAAATTATAGGAAACCGTTTTTATTTAGTAAAAATCTGATTTTAAGGAAAATCTTTTTAAGATTTTATTTTTTATTTGATAATACAAAATCCTTTTCGGTTTTAAGGAAAAAAAATTTAAAGATAATATTTTGATAAAAGGATTTAATTTTGGTTTTATTAATTAAAATACTTTTTAATTAAATCAGATTTTCATTTACTGCATAAATGATTGCTAAAATTAAGGTAGCAGTAGTTATTCCATAACACACGTTTAACTTAGATCGTGGAGATCATGGGTGTCAAAAGGAACGTGTTCCTCTAGTTGAGGAATATCATGGGAAAATGTTTTTACCACTAACACATGATTTAATCCCACGTTCTAGTTAATCACTGCTATAAATAATTATGTCTAAGTAAGTTCCAATTTGTGTCTGACCAGGTGATTTAGTGAGTTTAACTAAGTAAAGTGTCAGTGCCTTCATTCTCTCATAAAAGTCATTTGCTCTTTGCTTTCTTACTCTAATTCCACTAAGTTTATTGATCATTGTATTTTGGTGTTGGGGTAAGGAGATTTTGAGTGAAGTCCTGTAAGAGAATAAGCTTTGAGTGAAGCGAGTTAAAGTGAGAAAATTTCAAGTGAAGTTGAGAGGCACAACTGTTAAGGGAACAGTTGTTCAGGAACTCAAGGTGTGGCCCGTGAGTAGAATTAGGCTGTAACAGAGTTGTTTGGCCTAATAAGTGAAAGTGTTGAGTTTAAAATCCCTAGTGGTCGAGGTTGTTTCTTCTTGTTGGGCCCATGAAGTTTTTCCTCGTAAAAATCCTTTGTGTTCCTTTAGCTTGTTTTTTTGTTTAAGTTTTATAATTCCACAAAAAGTTACGTTTATTTCTACACATAAAATTCACCCCCTCTTGTAGTGTTCCTAATGAAATTACAGAGTTGGTATACTTTTGTATTTAGACATATGCCAATGTCCCTTAGTAGATCGAATGATGTAGTTCAAATGTAAAGGTTTAGGTAATTACCTCATTTATGATTGTAATTACCTAATTATTTTATGCAACACTCTATCAATTTTTTGTGTAAATAGACCTTAAGGTATTTGGTATACTTTTTGTAGTTGGCGTTGGTATACTTTTGTATGTAGACATATGTCAATGTCCTTTAGTATATCAAATTAAATAGTTTAAAAGTAAACGTTTTAAGTAATATCCTAATTCGACTATACTCATTACCTAAACATTGTAGGCTACACTTTGTCCAATTTTGTGTAAATATTGATTACCTTCTCCTCTTATTTTTTAGTGACTACTAATTCTCCATTGTATAAAAGTCTCTCCTTGTACTAAGGAGCCCAAATTAACCCTAAATCATATGCTTTTAGGTAATTACTAAACATGAGATTGACCATTACTAAACCTACTAAGTGGAGGATTGTCTCCCAATTACAATTCTTTCCCATTATTTATCAAAGCAATCATATGGGGATTGAACAATCATGCCACTGGGTTCATTATGCCCAATACCTCACCAAACCTCATTGACTTGAGTTTTGGCTCCCCATTGTCCCTCCTTGTACTAAAAATCCTAAATTAACCCCAGATCATATGCTTTTAGGTAATTACCAAACCTGGGATTGATCATTTGACAGGCTAAAGTCGTATCACCTAATCAAAAATAACCTAAGGGTCACCTAATCATATTCAACAAAGGGGGAAAGGGGGATAAATAAGGTTCATTCTCGAACAATCAACTTCTAGGTAAAAGGATTCTAATTTCTAAAACATAACTCGAAAAAAGAGAGCACAAAAAAGCGTTAGAATAAAACATACCTTTTCTCATACTCCAAAGATACATTACAAGTCAATATGTAACAATTCTCTCCTCTTCGATTCATATCCAGGGGTCCTTCGCAGATACGTAAATCAATATATCGATTTCCAACTCAAGTATATGGAATACCATATTCCAGATAAAATTTGAAGTTTTCTTTATATTTTAGTTAACAGATAAATTGATAAACACAAAAATCAAAAAGCTAACATTGTTCGAGAAGGATACAATGAAACGGCCATAAGAAGATTGTTTGTATTCTTTTTGTCACAAAAGGGAGGAAGAAAGAAGAAAAGAAAGAAAGTGACTTTTGCAAAGTTCAGTTTAACTGAAGGAAGGGAAAGGAAAGTCTTATTATTTCCCTTTCCTCTCTAACTCCTCCAAATATGAGAGGAAAGAAAATTTTAAAAATCATAAGATTCTTTACCCATTACTTCCTCTCCTTTTCTATATAATCAATTTTTTATTTTAAAACCAAACATGGTAAAGTCTTTTCATTTCTTTCCCTTCTTTCTACTACATCCAACTGTCCAATATGAGTACCCTAGTCTGAGTAATACACTAACAAACGAATCCCTTGTTAATAATGAAAAATCAACCAAGTATATCAATGATGGTGGATAATGTGTTAACGGTTAAAAAGAATGCTTCAACAAGGTAAATCTCCATTATGTAGGAAAGCTTAAGAAACGATAGGCACTAGCAGAATATAATAGCTTTTAAGCTGCTTAAATTCTAAACTATAGCTTAAGCTTTTCTCACGTGAAAGGCAAGCGATGGAAAAATAGATAAAATAGACAAGTAATACACTCTATTAAAGAAGATGATTATACCTGAAGTTCATGTTCATTGAACATATCAATCCATTCCTTTCGTATAAGTTGCTGAAATCCTCTCAGGAAATGCGAACTTTGCTGACGTATCTGACAGTTGTAGTATCCATTAGTTTGACATACCTAAGGTATTAGTATGTGGCTAAAGTTGAACCTTGGGTGGAAGCATACAGTCATTATAACGAATAAGATCGTATTACCTGATAATTCAATAGATGATTAGCAATTAGATGAATAAATGGAATCACATTCTCATTCATGACATGAATAGTTTTCCCTCCAGGAATCAATTCATCTTCTGTTTGTTCTCCATATTTATTATTTACAATGACAAAGTATAACTCTAATCCTGAAACATCACCTTGATAATGCTGCAGAGCAACCAAGATTAGGGTAAAACAATATCAGCAAGCTGCAATACAGGATAAGATTCTCTGGCAGACAAAGTATAATATGAAGGGAAAAGCATTAGATTTAGGCAAGCATGGAAAGCAGTCAACACTAAACGAGAAACAGATACACAAAATACAAATTGCACTTCTAAAATTCAGGAGAGGCGCTCGAAAAACAAGATCTTGCCAACTCAATCCAGGGACATACCCATTCTCAACAAAAGAAATTATAGCTTGCAATGTTGCTGAAAATCCAAAGAAGCTTCGTGGTCATCGCCATACCTATTACAAGGCAGCAGAAATCATTTTAAAGAAGCAAATTCATCCTGATTTCTACAAACGCTTGTCATGTTCGAACCTAGCAGTAGTTAGTATTCACAACTTCGAGACGTAAGATGAACCCGGAATATATAGGCTTCCCACAAAGGACTAAGAATAAAGTAATGCTTTTTCCTTTTCCTCCATGAAATAGAGGCATCATCCTGCATATTCAAACAACAAGTGCTAATCAAAAAAATTTCATACAAGAGAATGATATGAATGAATTTACTAAGTCAAAACATTAGCGAATGCATTTCATATATTTCTCCCATATTTGATACTAAACTAACTCATTCTTATACCATATTATCTGTCACTTAATATTATCAATACACTATTACTTTTCAATTTGAAATACCAAATCAGTAGTAGTTACCAATTATGGATATCAATACAATAACTAACAACTCCATAATATACACACGTAACCATCAAAACACAACTATTCTAGAACGGAAAGAGTATTGTTTTCACCAATTAAAATGGAATAATTACACTAAAGTGAAGTACTGAACAATGAAATGAAGCAATAGAAACCATAAGGCATACCTCATTTTCGTGTCGCTTGTCCGGAATCCACGAAGATGTCAGCATATAGACCCTTTATCCCTAGATTATAGCGCAAATACAGGGCAGTAAACAAAATTGAACATAATCAAAAGCAGAAAATGTCAGCAATCTACCAAAACCAACGAAGAGAAAGAAACTCAAGCGATTGCGAGACTACAACAATTTCAAACCCAATTTCGAACCCTAGATCCACGAAAATCATTGAAGAAACAGCAAAATCAAGTAAAAACTTAAAATTAAAAGAGATGAGAGAGGAAATACCTCAGCGGCGAGGTAGTCGAGAACAGATCTCCGGCACCGACACGCTCAGCAACAGTGTTCGCGCGACAAAAACGAAAGAAGGAGAAGGAGAGTGCAGGTGAGAGAAATAGACGGCGCCGAACAGAGAGAAGGTGGAAAACGAAAACAAAAACGCAGCAACGGTGGTCGAGCAACGAAAGGGACAAGCATCTCGCCATCTTCTTGCTGCAACAACAACAAAAAAATCAAATTAAATAAAAATCCGATCTTTTTCACATCAAACCTTAAACTTAAAAATCCTAACAACGACTCAAACGACGAACTGAAGCTAATCGAAAGCAGTACAAATAAAGTAAAGCGAACATCGCAGAAAAGCCCTAATCTAAATTGAATTCGGAAAAAAAAAACAAACTCATCAACATTTCAGTAATTTGAAAACGACGCATTAAAAAACATGAATAAGCAACAATTTACGGGGAAAAATCTACGAAAGACGAAAGAAAAAAAGATAGATGGAGAAGAAGTTTGGAGAAACCGCACGTCAATAGGAGCCGGAGTCATGACAGTCATTGATGTGAGGAGGAGGAGATCAGCAGCGACAAGGCGGCGACCGCAGCAGAGGTCGGAGAGAGAGGGGCAGGGGAGTGAGTGTGTGAGAGAGAGGGGCAGGAGCGTGATTGAGAGAGAGAGAGGCGGGGATTCAGCAACGTAACTAGGGTGTGGTGTGAGTGCGGGAATTGCCAAGCGAGGGAAGCTTTAGGGGGAAATGAAAACGTGAAGGGCTGCGGTTTTTGAGTTAACCGCAGCCCTTTGTAATGAAGGGCTACAGTTTTTCGACTAACCGTAGCCCTTTGTAATTAAGGGCTGCGTTTTTTAAATAACCCCAGCCCTTGGTTTTTTTTCCTCTAGTGAGTCAGGGAAGTCAGGATCGAATCCACAGGGAGATATCTATCCTATTATATCTGAACTCTAATATTATACTAAATAAATCAGATGAAAAGGGTTGGTTGACTAAACTAAGCAAATATTCAAATCACAAATATCAAAAAAGAGAAATACTAGGGAACGGTTCACCATGTATGCAATTCAGGATGTCAAGAATGATTGAATAAACTCAATGAAATAATCTAACTAGGGCACATGTAATTTCTCTCGAACATTACCTCCCTTTAAGCTCACTAAGCCGCTCTCGCATGGTCATAGATCGCTAAGCCTACTATTGAGAGCCTATACAAAATCCTACCTCTCGGTCTATAACTTTGTATTGCAACAAAAATCAACATAGTTGGCCAAACTTGTATATTAACTTAAATAACTCAATAGCAAGAATCAAACAAATGAATGAATTGAATAATCATTCAATCAATCCCTCATATGCATACATAGATCGCCAATCCCAAGAAAGTAAACTACTCACACATAATTGTGGAAAATATAATCGCAATTAAATAAGAAAACAACATGATGGAATAACAAAGAAGAATTGAAAAGAGAATAGTAAGGGATGAGAAACAATACCAATTGAATAAATATGTAAAGTAGAATAAACTAGGGTTCTTAAGAGAATAGAAGTGCTTAGAAAACTAATGGCTAAAATAATAATATAAAAACGTCCCATTTCTCCTCTAAAAGGACAAGTATTTATATTAAAACAATAACTAGTGCAACACGCGCTTCAAAACGCCTAAAAATCGCCCGCCCGGGATGCCGGGCGGATTCCGCCCGGCCGGGCGGTTTTCAGGTCATTTTCCATGGAAATAAGTGAAACAGCTATCTGTCCGGCCGGGCAAAATCCCGTCCGCCCGGGCCCGCAACAAATACCAAAACTACTCATTTTGAAAACTTTGTAACTTTTCTTCTCTCATCGAAATTCAGCGTGTGACCAGTCGTTGGAAAGCTCTTCAAGTCTACTTTCCAATACAATTGGAATCACTCCATTATCATTTGTGTATCAAAAGTTATGAGTAAAAGAGTGTATAAGAGTTAGTTTTGCATTTCTTGTAGTGATGGTTCGCTTCATTCTAGCCCAAATTCGTCCGAAAGAGATGCTTTGTGATACTCATGCAATCTACCTTTCTTTATTCATGTTTGTTTTACTCAAACTTAGCCAATCATAGTCTATTTGCATTAATATCACCTGAAATTCATCAAAGCAAGCAAACGGAGAGCAGTAGAGCAAAACTTGAGTAAATCATGCAAATATGCACCTAAAAGCTCTAATATGAACTAGAAATGCAACCTAAATGCACCTAAAATCTATATATAAATATGACACATCACCATTACCAAACCTACTAAGTGGAGGATGTTCTCTCAATCACAATTCATTCTCATTACTCATCAAATCAATCCCTATGGGGATTGGACAATAATGCCACTGGGTCCATCAAGCCCAGTACCTCACCAAACCTCATTGACTTGAGTTTTGGGCCCCCATTGTCCCTCCTTGTATTAAAAGGCCCAAATTAACCCTAGATTAGATGCTTTAAGGTAATTACCAAATATGAGATTGACCATTACCAAACCTACTAAGTGGAGAATCTTATCCGAATCACAATCCCTATAGGTTTGTTTTGATTTAGTGTCAAAATATTTTATTAAGTGTTAATACATTCTTATTTCTTACATGTTTTGTGTGATTTGGTGTCAAAATATTTTATTAAGTGTTAAATCATATTTATCTCTTACATGTTTTGACTTTATAACTCTAGTTGGCTAGTTTGGATAATACATTTATATCATATTGATTAATTTGTACTTGGGATTGTTGATTTGAATTGGTTATTTTGAATACGCTTTGGAAATGCAGGTTTTGGGACTTCTTTTAGTTTCTGCAAGGTTTAGGTAATTACCGTAACCCATTTTAGTAATTACCTAAAGTTTCCATTCAGTAATCTACTTCCACCTTCATCTTCAACCTTTCGATTTTTTCTCTCCCCTAAAAATTCTTCATCTAGTGCGAAAATGGTCATCAATACTCAAAAAACGCACAAATCGGTCCTAAATCGACAGTTTCCCAACATCTTACAACAATGCAAACCATGTTTTTGTCAAATTCATAATGACTAAATCTTGATTTTGAGTTTGTTCATATTCATACAGTAAATTCCATGGTTTTTCGTATATTCATGGTCGATGTACGATTATCAATTTCATGTTTTTTAATCTATTTCATGAATTTACAAAGATGAAAAGAGAGGAAAGAGAAAAAAAATTCCCCAAAATTTTCCCCCAAAGTTGAAAATTGTAATTTCAATTTCACAACTTCTCCATCACAAATATATGACTAATTCATGAATTCTTACCATTTCATGATAAGAGAAGGGTCTTAGTGTAGACACATAATCGTGTCTCCCCATTTAAGGGTCCAATGATGAAACATACCGCGGTTTTAGTTGGCGCAACTCAACAAAAGTGCAATCCGAAAAGCCAACCCAAAATAAGTTTAAAGTGTATTTTGAAATCTTATTCGAAAGCCCAATTAATTGTTCATGACAATTAATTGTATTTTAAGCCCACAAAATATTTTGATTCCATTTAAAATATTTTAAAAGCCCAATTGTTTATTTATTATTTTTAATAAATATTCTAATAAATTGAAATCAGAATTTTATTCCGCAAAAGTCAATCTCCGGATTTAAAGGGATAAAAAACAATCTTTTAAAACATGTTTAAGGAAAAAGCCTGACAAATGAGCTGGACGCAGGCGGTGCGCCTAGCGCGCCACGTGCCCCCAGCGAATTGGCCAAGCTGTGTCAGGCGTGCCAATCTGCGCCTAACACATGGATCTGTGAGTCACACAAAATCCTGCGCCTGGCACCACACTCTGTGTGACACACAACCTTTCTTTTTTACCTTTTTTAAATACGCGTACCATGTGTACGTTTCCTATTGGGCTTGTCGCGTCAGGCGCGCCAATGTGCGCCTGACACGTGTATTTGCGCGTGACACGTAAGCCTGCGCCTAGCGCAAGTAGGCGCGTGAGGTGCACTCTCCTTTTTTCTATAAATACCCCTCGATTTCCCGAATCAAAGGACGACTTTTGATCAATTTTATTTCTCGAACACTTTAAATCCCGAATACTTACGTACTATATTTCAAACCTCCAAACACATCAAACACATTAATCTTTTTCAAGTTCTCGATCACATTGCACTTTTGGTTTCAAGATTGCTCCTCCTGAAGGTCGTTACGTTCTTAGGCCTAAACCGCACAGGTATACTCCTGAGGACCCTTGAATAATTCCTTTATTTATATTGCCTTAGAGTTATTAATAATTTATTGTCATGATGTAGATATTTGATTTAATAGTCGTGTTTATTGTACATTCTAACCTCTTTTCCTCTTATTTTTGTATATAATATTCATGTTGCTTTGATTGTTCTATGCATAATTTTATCACCCACATGTTATTATTGCTAAACAAGACCTAAAGAACTGTTCTAACTAATTCGTATAATTTGGACAACCCGCTAGATACCTTGTAATATTATTGCTTAATAACTTGTCACTAAAAAATAGTCTTTTATGTGTTTCCCTCAACCAATTTAGACTAATATTTTTAGGGTGCTTAAAACGTTATATGGTTATTCCTTTGCATAAAACTATGATATGAATCGATATTTAGTTTAGGCTAGAATGGGCGAACTTGGTTCACTATGGCCATATTCGTACCCTTACCCCTGAACTTAATTTTTGATTCATTGACCATCTATGGAGTCAGGACGGGGATATCTACATTGGATAAGTCCCTAAGACGTCCCTACAGTTTTCAATATCCAATTAGGTTTATAAGTTTTCCTTTAAAGACTTGTTGGCAACTTCGAAAACATTTCAATAAAACCTTAACAATGGGGTAGTCAAACACTCGCTCACACCGCGTAGGCGAAATGAAAAACACGCCTACACTTAGATTAAGAGAGGAAAGAGAAAACCCGAAAATTCGAGAAGAATCGAAGATCCATGGAAGAGGGGGGAGGAAGGGGAAGTGAGGAGGAGAAAGAAAATCTGGAAAAAAAATTTCCATCATTTTTTTCGGTCGAAATTATTTTCGAATTTTCAAAAATTTTCAGATTTTTTTTGTGCATTTTTCTAAATTATATAAAACATTTTCAGAAATTGCAATAAATGATTTTTGTATTTTAGAAAATCATTTCAAAGGCAAAAAAGGAAAAAGAAAGGCTTAGGTGGGTGGCACATCGATCGTGAAATCACATTAACTTCCATGGTCTTTTTTCAAAAAGACCATCTTAGAATTTTCTTAAGTTTTTTACTCTTTTACAAATGTGTAAATGAGAAATCGATACAATATAGCATAAACGTTACGCAAATTATAGGATATAAGATTTAGACTCGTTGCCGTATAAACTAGTGACATCTAGAACCTGTGTATTGGTAGGTCTGTGGACTACACAATCTTATTATCTTTCTATTTGTTGCTGAGGCCCAATAATACTTCAGTTGAGGGAAGTGGGAACCAATTTTTAAAAAGGAGGAATCAATGCTTTGCTTTTCATCAGTTCCCACTAATACAAATGCCATTCTTTCCCTTCCTTCTGCCTTCAATTAGGAATCAAATTAGTCATTTGGATCTTCCTTTAACCCATCTTTCATTTTCTTTTCAAACAAACCTACCTCTGAATAGAACAATGAACAATATAGCTCCAAATTTGACCCATCAATTCCATTTTCTTGGGAATCCCAATAATTCGCAATTCAAGTTCCAAACTTTCTCGATTGTATAGGTTCCCACAAGACTAATCACTTTATTGGGCAAAAGAAAAAATTGGGTTTGATCAGTTTATGGCGGAGTTTTAGTTGATGGAGAGGTTGAGGAAGTTATTTAGGTGGCAGAGGATTTACGGAAATAATTATATAACTATGTCTCCTTCCTTCACTACTTTCTTATTGCCATCTCCATTGCCTGATTGGCCTAAAGGTGTGTTTTTCATCCTGTTTTTTCTTTTTGGTGTTTTTGTAGAATACTCGGTATTTGGTTTTCTATTATATGGCTGATTATGTACAAATGATCATGTGGGTTGATGTTGAAAGTGTAAATTTTGTTCATTTTTTTATTCTTTGGTTTGTGCAACTATGATTGATTTAACTATGACTTTCCAAATTTTTATATGGTTTGCTTGTGTATGGCCTATTGAGTGTATGTGGTTGGATGAAGTTTGTTTTGAGTTGATTGATTGTGGATCAATATAGAGATTAGAGCAAAGTCTTTCTCAATATGAATAACCATTTTTCCTAAGTGATGGTCCGTGGTCGCTTAATTAGTATGTTATATTGTTATGGTTTGGCATATTGCGTAAAGGAAAACCTACATCCATTGTGGACCTATGATTATATAGGTGAGAGTGAGAGTGTTGCTTGAGACTTTCATTTAAGACATACTCCCTCAGTCCTTCTGGAATTGCCACAATCATTTTGACACAAATTTTTAGGAAAGTGAAAATTAGAGGGATTTAAGTCAATGGGTATATGTGGGACCCAATTGTAGAGAAAATTAGAGAGAAAATATTGCTAAAAAATATATGTAGCGAATAAATTGGTCTTGCCAAAAAGGAAACCGCAATAATTATTTTGGGACGGAGAGTGTAAAAGTTAGTTACTGAGTCAGCTTTGTCTAGATACTGACAAACTGTCTGAAACTAGATTTTCCTCTCTTTTGTAAGTTAAACTACATAAGGTATTAAGGTGGCAACTATATAGTACTCTCTCTTTATTTTTTTGTTCTTCCTACTTTAATTCTGCACATTTGGCAAAACACTTCTTTAACCTTTAAATATCTTTCGTTACATATTAGTAAAAACTATAATGATTGAATATTAATAAAGTAGACGAATCAAATAAGACCCCACATCACTTTTTCTTATATATTGAAAAGCATTTAGAAGATTCACTCTAAAAGATTCCAAGTAGGAAGAAAAAAAATAGAGAGGGAATATATACTGAGAGAGCGATGGGAAGAGAAAACCATTTGGCCACGAAATTCGTGCCCTGCACCGAACAAATGCAAACTGTTCCTACCTAAATCTCTAGTCGTTTAAGCAATATGGTATAATTGGCATTATGGCCTGTGGGCTGTGCCTGTGGCCTATTGTTCAGTTTCCGCTATTTGTCAACTAATTGAGTTTGGAGTGTCCTTAAATATGTGCAAGTGCAACAGTGAGAGAAATAGTTTATTTGGCTGAATAAAGAATAAAAGATGTTGAAAATACTTATTTGTCTGAATTCAACTCAACTTGACCATCCTTTGAAAATAACTCCAATTGGTCTAAATTACATAGCAGCTTTAAACCATCAAGTTTGCACTAAATCTGTTGGTTTCTCTCTTTGAGTTTAATCTTGCTGTTTGCCTGCTGTATATATATATATATTTTATTTTTTGGGTTTCTTCCTCTTAGATTACTTGCATGTTATTCTTATGTTTTCCGTCTTTCTTTTCATTTGAGTCACGTAAGGAATTTGTTGTACCATACTCATGTCTAAATTCATGGCTTTAGAATGTTAGACACTACTTGTTTCTGCTCTTGGATATATGGTATCAGTTTTGAGTTTCTCTTCACTTATAATGTTTTAGTTCTGTTTTCAAAGGCTGTATTTTTTTGAATGTACCTGAGACCAGCTGTTAATTTTAATTTTTCTGAATTGAACTTCATATATAATGGGAAATCAGTCAAATTTTATGGAGATATGTTTATTTGGTCTTCAATATAACTATTTGGGTCAAAAATTGCTTGCCTTCCATTTATGACTATCTGAGTATTTGCTTGCTGCTTAAATTGACAAAGATGGCTGCTACTTGTGGACTAGATTAGCAGTTTAAACTTTTAGAATGAGCTTGGATTCAGAATTCATTTATATTAAGCTAATTATTCAAAAGCACTTGTTTAATGATTGAATTTAGAGGGTCTTAATGCCAAAATTCAGCAAAATAGGGATAACAAGACTTCACATGCATCAAATAGATGTATACTGGAATATCCTAGAACCAATTTATAGTGGTTTTATGAATTTAGATGTAGAGTAGTGCCTTACATGCTGAAGGGCATACTTCCTTTTCATTGATAATTAAGTGTGAATTTGAAATGAGCTGAAGAATCACCATTACCTATTTGTTGAATTCTACTAGGACGAGGATTTGCCAACGGAAACATCAATCTCGGAGAGCTGGAAGTTGTACAAATAACTAGGTTCGAGTTTATTTGGGGCTCTCATTTTTCACATGACAATAGAAAAGGTATTTCGTTCTATAAGCCTTTTGGTCTACCTAAAGGCTTCTACAGCCTTGGTCATTACTGCCAACCAAACGACAAGCCTTTAAATGGCTATGTTCTCGTTGCTAAGGATGTAGTATCGCACGACCGTGGCTCCCCGGCTCTTGTGATGCCTGTTGACTATTATTTGGTCTGGAATTCAGATGATGGGATGAGAATTCAAGATCAACCTGGCTATTTTTGGGTTCCCAAGCCTCCTTCAGGCTATAAAGCCTTAGGGTTTGTTGTAACAAACCAGGCTGGTAAACCGGATTTGGGTGATGTAAGATGTGTGAGAGAGGACCTTGTCGATGACAGTGAGACTTGCGGTTTATTGCTTGAAACACAGTCGAGATTCCAAAAAATCCCTTTTATTGTTTTTAAGACTAGACCTTGTCATCGAGGTATGCAGGGGAGAGGAGTCTCTGTAGGGACCTTCTTTTGTACTAGACGATTGACTGCAGTAGAAGAAATGCCCATTTTGTGTTTAAAGAACAAAGATCCCAATTTGCATGCAATGCCAAATCTTGATCAGATCCATGCACTAATTCATCACTATGGTCCCACCGTATTCTTCCACCCTAGAGAGGTCTACTTTCCATCTTCTGTTTCATGGTTCTTCAGAAATGGAGCTCTTCTGTTTAAAGCACGGCAGTCTACTGGTGAACGTATTGATGCCGAAGGCTCTAATCTCCCCGGTGGTGGAACAAATGATGGAGAGTACTGGTTAGATTTACCTGTTGATGATCGAAGGGAAGTTCTGAAGCGTGGAAATCTTGCAAGTGCCGAACTTTATGTTCATGTGAAACCAGCTTTAGGTGGTACGTTCACTGACATAGCAATGTGGTTGTTTTCACCTTTCAATGGACCAGCTACCCTAAAAATTGGACCAACTAATATGGCTATGAGCAGGATAGGAGAACATATTGGTGATTGGGAACATTTTACTCTTCGTATAAGCAACTTCACCGGTGAACTACAAAGCATATACTTCTCGCAGCACAGTGGTGGAGTGTGGATAAGTGCTTCTGATTTGGAGTTCATAGAAGGGAATCGAGCTATTGTCTATGCATCAAGACATGGCCATGCTTGCTTCCCATATCCGAGGACCTATCTTCAAGGGTCCTCGAGTCTTGGTATCGGGATTAGAAATGATTGTGCTAGAAGCAACTTCTCTTTGGATTCTAGCACCCATTATCAGATTGTTGCTGCTGAATATCTAGGTGAAGCTGTTACTGAGCCTTGCTGGCTGCAGTATATGAGAGAATGGGGACCAAAAATTGTTTATGATTCGAGGAAAGAGTTTGATAAGGTGATCAAACGGCTTCCGTGGCTGATAAGGCTTTCAACTGCAATTGGCAAGTTACCGACGGAACTTGCCCAGCAGGAAGGACCAACTGGTCCAAAGGAGAAGAACAATTGGTCAGGGGATGAAAGATGGTAGAGAAAACGCAAGTCGTAACTTTGGGGTTGCATTTGGTGTACCATGTCAGTATCCATTGTTGTCAAAATTCTTTCTGAGTGTCTTGTACTGATATTATTCTAACAAGATTTCTCTTTTTAAGACTTCCAGCTACTTGGAGGCAGGAAGAATGGAAATGAATATGTAATACATACAACAACAACAACAACAACAACAACTAAGCCTTTTTTCCAAAGTGATTTGGGGTCGGCTAACATGAATCGTCAACTGAAACCGTTACATAATACATAAATGCATATATTAATGTGAATATTTTAATGAAATGCACGGATGCCCTTAAGTACAAGGTAAAACATAGAATTAGATTGGAGCTGTAGATCTGTAACCGGAACTTAGAGCTAGACTAACTTGATGAAAACAGATTAATCAGAATATGACCGATTCGGCATAAATTTTCATATCTTTAGAGAATTACATAACATTGACCCAAAACCGAACTTGAAATTGTAATATATTAAAAGGTCTTCCTATCAAAGGAATGGTGCCACGTGACACTCTGCTAAAATATTAACAACATATGTAGTTACTAGGATTCAAACACATGACCTTTGAAATAAAATGTGAGTATTTAACCACTAATCCACTACAATCTCAGTGTTTAATGGTTCAAAGTAAAACATAATAAATTTTTATAATTATACGTAATCATAAAGACATTGACAATCTTTTTGATCTTTAATACTTTTATTAAGTAATAATAGACATTCTCTTACCCTAATTCCATTGAAATTGTTATTTTTATCCTCAATTTCTTAGAAGTTTTTTAAAACAATTTATTATGCCATAACGTCCATTTTTCAATTTTGCACTAAACAGAATATTAAGAAAAGCTAATAAAATCAAGTATGAGATTTATGAATAATAATATATATAATAATTGTAACTGACCCGGGTCATCATTCGGGCCAAAATACTAGTTTATACTCTAAAAGGTGGATTTAGTGAAAATATGTTCAAGAAGGTACAATACACTTTTAAAATTTTGACTTGAGTTGACTGTCCCAATATTTAGGTGCATCCGATTATATATATATATATATATAATTGTCAGATCTTGATTACCAGAGTACATATGAAGACATTTACTCTCTATAAACAAACTAGTTTAAATTTGCAATATGGTGAAGAAGCCGTGAAGGTCATACATATCCATAATCCATAATCCATAATCCATAACCTTTTAAAAGTTGCAAATGTTGCTACTGTTGAATTCAATAGTGCTTCAAGTCACAAATCCTTGAAATTCACTGTAGATAAGCTTGGAAAATCTCAACCCTTCATCTGTTCTTCCATGTGAGCCACACGATCTTTTCTTTCTCTCCTCTTCTTCACGTCTCTTCTCTCTCCTCTCTCTGTGTCTTTCTCATTGTTTGTCTCTCCTCCTCTCTCCTCTTTTCTTTCTCCATTGCTATGGAGTGAACAAAAGTCAAATTGAATTTTTGCGTAACCGTCTCTTCATCTTCGAAAGAGTTACTATCCCATTCCATCATCATCTTCTTCTTCTAAATTTTTCTTTTAGTTCACCCCATTAGAATTACAATCAGAGAAAATGAAAGATGACGACTTTGAAGTGCGCGAAAAATGCAGTTTAAAAAAGTGGAAGTTGGTTTAGGGTTTAAAGAGGGCAAAGATGAGTGAAAAAGAAAGATCTTTGTTGAAAATTGGATGTTAGAGAGGACATGATGACGATGATGATAAAAAATATGGGAGGAAGAGGAGAGAGAAAGATGGGTTTTTTATTTTATTTGAAGTATTTAGGATAATTTTTATAATTTCTGTCTCCATCTAATTTCAGCCCACTGATGTCAGGTATTTTTGTTTTTGCTTTCTTTGATTTTTTGTTGATATTTTTTCTAGGTATCCGTATAATAATGTATGAACATTAGACTTTCAATTATTTTTTGTTTCAGACTCGCAAGCTACAATTCAGAGTGAAATCAGCGGTAATAATCCATCTCCACTTTCATTTTATCTTTCAGATCTAAGGTTTTTTTTATTAAAGATCTATATGTGTTATGTGTTGATGGTTTGATCTCAAACAATCTATATTTTTGGATTTATAAAGGTGTGTTGTGTGTCCGATTTGGGTTTGATTTCTTGTTCCCAGATCTATTATCTATCAAATATCGGAATAAGCATCATCATGTTTAGTTTATTTTGCTTTTTATTTCTTTGATTTCTTTTATTGTAATTGAAGATGTGGTTTATGTTTTTCTGATGTTTTGCTTCTTCAAATCAAGCTGTCATGTAATCTCTGACTTGATTTTGCATTGGGCTTATCTGGGATTCTCTCCTCTAATTTTTATTTCTATTTATATAATTTTTAGGGTGGTATGAATTTTAGATTGATACCACCGATTAGTTTATGGATCTGGTGTCTTTATTCATCCAAGCTGATTAGTGTACTAATCAAATCTTTGTTCATCCTAGCTGATTAGTGGAACAATTGTACTTACCTACCTTAGAATAGTGAAGCTAGCAAAGGCTAACAACTGTTCATTATATCTGCTTTGTCATAGTTTTGACCCATTGCCAAAATAAAGGAGAAATGCAATTTCACCATTCTTAATTTTATGAGACTTTAAAGAAGAATGCACGTTTATGTGAAGTAGGGGGAAAGAGTACAAGTAGGGATGGGCATGGGTCCAGGACCCGACCCGGACCCTGCTGGACCCGACCCTAATTTAAGGGTCTGGGTCCAACTTTTTTCGACCCTCGAGGTCCGGGGTCCAGGTCCGGGTCCAAGTATTTTAGGGTCCGGTCCGGGTCCGGGTCTTGATATTTTAGACCCGGACCGACCTGCACCCGACCCTTGGACCCTAAACTTATTTAATATATAAACTTTTACTTTTTTTTTTAAAAAAAACAAACTGATTTTGTCAAACACCAAAACACAACTGGGCTTGTTTCATCGTTTCATTTTTGTTTCATCGTTTCACTTTGAAAACCCTAAAGGCCTAATTGCCTAAACCCCGCCATTACTGTTCTACGAAATACGGTCGATTAAGAGGAGAGAGAAAAAGAGGAGAAAGAGGCGACTCACCGAGTCACCACTCGGCGTCGCGAGGCGACTCACCGATCACCACTCGGCGTCGGCAGAGGGCGACTCACCGGGTATTTTTCGCGCCTGATTTATTTCCTTCTTTCATCGTTTCATTTTGGTTTCATTTTTTTCTGGGCTTGTTTCATCGTTTCATTCCCGGTATTTCATCATCTACCGATTTTCTTCTTTTTATTTTTTTCGGTTTCGTTTTTTGTATCTTTCATCATCAATTCATCACCTCACGAGTCACTCACGCCGGGTATTTTGTTTCGTTTTTTCCGGGGCTTGTTCATTCGAATTTTTTGGGTTTGTTTCATGCGATTTCTTGTTGTTTTCATCAGTTTTTCTTTTAATTTTTTTTCGGGTTTGTTTCATGCGAATTTTACCGGGTTTGTTTTTTTCGGTTTATTTGTTTGAATTTTGAGCATATTATGGTGAACTCTTGTGTTTGTTTCATTTTTTTCGTTTATATGTTTGTGATTGTATTGTTTTTTCGGTTTATATGTTTGTATTTGTTTCGTTTTTTTTTTTTTTCGGTTTATATGTTTGTGTTTGTTTCCTTTGTAGAAAATTAGGGTTAAAAAATTGAAATGTGTACTTTATGTTGATGTAATGATATTTTACGTAGGCCATGGATGAGATACAATCGAATGCGGTTCTAAAAACAAAGATGCATCTCAGAATATTGAAGAAAATTTTGTAAACTTAGATGAGGGTATGGATGAGGAAGGATTTGTGAATGTAGATCAAATGGGTGAGCAAACTACTAATACAAAACCTACAAACAGTAGTAGAACATCTAATAGGAAACAAACTTCATCTGTATGGACATACTTTACCAGGATTATGGGGGATGGTATTTTAAAAGGGGCAAAGTGCAAGCATTGCAATGCGAGAACTTTAAGCGGTGGCAATCATGGTACTTCACATTTGCATAAGCATGCGATAAGGTGTGTCCTGGAAGACACTTAAGGATCCCTCGTGGTCAAACACAATTGAAAATGGAAACAGAGGCTGATGGGTCAACTTCATTGGAGTTCAGAAGTAAAGAAAAAGAAGTGGAATTCAACCAAGAGGTGTCAAGGAAGGAGTTAGTTCAGATGGTCATTATGCATGAATATCCATTATCCATAGTAGATCATTTTGCATTTAGGAGGTTCGTTCATAGTCTCAATTCTTCATTCAAGATGATTTCTCGAACCACATTGAAGCGTGATATCATGAAAATGTATAATGAAGACAAAACATCTCTCAAGGCATTATTGGAGCATAATGAGAGTAGGGTGTCCGTTACTCTTGATATGTGGACACCTCTAATCAAAAGAAAGGCTATATGGTTGTTACTTCCCATTTCATCGACTAACAATGGATCTACGGAGTCGCACTTTGAGGTAGTTTTCTTTAATTTTATATATTTGGTTCTTAGTTGAATTTCATTTTCTTGATTATATATATATTAGTTGGTCACTTGGTTAGTTAGTTGGTTGATATCATATATATATTTATTTATATAGGTTTTGTTATGTGCCATGTCCTCACACAAAAGGGGTTATTGCTAAAGTGTTGATGGATTGCTTGTCTCAATATTCTTTAGAGAATAAAATCTCTTCTGTGGTTGTTGATAATTGCTCCACTAATGATGCTATGATGAAAATTTTGTTGGATAAATTTGAGGAAAGTTCACTTGTATTGGGTGGAGAGTTTCTACATATGCGATGTAGTGCCCATATTTTGAACTTAGTTGTGCAAGATGGATTAGATGTGATTAGTTACGGGATTGAGAAAGTTCGAGAATGTGTGTCATTTTGGATGTCAACTCCAAAAAGAATTGAAAATTTTGAGGAGGCTTGTCGTTTTTTGAACTTAAATACCACTAAGAGGCTAGTTCTTGATTGCAAAACTACGTGGAACTCTACTTTTATGATGCTTCAAACTGTTTTACCTTTTAAGGATGTGTTTTTGAGGTTGAAGCGTTTAAATAAAAGGATGAAATTTGTGGTTCCTTCTGAGTATGATTGGACTTTAGGTGCACTTGTATGTGAGAAGTTGGAGATTTTTTATAACACAATTGTTGTATTTTTCGGCACAAACTTTACCACCATTAACTTGTTTTTCCGGATGATTTGTGAGATCAAATTTGCATTAAAGCAATGGTTAACAAGTGATGTTGAAGTGATTAGGTGTATGGCTAAAAGTATGCGGGAAAAGTTTAACAAGTATTGGGATAATATCAATGGATCGTTAGCTATTGCTTCAATTTTAGATCCTAGGAACAAAATGGATTGTGTGAAGTTTTATTTTGATTTGTTTTATGATAGTGGAGCTGAGGGAGAAATGGGAAGAATTAGGATGATTCTTGATAGGCTTGTGGTTGAGTACCAAGGGAGAACAAATGAAGATTATGAATCACTCAATCAAAGTAGCAAGAAAAGAGTAACTCCACAATCTTCTAAGGGTGGAATGGATTTATGGGCACAAAATAAGAGTGCAAGGACTACCACAAAAAAGTGAATGTGAGGTGTGAATTGGATCATTATTTGGAGGGTGATCCATTACCGGAAGATGATGAGTTTGATGTTCTTAAATGGTGGAGAAAGGATAACAAGTATCCAATTTTGAGAAATATTGCTAGAGATATTCTTGCTATTCCCATTTCAGCCCGTGGCTTCGGAAAGTGCTTTTAGTACGGGTGGAAGAGTGGTTAGTCCTCACCGTTCTAGGCTCCATTCACATACCGTTGAAGCATTAATGTGCTTGCAAAATTGGATGACCCAAGACCTTAAAGGTAATACTCTTATGTCTTATATCAATTTTTATATTTATAAATTTATATACCAAATACTTATTTAAACATCGTGATTTGTGAACATGTATTAAGGTACATTGGAAAGCTCTCATGCTTGCTCTACATTACCGATGATTCGATGTTGAAGGCGATGAGGAAGTAGTTGATATTATTAATATGGTACGTTTGGATTGTTAACATTTTCAAATTTATATAAATGTATAAAGAGCCTTATTTTTTATTTTTTATTGGTTTGTAGGATCTTGATGATGAGTTGGATGATTATATGGATGATTGAGGATGCATATGGATTATGGAGGCTTGAGGATGCATGAATTGAGTAATGGGCTCATGGCTACAAGAATTTATGAGGCCACTAAACATTTTTTAGTCTTTTTTTTCCTTTGTTTTTTTGGATATTAGTCTTCCAAGACATTATTTGTATTGTCCTAAATAGTATAAATTGCTCTAGACATAATTATTATTGTATTTTATGTTTTTCTTATTTATGGGTATTTTTTCTAGATGATTATTGATATTAATAATGCTGAAAATTTGGCAAAATTAAAGAATTTAGGCTTGGACCCTCCAGACCCTAAGGGTCTGGGTCAGGGTCCAATTTTTTCAGACCCTTAGGGTCCGGGTCCGGGTCCGGGTCTGCAAAAAAAAATTAGGATCCGGGTCTAGGGTCTGGCTGGACCCGACCCAGACCCGACCCTTGCCCATCCCTAAGTACAAGTATAGTATCATCGTTCTTGTAATCGTAAAGCATCTTCTGTTTTCAAAGCTAAAAGTTGCTTCATCTGTCAGGTTTGAGAGAGAGCTTGTTGCGGAAGCCCTGCTAAGGCATGGAAATGACACTCCTCATCTCCCCATTAATCTCACTTCATCAGGTTTGCTCATACTTCTCCTATTCCAATTTTCATTCCACTTCTTTGCCCTCTTATTTTCTTTTAGTTCTAATTTTGCTTAACAAATGTATCTTATAAATATGGTACGAACCCAAATACCCCAGATGGAACAAAAGGCAAGTATAATGGTCGATCTGTGGTACATATTCATCCATTTCTCTCAAAATTTAATCTTTTCTGAATTTAGGATTGACCCAAGATTGACCCTGTAAACCGAATTCTTTTTAACACTGAAATTTACTGTCTAATTTGATTTTTTGTGGGTTTGTTGCAACTTACATGATGATTTGGTTTCAGAGAGCTATTCCAATTAGGGTGTTAGCAGTGGGGAAAAACGGTCTGGTAGGATTCAGCTTATTGTTGATTAATATAAAGACAAACTCCAGCATTATTGTACGGCTAAATTGTTGATAATGTCTTGGTCCGTTCTAATTCAAAAAATGCGCGGTAATTTGTTTTTTCTTTATAAGGTTTTAGCTTAGCCTCACGGTTGCTTATATTTTTCCCGCTTAATCGTAATCTTGTTTTTTTCTTGGCCTCACCGTCGTATTTTTGTTTCTTCCAAATTGTAGGGGAGCATTTCATGACGTTAGACAGTGAGCTAAGACAACAAAAGAAGATTGTAGTGAGCTTAAAGAAGAAATCTCTTTGGTCCAGAAAGTTGGAGGAGGTATACAACTTGGTATCTTCTTGTACTTTCTGTTGCTAGCTTGGAAACTGCTCCTATCAAACAACCCCTTGAGCTGTACAAACATGATGGAATGAATATTCTTGAATATACCCTGATAATACATTTTCTCTTTGCTTCCCTTTCTGGCTAAATTTTGATGTCACTGTCTGCGAGTATTGATTAAAGAATATTAAAAGCTTAGACATATAATGATTTTCTATTTTCCTTGTATAGTTGTATTATTAATTCTTTGCTTTCTTCCTTCTAGCTAGCAGCTAACTCATGATCGATTTTGTCTACTTTTGTTGTTTTTTCTATCTTAATTGCAGGTCACTGAAAAGCTTGTTGATATTGTTGCCTTCATACGTCAATAGATCACAGAAGTATTTGGAGAAGGTATTCTGCATCTAAACTACGGTACATTGGCCTTTCTGGAATTCTAATAATTGGTTGTTTAGCTACATATCCTTGAAACACAAATGCATTAGGTCTCCTATAATTTTGTTAGAAATACATACACGATGGGTGTTTATAGCTAGAGGAGTATTCCTATACAAATCTTAAACCTACAATTTATTATCTTATTTTCTCACCACAAAACCAAGGGATCATTTTTCAGTGTTAAATTTTTTATCGTAATTTTCTTTTTGTTTTTGCCAATTATATCAGTTTTGATTGCCTTGCTTAGTGGATGATCCCATGTCTTGTTAGTCCTCAGAAATGCGTCATCTCGGGTGTATAATCTACTTTAGATGTGAGCTGTTTTTTGTTCTTGTGATCAGAGTGATGAAAGCTTGATATGCAAGCTGTCTTTGATTAGGTTCGTGGAGCGATACGGAACATTGGTGGCAACAAGCATGCTGTTTCTGAAGGCATGGAGGGCATCTATTATCTATGTCTGTTTCAAGGAGGCTTCAAGTGAAGTAATACTCTATTCCGCCATTATAGGATTACCATATGACTAAGGACCGAGCTAAGTTCGTATAAGAGAAGTCACAAAGATACTCAATACGATGCAAGTCATTATTAATCGGACAGCCAACCTATGCCTGAAGAAGTCTCTTTTGCTTTCTTCAAGTCTTTAGAGGGGAAATATATTATTCCCTCTATTGCTAAATGATGTCTTTCTGAAGGAATTGAGTTGAACACCATAACTATTCTTCAGTCTTCACTTTTTAAATTTCTAATTTTCATGTATCAAATGGAAATTTAGTATCACGAAGGGTGATATGGGCAAGTCCAACATTTAATGCACTATTATCATGAAACAACCTGAAGTAGAATTCCGACACTCTATTAAGGGAAGCAGACATTGAAATTGATTTCTGCTTTAGTATTTATAGCTACTCATTTAATATGTACTAATGTACAATATTTGGTGGTACTTCCGAGTGTTTTAAGCACGGCTTAGCTCATCAAAGCAAGAAATTGCACTCAATGTAATAGTTCTGCTTTGCTTATATTCTTGAATTAGAATCGATCATTGTGGATTTCGGATCTATTATTATGGATTCTTGAATATTAGTATACTGATGGAACTAAGATGCTTGAAATCTTACTAATAATATGATTAAGCTAAATGCCTTATGCAGTTGCATTTTGGGCAATCTTTAAATCATGTTCATCCCTTATTTCCATAGCTTGTACAAAAGAGTTTTGCCCGATTGATGTACAAAAATTTCTTGAGGAATGCCAGTATGCTTTACAAGAAGTCCATTAGAGTCAAACCTGAACAATGATAAAAGGATGTTTGGAAAGAAATAAGATTGCGAACCTATTACGCAAACAAAGAAGAGAAGGGGTTGATGTGCCTTCTATTCCATTGACCAGTGAAATGTAGTCATAGCCACAGATAGTTTATTATAGTTTGTGTTGTATGTAGTTGTTCATTTGGGTATCATTGTCTAGCGGTTTCAATGCCAGGGGAGAAGAAGAAAATAGTATTTTGATGTTATTGGAATTATATTCTTATCAATAAAACTTACAGTTTGAAAAGAAATATGGAAAAGCAAAGGCAGAAAAGGGGGAGGGGGAAGAGGAGGTATTGAATATGTTAAAGGGGGGGAGGAACTCATGTAAATCAGTCTTCCATCATCCAATTTCAGTTTTTTTTAAAATTTTCCTTATTTAATTTGTTGGAAATATGAGGGAAAAAATGCAATCTGTGGGTATTATTCCTGTAAATGTTTTTAGAATGATGTGAATTTGGTGATTTGAGATATTCTATCAGGTGGTCATTTAGTGTTCCTATTTTTATTAGGCTCATGTCATAATTCCTATTCTTGTGACAAAATTTTCATGTTTCCCGACCATGTTATGTTTTTTGAAAGCTCTACTTTTGTTTTGTATTTATGATGGAAACCATGATTTACAATTAGATGAGGAATACAAGCATGGACACTCTGATTGTCATTGTATACACTTTGTCTTGCTTGGACGCTTTTTTGCATGTGTAACACCCCGAGTTTTCGCTCCTAAATTTTAGTGTTATTTTACCCTTCATTATTATTTTCCGTTAAAATTAGAATATTTTACTCCTTAAAAATATTATATCTTATACTATTTGTTTTCCAACATTTAAAATGCTATATTTATAAAATTTATTTTATTAGAATTATATATATTATTACGCCTTTAAACTACGTATTTCATCTTATCGATTGTTGTCGCGTTTTGGACCGTTTGCGTAACGAAAATTAGACCGACACTCTTGTGTTTATGCTGGCCGAAAATCAGTAGAGAGGAGGAAAAAAATAAAGTGTTTCATCATATTCTTGTAACCTTGTAACCCCCACCTTAAAGACCCACTAACCTCCCATCATTAAGCCACCTTTATAACCCCCTATTAACTACCATTTGAGCTGATTTTCCCAATCGGAATTTTGTATCAAAGACCTTCCATTTTATTCGACCCTTCGAGTGAAGAAATGAGAGAATAAAAGCACTCCAATTGTCCTTCACAAAGTCCACTCATTTTCCTACATACTTTCTCCCAAATTCATCTATTTTCTATCTTAGCTTTCTCACGTTATTGAGACTGTATTTTGGGCGCGTAGGAGTTGAGCTTGTGGAAGGGGAATTCGTGCCGGAAGAAGAAGCGTAGAATCGTCGAACTTCACTCCTCCAGTTGGCCCAGGTAACTAATGGCGACCCTAGGTCGATTAGTATATTCATATAGGAATTATGATAGTTTTAATAGTTAAGTTGGGTTTTATGGATATAGTATCATGTCTATGGGTAAATTATATAAATATTAGACTGGAGAATATACATGATTTTAGTTCTTTGTATCATGAGAATAGGAGTTGTACTATGTTGTTGAATTGCTATTCAGCCATGTTTTGGATAAGTTGGTTTATTTCACACTACCTACTGTAAGTAGAATTTTTCTTGGCGTGTTATCATTGTTGCAACAGCTTGTGTGGTATTTGTTACCTTTTTGTCTTCATGAATCATGAACTCATGATCAAAATAGATATGCTAAGCGAGAGTAAGTAGTTGTGGATTTCTAGCATATTGATTTGTTATGGGTTGCTGCCGAGTTTTCTTGTTGCGTCTTGGTACCATTACTTTATCTCGCTGCACTCGGGTAGTTGTGTATGGCCTCGTTGCTTGCTTGTGGTGATGTCACTTGTATACACGGCAACCGAGTCTAGTGTCAAAACATGTGTTGCTTGCATCCGTAGCCACGAAATGGTGCTTCAATCAATTCTTAGCGATGGCAATGGTCTTGAAGCATGGTGCACTGCACCTTGCTAGTTGCTACGGCACATCCATGGTGCTATATGTTTTACGTTATTGATGATGGTCTTGTGTTACTGATGTTTGGTTGCCCTTTTGTTTCCTTGGATTATTTTTCTAGTGTAGTTGAATGTCATGGTGGTGATTATCCAATAAGCATCTGATTTCCTAGTTGTATAACTTCTTTTTTTTTTCCTTTTCATGTATTGAGTTTGCAAATTTATAATCTTAAGTTATATTAATTTATTATGAGGTGCAAATGGTTTGGTTGTGATGGTTAAGACACTATTATATTTCCTATATATGTTTTATTACAATGTTGGGTATTTTTATTTTATTTTTATTTAAACATGTATAATTTGTGACATTGTGAGAAGGTGGTTATCATGGGTTATTAAAACATGGTTGTGTTATTGTGTGATGAGTAAAAATTATATTTTTGAGTTATTATTATTATTGTTTTATTTTGAGAAGAATATTAATTTTAATTGAAATTCTTGGGTTGCGATCCTAGATTTCTGCTGATTTGATGTAAGGCCTTAAGAGCATCCGTGTAATGTGACGATTTAGTGTTATTTTATTATTATTATTGTTTGAGAGCAAGATTATCCGGAGGGACGTAATCCCGAGGTGAAGAACATGCAAACTATAGGACGTAATCCTAGGTATACCTTGGTTTTGTTGTCGTCCGAGAGGTCGGTGGGGACGTAATCCCACACCGCATCGGGAGTATGGACATTCTTAGACACAGGCAGTAGGGAACGTAACCCATAGGGCACGTCTCGGAGGTTGCGATCGACATTACCATAGGAAGTGGGTTGTCTATTAGCGTTCAGTTCTCTCTCAAACTATTTATTATATTTTTTTTAACTTATTGATTTATCTGATCTCTTGGGTTGTTCCTTAATTTCTATATATATATTGTTACTTCCATATTATTCTTTGTTAACCATGTTATATTATGCATTCCTTAAGTGATTTATATTTTTTACTCACGTTTGTTCTTAAATTGTTGTTTTTATAACTTATCTATTAAGTCTCTTATAACTCTCATATGGATCCTAATTGGGTTTGGGAGAGTCATTAGTTACTCCCCACCGATTGTGGATGTTGTTGTTATATTTTGCAGGTAAAAATGAAGAGTAGCTCTTTTGGGTTGTGGGTTGTGAGATAAAGACTTATTAGGCTTATAAGACATCAATTTTTTTTTTGTTAGTTTAATTTTATGAGGTTGTTTTGCCTCCTTCGGATATTTGGTTTAAATTAATTTGGGATTTAAATTTCAAGTTTGATTAGTTTATTATGAACCGTAGAGTGACTTATCCGTCTTGACGATATTTCCGCTATCGTCTTTTCTTTAATAGAATGTCTACTTTTTCACTATTTTGTCTTATCAAAGGACGGAGTGTTACAGTTATGTAATACCCCTCATGATTGCTTTAAAGGGATTTAGCAGGGTACTCATTCCAACAAGATGCATCTTTCTTTTAGGGAGCTCATTTCCTTAGTTACTCCAGAGTTAAGCGTGCTTGGTCGGGAGTAGTCCGAGATGGGTGACCTCACGGGAATTTTCTCGGGGTGCGCATGAGTGAGGACAAAATACGCCGGAAGAACTTGTGTTGGTTATTGAGGACAGTTGTTGGTCCTGGATGCGCATTGGTGACGATATACTCGACTCCGTATGGCTCGGGTGTTACCAATGGTATCAGAGCAACCCTGCGACCGCGTATTGGGGCGACACTATGGCCGTAAGGCCGAATATTAGGAGTCCTCAGGCGCCTAGTGGGGGAGGATTTTGGGGCTGTATTGTCATAAGGAGCGACCCATAAGTCGTTAGACCGAATATCTGGAGGCTCCGGCAATCAGTCTTCAGGCTGGGGCGACCCACAGGCCGTATGTCGAATATGTGGAGTCCTCAGGCGCAACGAGGGCGTTGATGTTCTCAAGTGGAGGTGTATGTAATACCCCTCATGATTGCTTTAAAGGGATTTAGCTGGCTACTCATTCCAACAAGATGCATCTTTCTTTTAGGGAGCTCATTTCCTTAGTTACTCCATAGTTAAGCGTGCTTGGCTGGGAGTAGTCCAGGGATGGGTGACCTCCTGGGAAGTTTCTCGGGGTGCGCATGAGTGAGGACAAAATACGCCGGAAGAACTTGTGTTAGTTATTGAGGACAGTTGTTGGCCCTGGATGCGCATTGGTGACGATATACTCGACTCCGTATGGATCGGGTGTTACAAATTATGTAATACCCCTCATGATTGCTTTAAAGGGATTTAGCAGACTACTCATTCCAACAAGATGCATCTTTCTTTTAGGGAGCTTAATTCCTTAGTTACTCCACAGTTAAGCGTGCTTGGCTGGGAGTAGTCTTGGGATGGGTGACCTCCTTGGAAGTTTCTCAGGGTGCGCATGAGTGAGGACAAAATGCGCCGGAAGAACTTGTGTTGGTTATTGAGGACAGTTGTTGGCCCTGGATGCGCATTGGTGACGATATACTCGACTCCAAATGGGTCGGGTGTTACAAATGGTATCAGAGCAACCCTGCGACCGCGTGTTGGGGCGACCCTAAGGCCGTAAGCGCGGATATTAGGAGTCCTCAAGAGCCTAGTGGGGGAGGATTCTGGGGCTGCATTGTCATAAGGAGCGACCCAGAGGTCGTCAGACCGAATATCTGGAGTCTCCGGTGATCGCCCTTCGAGTCAGGCGACCCACAGGCCGTATACCGAATATGTGGAGTCCTCAGGCGCAACGAGGGCGTTGCTGTTCTCAAGTGGGGGTGTACGTAATACCCCTCATGATTGCTTTAAAGGGATTTAGCAGGCTAATCATTCCAACAAGATGCATCTTTCTTTTAGGGAGCTTAATTCCTTAGTTACTCCACGATTAAGCGTGCTTGGGTCGGGAGTAGTATTGGGATGGGTGACCTCCCGGGAAGTTTCTCGGGGTGCGCATGAGTGAGGACAAAATGCGCCGGAAGAACTTTGTGTTGGTTATTGAGGACGGTTGTTGGCCCCGGGATGCGCATTGGTGACGATATACTCGACTCCGGATGGGTCGGGTGTTACAGCGTGTGTATATACTAACTTGACTAGCAAATTGACTACAGTACATACCAACTCTTTTTTTTTTCCTTCAGGATGAACTCAATCTTTTCAACAAAGTTGTTGAAGAATTTAAGACCCTCTACTCCTCATAAAATTGTGCCGAAATTCTTAGTCAACAACAAGCACATATTGGAAATTACCATTTCACTTGATTAGGTCCTTCAAGTCCAACAATAATTTCAGTTAGTTTGAGTCTGAACAATTATCGTCTGTCTAAAATCAAGCAAGATTGACTGCCTATAAGGCCATGTTTGCTACATTTGAAGATGATTCTAGCATATTTGAATTATATTTTTACCATTGTTATATAACCATCAAGCAATTTATTTCTTATTTTGGAAATACTGGTAATGTCACCAAAAGCCATTCTCATCTCTGAGAGGCAATGGTTATGTATGCACTAAACAACCATTATCTAATTAATACTCCTACCCACTGTGTATTTTTTTTTTCTTTTAGAAATTCAACTTATACCCTTGGTAAATAATTATAATAATTTAAAAACGATAGCAGAATATGGAGATGAGAGTTCTTGCAAACAAGTTTTACAAATTAAATATGATATATCAAAATACTCTAATATGAGGAACGTATTGATTTTCCTATTTGTAGAACGTTGTTAAGAAGGTGGATTGAAGGGGAAAGGGAAAGTAAAGAAAGATAGAGATCGATTAGAGATAAAACTCTTCTTTTAGGTTGTGTTTGGTTGAGAGGAAACTATTTTTCAGGAAAACAATTTTCCTCACTTTTCTCTGTCTGGTTTGGATCGGATCATGTAAAGGAAAATATGTTTTGAACTTCATTATTCAAGGGTGGAAAATCACTTTTCCTAAGGAGGAAAACTCTATCAAATAATAACACAACACAAACCGCCATTCCAATTGCAAGAACATCTAAACATAATTCATTGCTCCATCACAGGGAACCTTCAACTTTAAAGCCATCTAAAATGGCCTGAGCACAAACCAATTCCTATTGCAGATTGGTCCTGCAACTTTTCTTGCAAGAAGCAAAATCCTGAGGTGGGTTTTGAAAGCAATTCGCTGGAATTAACACATCAGTTTGTGACTCAATCTCTGTAGGCGTGGATTTATTTCGCCTACGCGGTGTGAGCGCGTATTAGATTTGACTACCCCATTGTAAAGGTTTTATTGAAAATTGTTTTGAAGTCGCCAATAATTCTTTTTAGGAAGAATCATAAACCTAATTGGATATGGGAAACCGTAGGGACAAATTAGCGACTTATCCTATGTAGATTTCCCCGTCTAGACTCCATAGATGGTCAAAATGAACCAAAGATTGAGTTCGGGGGTGAGGGTACGAAAATGGTCATAATGAACCAAGTTCGCCCATTGTTGGCCTCTACTAAATATCGATTCATTACAAATTTTATGCAATAGAATAACAAAATAATGTTTTAAGCACCCTAAAAATAATTAGTCTAGGTTGGTTCAGGAAACATATAAAAAGACTAATTTTTAGTAATATGTTATTAGGCAATCAAAATTACAGGAAACCTAACAGGTTGTCTAAATTAATCTGATTAATATTAGAACAGTTCTTTAGATCTTGATTAGCAAAAAATAACATGTGGGTGATAAAAGCAATAAAGCAGAACAATCTTATAATATGCATAGAACAATCAGGCAAATATATAATAATGTATGAAAATAAATAAAAAGAAAGAAAAAGGTTTAGAATATACAGTCGAACTATTCTATATTAAAGATCTACATCTAGAAAGAAAACAGTTAGTAACTTTAATATAAAAATAGAGAATTTATTTAAGGACCCTCAGGATTATACCGTGGCTTGGGTCTATGAGATTGACAACCTTCGGGATGAGCAATCGTAAAGCCTGAAAATCTGAATGTATGAAAGTATGTAGATTAAATGTGTTTGTATTCAAAAGTATGAATTTTGTAGGGAAGTTTTGTAGTTCGTAGAGAGGTTCATAAAGTATTCGTCGAGTTCGAAGTGTGTTAATGTGAAAAATCCCTTCTGAAATCTGTACTGAAATCAGGCCTATTTATTGGGAAAACGACATTGCGCCAGCTGCGCCTGGCGCAAGCTGACGTGTCAAGCGCATGATGCGGCCTGCCCAGTAGAAAGCGTACACGTGGTACGCGTTTTGAAAAAGATAAGAAAGAAAAGTTGCGTCTCACGTAGAGAGGTGCGCTTGGCGCAGGACTCTACATGAAACAAAAGTCTGTGTGGCATTTATGTGCGCTTGGCGCAGGCTGTGCGCTAGGCGCAAGCCTACGTGGCAAATACGTGGCAGGACACGTGCGCTCAGCGCAGGTCTGTGCGCTCAGCACAGTCAGCTGCGCTCAGCAAACGTTGGTGCGCTCAGCGCACCGCCTTCTTTTTGACACGTTTTGACAGTTTTTTGATAAAAACGTGTTTTAAAGATTTTCTTTTATCTTTAAACTACGGATATCTGATTTTACGGGATAAAATCTGGTTTTAAAAATATCTTTTGAAAATATTTATTTATTTAAATAAAAAAAATTAATTATTATTAAACAATTAATTGGACTTTTCACAGGATTGGCCTCAAAATACAATTAATTATCATGAACAATTAATTGGGCTTTAAAATAGGACTTTAACACTTTTCGAAATAGTTTTGAATGGCTTTTCGGACTGCTCTGCCCTTGGGTCGGACCAATTAAGACCGCGGTATGTTTATTCATCGGATCCTTAAATGGGGAGATACGATTATGTGTCTACAGAAGCCCCCACTTTGACTGAGGTTAAGGAAACTGAAAGTCAAAGTATACGGTGTCGGGACGGAGAACGATTCTAAACGCTCTGCAGTTTAGAACTGATCTATATACGCCGATCTCTGCAAAACAAAGTTAGTATGCAGGATAATAACTACAAGCAATCTGATTACCTGCAGAAGAAGATGTTAGCAGATAGGTGTAAACAACTCACATAATAATGCACATAATGATGCAAATAATGCAAACTTAGACTCTCTAAGGATGCACAAGACGCTATGCAAGGATTAAGGTTATGCAAAGCTAAGGGATGACGCGTCATGCAAGGTCAGGGTTATGCAAGACTAGGATGTATGAAATACAAGGTCAGGGTTTTGCAAGGCTAGAAGATCTGGATATGTTGACACATAGAATGATCAGAAATAGATAGAATAGTTTTCGAAAATAGTTTTTGTAAATAATCGTGGTCCGTAAACGAGGTCCGCATATCACATCTCTTCGGGAGTTTGAATTGGAGGCACCACCACACATAGGAAGCCCCCACTTTAGGTGAGCTTGTCTTGAATTAGGCATCTTGAGCCTTGATTGAAATGTAGTTGACATGTCTTGAACATTGAAAGTTGTTTGCTGGGGATTCTTTATTGGGAAGTTGATATAGGCAAAGTCAAATATCGCCAGAAATCATGGAATTATCGGAGAGTCCTTCAGGGACAAGGAGAGCTTGGATTGAAAAATAAAAAGGTTTAAATTTATGACTCGTATAAATGTAGGTGGGAAAAGGCTTTGATGAGGCTAGGTTCAGACTCAAGTCTATGTCGTGATCTAGAAAGAACATGCTCCTGAACTCTAGAAAATCAAATCATTAGACCTTGACTAATTTATTTTATTTAAGCGGTCGGACCTCGATATGAGGATTCCTACGTATCCTTGCGGAATCAGACCATTCGTAGTTCTTGATCTGATTTTTTTTTAATTTATTTTTTTGTTTTTTTTATGTGCCCTAACTTTTGCCTAGGTCGCCCTTTCGGGTTTTCGACCTAGCAGGCTTGGACATACCTTGGAGAAAGAGTTAGGATTGATGAAAGGTTGAAGGCTTGAGGTTTTAATGAAGGATCATAGATTTGGATTATATAGGTTAAAGTTTTTTATGCATTGAAGGATTTGAATGAAGGGTAGAACTTGTGTGCAAGCCTCCCTAGCTAGACTTTTTATTTCTTTTGCCTTTGGCTTTTTCTTTTTGCATTTATTTCTTTTTGTCATGTGTGTTTTCTTTTGCTTCTGCTTTTTTCGGACTTTGAATTTATTCACCTTTTTTCTTTTGCTTGGCATTGATTTTTTTTTATGTAGTAAGGCTTGCACACAAGTTTGGTTTAAGGTATTGGAAGGCTTGAAGGATATTTGTGGAGCTTTGAGTAATGGAGGGATTATTTGGCTAATGGAGATGATGGCTTTAGGGATTTTTTATTATTGTGGATTGCATGGATGGCTTATGGATGATGGTTTTATGGAAGGGAGAGGGGAATAACTCCAGATCCAAAGTATGTCCTTTTTTTCTTTCATTTTTTTTCCAGATTTTTTCATATTTTTGTTATTAGTCAAGATCATTAGGTGATTTAAGTTTCATCATTGAATTACCAGCATAAATAAAATGATGGAAGGCCAATGAAAATGAAAATGAAAATGCAATTATTTTATTAATTAGAAATAAATAGAAACAAGGCTTATTAGAAATAAAATCCTAAATGACATAGACTCGACAGGAAGGGAAATGAAGGAGCTAGGGGAGGGACTCTCCGACTCAACCTAGAAAAATAGCATTAAATGACCATGGCCTGGCATTATTTAGGCACTGCCCAAGGGGTTGCCGCTATTGCTGACTTTGCTGCAGGCAGAATCGGTAATCTGCCGTCTTCAACCATATCATGTAGAGCTTGCTTCAAAGTCCAGTAGTGTGATGATGGTACTTGCAGTAGGCATCAGGATTCCATTTACTTGGATCTTTTCTCGGGAGTGGTCCGGAGTAGGGCTAATAGGTTGAAGTGCTCCTTTTGCATGAAGTCTAGTGAAGGCTTCTTCTAGAGTCATGCCCAATGGAGTGAATGTCCTTTGAGGCCCTTGATAACCTTTCTTGTCAGTAGTGAGGGCATTGATGTCGTTGCTTTTAGAGGTAGAATGGTTGTTATTACTCTTCTTGAAAGAGTTGTTGTTGTTGGAACTCTTATTCTTGTTGGCTTGTACCTCTTCTTCGATCAGCAGGCCCACCTTATAGAGCTTCGTGAAAGACTCTATGGGTTGGAATTTAATATGATCCCCATACTTAGGCAGCGGTTACGGATTACTAGTCGGACTTGATCCTCTTGAGATGGCCTGTTAGTCATTTGTGCAACTTTTTCCCTCCATCTATTAAGGAAAGTGACGAAATCTTCATTGGAATTATGTTTAGTTAATTCCAACTCACGAAGGCCAATGGAAAGCTGAGTATTGTATATGTATTGTTTGTGGAACTCTTCCCTGATATAGTACCAATCATTCAGCTTAGTCTTATTCAATGACCTGAACCACTTGGATGGATGTGCATCCAAGGTCAAGGGAAAGACATAAGCAAACAGGTCCTTGCTCATGCCTTTGAGAGCCATAAATATGGAGAAAGCTCTCAAATGATCATTTGGATCTTCGACCCCCTTGAATTTGGGGAGGTCACCCAATGTTATCTTTTTAGGGAGTTTTTCCCTCGGTCAAAGATCAATGATGTCATGGCCATGAGCCCGACCTTCGAGCGCAGGAATTGGACCGGATCAATTGCTCTAGTTTTTTAAACCTCGCCTGTCTCGGTCTTGCCGGGGAGGTGGTGGTGGCGGTGGAGTGTCATCCTGCTCTTCTTCCTCAGTTAGTTTTTCTCTCAGTGTTTTAATCTCTTTGTCTTGTTCCTGAAGATGAGAGTTCATCAGTGTAAGTTGAACCATAATGGCACTGAGCTGTTCATTGATGTCCCCCATTTCGGATGATGATTCAGAAGAGTCGGAAGATTCGTCTGAAAAGGGAGGATGTGTTTGACGAGTCAGGGAGTAGGTTGACCTTGTATCCTCCCTATCAGGCGTTTCCAAGTTATAATCTCACGACCTGTCCTGAACATAAATCGAATGGACCTCGTAAATTTTAAGAAATGATGCTTTCGAAATGAAAAATGAAAATGAGGGGTGGAGAAATGGAAATGGAGATGAGAGATGAGAAATAAAAATGAAAGTGGAAATGGGAACGGGACATGAGAAATAAAATGGGAAATGATTAGAGATGGGTATGATCATGGTTACGATGGCGACATGGGCCTAGCTATATGCATATGCAGATATGGACTGGACTGGACTGGACTATGCAAGCAGACTGGACTAGACTTTGCAAATCGACTAGACTCAAAAGGATTGCATATGCTAGCTTCGCTAGACTTAGGAAGGAATTGGCTTCGCCAGACTTGATGATTTGGGGTTGCTATAGATGTAAGATAGGAGTAGCTTCGCTAAACTTGAAGGGTGCCTTTATGGTCTTAGGGATGACTAGTTTCGCTGGGTCTATGGGTGTCGTTATGGACTTAAGGGTGACTAGCTTCGCTAGGTCAAAGGGTGCCATCATGGACTTAAGGGTGACTAGCTTCGCTAGGTCAAAGGGTGTCATTATGGTCTTAAGGTATGACTAGCTTCGCTAGGTCAAAGGGTGTCGTTATGGACTTAAGGTATGACTAGCTTCGCTAGGTCAAAGGGTGGACTTCGTCCTATGTGGATTTGGAATTGGACTGGATTGACTTAGGAAATTAGTTGGGCCTTATATGGACCTAATTTTGGACTTAGTCCTATATTGGTTTGAAGTTAGACTTGGAAATGCACATGAAATTGACATTGGAAATGGATTGGAATAGACTTGGACTGGGCTTAACATTGGAAATGGATTGGAATAGACTTGGATTAGACTTGAACTAGGCTTGACATAGACTAGGGTTCACATAAAGATGCAAATGGGCATAGATTTGACATGAGCTAGACTTATATGGGTCTAAGATGGATTCTAATGCTAGCGGGCCTAATATGAATGCATGAAATCAAATCTAGAAGAACCTAATATGAATGCAAAATGGACTCTAATGCATATGGGCCAGAAATGAATGCAAGATGGACTCTAATGCATATTGGCCTAGTATGAATGCAAATGGATTGGGTTTGGTTGAATTGGAGGTATTCGGAATGGGCTTAGAATTTTCGAAATTCATTTTTGAAAGAAACCCCTTGATTTTATCTTTTGTTAGGAAAAGATGATGGATTAATTTTGAAAATATTTTTGTAAATGTCGTGTATGATTATGATTTGTAAATGTTTTTGAAAAAGAGTAGAATAGAAGAGGGTGTAGGATTGATTTTGAAAAATGTAAGTTTTTTTTTTTAAATTGGTTGAATATGGTAAGGTAAGATTGATAGGGAAGATTAGTTGAACAGTCGAGAGAAAGTGGGTAAGGTAGACATGCATGACAACTCTAACTCTACAATGGCCACTTTAGATGCACTTTTTAGGATAGACTCGACCTTGCATGAAAAGACTGATTTTTTTGACTTAGGTGAGACTCCTAAAATGACCTTTTTTTTTTACGCGAATGCAGACAGATCGAACATAGGACCGAACATAAGATCGACCACCACGACGAATAAATCAAGGAAAAGCATGCGATGCACAGACTGCGTGCCGCGCAACATTGCTAATAACAGGCAACATTTTGTTGAGATGCGATTTTTGGCGCAATGCATAACGACGAAAATTTGGCAAGTTAATAACAGGCAAAAATCGCAATCACAACCAAATGTCATGTAACATGGATGCAAAAGTTCTCAACCTAAAGTCCAGTTCTATGTTCAACTATGGTCAGGTTTAGATTAAGGCTAAAAAGGGTCCATGACAAAGAGATTGATCCCACGCTTCGTCCCCCTGCTTAAAGAGGTCGCCACGTGTAAGACGCACTCCAGTTCTCAAGTCAGGAACAAGAAAACAATGCCATGGTTGGGTAGGTTTGCTTATGACTAAGATCCAACACTATCGCTCAGGAAGCTTTTTAGAAGGACAAAGCGCAAACCCCCCTGGGGTGACCTCACACATAGAACATGTGCTAATGAGGCAAGGTAGATTGTCCTTATGGTGGCTGAACAATAGCCATGCATATGCAAAACTGTAATGTCATTCTAAGGCATAAAAAGTGTATGAATCGTATTTTTCGAGTTTCACCCACTCATTTAAAAAAATTAATTTTTTTAAAACCCTCCCCATTGGAGTCGCCAAATTGTAGGCGTGGATTTATTTCGCCTACGCGGTGTGAGCGCGTATTAGATTTGGCTAACCCATTGTAATGGTTTTATTGAAAATTGTTTTGAAGTCGCCAACAATTCTTTTTAGGAAGAATCATAAACCTAATTGGATATGGGAAACCGTAGGGACAAATTAGGAACTTATCCAATGTAGATTTCCCCGTCTGGACTCCATAGATGGTCAAAATGAACCAAAGATTGAGTTCGGGGGTGAGGGTACGAATATGGTCATAATGAACCAAGTTCGCCCATTGTTGGCCTCTACTAAATATCGATTCATTACAAATTTTATGCAATAGAATAACAAAATAATGTTTTAAGCACCCTAAAAATAATTAGTCTAGGTTGGTTCAGGAAACACATAAAAAGACTAATTTTTAGTGATATGTTATTAGGCAATCAAAATTACAGGGAACCTAACAGGTTCTCTAAATTAATTTGATTAATATTAGAACAGTTCTTTAGGTCTTGATTAGCAAAAAATAACATGTGGGTGATAAAAGCAATAAAGCTGGACAATTATATAATATGCATAGAACAATCAGGCAAATATATAATAATTTATGAAAATAAATAAAAAGAAAGAAAAAGGTTTAGAATATACAGTAGAATGATTCTATATCAAAGATCTATATCAGGAAAGAAAACAGTTAGTAACTTCAATATAAAAATAGAGAATTTATTTAAGGACCCTCAGGATTATATCGTGGCTTGGGTCTGCGAGATTGACAACCTTCGGGACGAGCAATTGTGAAGCCTGAAAATCTGAATGTATGAAAGTATGTAGATTGAATGTGTTTGTATTCGAAAGTATGAATTTTGTAGGGAAGTTTTGTAGTTCGTAGAGAGGTTCGTAAAGTATTCGTCGAGTTCGAAGTGTGTTAATGTGAAAAATCCCTTCTGAAATCTGTACGGAAATCAGGCTTATTTATAGGGAAAACGACACTGCGCCTCACGCGCCAGCTGCGCCTGGCACAGGCTGATGTGATAAGCGCATGACGCGGCCTCGCCCAAAGAGAAAGCGTACACGTGGTATGCGTTTTGAAAAAGATAAGAATGAAAAGCCGCGTCTCACGCAGAGAGGTGCGCTTGGCGCAGGACTCTACATGAAACAGAAGTCTATGTGGCATTTCTGTACGCTTGGCGCAGGCTGTACGCTAGGCACAGGCCTACGTGGAAAATACAGCACAGTCAGCTACGCTCAGCAAACGACGCCTTGTTTTTGACACGTTTTGACAGTTTTTTGATAAAAACGTGTTTTAAAGATTTTCTTTTATCTTTTAACGACGGATATCTGATTTTATGGGATGAAATCTGATTTTAAAAATATCTTTTAAAATATTTATTTATTTAAATAAAAATAATTAATTATTATTAAACAATTAATTGGGTTTTTCAAAGGATTAGGCTCAAAATACAATTAATTATCATGAACAATTAATTGGGATTTAAAATAGGACTTTAACACTTTTCGAAATAGTTTTGAATGGCTTTTCGGACTGCTCTTGCCTTGGGTCGGACCAATTAAGATCGCGTTATGTTTCATCATCGGATCCTTAAATGGGGAGACACGATTATGTGTCTACAATCTCCATTTGGATTTGAGTAGCCTTTTGATAGGAACACTAACCTTTTGTACTATTTATAAAAAACAAGTTATTTTTGTTTACCAAAAACAAAGTTATATTTGATAGGAATACTTGCAGCAAACGTGTTTCCTTCACAAGCAATGTGGCATATAGTTGTTCAAATTGTTTAAGAGAAAGTGTATTTGTAACTAGATATGCATGCCCTTACTTAAATACTCATTATTTGGCAAAGAATAAACATGACACTATCCCTTAACTTCTATAGTCCATTTCCAAATTAAAGTGTCCGATGACACTGGCTCGATGTTTCTTTGTGCCTTCACCAAAGAAAGTAAAGCTCTTTTTAGAATGTCAGCCGGACATATTAATAATCTGCCTGCCAATGTAAACATCTTGCCTTTTTACATTAATTCTCACTTTTCATCTGTTCGGAACTGCGTTTCAAAAGCACTTCAAAGGCAAGTGAAATAACCACAAGTTAGCAACAAGTTCCGATTTAGAAGGCTCTCTAAAATTGTTAGCTTAAAGTTTATAATTGCACTTCAAACAACCAGTGGAATTTATATTGACTGCCCCATAGTATGGGAGTATGAATAAATTGTGTGCGCACACCTTTATTTATTGCTTTTCCCCAGTATACCCCAAACAACAAGTGCAAACAATAATTGTTTCGAAGCCGTATCTTCAAATTCATCTTACTAATTAAACCAAGCATAATTCGAATATCACAAATAAAAAAATTTTGGGTACCACGCGCATAGGCGCGCGGTGCAACAACTAGTCTGATAAAAAGTTAACTTCAACGTTGATTAATTCAGCAAAGGCGTATACGACAAGTGTGAGGCCCAACAACATAACTTATTGTTTAAAGAGGGGATCGTTAGTGCATTTTATTAATCGTGGTTAGATAAAGTGTCCGTATGTACATACGAGGCAACTTCCGGAGGACAATAACACTTCTAAGTCCCACCGTTGTTCTCCTTCAAAAGGCACTAATTTCATGATATGATGGACAACATAGTTATTGTCCCTTCGCGCATGAGACCAAGTAACTGACTCGAAAAACTTATTCATGACAAGAGCATCCTCCAAATTGACATCTAAGTTTGAAAAAAAAAATAGAATCACCCAAAAGTTGAGAAACAATAGATGGACAGTAAGTCTCAACAATAACATCAGGGGAGGATTTATTAAGTAACAAGGGGATAGCATATAATAAAATAAAAAATAAAATTGGCTGAGAAAAAAGTTTGAGTAGAAGTTGTACATAAAAAAGAAAGAGCAATACTATATTAGTGCAGTTCGTAGGGATGGCAACGGGTCAGACTTGGACCGGATTATGCATAATCCGACTCCGACCCTACAAGAAGTCAGATTTTAAATCCGAGTCCGACCCGACTTAAAATCCTAACATCTGACTCCGATGCCGACCCGATCCGATTTTTTTCACCCCTTTTTTAATAGAAAAATCTTCTATAATATAAGTAATCAAATCATTACTTTTTTTTTTAATAATCATATGGAAATCTTATATAGTACATATAATCTAAACATTACTATTAATTTGAACAATAATTTCTTCAATGGATAATACAATTGCCTCAAAGTCGGAGTTAGATTACATATACATAGCACATTACTATATATATAAAAATAGGATTATTTGCCTTGAAGTCGGAGTCAGATTCGGATGTCAGACTTTTTTATGGGATCCGACTCTGACCCTCCTCTGAATCGGAGTCGGAATTTTTAAACGGAGTCGGATGCGGATTATTTTTTGTGGGAGTCGGCTCGAATTTTTTCCTTCAGATCGGAGCGGACAAAGGCCGGATCCGGACTGGATTGCCATCCCTAGTCGCAGTGCTGGGTTTCCTTTACAAGATGTATTTATTGAATTGCAGCACCCCATGTTCGATTCTTTCGCGTAGCAAGATTACTGCTAGTTCTTGTTGTTCTTTTTTACTTCTTTTTCTCCATTACTACTATAAAACATGAGGGAAATTAAATCATTGAGGGAATTTATTATAGTACAGATAGGGGCATTTATTGTAGTTTTTTCCCCTGTTGGTTGCTGCTAATGACATTAGTTAACAGGAGCTTCAGCTAACCCTTATTAATAAATGGTTCATGGTAATTAAGGGTCCGTTCGTTATCGTTTTTTGTTTCCAGTTTTAAGTTAATTTGAAAACCAAAAACAAAAATATGGAAACCAGAAAAAGTAGTTTCCAGTTTTCAGCTGTCAGTTTTCAAAATTAGCATGTTTACTATCAATATGACTAATTTTAACCTTATTATACAACTCATATCATATAGTTCTAAAATCATAAAAACCAAAAACTGAAAACTGGCAGTGATACCGAACGGGCCCTTATGTCATTAGTAAAATGTTAAATATGGGGTGTCAAAGTTGTAAATGGACCAAATTCAAATCATGGAAAATAATTTCCTATAATAGATTAGTGTCGGACCATATATTTAAAAAAAAGGGGGTATAAATGCTTAACGTGAATTATGTTTCAGTATTATGAACCGCTATTTAGTATTGTTTTTATGCTACCCTTGATTGAGAATTCTGGCTCCGCCACTGAATGACATATTAGAGTCATGCGTGTGTTGGTGAAAAATCAGTTCCTTGACCTTGCAAACAAGTCAATGCACATCCAATAGTTTGATACTGAATGCCTTGGGAGGCTTAGTCCCCGGGGGTTACCGGTTTTAATTAGATAAAACCTTGCTAACGTACTTTGTTGCAATTTAATTAATGATTAAACTACAACGCCTATTAAATTCAGGCGAAACGCAACAAATAGAGCAAACAATAAATAATCTTTTTAATCAATTAAAGAAGAACATTCCCATACATTCCACAAACTTTAAGAAAGATTTTACAACACATGAAAGGATAAGCCAGGTTGGACAACTAAAGGAAAAACACGAAGGCTATTACCTCCATAGTTTCTTGCTTCAATCGAAGAATTAAAGAACTTGGCGCCAGAACATGTTCTAAGTCTAAAGAACTAAACTATAACCCCAGAAGGGGGTTGGCTAGGCTAAGGCTTGGCTACGCTAAGAAAAGAAGAAATGCAGTTTGATTGTGTTGTTCGTTGTTGTTTGCTTGATGATCATTTCTCTATTTACAGAGAAACGTGTTATGTAACTTCCATGCTTACTTGGAGGGAAAATATTTGAATCATATTTGATTCAAATCTCAATCATTTTCTGGCGCTGAATAACTGTAGCCTTGCACGTCTTTCCTCATGTGGATCCGTATCATGATTGTTCTTTAACTGCCTGACCTTTTACTGTTCTTGACTTTCATCTCCTGATGGTCTTGACGGTCTTCCTCTGTTAACTTTGACTTATGTTGACTTTGTGCAATGGGCTTTATACCCTTGTTGGGCCTTCATGTTAAGACGAAATTAAACCTTTTGAGATCTAATACAATGTACCATAATAAATGTAACTGGACGTCTACAAACGGTAGTAACAAATTGCCCCACTGATTTGTGGAGTGATGTACTCAGCACCCACAAATTATGAGCAGAGAAGGACTTTTAATGGTTATAGCCAATATCATCCAGTAGTATTCTGAACGTGAATTCCTCCATTGTTCTAAGGTGGTTAATGAACATTCTTTTAGGATGACTAAATTTAGTTGAGAAGAATAATCTTTCATGTATTCCTTCACCTTGCTTTCTAGCCATTGTGAAATCCATTAAGAAAGTTTCTTCAGGATGTGTACCACAGGGGTTATTTGATGTTAACCAACAAGGACTCTCATCATAGATCATGAGATCGTACCAAATCAGACATGCACGTTTGTATTGTACCACATCTCTTGATGATGACCCATCCACCATTCTGTGAACTTTTACCTTCTTTGTAGTTCCTTTAACAAAGAGCTTTTTTAGATATCTCCAAGGCATGTTAGGTTCCCATATTTCCTCTGTAATGACTTTACCCCATGATTGGCAAACCAGAAGAGATGTAACCTGATCATTCCTTTCGAGTTTGGGAAATATCCATTCTTTCATGAGATCTAAATTGGACCCTATTTGGAAGGCCTTAGATTCTCTTTTAATTTCTGGATTCTGTTCCATGACAAGATTATTTCCAAAATATTTCTATGTAAAAGAAATCCATTTAGTGAATTTATTCTTAATAAATTCATCTATGTCTCCAGATATGACATTCAATGCCTTGTGATGATTTGGGCATTTTGATGGATATGGCATATTTTCCGGAGCGGATTGGTGAAACATGGAGAGATATGTGTAGTCCATTTTGATTTAAGTTTTTGAATTTATTAGAGACCACACATATATATATAGAGGTTTAAATATTTCAACCGTCCAATAATTATCTCCTAACTGCCTCATTTTATGGAAAGTAATATAGAGTTTTTTAGGGAAAATAATTAGTAAATGAACATGTGTTTGTTTTTACTTCACTTTGGTGAACCAAAAACTGATGTCAAAGCAATTGAAATATATAAGATTACCATTTGAGGTAATTTCATTACATTTATATTAGGAAAAATTGTCAAGAATAAGTCAGCCTTTGAGCCATCCGCTAAAAACAAGTCAACCTTTTGATTATCCTTGAATAAGTCAACCTTTAATACCAATCTGTTTTTAACAAGTTATTTCCTGTTCTTAACTTATTTAACCGCTTAAATATGATAAGTGTAACTCTTCAATGGGATGAGAGACAAAACAAAAACAAATTAAAAATAACAAAAAAGAAAGAAAAAAGTCAGATTATTTGTAATTTAACTTGTTTAAAATTGATAAGTACTAAAGGTAGACTTATTCAAGAAATAATCCAAAGATGACTTATTTTTAGCGGACGGGACAAAGGTTGACTTATTCTTGACAATTTTTCCTTTATATTATGACTTATCTTTATGAAGATAAGGTCATCAATTACATTTTAATTGAAAGGACTTGCATCTAGAGATAACATTTGGAAATGTTCCCTACATAATGTCTCTACCATGGCATTATATTCGTTGGTTTCTCTAACTCACGCCCTGCATACTCCTGGTAACTTCAAAGTAGTAAGCTTATTCAGGGGAGTTGTTGAACCTTGCCTTGAAGATAGTTCTGTGGTAACTGTTGTCCCAAGCGTATCTCATGTCGATCAATGCAACATACATCTATGAAAAGAAATTTTCTTGGACCAATAGCTCCCATAGTTTGCACATGCATTCAAAGTTCACTATCCTCCCTTGATGCTCGTCTTGACTTTCTTCTATCCTCACCACTTTGAGGGAGGACTGGGTGCAAGAGATAATTATATTCTTGGCGTAAACCCAATTCAGCCTCTGAGGTCTTGGGAGATTTAAGATAGTGGAAACCTCCTTGCCCCACTTCTTGCAAACTATTAGCAGTTTGTCTTGTGAATTCCCATCCAATTTGGGCCATATGTGGGTAGACAAGAGATCGATATTCGAACCGACCTTTGTAGCGCTTGATTCAACCAGCCCAGGATCTCTTGGCCCCATTACCGGTTCATTGCCAAAGATACGGGCCATCTTTTCGGTCCATCTGGTCCTCTCATTTGTGACGAAGGATTCTTTATCTTCCTCTATGTTGTTAAGGGCGAAGCGATGATTGAAACCATCATCATTAAACTCAGCTGCTATGTTTGCATATGCTTCGTTATTCATTTTGATTTTTTGAAATGAAAATGTGATGATAGGATGCTATGCCTTGGTCCCTTTAAATAACTAGCCCCATTTGTTCAACGGTTATTTTCTTAATAACTTCTGGGATCAGTGAATAATTGAGTACTTTGACCCCTTTTTTCGAGAAGTTTATTGACTTTTTGCTGATAATTATTTATTCTAAGATTATCAATTTGATGATAGTCTTAAAATTTATGTGCCACTCTTTAGGTGTTTGGGCCTAAAATTACTTCCTTGGGTTTATTATTCATTTTATGAACAACAATCAAGTCCACAATTTTATATGATATGGAAGTAAGAAGGAACAAAAAAAAATAAAAATTACTTCATTAACTGAAATAATCTTACTTAATAATAAAACATCTTTAAGGAGATGTTTATTGACTTAATTCAAATTGTTACATAATTTCCTAGGAAGGATTCAAAATATGCACTATCGCTAGAATAAAAAAAATTAGATAACGCCCGATCTATCAAGCGCGAGATGGTTAAAACCGATGATGACTTGTGGTTCTTCCTCTTCATCATCATCATCATCGAATAATCCTCCCGGGAGCATAGGGACATTTCCTTCCCCTAAGCGCTCTTGCCACAAAAGACAAGTACATTTGTACTGTATGAGTTTTTTGTAACTCAGATTTTCGTCTATTTGGACCATTCTGGATTTTTGGTTGAAGACACCCAGGCTACCCTCATAGATTAAAGACCTGTTGTACTTCAATTCGAGTTCAGGAGGAAAGTGTTGTTTTGCAATGCATTCCCCCCATGCCTTGCAAATGCTTAGTAGCTTCAGCAATTCTTCCTTCTCCATTTTCGGCCATAGATTTAGTGCTAGAAAATCTATGTCACTTCCTATAATAGCAGCACTGGACCTTTGATCTTCCAAGTCTCCAGGTTGGACCTTTGGATCCCTTCCAAAGAGCTTGATGATTTTGGAGTGTCATATTTTCATTTCTTCTTCCTTGAATTCTTCCCAGTCTTCTTTTGAAATGTCTCTATTAAATATGTGCCTCCAACATTCGCCAGGGAAGAGTGATGGAGGAGCGATTTGTTGATTAGCCATTTCTCAAGAACATTTTAGGGTTTTGGTGGAAAATAAAATTTTAGGAGTGAAAAATTTCAGAGTTAAAAATTACATATTTATGATATAATTATTACCTGTCATCCCTATTTTTAGGGGTAAATGAAACGTTTGATATTATCTTTTTAGATAACTTCATCACGTATTTAATTTTTTGTAAGCAATCTTAACCACCTCCAATTAAGGCCCTAGTGGGTAGGAATGGGTTTGCCCATTATCCCCTAATGTGTCATATCACTTCTGGAGTTTGCCATTAGTGGCGTGTGAAGTTAGATGGTAATTATTACATTTTGAAGTAACTTTTCTATTTCATTAATACATTTTCAGAGTTTTAGTATCCCAAGAGACACCTTATTTCTCTTCCATTTAATCTTAACCGTAGAATTTACATTATTTTATTTGACAGTTATTTTAGAATAACATAATAATTTGCACAATTTCGATTGAGCAAAATAGATACACAATGCAAACAAAATATAAGATAATAGAACATTGGACCAAAGGTAGGAAATTTAAATTTTATTAATAATAAAAATAAAATTTACATCCTAGGGCTGAAATTTTCATTTTAAAATAAAAATTACAACCTATTTAGAATTTTTGAATTCTAAATCCTAGGCCTAAATTTAGTCCCTTGGAGACCGTGGCTTGTCGCCATCAGAGTCTTCAATGGAGGCGTTATCATCATCATCATCACTGGAGCCATCTCCAGGAGGGTAGAAGAAGCGCTCCATCCCGGCGAAGGATTCCTCGAGGAAATCCTCCTCGTCAACCCTCCCCCTCTTGGCGGCGGGCTCATCCTCATCTTCATCCTCATCCTCATCATCATCAGAATTATCTGATGGTGGAGGAGTACCCTCTTCTTCTTCTTCCTCTTCCTCTTCTTCCTCCTCTCTCTCTCCTCCGGTATCTCCCGGAGGAGAGAGGAAGGGCTGGTCAACCTCTTGAGGGTTTACCTCTTGAACCCCGGTAATGCAGGATTCGGTACAAGGTTGAGGGGCGTCCATTTCTGGAGAAGGATGTTTTTATGGAGAAGGAGGTTAGGGAGATAGGTTTTGGGGGTGTTGTTTCAAGAGATGAGTAGTGTGATAATTTCATTACACTCACTCCTTTTATAAAGGAATTTACCGTCTCTTGAAAATGAAAAGTTATGCTCCTTTGGAACGGGCTTCTGAGTAACTGACACCTTAATATGGGCTTCCAAGTCACACGCCCTTTAGAATGGGCTTATTAGTATGGCTTCAGGACCTTATGTTTTAATTTGTTAAAACTAGCTTTTAACATGGCCCAATAAAACATGACCCAAAATAAAACATATCACGCATTCTGCACGTGTTTTCTTCTTTTATTGTTTCATTTTAGTTGTCTTCCCCATTAATACCTTTTTCAAGGATTTCAAAAAAATTTAATATCTTTCAGACCATTTTCATACATTTCTTTACGAATTGACAACCATCACCAAACTTCAATTCACCATGTCTATTGAAAGAGTTCGTGAAAATGAAATTCGTAAAGCGCTTGCTAAAAAACGTGATGCCATGCAATCTGAGGCAGCTCGCCAATTATGCAACGCCATTAGAGTGAACCTTGGGACTTATAAGTCTCAAGTGTTCTGGTATGTGAACAATTGTTCTGACTCTAATACTCCTTTAGAGGATAGAATTGCCACTATTGGTCCTTGTTTTCCTTTCAAGATTAAAAAACCACAGCGCCAAATTGTTTTAGAGCAACAGTGTTATCCATTCTTGGACCATATTATCTTAGAAGATTAAGCCCAGAACGCTTCCATTTGTCCCAAAATCCCTTCAACATTTGCATTGGCCTTTGACCAGCAAACCTCTTAAAGGTTGGATTTCAGGGGTGGATGCAAGAGCATGGTTTCTGCGAATGAAACCTTTTCATGACAAATGGTCTAAGAACAAGATATTGCCCTTCTTGAGACTAGCTTCTTATGAAACCATTCTCTTTGATGGGGCTATGTCTACTGCCTTGTTGGCCTGTTGGGACCCTGCCATCAACTGATTCTTGTTCCGATGGGGACCAATGACTGTAAGTCTGTAACATTAGCTGAAATTGCCTTCATTACCGGGACTTCTCCAATAGGTAAATATGGAATTGAACTTCCTATTTTTCACCATGTCAAAGAACATAATCAGCTGTACGGTCAGTGTTTATCAACCTTTCGCCAAATTGCTAGTCCTTCTGCCAGTGCTAGCAAATGTGGCTTTCAGAAATTTGTCGATTTCTTCATCAATAAGGATTCTAGTGAGGAAGTTACTCCTAAAGAGGAAGTACTTTTTCTTACTTTTGCATTTTCCAAATTAATGATGTCTAGGGTTGGAGGAGTAGTAACATTATGGCTATCTCTAGCTGTTAACATCTCCTCTACTTCTGAAGAAGTAGCTTTGGCTCCTGTTCTATTAGGAAAACTTTATTGATGTCTTTTTAGGAGCAAAGAATCCTTCAAAGGTTTCGGAATTCATACCTCTGAATCTCCCATATTCTCTACTGACAAGGGATTTGGACCTCTATGGCTCTTGACTTGCTGGGGCCATATGTATTTACCTTGTTTGATGGTTCTCAATCCCTCTTCTGCTTTTAAAATATCCAAGGGTTCAGAGGAAGAAGATCTTTCTTTTGATCCTCTCTAGTCTTAATGATTGTAGCTGTTATGGTGAAGTCAGCTTTAACCTGGTTTGATTGTAGTCTTTTGATTCTCCTGCACTTCTTGGCTTCTAAGTCCAATCCTGGTGTCTGGAATATTTTCCCATGCAAGATGGATGTTTCTGTTGAAAATGAAACTTGGCGCCATCAAGCAATGCCTGCTTGGCTACAATCCCTCTACATCCACTCTAGTTCCTTAGGGAGTGGAAACTTTTGGAGCAGTGTTCTTAGGTCTAGGGATATAATGTTGAGCCTGAGTATTTTGGCTTTGAAGCCTACAATCCACAGCTGGTAGCTAGACAATTTGGATTGGTCCAACCACTAGCTATTCCTTACTTCTTGACCCGCAATGATCCTTGGATTTCAAGGGGCCGTTTTGAAGAGGGCAGAGCCCTTCAGAGTAAAACTCTCAGCCTTACTTCCATGTCCATTTCTCCTTGGAAATGGATCACCAAAGCTGTGCGAGGCTTCCATCTGTGGTGGGATCAGGTGTTCCCAAACAACTCCACATGTTCTGATGCTTTGGCGAACTTTGAGGATCAACTCTTCTTAGGCTGTAAGTAATTTTATTCTCAGTTATTTTATAACTTTCAGTGGGAATAAATATTACTAAACCTTCTTTGTGCTTTCCTTTTGACTTTTTAGCAAAAGCTGGCAAGAATAAGCTAAGAGTGCCTGATGGTATGACAACATATTCTAGATATGACCAGCTCTATTGGAGTACCATAGACAAAAGGGTTCCACCTCATACCTCTTCAGAGGATGAAGATGATGCTGCTTATGATCAAGGGGCTTCCTATGGAAATGTCCATACTGTGGAGGACATCCAAACCATGGGGCCGATGGAGCAGATTGACCCTTTCAAGAGAGCTGCAAGAAAAAGAGATTATAATTGTCTCTCTGCTTCCAAGGACACTCACCCTAAGGGGTCAGTGGAGCAATTTGAGCCTCCAAAGAAGGCTACAAAAAAGAGAGATTATAGTTGTCTCTCTGCTTCCAAACCTTTGAGACATTCCAGCAGGAAACGTCCCAAGTTGGAGGCTTGTTCAGAGATACCGCAGTATATCATCTTCTCCTCTGATGAAGATAATGACAAGACTATATCTCAAATATTCCCTAAAAGGAAACTTCCCGGAGTCAAAACAGGTATGGACACCAACTCTACTCTCTTTTGTAAGAAGTTTTCACTCTTTTATTTGGAATAATAGTTGCTTAATCCCAGGTCCTTCTGGTTTAAAAGAGGTTAAGATTCCCAGTGACCCTTCTTCTGAGAAGTCATCACCTCTTGGTTCTGCCAGCCAACCTTCAGTAGATACTTCTAAAGTAGTTGACATAGGATTAAATTCAAAGGGTGGTTCTGTTGATGAACCTGTCATCAATCATCGCACTTTTCCCTGAAGCTATGCTGCCCCCCAGTTGGAGAATATGGCTAGTCCCTCTTTGGAAAGAGGTGTCGCCCTCCCGCTTGGAAGAAACCGATCATCTCCACGTGGAATCTCCCCGATGAGGACTTATTTCATCGCTTTAATGAAGATCCCTTGGAGCCAAGTCCTTTAGATGTTGAAGTTCCAAGTTCTCATGTCCGCTACAACTATTGTTATAGCAATCCCTTCTATTGCTGGGAGTGAAGTTCCAAAAGATGTTATTCCTTTAGAGGTTACACCTTTACGGAGTAGTACTGAGCTTGTGATTACCTCTGTGTGCAAAGGTTCTTCATCAACTTCACCATCTGCCTCCGAAACTGGTCTGCCTTTCTTTCCTCATGAATTCATTTTAGACTTCCTCTATATGAGTCCATGTCCTCATGATACCAGGCTTCATTCTCTTGCTAACTTAGCTTCTCTTCTTTATGATGTAGAGGGAAGCACTAAAGAAGCAAGTGTGATGAAAGAGTCTGATGGAGGGAAACAAGTTAATGTGCAAACAGCCATTATTGTGAGGAATCAACCTGCCTCTGCTAGCAGCGATCACTCGTCCAGTGATGAGTCTCCTGAACACAAAAAACAAGAAGACAAAATCGGGGATCTCCGCCGACCTTAACGGACAACCCTTATGATCGAGCTTCGCACAAACTCTTAGCGAGATCTTGGAATCCCTGATTTCTCAAAGTTTTGAGTATTGGATAACTTGCCTTGATTATGTCAAAGAGACTCTTCTTCTTCAACAATGTAATGCTGAATCAAGAGTTCAATCTCCCAAGTTCTCAGCTCAAAAACTTCAGGAAAAGGAAACTTCTTTAGAAGCTCAAGCCAAATCCTTCAAAAATTTCAGTAAACAAATCCAAGATTCTGTGAATTCTTTTAATCAGAAACTGAAGCTCCTTTCTGAAGAAAGGCAATCTTTACAGAATCGTCTGCCTGAGATCAATAAAGAGGAGATTAATATTATCACTGAAAAGTCTTTACTCCAAAACTCCATTGATATTGAAGAGAAGAAGCTATACCAAGGGCGAACCAAGCTTGCGTATTTAAGGCAAGAGATGTTCAAAGATATGGCTGTACAGCAAAGCTTGATCCTTCAGAAGGAAAAACTTTGTAATGCTTGGTCAGCCATTAAAAACCTTAGACAATGTTGGAATGTCTAAGACGTAACATTATTATTAATGTTGTAATTTTAATGATCCCTTGCTGTTTGAAACAATTCTGCATGATTTTGTTGAAACACAGGGTCATGTTGTTCCCATATAGACGGATGATATTTCTTTAGAAATTTGCCATTATTCAAGGCTCTATCTCTTATATTGCCATCTATATCCTTTAATATATATGCATTTCCAGACATTTCCTTATGAATGATAAAGGGACCTTGCCACTTAGGTGACCATTTCCCTAATTGTGGATCTTTGTAAGCTGCTTCTGGCAAAAATATTTTCCAGACCTTATCATTCTCCTGGAATTCTTTAGGCACTACATTTTTGTTGTAGGCCCTAGAAACTTTTTCCTTTTGGATTATCATTTTGGCTAAAGCCTCTTCCTTAACCTCTAGAGCATCCATGATTTCAAGGTTCATCTCCTGATAATCCCATTTGTTGGGCTACCCTAGATGATCTTACATTTACTTCAGCTGGGGTCACTGGAGTATGCCCATAAACTAGGTTAAAAGGATTAACTCTTGTTGCTTCCCTTTTAGAGGTCATGTAGGCCCATAGGGCATATAGCAACAACTCATCCTATTTTCTTGGGTTATTGTCTATGAGTTTTGAGATTCCTTTTACTATGATCTTATTAGTAGCTTCAGCTTGACCATTTGCTTGAGCATAGTAAGGTGTCAAATGCAACTTAGTAATCCCAAACTGATTAAGATAATCCAGTAGGTCAGGATTCCTGAAGACTATGGCTTGATCAAAAGTGATAGTTTCTGGAATTCCAAATCTTGTAAAGATTTTTTTTTCCAAGAAATTTATTACCACCTGGGTATTGATCTTGTTGAAAGCCTGAGCCTCCATCCATTTGGTGAAGTAATCAGTCACCACTAGGATGTATGAATGCTTCTTGGAGGATGCAGGATTGATTTCTCCTATGGCATCTACTACCCATCCTCTGAAGGGCCAAGGTTTAAGAATATACTTAAGTTCTGAAGCTGGTGCCCTACTGATAGGCCCAAACTCTTGACATTTTTTGCAACCCTTAGCATAATCTATACAATCCTTTCTCATAGTGGGCCAATAGCCCTTGGTGAATTTCTGCCATGAGGGTTAAAGTCTCCCCAGCATCCACACATTTTAAAAGTAATCCTTCTGGATCATATATGTGTAGTTCACCAAACTGTATATAAAACTTAGTTGCTGCCATTTTGTAACTATTTGGCACCTTTGTCCCAGTTGGGTTCTGGAGATAGTGAATAATTTCATCCCTCCAATCCTTTTCCTCTCTTAAAATTGAAATTCTATAGACCTCCAATATATCTTCTTATATTTCCTTATCAGTTTCACTGAGAGGCTCTAGGATTTTTTCTAGGAGAATGATATCTTCACTTTGTAAAGGCATCTTTTCTCTAGCAGAAGCTATTTGGGACAGCTGATCAGCTACTTTATTTTCTCCTCTGGGAATGTGTATGAAAGTAATCTCCTTAAATTGTTTGGACAACTTCTGTGCTTTCTTGCACACTCCTGTGATACTAGTGATATACTCTTGAATTCCTCATTTATTTGATAAATGACCAACTGGAATCCCCGTATATCTTTAATCCAATTAATAAAGCTTCATATTCAGCTCTATTGTTGGTACATGGACCCTTTAGGGTTACTGCTAGCTTAGTTAGGACCAGGAGATAGAATATATATTCCAGCTCCTGCTGTTTCTCTAGTGTTAGAACCATCAAAGAATAGGACCCATGGAAGGATATCTTCATCAATGATTCCCGAGTCACAGCAAGGATGGGTTGCTAATAAATCAGCTAGTGATTGACCTTTGACTGCCTTTTGTGGCACATATATGAGGTTAAATTGTAGTAGATGTAAGCTTCATTTGCTTAACCTTCCTTTTATGAAAGGTTGAGATATCATATATTTTACGACATCTGTTGGAGATACTACTTCTATTGTGAAGGCCATGAAATAATGTATGAGCTTCATTGATGCATCATATAAACACAAACACCATTTCTCTGCCATGGTATACCTTTTTTCTGTATCATGTAAGATTCTACTTAGGTAGAAAATGGCCTGCTCATGTCCCTTCTCATTTTCTTGAGTAAGAAGACTACCAATGGAATCTTCGCAAGCAGACAAATACAGTCTTAGTGGTTTTCCATTTTGCCTTGGAGGAATCAATACAAGAGGATTTGCCAAATCTTGCTTGATCTGGTCAAAGGCTTTTTGATGCTCTTCCTCCGATTTGAATTCTGATTCATGTTTTAGTCTTAGCAAAGGTGAAAACTTCTAAGTTTTTCCAGCTAAATTGGCCGCGTCCTCACATAATTGACCTGTCCAAGGAATCTTTGCAATTCCTTCTTATTAGAAGGTGTATTGGCTGCCAATACTGCCTTTGCCTTGTTCTGGTCAATTTCCATTCCATTTTTGTGGATGAGGAATCCTAAAAAGTTACTAGCTTTAACTCCATATGCACAGTTGAGTGGATTCATTTTTAGGTGATATTCTCTCATTCTGGTGAATGACTTAACCAAATGCTCTTTATGTCTTAAGAAGTCATTTAACTTCACAAGTATGTCATCCACATAGATTTCCATGATCTTACCAATCATGCCCTTAAAGAATACGTCCATTGCTCGTTGGTATGTGGCTCCAGCATTTTTTAGTCCAAATGGCATGGCCACATATTCAAACAAGCCTAATGACTTTGGACATCCGAAGGCTGTTTTGTTACAATCTTCATGTGCAATTCTTAACTGGTGATACCCTGCGTACCCATCCATAGAAGATATGTATTCATATCTTGATGCTGCATCTATTAGGAGATCAGCCACTAGCATGGGGTATTGATCTTTAGGTGTTGCTTTATTTAGATCCCTAAAGTCAATGCAGATTCGTATTTTGCCATTTTTCTTAACTACTGGAACTATATTAGAAATCCAGTCAGCATATTGGCAAGGCCTTATGAACTTTGCCTTGAGAAGTTTGTCTATTTCCTCTTGTATAGGCTCTGTTAGTTCAGGCGCTAATCTTCTAGGACTTTGTGCCACAGGCTTAAATCCTTCCTTGATAGGTAGTTTATGTTCTACTATTTGCCTATCAATGCCAGGCATTTCATGATGTTCCCAAGTAAAACAGTCCTTAAATTCTTTTAGAATTTCTATTATTTCTTGTTTCTCTTGGTTAGTGATGAGCTTACTTATGTAAGTAACACGTGGATTTTCACTATCCCCTAAATTTATTTCTTCTAGTGGATCATGAACTTCCTGTTTAATATCCTCACTCTTAGCCCATACTTTCTCATCCTCTTCGTCGAAGGATTCAATTCATATAAAGTTGAGCAACATGCATTAAAGTTTATAAGAAAATCCTCCGGATATTTTCTAAAAACTAAATCTTTCATAACTTGATCAACAATAGGGGTAAACCCCTTACATCATTCTTCTTGGTTTATAAACATAATAAACATGTAATAAGAAAAATACATCCTAACTCTATAAGCTAATAAAAGCTAAGGGTTGATCATAGTCTGGCGTCTGTTGAACATATTCATATTTTGATTGAATGACTTCAACTTCTGGGACGTCCTCGACTTCTTCAATGAGAATTGCACCTGAGTCTTCTATCTCTTGGTGAGTTTGTGACTCAAGTTGTAGAGTAACCTCAATTTTGATAGTAGGAACTCACTTTAGAGAGTCCCTAATAAAAATAGAATCAGGAGATGTAATTAGACAAACTTCTTCATCTGCTTGAACCATTTCATAAGTGTCACCATTCCATAAGATTACGACTTGGTGGAGTGATGATGGAATAGCATAGTTATGATGCAACCAATCTCTTCCTAGTATGGCATTATAATTAGTACCACTTTCGACTATGAAGAAACCAGTATAAGTAGTTTTAGTTCCTACCCTTATCTTTAAGATAGCCATTCCTTCCACTTTTTCTGATAAAGCAGAAAAACCAGTTATGTTGATTTGTATATTATGCAAATCCTTTCTAGTTTTTCCTAGTTTTCTAAACACAGAGAGTGGCATAATATTAACAGTAGCTCCAGTGTCTACCAATACTTTGCTTAAACGAACTCCCTCAAAATCAACATTTAGAAATAAAGCTTTAGTGTGCTTATTATCAACATCAACTGACCTAAAGATTTTATCTATGATTAACTTCTCTAGGTTAGCTTTTAGAGATGTCTTGTTAGGCACTTTCTTATGAGGTGCATTTAAATAAGATGACAAGCTTTGAGAAGAAGTAATTTTAAATTTACCTGCCCTTTTGTCCTTATCAACTTCATCTGCCTATGATGTGGTATTGGTCTGGAATTCTGATTGGTCTTCTGACTTTTTAAACTCCGTTGGTAGCATAACCACATTACACTGCATGTTTGAGTGCTAATTTGAGCCCTTGCTGCAGCAGCCTTTGCACTTAGTTCCTTCATCTTTGATGTCCTACATTTAGGTAAGTTTTAAACTATCTTGCAGTGGCAATGGCCTAACTGCTGGTTTAATTTTTAGGGAAATTCCACTTGGTACCACTGTACTTTAAGCCTTTTTATTTGGTACCCAAAATTTTTTTTGGATTCTATGTGGTACCACTGTAGTTTGGACTTATTCTCTACCGTAACATTATGTTAAACCAAACATGAGTTTCGAGGTTAAATAGGGTTAGGGGTTTGTCTAATTTTGCGTAATTAAGGTTTTGGGAGTCATTTTTGTCCTTAACGACCAAATTTAAGGTCCAATTTGGTAAAAAAAAGTAAGTAGGCATTCACTGACACGTAAAACGAGGTTCTAGTAGTTTTTCTCCAATTTCGACTTTAATTCTGACCCATAAGAACCAAAATGACTCCCAATCCTTATCTGAACTATTCTCGATGCACAAGGCACGTAGACGAGACAAACTACTAACCCTATTTAATCCAAAACTAATGTTTTATTTAACTGAATGTTATGGTAGAGAATAAGTCCAAACTACAGTTGTACCATATAGAATCAAAAAAAAATTTAGGTACCAAATGAAAAAGCCCAAAGTACAGTGGTACCAAATGGAATTTCCCTAATTTTTAACCCCCATTGGTCCCTAGGGGACTTAACCCTTCTTTTAAGAATTTTGGGCACAAGCGTTTGACTTGGCTCCCTTTCCTTTCCTTTTGAGGAAGGGTGTAAACTGGGGCTGTCATGTTTTCTTGGTCCTTGACTTCTGGACCTCTTCTGGAACGGACACTGATAAGCAGGCACATAGGCAGGATCATTTGGAATGATCTGACTTCTAACCATTTCAAAAGTTAGTCTGTCTGCACACTGTGAGCACATTCCCTTCCTCAGAGCTTTCAATCCTTCTATAGCCCTAGTCTGCAATGGGAAATTATGAGCAGCCTCCTTATAGGTTTTAGCTCTTTTCTCATGCATCTCCAGGTTTGGAGTTGGGTTGGGCTTAGCAGGCGCCTTAGCTTTGGCTAAGTTGACCTTATATTGCTCTAGCTCCATAGCATGTAGTTCCATCTCTGAAACAATAAGTCTTTTGAGACTTATGTCTGATCTAGTTAGGAATCCTATAAATACTTGGCACTGGTCTGTTGTATGTGACCCATTCATGTGCCATCTGCACATATCCTTTAACACTTCCTCATTGGCTATTTTTGGCATAACCAAGATTCCTTCATCGAGCACTCTGTTGAAGAGCTGGTTGCCAACTTCGGTAGCTTGAGATGCCTGCAAGGTGACAGTAAACGAATCATTAGCCTCTACCAAACCACAGAATAGTTCAAATGGTTCATCCATTCTAACTACATTCACATCTTCATCATTAGGAAACATGATATTTTTCTTATCAATTTCATCCTGGATTTTGTTTCTAAACACAATGTATTCAGAAGTGTCATGAGTTACTGCATCATGCCATTTACAGTATTTTTTACCCTTAACTTCTTCATCAGTTCTTACTTTATGTCTCCCTACCAATTTTATCTTTTTGTTAGATAATAACCAGTCAAAGATAGAATTAGCCTTCTTGGCATCAAAAGTATATGTCCTCTTTTGTCCAGATTTCATATCCTTTGGCGCCAGAAATTTTTTCTTCTCTAAAGGAGAACATTTATAGGGTACTCCTTGAATGATTTCTGCCACGTCTACTTCTTGTGTAGTTTCAAAGTGGAAGGGCTCATCATTCTAAGCAAAGAAACTTTGGTGTCTTGCTGCACTTTCAGCTTGTAGATTCATTTCATACCTTACAGCCAATTCTGCTAATTCAACAAAATCGCCAAAGGCATGACCATCAAACCTTTTCCTAAACTGAATTAGCATTCCCTCTTGAGCCATTGGTACAAACTCTCTTTCAGGAATGCTAACATGACACCTGATCTTGGCCATTTTGAATCTAGATAGGTAGTCTTCTACAGACTCCCCTATCTTTTGTTGGATTATGGTCAGATCCCTTAAAGTCACTCCTGGCTCAGTACGTGCAAAATGATTTGTAAATTGCACCTGCATATCTTGCCAAGAATGGATAGAATTGGGCGGTAAATTAGTATACCACCAAAAAGCAGTCTCAGTAAGAGACATGGAGAACATTCTAAGCTTTAAGGATTCATTGTTTGCTGCCTCCCTACACTGACAATTGAACCTAACTAAGTGTTCTTCAGCAGAAACCCTATCATTCCCAGAGAACAGGGTGAAGTCAGGTATCTTAAACATTCTAGGAAATGAATTTGCTCTATCAATCCACTCAAGGTAAGGTTTTTGACCTATTTGCCTCTGATTTCTCCTTGAGGTATCTCCTACTAATCTTTGGACTAGTGCCTCAACCTTGCCTTTGCTTATGGATCCTGATGCCTTCTTGGGTGTCCCATATTCCCATACCCCATGCTTCCTGCAGGATCATATGCAGGGTTAGGATTAGGATTGAAAGGTTGATTTTGATAACCTCCCATAGGGATCTCCTAGTTGTGCATAAAAGTAGGATTGGGCCGCCCTTGTGCCATTTATGGTGGGAATGTGTGTCCATTTGTGGGCATCCCTTGATAATAAGCACCAGTTGCTTGGGTAAATGGAGCTTGGGGCTAACCATACCCTGGAATATTCCCATAATGAGGTATACTAACCAAATTTGGTTGGTTAGGAGGCATATAAGCATAAGGTGTAGAAGGAATACCAGCCATAGTTGGTTGGTTAGGAGGCGTGTATGCATATGCTATACTGTTATTGTTTGCAACAAAAGTACCTTGCCTCTGTCCTCCTTATGATGATCCAGGTTGGTGTGTGTTGTCACCAACTTGTCCACCACCCATGAAAAGCAAAGGTTGATGATGTCCTGACGCCTAGTGCCGTCGGCTCCACGCCCGCTGCCATTCCATCACTTCTCCTAGGATTTCCATGATTACCCTCTCCATGGCTTAAGGGTATTGCCCTTGTTTGATGCACATGGGAAGAAGTTTGTGGATCTCTTGAGATAGGTGGATCTCTAGTTTCAAGATGGGAGATATGAACCCTTGGAGGGTAACCTATTAGAGGAATGTCTGGCGCTGTGCCACAACTTCCCCTTGCTCTATCTAACGGGACCTCTTCTAAGGCCTTAACTAGTTTCTCATTTAATTGATAATGTTTTTCGACAAGTGGTTCTAGGCGAGTAACTACTTCAGTAGCAAGAGACTTGGACATGCCGTGAAAGTTGCACTCATAGTATCATTGATATCTATAAGTATTCTATCAATTTGCCTAGAGTTAATTTCTCAATTCTCTTCACTTATCCTTTGGAGGATATCCGTGAAGACTACTGGCACTCATGGGCTAGAGTTCTGTAGTTAGAGTCAAATTGTTGTCTCTAACTCTCTCTGGCTTCTAATAGCAAATTCTCTACTACCTCCAGTGAACTTTCCATACATTTGGTGTATAAGTCCACGACCAGTACTACTTGGAGATGAGTTATCCCTTTGTGGGGTATCTCCAACCGACTCTTCATGACTATGATGAATTTGTTCACCATTGTTACCATGTACCCTAGTTTCTGGAGGGATTGAAGAACTAGTTTCCATGTTGTGCAAACTTGGTTCATCCTGAGCAACTTCCTTATTCTTCTTAGAACGTGTTTCCGGCATTTTAATAAAAACAACCGTTTTTTACAGTTAGTTTTCGAATGTATGAAGAAGAAACTTCACAATTTAATCATGAATCTTCTTCTCCCACTGTGGTCGCCAAAAAACTTGTTGGTGCAAAATCAGTTCGTTGACCTTGCAAACAAGTCAATGCACATCCAATAGTTTGATACTGAATGCCTTGGGAGGCTTAGTCCCTGGGGGTTATCGGTTTTAATTAGATAAAACATTATTGCTAACATACTTTTTTGCAATTTAATTAATGATTAAACTACAACGCCTATTAAATTCAGGCAAAACGCAATAAATAGAGCAAACAATAATTAATCTCTTTAATCAATTAAAGAAGAACATTCCCATACATTCCACAAACTTTAAGAAAGATTTTACAGCACATGAAAGGATAAGCCAGGCTGGACAACTGAAGGAAAAACACGAAGGCTATTACCACCATAGTTTCTTGCTTCAATCGGAGAATTAATAAACTTGGCGCCATAACATGTTCTAAGTCTAAAGAACTAAACTATAACCCCAGAAGGGGGTTGGCTAGGCTAAGGTTAGGCTACGCTAAGAAAAGATGAAATGCAGTTTGATTGTGTTGTTCGTTGTTGTTTGCTTGATGATCATTTCTCTATTTATAGAGAAACGTATTATGTAGAGGTGATCATGGGCCGGGGCGGGCCGGGTTTGGACCGGACCGCGCATAAAAGATTTTGCCCATTGGTCGGGACAAAAATTTGTGCCCAAAGTCCGTTATTTCGGGCCGGGCCGAGCGGGCTTTTCGGGCTAAAACGGGCCGGGCCAAAAAATTAGACTAAAAAGTCTTTTTTGGCTTGCCCAAAGCCCGCCCAAAAATCGGGTCGGGCCGAGGTGGAGTTGATCATCTCTAGTATTATGTAACTTCCATGCTTGCTTGGAGGGAAAATATTTGAATCATATTTGATTCAAATCTCAACCATTTTCTGGCGCTGAATAATTGTAGCCTTGCACGTCTTTCCTCACGTGGATCCGTATCATGATTGTTCTTTAACTGCCTGACCTTTTACTGTTCTTGACTTTCATCTCCTGATGGTCTTGACGGTCTTCCTCTGTTGACTTTGACTTATGTTGACTTTGTGCAATGGGCTTTATACCCTTGTTGGGCTTTCATGTTAAGACGAAATTAAACCTTTTGAGGTCTAATAAAATGTACCATAATAACCGTAACTGAACATCTAAAAACAGTAGTAACAGCGTGCTAGCAATCTTAAGAGAAAAGCATAATGCCCAAAAACAAAACTTACTCATAATAAATTAGAGAAAAATTCCCTCTGTTTTTTAATCAACTTTTAATTTGCGTGATGCTTTTATGCTCACTAGTTAGTGTTTTTTTAGGTTAGAGTAATACGCTATAAATTTCAGAAATTGACGATTACAAGCAAAATCGGGTGGTGAATAACAACATTTTTTCACAAACTAGAAAAATTTACCTTTTACTATCTTTTAACGACTAATTTGGTTAGAGGTTGTAAATGGTAGGAATGGGGTAATGTAATTTAGTGCAAATTATTAAAGAAATTCTCATGTCAATAATAATCATGGTCACAAAACTTCAACACAAAAATGGGGTTTTCTTTATAAATTTCCATTACTATCCAATACCACCTTCTAAGTTGCAATAGATATTAATGTGATTTTAGTAAGAATGAATATATTAGGATGATAAAGCATTAGCATGGATAATAACGTGTACAAATCTATCTATATAATACTATAAAGCAATAAGCTTTTTTGCCACATGTTAAGCATCCACAATTTTGTACACGTGTTATTTTTCTTTTGAGTTGCCAAGATTAATATACTATATTAAATATGCTGAGGTGTAAATTAGGTGAATCAATCCCATCGATTCCTCTTGCTTAATATTAGGAAACCAATACCATGATTATTGTCGTACGTAAATTCCATTCCTAATTTTTTCAAATCATGATTTTCCAAATATAATTTTTGCCAAATTCTTTTCCCTTTCTTTTAGAAACTCAGTAACTATTCACGCTAAAATCATTATGCAAATCAATTAATTCCAAATTAAGCCAAATCCAGAAGATTGATTTCAAAACTCTCATAGCTATATAAATACCTCAAGAGCTATAAAATATTACTCCAAGTATACATAAAGGCACAATTTCTTTCTTTGTAGCTCTATGTATACAAGTATACAACCAATTCTCAAATACTTCATATTAGGTGCCAGCAACAATGGAGGAACAATGAAACAACAGACAACCGCGTTAGCAGCCACACTGGACAACGGACGACGTCACAACCGGCATAGCGAGCGGCAGCGGCGCCACGGAACACTTTGCAATAGTAGTTGTGGTAAAATCAGGAAGAGTAGAGGAGAGATGAATCAGGCAAACTCACCACGAAAACCACTAAAGCAAACCCGTGAAGAATTCGGCGCGACAACCACTAAACAGAGGGGAGATGAAGATGAGAGAAAAAGACAACAACTTAACCAAATTAAATCTTGAACATATTATTGATGATTATCCAATTTAAATCTTACAAAAATGATTGAGAGTAGAAGTACTGGTGGTTGCATCAAGAAAGAGAATTATCTTAAATTCAACACACCAAAAAACCCCCCATAAACCAACAAAGTCTACCCTCTAACATAGTGAAAAATGGAACTTAAAAAGTACCCAAAAATTCACAATGAATAAAGGAAAATTTGCCAAAAAAAACCTTTTACGAGTTCATTTTTGCGAAAAAAAACCTTATAAAGCATTTTTTGCGAAAACAAACCAAAATCAAAATTATTTTGCGAAATGAAACCTAAGACCATTTTCCGGCGTTGACCACCACCTAGCCACCACTACCACTACTTGCCACTAGCACCCACCCACCCCCGCATCCCCCACTTCACCCCCACCCCTGCCCCCACCACCTGCACCCACCCCACCCCCACCAACGGCCCCCAACCCCCTCCCTCCACCCCCTCGGGCGGCGGCCCCCGCCCCTCTTCGCCCCTACCCTCTCTCGCTCTCCCTCTCATCTCCTCTCCTTCCCCTCCCTCACCCCCTCTCCTCTCCCTTCTTCTCTCCCTCACCCCCTCTCCTCTCCCTTCTTCCCTTCCTCACCCCCTCTCCTCTCCCTTCGTCCATTCCCTCCCCTCATGACCCCCTCCCCAGTAGCTCCCCCTCCCACCCAGCCTAAGGTTTTTCCGGCGCCCCCTAAAGCATAAAGATAGGAGAGAGAGAGAGAGCGGTAGATAAAGGAAATGGGGTTGGGAGGCTGGGGGAGGGGGTTGCGGAGGGGGGTTCGGGTGGCGCAGTGATGGGGGGATGGACGAAGGGAGATGAGAGGGGGAGGGTTGCGCCCGAGGGGTGGAGGGAGGGGGTTTCCGGGTGGGCGCAGCGGTTGGGGGGTGGGGATGGACGAAGGGAGAGGAGAGGGGGAGGGGTGAGGGGAGGGAAGAATGGATAGGAGAGAGGGTAGGGGCGAAGGGGGTGTGGGGGTGCCATCCGAGGGGTGGAGGGGAGGGTTGGGGGCTGCTGGTAGTGGTGGCTAGGTTTCATCTTGCGAAAATAATTTTGATTTTGGTTTGTTTTCGCAATATAATTTTGGTTTTGGTTTGTTTTCGCAAAAAATACTCTATAAGGTTTTTTTTCGCAAAAATGAACTCGTAAAAGGTTTTTTTTTACAAATTTTCCATGAATAAATAAAGTTAGCATTTTGAATTTTTGATCACCTGAGAATTTAAGCGCTATGAACCAGAAGAACCAACTCGATCTGGCACAAAGAGAGAAGAAGTAGGTTTTTCAAAGTCTTCAATGTAGTTTTGTGGAAATAGAAAATGCACAGCTAGCTTTGGAAATATCCAAAACAAATGAAAAGAGATCAGCAAAGAAAATGAGAATGAGGAGGGACTCGATCCCCCATAAACCCACCCGACCAAATTGATAGTTTTTAAAAATTAATCTTACTTGACCCGCCCCACTAATACGTATAGGCCCATTTTAGCCCGACCCTTCTAAAATAGGCCGGGTAATTAAAATATAAGGTCGGGCCACGGGCTTTCCTAGAGACCCGACCCGTTAAACAATTTAGCTTTTATATAGTTATAGATAGCGTATATAATCTTAGTTAGTAGCCCAAATTTTCTAATGTGTAATACAAAATATCTACACTTGGCAAATAATTTATTTTGTTAGTATATAAAATACGAAGTGCATTCATCTAAAAAATTATAAATCTGAAATCAATTCTTATATATCCTTACAATTTTGGCCGGATTTTTAAGCCTTATATATATATGTATGTATATACATATATATGTATGTATATACATATATATGTATGTATATATATATATATATATAGATTTGGGCTCCGGTGAGGATAACATGGTTATGTGAGAATACTTATGTAACAGCCCGCTCTTCCGAGCTGCTAATGAAACACACTCAACAACCATAAACTAAAATTAACTCTTATTTGAATAAAATTACAGTGGAAAATATCCTTAATTACACCAATAACTCGACTAAATTCCCAAATATTATATACAATGAAATATGAGTAATTATTCTCGAATCAGCTATCTAAATACAAACTTAATCCATAATCCACAATGACATCTTGATCTCGCTCCATTTTGGTTTCCAAGCTCTCAATACACAACCTGCAAATTCAGGGAAGAAATACAAAACAAACACAATTCCAAAATGAGTGGAAAACTCGTAACCTTTACTTCAGCCCGTTATAAACATTTTATTTATCAAACCATTTCCTTTCCGTTACAAGGCTGGCATAGCTTATTCTCTTAAACAAATCAGTGGCAAGTACAGGATTTGGACAAACGCTGCCTCCAAGGTTCGTTATGGAGCCCAGTAATACTACCCCCAAGGTTCGTTATGGAGCCCAGCAATACTACCCCCAAGGTTTGTTATGGAGCGTAGCCGACCATATCAGGTCAAAGGAGTAACCATCCTCCACCCATACCTTGCCCACTTTCTATTTTCAGTTCATAAACTAAGCCAGCAAAACAATTGCGTATTCATAATTATCCAATAACGTTTCCACAATCAACATTCATAACTATGGCCATAGTACGAACTTAAGAATAAAAAATAGAACAAAGAGATCCACACACAGAAGGGCATGAGTAAATGATTTTACAGAACATAAAAGTTACCTGAATCGCAATCCATTCTCTAGCTCCGACAATAAGAACTTTGAGAACTTCATAACTCCATAACCTCTCTTGAATTCTATAACAATCCTCCAACATTAACCTCAAAATAATAACAATAATCAATTGCTATCCAATCTCACTATATTTCGGATAAAGGAACTAATCCAAATAACTTTCAAACTAAAAGGCTCATTGGACTAAATCTTCTCTAATATAAATCCTTTCACTAACGGAAATATTCCAATAGAACCTAACTAACTAGCTAGTTCCATAAACCAACCTCAACTACACAATTCAACTAAAATTGAACAACACTAGCTAAATCACATGACAAGCATCCCAATTCATAACTATCACTCTAACTTATTGAATTAAACTAGCTAAACTTGGCTCACAACAACAATTAAACGAATAAGAAATTGATTTAGGCAATCCATTGATTAAAATAAAACAACAAGAGAACGCTGGTTTTAATATACCAAATCAACCCACAAATTGGGGTCTTCAATCAGCAAAAGAAACAAAAAGAATTGCAGCAACATAATAACAACATCACATAGCAGCAACGAACAACGGCAGCAGCAACAACCAACAGCAGTAACGCAACGACCACACAGCAGCATCAACGAAAGAAGGAGGACGGAAACATGAGCAACAACAGCAGCGGCAGAAGACACGACAGCGTGGCGTAGTGACAACCGCACCACAACAGCCCACAAACGAAGGAGACAGAAGAACAGGTTAACAAAGCAATAACAACAATGCAGCAACAACAACAAGAAGGGAGGGAGAGAATACCAATGACCCCTGTCGAGGAGCACCACCAACAACACGAACAGCGGCTGCAACGCGCGGCGGCAAGAGCAGCAGCGAAGGAGAGAGAGAAAACGCGAGCAGGGGATGGGAAAGGAGAATGGTGTCACCACGATTCAACACAATAGCAACACCGGCGCAGCAGCGTCGCAAGCAGAGGGAAGAAAAATCTCCGGCGAGCTGAAAGGGAACAACGGAGGAGATACGAGGAGGAGAGAGACACAGCCACACAGGGGTGAGAGAGATGGGGTTTTATGGGGTTGGGGTTTTTTGAGTTTAATCTTCAATTGACCGACCAAAGAAGATAGGAAGAGGAGTTTGGTTTTGTTATTTTGCACAATAACCGACAAAGGGTTTGCGTTTGGGATTTTTCCTTTGGAAAAATACTACTCAACAAATTGCAAATAGCTAAGAACCCAAAATATAAAATAATAATAACTTCATAAAATTAATTAAGTAAATATATTACAAACACGACAAATAAAAATTCATGCTCCAAACTCAAATAAAATAAGAATTTTTGGAACATAATTAACTTAACAAATATAATCAGCATTTAATAAACGCTCTTAAAAATAGGGCTATTACAACTTAGTTATATGAGAATAAATCCCTGCCCTTAGATCCCTCTAATCTAATGGCTGAAATTTATCTTGTTTCATAAATCCAAAAACACTTTCGTGCTTCCTCGACATACTGATACAATTGGTTGACGTACTGTAGCAAATTAGCAATTTCGTCCTCCATGGGAGCTCAAAGATTGTAAAGTAGCTCGACCAACTATAGCCATTTCGTCTTGAATTGAAGCTCGAAAAAGATTCAAAGTCAATTGAAACTCGAAGAAGATTCAAAGTGGTATTTTTTTGAATTTTTTATGCTTTAATTTTCAGTTATTTCTCAGATTTTGGGGTTTAGTTTACAAAATTTTGATGTTGTTACTATGAAATTGAGCGATGGAAGATGTGATTCTCATTAAATAGCAATTTCGTCCTCAATTGAAGCTCGAAAAAGATTCAGAGTGGTATTTTTTTTGAATTTTTATGCTCTATTTTTCAGTTGTTTCTCATATTTTAGGGTTTAGTTTACAAAAATTTGATGTTGTTACTATGAAATTGAGCGATGGAAGATGTGATTCTCATTAAATAGCAATTTCGTCCTCAATTGAAGCTCGAAAAAGATTCAAAGTGGTATTTTTTCGAATTTTTATGCTCTATTTTTCAGTTGTTTCTCAGATTTTAGGGTTTAGTTTACAAAATTTTGATGTTGTTACTATGAAATTGAGCGATGGAAGATGTGATTCTCGTTTTTTGCCTATTTGTTTTAGTTGTTTTGTTTTGGATTTAGTCATTTAGATAAGGTAAGATTTGTCTTGAATTCTTGATGAAGTGCTCTAAACTTCCATCTTTTTTGCATAATATGGCGTTTATTTGTTTTGGTTTAACTGCATCTGTTTCTGATTTTAAGACTAAGCATTTATAATTGGTGATGTACTTTTAAGCCACTAGTGATGTACTTTTAAGCCACTGGTGATGCACTTTTAGCCACCATTAGTTACATCCGATGATAATGAGTCCTGGATAACTGATGAGTAACTTAAGATTATTCTAAGACTAAGCGTTTATAATAACTGATGAGTAGCTGGAACTCCCTGATATATTTCAACTCCAGTGCAATACGCTTTTGTATCATGCTGTACTAATTTGCTGCATTTCTATATATTTAAGTGTTTAGCTTTTTACTTTTATTTCTGTTGTTTCTGTTCATTTTTGAATTTCTAGAAGTTCCTATATATGTTTATGGTTGTTCTTTTCAGAGGGGGTTTGTTGAAGTTGATGATGTAGTCTTTGACTGGCTCCCAAAAGTGTTGCCCTGTAGAAGATTGATTAACAATTCCTTTGTCTCTTGACTCTTGAAGCTCTTGTCTCTTGACCCTTGAAGCTCTTTTAATCAATTACTAAATATGAATAATTGTGGAAGGGGTTATGCGAGATTTTGGGTTGCCTAGTTGCTTATTTCGTGTTACACTTATAATTATTGAAAGATGCTTCAAACTAAGTACAATATGCCTAGGTATGTCCTTTCTTTTTGTGTGCTTTTTTTGGCTGATATATCCATTAAATAGAAGATGTGTTTCATACAAATGATAAAAAAGTAAATAGTGAAACTCAAAATTGTTTCTAGATCATTTGTTGTGGTTACTAGTTGGGCAATGCAACTTCAGTGGCTTATGAAGTGCTGCTCTTTTGGTCTACATCTTGAATTGAATTTTATGAATCTTTTTAGTATTTTTTAAAACAACATGATTTTTTCCTACTCCAGAGTGCATGAATATGTGAATAAAAAAAATTCAAGCATGGTTTTCATAGATCTCTGCGAAGTTGGTATCATTGAGAGAGAGGTTTCCTTTGTGTTTGTAGGCTATAAAAAATCCTTAGCTTTATTTGGAATGTAGAGGTGGATATTTGCAGCTGGATGAGGGGGGGAATATTGAGAAATACTCTTCTTTGTATATAGGCAAGCCTAACTGATCCAGATAACTTCCTATTTATTATGCTTAGAAACAAGGTAGATATTGATGGTGGGAGCAGCTGGTAAAAACTCCTTTATCTTTTAAATATACGACTTTTCCTCCAACTTTAAGCTTTTAGGTATGGTTATGAATCTTGTCCTGTGATAATATATATGTCAAAAGTGTTCCAATCTGATCTGGGTCCAGTTAATGTGGAAGGAGTTCCTTCCAATTTTGATAATCATAAAATCTTTACTTTTTTTATAGTAATGTTGTACGCATGTGTTAATGTGTTATCTCTAAGTTCTAACCATCAGGTCTCATAAAAGAAGGCAAGAGCTTGGTGCATAAGGAGTTATTCCTTACTTTGAAGTTTCAGTCAAAGTGTAAGGAGTCGAACAATATAAGGCCATACACAGAGTGGTTTGTAAGCACATGGAAACTAATTTGACTGGTACTCACATTTCTTGTCCGATTTCATTCTTAAGAGCATTTATAGCAATACACAGGGGAGTCTCTTCAACATCTGTACATGAAAAGGTAATGTATTTCAACATAAAGCTAATCAAAATGCGATGGAGATTGGAGATCAAATGAGCATGCTGATCTTGATCATATTGGAAAAGAGCATATTGGTGTGTATGCAATGAGGTACTCGGAAATGTATATGGGGCAAGGAACTTCTTCGTAGGATGCTAACTTAAGGAAACATAATGCAATAAATTTTTTTTTTATCTTTTTCTTAGTTATGTTTGATTGTAAAGCTAATAATTGAACACCTTGTATTTGAGAGAAATTGCCATAACACAACTTGGTCTATGTAAGACATTATGCTTTTCATGCTTATAGTATGAATGATGATCCTTGACTAAAGTTTCCTTGTGTCCTAGTAGTTATGCTTATAATCGGTGATGTACATTCAAGTCATTGGTGATGTACTTTCAAGCTCTCAGTGGTTGTCCTTGTTCCCTTGTTTAATTTTGTTGTTGCTAATGATCATTTATAAAAAACAATAGGTTAGCAGAGAAAAAATTAGTGAGAAAAAATTAAGATAGTCTAGTGACTAGGAGTAATTAATATAGAACATCAACTAAAACTTTTCCATTGGTGATGTACATTCAAGTCATTGGTGATGTACATTCAAGTCACTGGTGTACACAAGCAAATTAGTTGAACGTAATAAATTTAATCATCTTTTATAGCTCTAGTTTACTGAGAAACTTTTCTAAGAATAGTATCAATATCAAGAACCAAAAATATAGATCATGGAAGCATGAAAATAGTTTTATTAATGTTTACGAAGGGAGTACACAAATCACCTTCTTCCACAAGAGATCCATCTTATCCAATTGATCAACAACAACAATTCACCATTGCCAACACCATCTTAAAATTCCTTGTTACAATGATTGTGTTATGTAACTCAAGTTTCCATCTTAGGAAAAGCTTTGACAAAATTATGTTTGTACAAAATAATATCTAATAAAGTAGGCATTTGCATATTGGATTATGGTATTTTAGAACATTGCTTATATAAAAAGAATGAAAGAATCTTCGGAAATGATGGTGTATCACGTGAAAGAGATACAAAAGAAAAATGAAAATACAAAAAATATAAAATAAGAAAAAGAGGGGGCATTATAAAACACCATTATACCATTATACCCCCAGTTACTTGAATCTTAATCTCTCAAGGTGAAGGGAACACCCAAAACATGTGAGTCACACTACAGAGAGAAGACCTCAAATTTCAAGTGTTATAAAAATATGTAATATAAACATGCTTCTCAAAAATGAAATCCCATATCTTTGGCACTACTAGTTTTTCCAATCAATACCATATAAGCCAATTTTGACTGAACTCTCAAAGTATGGGAATTTTTTTGATGAAGGTAAAAAAGAAAAAGAACTTAAAGGTACTGAGTTTGTATCCTCTCTCTATTCTGCTCCCACCATTGCTTTACATGTACTTCACCGAATATTTCGCGGCTGCATAAGGATACGCAAAAGTTAGTAATGTGACAGACCCAGAAATATAGAGTATTATAGTCAAGCAACTAGATAAGTCAATATCAAAAATATGGTATGACAGACCCAGAAACATAGAGTATTATAGCTATGTTAATTCATAGCTATACTACAAACCTTGGATTTGGATTGAGGAGTTTTGAATGCATCATACTTTGGCAAGTTAAACAACAATAGCTGCTGAACAATGAGTAAACTCTCCGAGGCTGAACCTGTTATATCGACCATCTACCAGGATATGTACCAAGCAACTGTGTATACACTTACATGATACGCAGAGTGTGAAAAGGTTTGAAACACACCAATCGTAAACCTTTGAGTCTCTAAGAAGGGTGATTTTGGTGAGGATTAGGCTGAGCCCTCTATACCATATACTGGGACATGTAGCAAGAACCTGAGTCAGGTGTGCTTATATGATATGCAGCGTATGAAAAGGTGTGAAACACATTGGTTGGACACCGTTGTGTCTCTAGGAAAGGTGATTTTGATCAGATTCCCTATGGCTCTAAAGGCTTACGCAAATTTAAGCTTTAAATAACAACAATTTCTAGTCTGACATTTCATGGAGTTTACTGTTCTGCATTTCTCTGGTTGATTTCAAAAAGATGTGGACATAAATTTGACAGGAGTTGGGTTTTTTAAACACGTATGTCCATTGTGGCAATACTTAGAAGTGATCCAAGTTTTTCCTTATATAGATAAATGCGTCGAAAGTCCATCTAATATCTGAAATCGATGATGAGCTTGATGACGCATGATGGTCACTTACTGTAACATAATTCTATATATTCTCACTTAATACTCATTGCAACATGTTCACTGCTATATGTTGTCCTTTTTTTCCAGGTATATACAAATATTGAAGGCAACCAAACTCATGTGGTGAATAGAATAATTCAACCATAAACTTTGAGGTACTCTTTAACTTTCTTAGCCTCAGGGAAGTCGTATTCGGTTTCAAGAGCAATAGCAAGGACATTCTTATACCCATCAATGAACATATGGGGAGCAGCAACCAAAGTCGGGTAGGAGATAGCAAGGGCGAGAGATGTGACCATCGAGACACCAGATGCAAACTTTGCAAGAAGGTCCTCCTCAGTCAGGTCAAGCACTTCAGGGCTGAAGACAAACCCATTCTCATAAGCTCCTTAATCCTAATTATGAAACTCCCACCTAAGATTCCAGGAAGTTCAATGGAAAAGTGGATACCTTAACTCTATGACAGTAATCATAAACATAGAGTTAATAAAAAGTTTGTCCATTTCCTTCCACTGCAAAAACAGAAATTTCAGAGAGAAAGTCCCACTTGGAATAAAATCCACTACACATAAAGAGTTCAAGTGTACCAACGCTTGATGCAAGGTCTTTCTTTAAGTGATGAAATCACCCCATTTAAATCTTATAAAAAAATCTTTGATAAACCAAGGACAATTTAGTAAAAGTCACAAGATTTTACAAACCCCATAGATTAGGCATCCGTGTAAAAACTAATTCCACAACGATCAATGTGTCCTAGTAGTTATGCTTTCAATCGATGATGTACTTTCAAGCCATCGGTGATGTACTTTTCAAGCCATCGGTGATGTACATTCAAGCAAATGATCAATAATGACACCATATAACAGACTTAATTGATAGTATAGCCATTCATGAGCTAAGGCTAGAGCCAAAAGGGGGATACTGAAAAGTTTAAACTTCAATTTTGTTATTCAAACCTGACATTTGTCTACCTCCCAAAACCCACAAAATCTTACACACATATGAAACTTCCTATACTCCTTCCAAAATAAAAACTCTGAGAATATGATGCCTTTCAAAGAATAATTGGACAAACTTAATAATCTCTAGTCATTTAGAAAGGAGATATATGCGTTCAATTAAACAAACAAACACCAAAAATTAAACCAAAAAGAAAGAAGATATTAAACTTAGATATTAATACTGCTCATCTTGATCAAATCGATTAATACAATTATTTCGCACATGACCTTTCAAAAGATCATTGTTTTAAAACAACAAACCACCATGTCATGTTAATCTAGACTTAATACACAACACTTGAAACAGAAGCACCTAGAATAATATTTTAAAACAACAAAGCACCATGTCATGTATTGGTGTTCAATAGTCAAGATACATGAGTGCTAATCGTATGCATAATAGAAGTATCAGTTATGCATAACACAAGTATCAGCAAACGCAACTCTAAGCCTTACCAAAGTCATCATCAGTTTCATGAGCACCATTATATACATCAAAAATTATCAATTTCCAAGAATTTACTAAACTTAACTAAAATTTGTCAAAATCAATTGAAGGTTTAAATCTCCAGTAATTTACTAATCAATTGAAGGCTAAAAAATTATCAATTCCCAGTATAGTAAACTTAACTGAATATAGGTATAGTTAACATGACCTAAATCTCCCTCTCTCGTAATTCCCATATTGTGCAAATTCTATTAATTCCGAAACTAATCTCACAATCAAGCATATTCATAAAATTTGCATCAATAACCTAAATAATAAATTGATCCTCCAAAAACACAATCCATAAATTCAATTCATCAACAAAAGATAGAAAATCAAACCTAAAATTAAGCAAATTACTCAAAATAGAGAGAGAAGAAATAGAATATGAACATAAATTCCAAGAACATTCCATCACCACCAATTTATAGCCTCTAAAAGACCTATTTTTTTATTAAAAGATGTGAAAAACATAGATTAAAAGATGTGAAAAATTGGAATTCGATGAATAAGGTTTATAATTCGTACTCGATGATGATTACTTGATTGATGAATTTCGATCGGGGCGAAAAAGTTCGATTTTTGTTTGTAAGCAATCGGTCGATGATGAGAGGTATGAATTTTTGATTTTTTCCTCAGTGAAACGTTCACGCTTCAATTGAAATATTGCCGCTAAAGAGAATGGTTTTGTTATTACTGCTTTGGGGAAATCGCAGCCTTAGGTTTTTTATGATTCAACGGTTGTAGTTTACTCTCATATATTTTTCTATTCTCACATAACTCTTCATTCTCACCGGATCCCGACTATATATATATATATATATATATATATATATATATATATATATATATATATATATATATATATATATATATATATATATATATATATATATATATATATATATATATATATATATATATATATATATATATAACACACACGTGTACTAATTAGCCGTATTTTACCCAATATTTTAACCTTATAATAGAATGATTAAAATACTAATAGTACTATGTTTACCCTCTCAATAACAACATAATATTTTAGATTTGTAGTTTTAGTCATCTAAGTTTGGTGAACATTAAGGCATAATAAAGTTTTTTTTTACTATTTTGATTATTGTCACGGGTGTAATATAAAATTGAAGGCTCATTATTATTTTACTCAAGTTGAATAAAATTGAAAATTAAAACCTAACTAATGGTATCATAATCTATACTTCAAATTCAAATGAAAAGAAAAGGAAAATAAAAAGAAGGTCCATCTTTCAGTATGTTACTCACGAAAAGATTAATTTTATCATAAATATTATGAAATGAAGTGTATCCAATAAGGCAAAATTTTATTTGGGTTAATAAAGAAAGTTGCATACCTGTTTTAGCGGCACCTATTTCGTAACCTCCATTCCCATTTCATTAATCACTTCACTTTGGGGAGAACCATGGAGGAAGTCTAAAAGTGAGAGAGAAAAACTAAAAAGGTGGAGGGAGAAATTTAAGGTGGTTTATAAAATTAGAAAGGGGGTCACATGGGTGAAGAAAGTAAAAAAGGACAAGTTTCAATAAAAATTGAAAAAGCAACCAATGTATAGATTCAAGAGAAATGGCTAAAAAGAAAAGTGTTAGATTAAATAGGAAATGAGGTAGTATTAGACTAAAAGGAATTTGAATAATTATTAGATTAATGTTATCGGAATCACTAATAAACTAGAAGGAATTTCACCACCTCTCTAATTAGATGATTCAAACTTTATGCTATTGTAGTCAAAGTTGATAACGCAAAATTCCAATTTTGCAAAGTAATTTTAGTCGGATTTTCAACCTTATATAGATAGATAGCGTGATTTTTTGGCCTCCCATTTTTAGCCGAACTTTTAGCCTAATATAATTATACATAGTGTAAATTGAGGATACTGATTAAAATTATGATTTTATGATGTATTTTTAGCTATAGATAGATAGCGTAATTAAAATGTACTTTTTTTTAGCAATTAGCATTATGTACTAACTGAAAATGTATTTTCTATTTTTTTCATCGAAAAAAAGTTACCATGACATTTCAAGCTGATCATAAAGTTGAGACGAATAACCCTTATTCTCTACAAAAGTTCAAGAAACTCATATTTTAAAAACATATCAATTTCGACATATCTAGTTATGTTAAAATAAGGCACACCAATAAATATTTTAACTTAAGACACCTTATAGGGCCTTATAAGAACATCTACACACATTAAAAATTTGATCTCTCTATATATAGTAGAGATAAAAGCATTTACATATCAAAAATTAGCATTATGTACTAACTGAAAATGTATTTTCTATTTTTTTTCATCGAAAAAAAGTTACCATGACATTTCAAGCTGATCATAAAGTTGAGACGAATAACCCTTATTCTCTACAAAAGTTCAAGAAACTCATATTTTAAAAAAATATCAATTTCGACATATCTAGTTATGTTAAAATAAGGCACACCAATAAATATTTTAACTTAAGACACCTTATAGGGCCTTATAAGAACATCTACACACATTAAAAGTTTGATCTCTCTATATAGTAGAGATAAAAGCATTTACACATCAAAAATTGACTGGACATATTTCATAATTAGCTGTTTAATGCGTTTTTAGCTCGATAAACACAACAAGTGGGAAACAATATTGAACATAAAGTAATCAAATTTCTGGCGAAAATAGAATGAACATACTTATGGTTATATTGATATATACATGTTTTGATGTAACTAACAATTTTGTATTTCATAATAATATTTGTGATTTACAAGTTTAGTATTTAGATATTTTTATGTAAATAATACTTGGTCTACTTCACAATGAATGCAATATCTTGCTTTCACAGCCTCCAATGCATTAATTTAAACAAGAAAAATTATTAATACATATTAGTAAAAACTACGTACGAAAAACAAATTTTTGAAACAAATGTTTCACGACTATATTACTTCTATATATTAATCGGAATTGTTTTTTTTTCAGAAATTCTTTGTTTACCATTCTTCATATCAAAGTGTATATTAACGGACAAATTGTTTCACGACCTTCACGAAGTGTATATTATAGTGGTGATCTCGGTGCGATGTAGTAGTAGCGGTGTAAGACAACAATAGAGGGAGTGCGAGTGGGACAACAAGAAGTGGGAGCAAAAACGGTTGAACGACCGAGTGCCACTAGTGGTACAAGCAAGAGGGGGGTGATAACTTTTTGAATCAACATTTTATATTTTAAAAAAATGGTATCCACCACGACATTAACTACAAAAGCTAGCCCGTACTCTTACAAAGATTAACACTTGCACATGAAGAGTTATTATTTATCTACGATATCAAAATTTATGGTTTAGTGTTTGGATGAGTTAATGTATACCCTATGACAATCTTATTAAATAAAAAACTTCCCGTGCATTATGTACGGTTTCAAAAATTTTTTTTTTGAAAGGGTCAAAAAACTAGTTTACACTATAATACATTACTATTATCACTATTTATGACCTCTGACAAAACGAGCTGTTTTTATTTTAAGTGGCGAGGGGTGGTTAGTGTCCGACCCATATGTGCAGGCATTGGGGCGAGGCACCCTCCCTACCGAAGCGTAAAACCCCTCATTTGTTTTTGTATAGGGTTTTACGCCCGGGAAAAAGAACACAGAAAAAAAAATCAGCCATGTTTAGGAGAAATTTACCCTCTCTTTTTCGGATCTCATCATCATCTCAGGTTTCCAGGTATGATTTCTCGTCATATTTCTTCCTTTTTTTTTCTATCTGATATAATTTAGTTTCTACTTATTTCCTTGTTCTTCTTGGGATATATAGTATGATTGCTTGAGTTGATTTTTAGATGTCAATAAACTGCAATTATCTTCACTAATGAATACCCATTTTGCTAAATATGCTTTTGAGTTGGAATCAATGTGCTTTCTTCCTGCCCAATTTGATTTGCACTGTAAATTGTAATTGACTTTTTTTTTTTCTGGGTTCTTAAATCTTATTGCTTTTGCATTTTTTTTACATTTCCGATTTCTGATGTTTGATATGTATGCTTATTATTGTGATTGGACTGCTTCAGTGCTTCAAAGCCAGTTAATGAAGAAAAGAGCAAATCATTAGGCCGAAAGGCAGTGTCGACTGCTCTGCTTTGTCTCACAGGCGGTGTAGCTTTGAGTGCCATTGACGATCTTGCTATCTACCAAGGGTGTAGCAGGTATGTTACGGGTCATCGTTCGTGGCCGAGTTCATGTTTTTGGAAATAAAGTGAAAATGAATAATATTTGCTATTGCATTCTATAAGAAATGTTTATATCATTAATTGACAAGAACATCTTTGTTATGAAACCATTGACCGCTATCATTCACAATCCAGGAAAGATCATTTGTTATCTTGTAGCATCATAATCACATTGGACGTCTACTAGCATTGGTTGCAGACTACCAGTTTCTGATAAATCTGTACATTGAAGAGCCATCTGACTGGCTATAGTTTGTTGTATTATTCAATATGTATTACTTCATCTTGCCTTATGTGCTTGCTCTGTTCCTGATCGTAATGAACATAATTCCAGGTAGCGTAGTGCGCTTAACTTATTTTAGTTGAAGATTCAGCAGGCATATGCTTGCCTTACTGTATTCTTGTCAATGCCTAATTGTTTCTACTATTTTACGATAGGTTATTCTTACTTCTCTCTATTTGCCAACAACTTTATCATAGAGAAATGACACACAAGTGATGAGGATTGAGATAAAGAGAGATGAGTAATCTTTGCACATGTGAATTGTGACGAGGAGAGATATAGAGAAAAACCACTACCAGAAGAGAAGAAGGAATTTGAACTCTTTGTCACAACAAACCCAGAAAAGGAAATACTGAAGGTATTGGCAATTGGAGGCAGTATCATGATTCTACCTTTTGTTATTGACGGACAATACATAGGTTCTAGATTAGATGGCTAACCACAAAACAAAGTTGATGTGTCATGAAGTAGAGGGTAGATTTCTATCATGCTCTTTGTAACTTGAGGACTGCTGATGGGATAAATGCAAGAAAATATCTGTAGAAAGGTTGTTGAAGCAGATGAGTGGGCATTAATCAGTAATGATTTTTGTAATGCTACAGAAATTTGTTAGTGGAAACAACCACTATTGCAAAACTATATAGTTGTTTTGCACGCACCCGTGTTTTCTGGATCACCAACTAATTGGGTGAAATGTGAGGTGTGTTGCGGCATGATATTAATAGGTTTTTGAAGGTTAATTATTATGGACGAATATTATTAATCAAAGGTATAAGCTATTAGTTACTCCCAAAAATACATTGCAGTAACTATTACTGCTATTGTCATCCTTTGAGAGCTAAATGGTTATTTTATACTCTTCATCAATACCCTCATGAACCGTTTTGTAGGCAAGTAATAAATGGTGGTAATGGTAGTTAATTTATAGGTATTTTGTGAATACAGTCTCATGTAAATGTCGATCGCAATGTTTGTTCATCACCAAATACCTCTTTTTCTTCATCAACTTCTATTACCAATTTTGCACGGTAATGAAAAATTGATGAAGAGGAACACATGTCTAAGGATGATGTTCCATTACCATGGACAATGGCATATTTGCTTACAGATTTTTACCATTACCATCATTTGTTGCTAGCTACTCAATAGGCTTTTAGAATAAGTGTTGTCTCTATTCTAGCAAAGGTGTCTCTGTTCTAGCAAAGGTGTCTTGTACATGAGAATAGTCAAGTTAGAAAGAGTGACCATTGCTATGGGGACCAAGCATACCCCAGTCTCTCTATGCATGAGAGATCCATTCTGATCCCACTATGGAATTGCAACTTATGACCTTGGAATAAGGTAATTGCTTATTTATGACAGGACATTTCACGTCTAGACGTTGAGGCAACTAGAGAGACAAATAGGGGAGAAATTATGTGATGCTCTTTTTATCAAGGAAAAGAAGAGAATTTTGAGGCGTACCAGTTTCCATTGCCTAGACTCTAGAGTGTTTGCTGCAGGAAAGTTTGTGCCCACATCTCTTCCTTGAGAAAACTAAGGCACACCAAAGTAAGAGGGAGAAGGTGGGTGGCAGTCAGAATGAAGTTAATATGACAGATTGATTTACAAGGTGCAAGTGATGTGAATCAAGGGACCAAGAAGAAGTTTTCTTAGGATTGCTAGCCAGTAGGAGATGCTAAGGCAAGGTTTAAAATTTGAGGATGTGATGGCTGTTGGGGAACCAATAAATGTGGATGGTTTCTAGTTTTGTGGCCTTATATAGTGTGAGAAGCTGAAAAACCTTTACAAGCAGTTGTGACGGGCTATGTAATTACTTACGGCCAAGGTTATCATATCAACTAAGTCCCTAGAACTATGAAGAAATAAATTGCGAGAAGGCTGGTGAATTGCTAGTTGTAATTGGAGCCCTAAATTTTATAAGCGGAGACACCAGAAAAAGATACTGCAAATTGGCTCTTATTATTTCATTTCCTTTTTGGGATGAGAAGAAGAAGGGGGGAGGGGTTAATATAAGCTGCATTTGAGTTATTGAAATGTATCCAGAAAATATTGGTTTATATCCCTTTATCTCAATATAATAGTCCTAATGTGTCATGTCCTGTAAGATTAAGGATTTGATGTGATTTTACCACAATATTCTTTAATAATAATTGTGTCATCCTATAGGGTCCGATTCTCATGGTGGATTTTCCTCGATGTACTTGCTGGCTGATTATTTGAGTATTTTCTCCCAATTTTTATGTGATGGGACCTTTCACCTTCTTGTAGCCAAATATTAATCTGGTAAAGCTGTAATAGTATACTTTGTTAGTTACCCAAGAAATGAAGTCCAAAATATTAAAAGTGTATTTATAGAATTCTGCTATTTTAAGAAAGTATGTCATCCCTTCGAAACATCTTGTTGTACTTCCCCCTGTTTCACACTAACGTTAACATAGAGGAATGACATTGGGGCGGGGGAGAGAGAGAGATAGAGAGAGAAGGTGTTCAAGGTACCCTCAAAGTGAGGGAGTGTGTGTATTTAGTACCGAGGATTGCTGAAAGACCATCATTCCTTTGGAAGGTTCCCTGTTGGCTCATTATGCTCATCTGTCGTAAATATTAATTGGTCATATGGATTTTGTAATTTTATGATATAGATTAATTGCATAGCAGCAATTTGCGAAGTATTAATACGAGTACAAATATCTTGAACTGTATTTTAAATTGTTTGATAATCTTTTCATCTTCCACCCCTTTGTTTCAGAAAGGCGATGGAAATGGCCAGCAAGAATCAGCAAGTCATTAATGCAGTAGGTGAACCAGTAATCAAAGGCCCTTGGTATAGTGCTTCTCTTTCTGTAGCGCACAAGAGGGGTTCTGCGTCGTGCACATTTCCTGTTTCCGGACCTCAAGGCAATGGTGTCTTGCGCTTGAAGGCGGTTCGCAACGGAGGTCAGCATGACTATTACCCTTTCCTTTTTCTTTCTTTTTTCTTTATTCCAGTTCTTGGCGGAAAGATTTGTGAAAATCTAGATATTCATCTGACTGTAACCTTTGAGCAATTTACTGTGATAGGCTCTGCCAATTTCTAAATACCTGTGTGGAGTAGTTACGGGTTGTGGGCTGTCAAAGTGTCAATCATCAATTGGTGCATAGTAGTATATTCATCTTTCTTCCCACTTTACTGACATTTTCTCCTGCTGCTTTTAAGCAGATGATTCCTGGTTATCATTCTTCCGTCCTCGTGACTTCGACATCTTACTTTTGGATGCAGTCCTCTATGTTCCAGGAAATGAAGAAGCACAGAAAACCGTTAAGATTAGCATCTCTGATGAAGTCCCTTCTCCTGCATGTCAAACATGCCCTACGTCTCCAGGGACTGGAAGTCCAGGTAAGCAATGACGACTTGGTGCAATTATCATGAATACACTTAGGAAGAACTTCCTCCATAGTTGTAGCTTGTAGGAGAATTTAATAAAAAGTTCATATATTCTTTTATACATATGTGAGATATTGTCATCATTTTCCTGGAGAGCATGCAATTTTTAGCATACACAGGAACCTGTATAAATTTTCATGGTCTAATTATGTATTAATCGAGGCCTACAAATGCTCTTTCTCTAGTAAACTATGGTGAAAGAATTTTCTGGTTTACCAGGGGATACTATCATAGTATGTCAATGATGCCTTGTTCTTTATTTCCCCCTCACCAAAATAAAGGGAAAAGCTTTGTCGTTTTTCCACATCAAATATGCTACTGCCTGTCTGCCTCCCAATGAAACATAACTCTTGTTATCCCAAATTTAGAGGTTAAATTTGGCCATTCATTTCACAAAACTCCTGGTATTTCAAAATTATAGGCTCCATATATTTTGGTGGAGATGGCGTGTGTTGGTGGTGTGAGGTGGTGGGTGTGGTGGAAGAAGGTGAAGAGAGACCGTGAAGAATGAGAAGAGAGAGAACTCGGCGAGGGGTTAGTATAGGAACCTTTATGATTTTGTTAGGGTGGCCCTTAGAAGGAACAAGGGATGAATCGAAGCTTACTTTTCTGAGTAATTATAGACTTGTTACGTAAAAGTAGTTTGGTATTGAGCATCTCAAGTATTATAGTAAATAGATCAATACAATGTAGATGCCATCTTAAAAGTTAAAATCAAGGTTGACCTAGTTGGTTGGGGATCCTCTTTCCAATACTACGACAGGGATGCGCTTCTTGCCTCTTGCAAAATGGGGTTTCCATATTCCCTCCCTCCCCCACCCACTTCAACTTGCAAAGTATCTTCATCTAGACCTAGGATTGAATCCCTCTAATATCATCGTGCTTAGTCGCTCTCTAGCAACAACAAAAATAGATCATTACGATAAATGCTCTTGTTTTATTTGTTTTAAAGAATTTTTAATTTATATTTGTTGTAGAAATTGTCAATAAAATGGATAAGATTAGTATTTCAAAAATGCCAAATTTAGTATAGTACTCCTGATATTAGAATGAAGGGTGTGGCCAGGATACATTTTAATTTGATTTTTGATTTATTAGTATCTGTATTGTGTTATATTGTCTACATATCAATATATATGTACTTTATTTCTTTCATAATCACTAGGGGTGTTCATTTCGGATATCCGATCCGAAATTTCGGATCGGGAAAATTGCCATCCGAATCCGATCCGAAAAATTTCAGATCGGATCGGATATCCGAACTTTCGGATCGGATCATCGGATATCCGAAAACTAAAAAAATTGAAATTTTCAAAGGAAAAGTTCATAAAATAATTTTCGGATCGGATCGGATCATCGGATATATCGGATATCCGGCCTTGAAAGCGGATATTTCGGATCGGATATCCGAAAAAATCCAACAAATTTCCATGTTTCGGATATTTCCGGATACCCGAAAATGAAAAATTCCGATCCGTATCCGATCCGAAAATTTTCGGATATCCGATCCGAAATATCCGAAAACTAAAAAAGCGGATCGGATAACCGAAAAATCGGATCGGATCGACCGGATCACGGATCGGATCGACCGGATCGGATAATTATGAACAACCCTAATAATCACCATGTATCTATATTCTTTATATTGAACATTGTTGTTAATTTATCTTAACATATGTATAAAAATTATTTAAACAAACTTTCCACCAATCTTACCTTACGAGGGTTCTTTTTCTATTTTTGGTAATTTTATCAAGGTTAAGAAAAATCAATAATGACTAACTCGAATTTTGTTCCTTAAAAGAAACTCTAAACTTTGAAAAGTTTGTGCTATAATATGAAAATAATAGAGTAGTGACTAGGGGTATTAACGAGCCTAACCGAGACCGAACCTGGCAGGCTCGACTCGGCTCGAAAGTGAGCAAAGCTTCGCTCGGTTCGAGCTCGAAGCTCGTCGAGTTCGAATATCTACGCTTGACTTAACCTCGAGAAATTTGAATATGAGCTCGGCTCGCCGAGGCTCGACGATCACCATATACAAGCTCAACTCTGCCCGAGTCGCTCCATATACCTTGAGTTAGTTTAAACTCGGTTTTCACTTTGCTTCCGATACCAAATGATGCATATTGATTAAGTACTTGAGAGCATTAGATTAAAGAGAATAAGAATCGGTTTAACAAGAGCAAAAGTAACGAACCTGTTTGTGTTAACCACAAACAACCACCAGTTTCATAACTCAAAATACCACCACTCAAAGCTAAAACAAGGCGAAACAACTTGTTTTACAACCTACTTTACTTGCTTAGCTCTCACCTCAATGAATGTCAAGCAAAAAGCAAAGATTTTGATAAACAAAACCAAACCCGATTTTGGACAAAAATCACACTTGATTTCAAATAGAGAGAACTCTCTTTTTTTCATCAAACAAAGTCGAAATTTTACAACCTAGTAGCTAACTATTTATATTACAACATGTCATAAATTCACGACAAACAAAGACCTACAAATATCTTTAAAATAAGCCCAAAGTTGAGTAAGCGGCAGAAATCCGGTTTTCTTAGACCTTTCTCCATCTTTCTACATATAACTCATGATTGGCTGCATAAAAACCTACGAAACTAATGGGAAGGTTTCCTACACTTGAAGCTCTTTCAATCCATGGGTCACACACCCCAAAATGAGGAGAAATGGATGTCCACTCCTATTCTTTCTCCAGCTTTATTCACGTTTTTCAACCCCTTTTGTTGACTTTTCAACTTTCTTCAAGCTAAGGAAAGTTTTTAAGTGGTTCTTTGCCAAGCTGCTGCATCATGCTTGGTAAGATACTTGCTTAAGCACCTTACAAAAATCAGAAGAAAAACTTAAGAAAAACGTTACATTGTTATTAAAAAACCCGGCTAAGTAGCTAAACTTGTTTAACTAACACCTTAGGATATTTAGTGTTAATTAAACTTAAAAATTGAACTTCTAAAGTATTGTTCTTATCATTTACAAGAAGATTGGCATTTAAACTAATGGATTTAGATGCTCTTGCATCATTCTCCCCTGTTGGAAATAATCTTCTCGTAAATCAAAATCGTCATCCACGTATGGAGCTAGATCATCAACGTTGAATCTTGCTGAAACGTTACCCATTCTACTAGGTAACTCTATCTTGTAAGCATTGTTGTTGATCTTGTCCAACACCTTGAAAGGTTCATCACTCCTTAGCATGAGCTTGTTCTTTCTCCTTGATGGAAGTCGTTCCTCCTTAGGTGTATCCAAACCAAGTCTGCAGACTTGTGAAGCACTTCTTTTCGGTTCTTATTTACTTTAACCTTGTATGCTTCGTTCACCTTCTCAATTGTTGCCTCGATTTGTTCATGTAACTTCTTCATTTCTTTGGCCTTCAGCTTCCTTCCTGACTATGCACATCAATAGGGAATGGAAGTAAATCAATAGGACTTAAGGGGTTGATCCCATAATTTACCGTGAATGCAGAATGCCTTGTAGCATAGGTTGGAGACCGATTGTAAGCAAACTCAGCATGAGCTAGCTTTATGTTCCAATCTCTTTGTGACTTGCTCACCAACGTCGTCAACAAGGTTGTTAATGTCATGTTAGTCACTTCCTGTTTGGCCATCAGTTTGAGGATGAGCTGTAGTACTAAAAAGAAGTTTAGTACTAGCATCTTCCACAAAGTCTTCCAAAAGTAGCTTAAAAACTTCACCTCCTTATCTGAAACAATGGACCTAGGAACATCATGAAGGCGAATAATATCTTTAAAGAATAAATCAACAACTCGAATAACATCATCAATTTTGTTACAAGGAATAAATGAGCCATTTTGGAGATTCTATCCACGACCACCATGATTGCGTCCTTGCCTCTTTGAGTTATAGGCAAAGCTACAATGAAGTCCATGCTCACATCTTTCCATGGTTGATTAGGGACTGGTAGGGGGGTATAGAGAGCTTAGTGAAAGGTGCTCTTAGCCTTTTGACATGTAGAACAACGAGAAAGAACTCCATGAACATCTCCAGCTAGCTTTGGCCAATAAAAGTGCTCTTGGAGCACATCTACTGTTTTGTTGATGCCAAAGTGACCAGCTAGGCCTCCTCCATGCACTTCACGTATCAATAGCTCCCTTATAAAACACTTTGGAATGCATAGCTTGTAGTTTTTGAAAAGAAAGCCATCTTGGATAGAATAGGCGCCAAATGCACCCTCTTTGATAATAATAGAGAAATCCGGATCATCCAAATATAACTCCTGAAGATGTGAGAATCCAAGAACTCGGGCCTCCATAAGAGAAAGCATAGAGTGTTTCCTTGATAATGCATCTGCAACAGTGTTAGAAACTCCAATTTTATATTTTGAAACAAAATTAAAAGATTGGAGAAATTCAACCCATTTAACATGTCTTGGATTGAGCTTGTGTTGGCCATTGATGTATTTTAGAGCTTGATGATCCGAATGCAACACGAGTTAAGTTGGTCTCAAGTAATGAGTCCAATGCTCCAAAGCTCGAACCATGGCATAGAACTCTTTGTCATAAGTGTTGTAGTTGAGTCTTGAGTTGTTTAAATTCTCACTAAAGTAGGCAATGGGACGCCCACCTTGAGTAAGAAGAGCTCCAATTCCAACTCCACTTGCATCACATTTAACTTCAAACACTTGATTGAAATATGGAATGGCTAAGATAGGTGCTTCACTTAGCTTGTTTTTGAGAGCTTCAACGGCTCCTTGGGCTGCTAGTGTCCAAGTGAAAGACTTCTTGATGCACTTGGTCAATGGAGCTAACAAAGTGATAAAATCTTTGATAAATCTCCTGTAAAATGAAGCTAAACCATGAAAACTCCTCACCTCCGTGACATTCTTAGGTGTAGGCCATGATTTGATTGCCCCACCTCGCTTCATCCATAATTATTCCATCTTTAGAGATTTGCTTATTTTCTCTCAATTTGAGAAAAACCTTCCTTAAGTGTTGCAAATGTTCCTGTTCATCTTTACTGTACACAAGAATATCATCAAAATAGACTACAACAAATAGTCCAATGAAGGGCCTGAATACGTGGATGACGATTTTGATTTACAAGAAGATTATTTCCAACCGGGGGAGAATGATGCAGGAGCATCTAATTCCGTTAGTTTAAATGCTAATATTCTTGTAAATGATAAGAACAATGCTTTAGAAGTTCGATTTTTAAGTTTAATTAGCACTAAGTATCCTAGGGTGTTAATTAAACAAGTTTAACTACGTAGCCGGTTTTTATTGTAACAAATGTGACGTTTTTCTTAAGCTTTTTCTTCTGATTTTTGTAAGGTGCTTAGTCACCTAGGTGCTTAAGTAAGTAGCTTACCAAGCATGATGTAGCAGCTTGCCAAAGAACCACTTAAAAGCTTTCCTTAGCTTGAAGAAAGTTGAAAAGTCAACAAAAGGGGTTGAAAAACTTGAATAAAGCCTGGAGAAAGAATATGAGTGGGCAAAGAACCATTTCTCCTCATTTTGGGGTGTGTGACCCATGGATTGAAAGAGCTTCAAGTGTAGGAAACCTTCCCATTGGTTTCGTGGGTTTTTACGCAGCCCATCATGAGTTATATGTAGAAAGATGGAGAAAGGTCCTAGAAAACTGGATTTCTGCCGCTTACTCGCCTTTTTAGGCTTATTTTAAAGATATTTGTAGGTCTTTGTTTGCCGTGAATCTTTGACATGTTGTAATATAAATAGTTAGATGCTAGTTTGTAAAATGTCAGCTTTGTTTAATGGAAAAACAGAGAGCTCTCTCTATTTGAAATCAAGTGTGATTTTTGTCCAAGATTGGGTTTGGTTTTGTTTATCAAAATCTTTGCTATTTGCTTGTCATTCATTGAGGTGAGAGCTAAGCAAGTAAAATAGGTCGTAGAACAAGTTGTTTCACCTTGTTTTAGCCTTGAGTGGTGGTACTTTGGGTTGTGAAAGTGGTGGTTATTTGTGGTTGACACAAACCTGTTCGTTTACTTTTGTTGTTGTTAAACTGATTCTTATTCTCAATCTAATGCTTTCAAGTACTATTATCTCAAATAACCCTGACATATAGCCTTTTTCCCAAATAACCCCCACATTGTCACCCCTATCGCAGATAACCCTAAATTTGTTATTTGTCATTAAACATGACGGAATTACAAACGACGTTAACTTGGTTAGACTTTGGATGGGTTTGCCGCCATTAAGAAGGTGGTTGATGTCATTAAATTTGAAGAAAGTGGTTTGGCGCCCTATTAGTGGTCCGCTACCAAAAAAAATATAACCCTTGAATTGTGGTATCAAAACTAATGAACATCCTTTTAAATAAGTGATCAACCACTTTCTTAAATGGCGCCAAACCCATCCAAAGTCAAACCAAGTATAATTCCGTCATGTTTAATGACAAATTACAAATTTTGGGTTATCCGCGATAGGGTGACAATGTGGGGGTCATTTGGGAAAAAGGGTTATATGTCGTGGTTATATGAGATAATATCCCTAATTAATATGTATCATTTGGCATCAGAACTAAAAGAGTAGGAGTTACTGTAGCCATATACGCATCATTTGGTATCAAGAGCCTAGATTGTAACTAGAACCTAACCGATCCTTGTTTAATTAGTTTAAACCTTTGAAACCTTCTTCCTTTCTTTGCTTAAAATGGAGAAAGCTACAGAAAATCATCTTATTGCAGAGAATTTAGCATCACTTTTGGAGGATCATGTCAAAGTGGTGGCAACACTAACTCCTTAAATGAAGAAATCCATAAGTCAAGGAGAAAACAATAGGTGAAGCTTTTGTCGCTCAATTGGAGTTTAAAGGAAAGAAGACGAGATGAAACTAGGAGATCTTCCCGAATTCGATGGCACACTAGATCTTAAGTCTACCTAGATTGGGAGAGGAGGATGGAGCGTTTCTTCCAACACAAAAAATTGGATGATAGTAAGCGTTTCTCTTATGCTATTCGTAAATTATCTAAGTATGCTTCATTATGGTTGGATAGTTTGCAAGCTAAACGTTTAAGAGAGCATAAAGTTCAATTAACTACTTAGAATAAACTTAAAGATAAGATGAGAAAACTTTTTTGTTCCATGAACTTACAAGCAAGATTTGTATGTGAAATTGAACTCTTTGCAACAAAATCATCTTACTATGGAGCAATATATCTAAGAATTTGAAAGGTTATATATGGCATGTGATTGTAAGGATGAGGAAGAGCAAAAGATGGCCAAGTTTCCGTTTGGTTTATCTACCCCTATTGCTAACCGAGCTTGAGTTACAACAATATTATTCTTTTCGATGAACTATGTTCATTAGCTTCTAAAGCAGAAAGGCAACAAAAGGAAGCTAAGGGAAGAATATTAGGTACTCTTCTCAAAAAGTTGAGACACCTAAACAAGAGCCATCTAAGGTGAATGAAAAGGTTGTAGTGGAGGAAGTGAGAGCAACTCATACAATATTTACTCCACTAAGAAGCCATGAAGGCAAGAACATGTTTTAAGTGCCAAGGTCAAGGGCATATTGCAAAATTGTGTTCAAACAAGCTACTTATAACAATGGAGGAGCATTACTTGTTCATGACTAAGAGAATGAATGAATGAACAAGTAAAGGGGAGGAATAAGAAGAAGAAAAACCAAAAGAGACTCCAAATACATGACATGGCAGATCCGAAGTTTCGGACATCTACTCCTATGTATGAGCCTCTCCAAACCGAGATTTAGGAGCCTATCTTTATTGCTTACTTTCATTATTATCTCTTAAACATAAAAACACAAAAGTTGTTCCTTATACCCTCCAATCTGAAAAGATTCAAGTGTCTGTTTCTTCACCCAAACTTAATTTGTAGGGTTTAGAATGTTCTTGCACTTTTAGCTTAAGTGATTCTACTAAACTTTGAGCAATAGCATTAGTACATGAACTACTATCAATAATGAGAGAAAAGGTTTTACCATTAATCAAACAACGAGTTTGAAAAAGATTTTCCCCGTGCTCATGCTCTCGACTTTCTTGTGGGTACCGAAAACAAAGTTTTTCCGAGCACCATAGTATGTCTCTCCTCTTCAAGCTCATACATAGGAGTAGATGTCCAAAACTTCTTATTCCCCCTTTTACTTGTTCCTTCATTCATTCTCTCAATCATGAACAAGTAATGTTCCTCTATTGTTATAAGTAGCCTGTTTGGACATTGTTTTGCAATATGCCCTTGACCTTGGCACTTAAAGCGTGTTATTGCCTTCATGGCTTGCTGCCCTGGAGTAACTATTATATGAGCTGCTCTCACTTCCTCCACTACAACCTTTTTATTCACCTTAGATGGCTCTTTTTTAGGTGTCTCAACTTTTTGAGAAGAGTATCTAATATTCTTCGTATTTGGAGTAGCTTTTATAGAGAACAAAAACTTTATGTTTCATTCTCCCACCAATGTGGGACTTTATGAATTAGACTTTAACATCATATAAAATAAAGATTTACATTTTGTTTCCCCGTCCAAATGAGGGAACTCATAAAACATAGTATTTTCCTTTTGTAAAGAACATAGGTTTAATTTTTTGTTTCTCAACCAATGTGGGACAAGATCAAACCATAAGTATAACAACTGTAGCAGCATTTTATGAAGAAAAAAAAGGCTATTGTTTACACTATAAACTGATATGGGACACTTAATAATTTACTAAAAATTCTTATTTGAAGAATTTTCGAGCGTGTTCCAAGCTTTCGAGCCGAGCGGAGCCAAGGCTAGCTCAGGCTTGGCTCGTTAGTATACCGAGCCGAACTCGAGCTCGACTCGAGATGCCTCGAGCCGAGCTTTGACCGAACTGAGCTCGAATAGTCCACGAGCAGGCTTGGCTCGTTAATACCCCTAGTAGTGACAACCGATTGCTAGGCAATGTACGTTGCGGCATATATTTTCACACTTTTCATTTTTGTATCTAATTTTATAACTTATTGAAACTTATTTTTCCTAAAACTTATGTCTTTAAGGTCAACATCACAACATTTCTTAGTTTACTTACATATTTTTGTAGGTCTTTTAGGTACATTTGTTGAGTATTTCGTGTGTGTTAGATCCTTGGGTGTAACGTAGTGCTAGTTTTGATGTATAATTAAGCCTTTTTGTAAGGTAATGGTTAGTGAATAGGAATCGGTAATCAACAATTCAACTCTAGCCTGGCCTAAAAAATATGTAGGCTTGTGCAGGTTTTTACACCCTAGTTATGAGTAAAAAAGCAGGCTTTGGGCATAATTTTTGGGCTCGAAATATATTTTATAGCCTAAAATATACAAGGCTCAAGAAGTCGACGAGCATGGCCCAATGTTCCCGAGCTTGTGCACAAAATTTTGGCCCGAAGATTGGGTTGTGACCCGGTCACCTCTTAATTGGAACAACCCTTTGAAACAATTGTGCAATTGATTTGGGAGCAACTGAGTATTAAACCTTGAAAGCACCTAAATGCATTAGGTCCAAAAAAGTGCACGCACCAAAACTTGGCTTTACAACTCATAGAGACACAGACCTTTGCAACAACATTCTTCTCAACTCTTTGAATTTACTACATTAATACACCAACATTAACATTACTTTTAGGTTTGTTCTCTTCCTCTTTCGTTGGTACTTCACGTTTACTGTAGGTTTGTTCCTCTCCTTTCATTGCGTTTTCGCTTTCAAGAATCTGCATTGTCGCACTAGTGGCTTGACAGTTGACACCCTACTTTGATTCTCTATAGCCCTAATTATTGCTAAATCGCCTCTCTTTTTTCCCTTTGGTTCATTTAGCAATTTGACTGGATTTTTAGTTTATTACTATTTCGGATGCAAAAAATACGAATTTCATTTACCCACTCAAGTACACCACTTTGTGACTAGTGAATTGTGATACGCAAATTCATATGTGTGAATTGTGATACACATACACTCTGATACTATCTCACTATATATCTTAAATGAGTCACTTTTTATTTACGCTACTTTTTAATGATATTTTTTCCTCATATAATTATATAAGCCGACCTTTTTACACATCAACTACTTGTTAGGATGTCAACGGGGTAGGGCGGGTCGGGAAGATGGTCTTTCCATACCCGCACCCACCTTAAAATGTCACCCCCCTCCACTCCCCACCACCTACAGCGGCGTAGTTTTTCAAATCCATCCCCGTCCCAACAGATAAATTTACAATTGCTCCCGCCCCACCACCCACATGGGTACCCATGCGTGTCCCATCACCCACCACAATCATCACCTAAATTTAGTTTTAACTTTTGTTAACTAATAAACAACTATGCAAGTACATATTGATAATAATGCCTATAAATTCAATGGTAATGTGCATATTTGACTATTAGAACAAATTGCGCGGATATAGTTCATGCCTTTGATCAATCAAGAAAGCGAGGAAATTTCTTCTATTATCAAAACAATCAAGAAATAGCTTCTAGCTTTCAATTTTTTAGGTGTAATAAAGTTAATAGAGAAGGGGTGAAAAAGCTCACAATTTTGCAGCATACGCAAGAAGAGCTTGATTTCCTTTTCTCTTTGTTGTTTACATGTTGCCAAAAAACCCCTATAAATTAAACTTTAAAAGTGTAAATCTTCCACCCCCAAAACACATATTATGCCACAATATAAAAAATTGTAAGATTAATATATCATCACTAATAGATGAACTAAATTATAAAACCAATTTTAGTTATAAATCTACCAAATTAAATGCAATGGTTAGCAGGAGGTGGTTCTTGGCGGTGTTAGTTCTGGTGGAGGTGGGCACATGGCGAAGGTGCATGGACAGTGGTTGTGGTGAGAGGGAATATGGGGCTAATAAAAGATAAAAAATTAGAGAAAGGAATAATTAAGGAGGAGGTTGAAGGAAAGATAAAAGAAAACTCGAAAGAAGTATTAACATTTATAATGAGATATGTAAAAAAATAATAAATGTCTATAAAATGACATAAACAACCTAATAACTAATACCAAAACCTTAAAAAAACAAGAAAAAAAAAATTGAAATGATAAAAAGTATTATAATTTATGTGTAAATTACTAATAAAAAAATTGTATAAACTAATACAAAATATGTATAAACTGATAAATTAAATGTTCAAACTGATGAAAAATATGTATAAATTGATATCACTTTTTACGTATTTTATATCAATTATCAAGTCATATATATCGCATATTTTATACCAAATTTTTTGTAAACTGATGTAAAGGATGTATAAACAGATGATGAATTAAATGCTCCAAGGTCATCATAATCATCATCATCCCCTCCATCGTCGTCGTCCACCATCGGATCGTCGGTCCAAGTTGGGTGAGGTCTCCATGGCTCGTAGGGCAATGCAATGGCTAGAAGATTAATATCTGAAGGATCTGATTACACGCCTGATGACGATTGAGTGCCGCTCTCTAGCCTTTCGTGATGAGATTGTCACTCCTCTCTCATGAGGATGACGATGTCCTGAATCCGTAGGCAAAGATTTCACTTACCCTTTTCTTGTCGACTCATCTTTAATTTAATGAAGTAGAAATTTCATTAATATTAGTAATTCTAGATGGAAATTCACGAAAATTGAATAAATTTAAAATTAATATTAATCATTTCTTAACAATTTTCTAATATTTATCAAAATAAATAAATTCACAACCAAATTTTATAAATTTAAAATTAACACCATAAATTCTATTCAATTAACACCATAAAGTAAACTAGTTTTTCTAAAGTTTAGTAATATATTCAAATAAATTTTTTTCAAAAAAAATAGTTAAAATCTCAGTTCCTGCAATATGCGCTTAAACATGTGGTTAAGCGTCTATAAAAAGACACTTTGACCTGTGGAGAGGCGTCTACCATAGGCGCCCAACCACGAGTTCAGCGTCCCACCGTAGACGCTAACCACGGGTTTAGGCGCTTGTGGCAGGTGCTTGACATGGTAATTTACAGATTCAAGCTCTTATTCTTAGACAAATTTTCTAATTCATGCAAATTCACGCTATAAATGTAATTAAATAATTGAAATGCATTTATATATCCAATTAACATAATTTAGTTAAATTAAACACCATATTTACAAGAAAGTTAAATTCACAATCATCCAAATATGCAAGGTAATTTAAAAAAAAAGTAACAAAAAACCTCATGAAAAGAGCTTGGGCGCTTGTAGTATATGTCCCACTACAGGTTGAGGCATCTACCTTAGGCGCCTGGACTTGTGGTCCGACTGGTAGACATTTGGAGCACTTATCGGCTATTCCAAGGTTAAAAAAAGTTGAAATTACAATAACCTTGGTTGCCAGGGATATAGATCGAGGTGGTCGGAAAATTTGAGTGTCGTCGAAGTTGTCGGGTAAATTGTCTCAGCCGCCAGAAAAGTCGCCTTAAAAGTGGCCGGAGTAATTGATGTTGTCAGATTATGTGAAGGTCCCTTCAATGGCAACCAAAGGGTATAAGATGAGAGAAAGTGAGAGTGTGTTTCCTAGTGTGAGAGTGAGAGATGGAAGAGGTGAGCACTGAGGAGAGATGGAAGAAGTAAGGTGGGGAGTGGCAAAGGGTATGGAAGAATAAATACATGGAGGTGGGGGCCAAGGTATGTATAAAGTGTATTTAAGGCTTTACTAAAAAAACTAGGATGTCGTTTAGTCGTTCACTAGTGTTTTTTAAAATAAGACTCTATAATTAACAATATATATTTATTTGTTGAACACTAGTTTTGATGTTGACAAAGGAACAAAGATACAAATTAAGTTATAAACTAACAAATTGTTGAGTGAATGGAAATCTGCAAGGTATCACCAAATTGAGCAAAGAGAATACAAAGTCTAAGGAAGAAATCAAACTGGATTTTGAAGGAATTGATACTGGAGTTACGTTGGAGCAAAAGGAACAAGCAAGGAACAAGTAAGGAACGAGTAAGATTTGGTAATGAACACCGGCCCGGCTATGTAAAGAGAATGTTTGTCTGCTCCTTAGCAAGGAACCGACATGTTGGTACAATTGATTTAAAACAAAGGAACTAAGTTGCGGTCATAGGAAGACGTTAAATGGTATAAGGTGCAACGGTCAAAAACCATCGCTTAAGGTTTTAAAGGCTAAAATCTAGGAAGATTGAGTTAAAGATTTTATTTAACTAAAAACAAGGTTAAAGAAAATCTTTTTAAGTAAAAGATTTTATCTTATTTGAAAATAAAATCTTTATGTTTTAAAGAAAATCTTTTTAGATATTATTTGTGAAAAGGATTTAAATTTGGTTTTATTATTTAATTATCTTTATTAGGAAAACCGAAAATATAGAAATAATGCACAACTAACTACTAAAATATAATAAGCAATTACTGGGTAGTTACACACGTTCAAAATGAACGTGGTGTTAATGGGAGATCATGAAGCTTGTTCCTCAAGCTAAGGAACAATATGGTTTAATGTTTTAAACCACTAATACATGTTTAATCCCACGTTTCATACAACGACTGCTATAAATATACAAGTTCAATTAAGTTTCAAATTGTGACTGACTAAGTGATTAAGTGAACTTAAGAAATTAAAGTGTGAGTACCTTCATTCTCTTATAAGCCATCTATTCCTTTACCTTCTTACTCTATTCCACTAAGTTAAATATTCATTGTAATTTTGGTTTTGGGGTAAGGGGATTTTGAGTGAAATCTTGTATAAGAGAAGCTGCTGACAATTTTAAACAATTTTTTTTTGTCAAGACAAACCTTAAACCAAATTTTTTGTCAAATAAAACCTGCTACTTCACACCAAAAAAAAAAAAGATGTTAGAGAGAGAAAGTCTGAAAGTGAAACCTAGAAACCTAGCAAAAAAGCCCCAATTCAATTATCCTAGTCTTCTCCCCTATTTCTCTTCGATCTCTGCCAAAATCACCAAAAGCATTCTTCTCTTAAAGTGCAGTACAACGATTAGTTGTATTGTCATCCTCTTTCTCCTATCTACTATCTTACATTTCAGTAATGATGGAACTAGATCGTTTTCCCTAAATCAAATTTCTAGGGTTAAGTCTATAATTGCCAAAGTTAATCATATCTATAGAACTGAGCAAAGCAAGTTCTTGCATAATTATTGCATATCCTGTAATAATTATCATTTTCGAGCCTCCCTTCAAGCTTTTTATTGGATTAGGGGGTTTCATCTACCCCAATTAAGGTACAAAATAGCTGGTGAAGCTAGGTTTCTAGGGTTCCTCCCATTTAATGTGAGAGAGAGTTTTAATTTCTTTGAGAGTGTGAGGCGCTGTTGTGGCGTGTTTTCTCCCTTTTCGTGTTCGAAGATTGTGCCAGAAGGAGTTATTTCTTGCAAGTTTTCTCTGCAAGTTAGACATCTAAGTTGCCATTGCAGTTCCAGAGCATTTAATGCGATGGAATGCCTCATTAAGGTAGATGGTTTCCAGTTTTTGCAATTTTCATTGCCTAAGGCCCGAAAATTTGCCTATAAAAGGCAAAATCAGATATCATTCTCAATCACACCTCCTTTTCGAATATTCTTCTCATTCTCCCTGTCTATTTGCAATAACTACTCTGCTAGTTCGTTTTCATTTAATATGGCATCTCCTAGCTCCTTTAAGGATGCAATTTTGTCTAATCCTAACTCTAAAAAGTCTGTCAATTTTTCTCCTCCTTCTGAAAATGCTATTAGCCAGATGCCCAAAGTAGTCTTATTTATATCCCCTCTCATCATAATTCTGATGTTAATGATCCCCCTCCCCCTGCTGTTCTTGCTGAAAATTTTGTGCTTGATGATTTTGCCTCAAGTGAAGCAAGATATTGCTGAGCTTACCAAGTCTTGTCTGTTTGGCAAGATGTTATCAGCTCCCCTTGATGTGCGTACTATTAAAGCTCGTTCCAAGTCTGATTGGAAATTTGTCAAAGGTGAGATTGAATTCATTGATATGGGTAACAACTGGTTGCTCCTGAAATTTGCCAACCCTCTAGACCTTGAAATGGTTTGGAGTGAGAGGCCTTGGCACATTCAAGGAGATCTCTTTGTTCTGTCTCCCTGGAAGCCCTTCTTTGATCCTTACCTTGAACAGATCAAGTGGGTTGATCTTTGGGTAAGGATCCCCCGCCTTCCAACTGAACTGCTTAATTTCGATTCTATAGCTAATCTTCTTGCTTCTAATGACATTGGCTCTCTGGTCAAGTTGGATCAAAGATCCTTGTTGAGAAATAAACTCAGGTTTGCTAGGGCATGTGTTAGAGTCAATATTCAGGGCCCTCTTCTTGAATTTGTTGAGATTAGCTGAGTTGGTGATCGTGTGCATGGCTATGTGATTTGGTACGAGGATTTTTCCACTGGTTGTTCATTTTGTGGTGATTCCACCCATCTCATTGAGGTATGCCCCCTTCTTACCTCTCCCAAGAAAACTTATGAAGAATCCAAAACAAAAGCATCTTTTTCGGACTATGGCTAAAGCTGCTGGACAAGTCTTTCATGAAACCACTGCTGAGCCTACATGTGTGGTTCATGTGAAGTCCAAGCATTTGAATAAAATTTTTTCAAACTCCCCTCCATCAAAATATAAGAAATCTGATAAGAACTTTTCTGGTATTCTGCCTACCCCATCTGTCAAAGGGATTGTCATTGCTGAGCCTTTGATTAATGCTGGTAAGAATTCTGATACTTCTGGTAAGAATCTTGATGCTACTCTTAAGCCTGCTGTGTATGGGAAAGGTAAAGGCAAGCTTGTTATCGCTCATCCTTTGTTCTCGGATGATGAATCCTCTAATGATGAGGCTTGTGAGCTGCCTCCTGTTGCCCCCCTTCCTATTGAGGATCCTTCTGTCAAGGAGATTGAGAACTCGAGTAATGGAGGGTCACCTCTCTGCTCTCCTATGCCTCTTAGAGTCTTCTGCCCTGCTGATCTTATAGGTGAGTCTCAGCTCTTGGACCCTACTGAGCTTGGTGATCAGTCCCTGCTTGCAATTACAGAAGTTAAAGATGATGGTGAAATTTTTTTAATTGATGATCTTGATGAAAATAACATGGATGATTTGAACTCTTATGCTAAGCACTCTTTCCATTCTCTCAACTCTGACAACTCTATTGTGAGGCATATTAAGCAGTTGGGGATGGACCCTGCCAACCCTGTTGTTCTCTCTTCTCCCGTCGGGTGCTGGAAAGAGGGAGGGCCGAGGACTTGGTGAGTGATGATGCCTCCTCTCGCCTGAAGAGGAAAAGAAACTAATCTGTTAGCCCCTCTTTTATCAAGAATGATGGTTTATTGTTATTATGTTATATAATGTATGTCTTTAGCATGTTGGAATGTTAGAGGAGCAGCTCGAAAAAATGCTCTAGTAGAGGTGAAGGACTTTTGCTCTAGTAGTAATGTTAAAATAATGATGTTGTGTGAAGTTAAATCCCCTTCCCCTCCTACGCAGACTAGTGCTTTGCAATGTGGTTTCCAGCATTATGATTTTATTCCTACCCAAGGTCTTTCGGGAGGAATTTGGTTATTTTGGAAAAGTTGTAATATTAATCCTTTTAACTTATCTATAATATCTAAATCTACTAGATTTATAACTTGTTGTATTTCTCTTCTTAATTCAAGTCTATCTTACATAGCTATTTTTATTTTTGCCCCGGCAAGACAAACCTTCAAAGTGGAATTTTGGGATGAGCTAATTGAATATGTTAATAGTTTAGACCTCCCTTATATTATTATGGGAGATTTCAATGAAATCTCTAATGATTTAGATAAATTAGGTGGAACTTCCTTCACTCATGCTCGTTCGTTCTTTATGAACAATCTCTTTTCTAAAACTTGTTCTTCAGAGCTGCCATTTAGTGGCTCTCGTTTTACATGGAGGAAGAAAAAGTCAGGCCCAAATAATCTATTTGAAAGATTAGATAGAGTAGTAGCAAGTGTTAGTTGGATCTCTCAATTTCCACAAGCTCAAGTAAAGCATCATAATTTTACTTCGTCAGATCATTGTGTTATTTCTCTAGACTATCTTAATACAACTAATTTTAAAGCCCCTCCCTTCAGATTTGAAAAAATGTGGTGTCTCCGCAAAGATTATGACACATTAGTAAAAAAGACTTGGTGCCATAAATTTCAAGGTTCCTTCATGTTTTGTCTAGTTAAAAAATGTAAACTTTTGAAAGAAAAATCAAAATTGTGGAATAAATCTCAATTTGGCAACATCTTCCGTCAACTTCGTCTGGTTGATCAAAAACTTACTATCATCCAAACTGACCTCCTAATTAATCAAAAGAATATTGATCTGCAGAACAAACAAGAACGTCTTCTTATCAAAAGAAATAAACTTCTTTCTTTCTCACATGAGTATTGGAAGCAGAAAAGTAAAACAGACTATCTTAAAAAAGGTGATGCCAATACTAGTTACTTTCATGCCCATGCTTCGATTCGTCGCAATCATAATCAACTTAAGCAATTTACAACTGCAAATTACGAAGTAGTGAGTACTCCTTCTAGTATTTCGGTGGAAATAACAAAAGAATTCCATGCCAGATTTATCTCTAATCCTTTGTGCAACTTTAACAACCACCAAGATTTTGATTTAACCAGCCCAATAATTTCTGAAGAAGATAATTATTATTTAACTTGCCCAGTCCAGGGGGAGGAAATAAAGAATGCTACTTTTGATCTTACTCCGGATAAGTCTCCGGGACCAGATGGTTTCCCTCTGTATTTTTTCCAAAAATATTGGACCCTTGTTGGAAATTCAGTTATTAGAGCAGTTCAAGCCTTTTTTCACTCTGGAAAAATGCTAAAAGAAATAAACCACACTTTTTTGGCTCTTATCCCTAAGATCGACAACCCTTCGTCTGCTAATCATTTTCGCCCTATTAGCTTATGCTCAACGATTTATAAAATTATCTCAAAAGTCATTACAAATCGCCTCAAAATAGTGATGGGTAAAATTATTCACCCCCTTCAGGGAGCGTTTGTTCCTGAGAGATTAATTCAAGATAATATCCTAATTGCTCATGAAGTTTTTCATGCCTTTAGAAAAAAGACAGGGAAAACTGGTTGGTTAGCAATTATATGGATATGGAAAAGGCTTATGACAGGTTAGAATGGAATTTCATTTTTGTAATGCTTGAAAAGTTAGGTTTCTCTACTCAATGGATTGAGTGGATAAAAGTTTGTATTTCTTCTCCCTCCTTCTCAGTTTTAGTTAATGGAATCCCGGGCTCGTCCTTTTCCCCTTCTCGTGGCATCCGCTAAGGTGACCCGCTTTCTCCTTATCTTTTTATTCTATGTGCTGAACTTCTTGCCCGTCATTTTTCTTTAGCTTGCTCTCAGCAAGAGAAGCTGATTGGTGTCTCTATTAGCCAATCTGGTATCCGAATTCCCTTTCTTACATTTGCGGATGACACAATGATATTTGCTAAGGCAAATGATCGTAGTTGTACTCTTATTCGTCAAATTTTAGACAACTATTGTGCTATGTCCGGGTCAACTTGTGAACTATCACAAGTCGAGCTTTCCAAGTTTCGCCAACATCTCGGATGATGAAAAAGCTAATTTTTCCCAATTACTAGGGATGTCAGAAACTGATGATTTGGGTGAATACCTAGGTTGCCCGGTTATAAGCTCTCGGGTTACCAAAGATACTTTTGGTAAGGTTCTTTCTAAAGTTAATAACCAACTTCCTAAATGGAATGCCAACTCTCTCTCTCAAGCTGGCCAAACTATCTTGATCCAGTCGAATCTCGCTACCAAAGCCAATTTTCAAATGCAGAGTTTTTATCTTCCAAAAAACATTCTTCTCAATTTAGATAAATCTTATAGGATTTTTTTCTGGAATAAAGATGTTTCAAACTCCTCTTCCAACCTGATAGGCTGGGATAGGATTTGTAAACCTAAAGATTGTGGTGGGCTTGGTCTAAGGAAGGCTGATACTAATAACAAAGCTCTCCAAATGAAACTCCTGTGGAAGCTTATTAAAGATGATAGTAACTTTTGGGTTAAGCTAGTCCGGAAGAAATACATTAAAAACAAAAATCTCCTGTCTTACAAAGTTTCAAGCCTGGCGTCATGTCAATGGAAAAATCTAATGAAACTTAGACCCTTGTTTAGTCAAGGGCTGAGATGGCAAGTTGGTAATGGGCAGAAAATCTTGTTTTGGTCTGATAATTGGGTTTTCCAATATCCTCTTGGTTCAATTCAGCACCCTTCAGTGGACTCTCTCCATAACAAGGTTAGTGACTTTATTTCCCCTTTTTGCCATTGGGATCGCTCAGAACTCCTTTTGTATCTTCCTATGGATGTGGTGGATAAAATTTGCTATTTTTATTCCCTCTAATGATCATGCTGATGAGTTATTTTGGGGCTTAGCTGCGGATGGTGAGTATTCAGTTAAATCTGGAGCTCTTCTAGCTCAAGGTTTATTGAATTCTAACTGCCCTAAGGTAGAGTATGGGTGGATTTGGAAATTGAATGTTCCTCCCAAAGTCAGGAATTTTTGTGGAAAGCTTGTAGTGATGGCCTTGCTACAAAGGAAAGATTAGAAAAAAGTCATGTTTTTCTTCCCCAACATTGTGTCTCCTGTAATCATCACAGTGAGTTAGCTATTCACCTTTTTTTCCAATGCCCCTTTGTGGTGGATATTCTGGAAATGCTTAAGGATAAGTGTAAGTGGCCTCCTTTCCCTGCCCATAGTATTTCGGTCAATGATTATGACTCCTTTCGCAATATCTTAGCTAAATGTCACTCTATTATATCTACTGATGCTTTGTGTGTCTTTTTCTATAACTTGGTGGTTCATTTGGTATTTCAGAAATAAGATCATTTTTAATGATGACAGTTTCTCTCCTAATCAAGCTTCTTTCATCATTAACAAATTTGTGACTAATTGGTTGAAAACCAATCCTGAGATCAATATTTCTCCCTCGGGTGTTAATCTTAGCCCCCTGAACCAGTCTAAGGTTTTAAGATCAGGGAAAAACCTTATCTGGTCCCTTCCTCCTCCGAATTTTTGTAAGCTCAACTTTGATGGTTCTAAACTCGATAATGGTAATTCTTCCTTTGGGTTTGTTATCAGGGATGAAGACTCCGTTCTCTTATCTGGAGCTAAGGCGTTAGGTTCCTTCCCCTCTATTCTCCAAGCTGAGGCCTGGGGATTAAGGGAGGGTATTAAAGGAGCAATTTCTCTCGATATTAAAAAATTAATCATTGAAGGCGACAATATCTCTGTTATTAATTCGGTTAAGGCAATCCGGAAAGTTCCTTGGGAGATTAATAACATTATTTTTGATGCACGTATGGACATCTTGAAGTTTGAAGAATGTCGGATCTTTCACATTTTCAGGGAGGCTAACAGAGCGGCGGACTTCATGGCATCTAAGGGGCATGCTTTTTCTTCGCTTTTGTACTCTTTCCCTCCTTATTGTCGTGACTTTTCTCTTATCATCCGCAAGGATGTTTTAGGGTGGCCTCCTAATTGAGGTTGCTTTCCCTAAGTTTTTCTCTCCTTATCAAAAAAAAAAAAAAAAAAAAAACCTGCTGACGTCACTCAGACATTGACCTTATTTCTGCGACATTGACACAGTTAATGATCAATATTATAATCTTGTTTCACTTTTTTTTTCCCAACAATTGCTCATCAGCACTCAAATGTTTTTCCCTCCCTCCAACAATTCCTCCTGCTTCTCTCCCCTCATTGAATTGTTCTGCAAAAATCTGAAAGGGAAATTAACACCATTGCTACTACAATGTTAGAGCATTAACAGCAAACAATTTTTCAGTTTTTGATATTTGAATATCTTTTGACAATGACTAAATGGAAAGCTAGGGCTAAATGGTCTTCGAAGAAGAAAAGGGATTTCAATTACGAAATTGTTTGAAAATCCAGGTATGTTTTTAGGGTTTATGAAGCAATTGTTTTGGGGTTTATAAAATTGGAGTTTTAAATTTTTAAATTTTTTTGTCAAATTATGACATTTTTAGAGAAAGATTACCTTTAATTCCACACTTACAATTCACCATTGTTGCTGCACACTCCATGAATTACAGGCCAATAGAAGAAAAATTCACAATTGAAAAGCAAAAACAAACAAAAATTACCTTCAATTACATTACACTTGCTGGGTACACAAGTTTAATGAAAGAAAGGGGAAATTAACTTTAATTCGAACAGATCTCACAACACTTGAAAGGAATTAAAGTAAGGGTTTTTTCAGGGAGAGAAAAACAAGAAAGATGGTGTTTATAGTGAGCACAAAGGGAGGGAAAATCATTTGGAGTGCTAAAGAATAGGAGGGAAATGGGGTGGGAGGGATTTTTTTCCAATCATTAACTGAGTCAATACCGGAGAAAAAGGTCAACGCGGAGTGGCGTCAGCAGGTTTCATTTGAGAAAAAAATTTTGGATTTAGATTTGTCTTGACAAAAGAAAAAGATTTTTTTGATAAAAAATGACTTATGAAAGGTTATTTCTCACAAAAATTTCTAAGTGTTAAGAGTTACTTTACCTAGTTTTTTCTTTCCTTGGTAAAAAAAAAATACACACACTAAACACTACATCTTGCACTGTATCTTGCACTGTGAACCTTTTGAGACATAACCTCTGCCTTCTCTCTAAACACAAACCCTAGGAACTCGCCGGAGTTCCGGCGCCGCACTGGTCTCAGGCGGTTCTCCGGCGAGTTCCCCTGTTTTTTTTGCCTTTTTTCTTTGTTTCTCTTAGTTTCGTCTTCTCCTGTTCGTCTTTCGTGTGTCTTATAGTTCGGCTTCTTCGGTTCGTCGTCCCCATCCCCTGTCGCGTCTGGTTCGTGTTCTCCGGTTCGTCTTCGTCGGCCGTCACCGTCGTCGGTTTCCCCCCTCCCCAGTAGGTCAGTTGGTCTTGGGCTTCGCCTCCCCCGTCCCCCTAATCTAGGTTTAGAGCTTACCCTTTCCCCTCCCCAATAGTTTACTTGGTGCGAGATTTCGGGCTTCCCCTCCCCACCCCCGTTTCGTGGTCAATTAGTGTAGGTTTGGGCGTCCCTCCCCCTCCCCCTCCCCCCCGTGGTCTCTGTTTGGCTTCCTCTCCCCCCCCCAAGTGGTCGGTTTGGGCTTCCCCCCTCCCCCCTCCCCCCTAGTTTCGTCGTCGGTCATAGTTGTAAGGGCATCCCCTCCCCCCTTCCCCCCTCTTAGTGTTGTGTCGGTCAAAATTGTAGGGCATCCCCTCCCCTCCCCTATTAGTGTTGTGTTCCCCTTCGTTTTCCGGCGGTGCGTCCTCCTTTTCCCCTTCCCTTTTAGTTTTAGTTTTCTATATTTTGTTGCTTAGTTCTGGGTTGTATTAGTATGGTTTTGTCATTTGTTAACTTCACCTGCTTGATACTTTTGTTCATTGCTGGAGGTATTAGTCTTTGTCTGCAAGATGTTGGATCTGGATTATGTGGTTGGTTAGGGTTTGCATGGCAAGCGATTTCATGGATGGGGTTTATTTTATCCGATTTTGAAAATCGGATGGTTCTTCGAGATCTAACAATGGTTAGATTTCAATCACGCTGGGTAATGGTTTTCTCAATCATTTCCTTGACAAAACGATATCTGAAGACGGCTCCCCAATTTGTTAATTGGGTTTATAGCGCGTCAACTCCATTGAGCTTCTCATCAAAAGAGAAGCCTGAAATACCCTTCCAAAAGGGTATTGAGTCACAAAGAAATGTGACTTTTCCAGGACCCCTGGGTGTAGAATCCCATGTGACGGAAGGTCACTGGGATTGGTCCTGTTGCGAGTTCTTAATCTCGTTGTTACTTTGGTTTCCCGCTTGTGAAATCAGTCGTCTCCTCATGCTCTTGTCGACAGGATTCTGGCGATCATCATCCATTAGCGTAAGATTTTCACTACGGTTCACTATCAACTCGAGGCCTCCCGGATCGAGCGGTTTTATCCTAGTTTACGTTATTTATGTTTTTGTAATTGTTATGTAAGAGCAAGTATCGCTCAGTTTAGTTTCTTTGTGTTATTTGGTTGTATTAGCGTTAAGATGTACTTTCGGTTTTAATTAATGCACATTTTCCCCGTTGTCAAAAAAAAAGAACCTTTTGAGACGGGATGCTATTGTGCAAGCTTGAAAACGTCGCCCACTAAATTTTGTTCCTCTAAAATCATCATAAAACCTTTATAATCGGGTGAGATCATGTCCAAAGTCAAATTAGATTACACTACCGGTCGACTCAAAGAAGAAGAAATAGAGGAGAAAAGCAAAATATAAAAAATAAAATATATATATATATATATATATATATATATATATATATATATATATATATATATATATATATGAAAATACTCACTAGCTATAGGAAAATGGCAGACATGAGACAACGAGGAGATAACAACTTTGAATAAAAGAAGGCGCGTCAAAAATCAAAAGTGAACAAATACATCATACCTTTTTCTAAAATTATGTAATGTAAGCATGAAAAATTATGTGGTTGATTATTATGTAGGAGCATGAAAAGTGTAAGGATAGATTCAAGAACTTACGGGGATATTAATTTTTATAATAGATGACGTATTTCCTCCGATTCTTATGTGCAAATCAGTATCATATAATATAATAACTAATATATAAAGTAGAGTACAAAAGCCAGATTGCCAGGCCGCGACATTTGGCAAAAGCCATATCACGAGGCTGCGACATTTGGCAAAAGCCAGATCACGAGGCCGCCCGCGACATTTGGCGTCCTCATTGGTGGACGCCATTTGTCGCGCTCATTAAGTGCCATGTCATATTTTTAAAAAAATATAAATAGAGTTATTAATTGATTAAAATACAAATATAGTTTAGGATAAGAATAATAGAGTTGGGTTCACAATGGAAAACTAAAATATAGTAAATTGATTATAACTTTTAATATATAGTTCGTAAAATTATAATTTTTGTACCATTAAAAAGTGTTTAAAAATTACTTTAAAATAAGATCCATTTATACTATATTTAAAATTTTATATTAAAGTAACCTATAAAAGAAAACATTGACTATATACTAACGTATTAAAGTAACCTACTGCGATTGGAATTAGCGATTCAATTAACCTACTGCAATTGGAATTAGCGATTCAATTAACCTACTGCAATAGTGCCGAAAGGGAGAAGAGAAGTGTAATACCCCGATTTTTAAGAGCGTTTTAATTAGCGTTCATTATAATTATAAAGTTAATTATGTTTCGAAAATTCTTATTTTATTTAAGTTGGAGTATGAATTTTTAATTGAGATGTTGTAATGTTTTTATTTAATTCTATAAAGATATTATCATTTAATATATTTTGGGTTTTAGCTATTAAAAATATGTTCAATGGTATTTGGTCCCAATAGGAAACCAAAGTCGGTTTTCCTTTCTTCCACTTATGGATGTCGGTTAAAGAGGAAATAAAAACCCCCTAATTTTCTCTCTCCTTCCTCGTGACCCTCATGGGAAATCCCAAATACATCAACCCATTTCTTCTCTCCTCCCCGTGAGAACCCCAAACCCCAAAGAAAACCCCAAACCCCAATTTTCTCTCTCCTCGGTTCCTCACCTCACCCCCTTTCAGCTCACCGGAGTTCATCTCCCCTTGCCGGTGTTTTCCCCAAGCTCACCGGAGCTCGTTGTTGTTCGCTACGCAACCCGCGAGCATCGCGCCGCGACGTTGCCGCCCTGTTGGCCAGTTTCGTCGGTGCTCTGCCACGCTCGCCGGAGCCCCATTTTTCCCCCTGTTGGTGCCGGCGTTGTGGTGATGTTGTAGTTGTTTGCTGCTGTTGTTGGTGCTGCTGTCACGGTCCTCTCTGTCTTCTTGTTGCTGTCCCTTGTTGGTACTATACCCCCTTCTTCTTCTCTTTTACTTTCCTCATGTTAGAGGTGTTATTGAAGATATGATTTCTGAAATTTGGTTATTTATTGTTGATGCTTTAGCTTGGTACTAACCCCTTTCTATCTCTCCTTTGATTTGAGTTGGTTCTAATTGAAGTCTATAATACCATTAGTATGATGATTATGAAATTATGATATTATCTTAATTGAGCTTTATAGATTAATTGATCGATTAAATGAGTGGTTGATCTGAAAAAGTATAAAAGCTACTCTACCTCTTGTTATTATTGGATGTGATTTGTGATAATTGTTGTGGACTGTGGTAGTTGCTGACATAGTTTTGAAGGCATTACTAAGTCTGAAATCAGCTTTAGGATCATGTAGTTCCATGAGCTTTATTTTGTTAGTTCATTCAACTAGACTGTTAATTCTACTAAAGGAGTTTACATTATATGTTAGAAACTGGTTCATTTGATAAATTATAGTAGTGTGAATAACTCATAATGGTGTATTATAACTGATGTGATTTATAAAAGAGTATTTATAATAATGGTGTATTATAACTGATGTGACTTATAAAAGAGTATTTGTGGAGTTTGAACTAAAAATTTACAATCAAGCTTTACTTATCTTGGAGGTCTATAGTTAAATCTGAAGTGATTAAGGACTAGTCTAATCATTCATAAACTAAAGCAATGTTAATCTACTTGGTAATCGATGCTAGTTAATGTAATAACAAATGGTCATAAACTAAAGCAATGTTAATCTACTTGGTAATCGATGCTAGTTAATGTAATAACAAATGGTTCCTAAATAGTTTAACATAATTGGATTAGTTGTTGATATTAACCAAAATCAGTTAGTGTGGAGTTCAAATCACTATGATGAATATCAATCATTATTTACGTTGTGAAAGTCTTTGTTATGGTTGATCTCTATTAGTGTTGGAAGGCGACTTGAGTATCAAATATACCAATGTAGTGATGAAATCATGTTCTTCGTTTTGCTTATGTGATTCATGAAAGTTGTTTATATGTTGTTATTGGTAGACGATCAGAGAATTGTGGTAAGATGGCTTACGTGTATTGTGAATTACGAGAGGTGAAATGTATACTCTGAAATGACATTTGTGAAACCATGTGTTATGAAAAAGATCTTATGCTATGTTTCTGAAAATGACCTGAAGGTATGAAAGGACTACTATGCTTCTGCTATGTTTCTGTTATGCTTCAGATATGCTTCTATTATGTATTCTGAAAAGTACTTTAAATTATGAGACATGCTTATGAAGATCTGATTATGCAAAAGTATATGTTATGAATATGATTATGAATATGTCATGCATATGATTACTTTCCATGATTATGATTACGATGATGTAATGTAATCATGGTTATGTTATGATTAAGATACGTTCCATGATTATGATTACGATGATGTAATGTAATTATGGTTACGTTATGATGATGATTACGTATCATGATTACGATTACGATTACGATTAGGTAATGTGATTATGATTCGTAAAGGAACGAAACATGATAAAGCTAAGCGAAAGAACGGTTCTTGGCAGTATTACGTTTATGTCGGGTCGTGCATGTACCTTCCGGCGGGTCAGCCACCTTCTGTCTACGGGGCATATGTCCATGGGTGGTTCCGTGTTGTTTTGGGCATTAAGTACCACCTTCTGAAATGTGGGGGCCAAGGTCCTCGGGTGGTAGCCTCCCGTTTATGAAAATGAAAATCGGGTCTTGCACGTACCTTCTGGCGGCAACGCCACCTTCTGATGGGGGATAACGTCCTCGGTGGCACCCGCATTATGGCATTATGCCACCTTCCGATGGGGGACAATGTCCTCGGTGGCTCTGCCTTCTGTTACTATTGGCATTATATGCCACCTTCTGATGGGGGATGAATATCCTCGGTGGTTTTTGCCTCTGTTATGATTTATGGCATTACATGCCACCTTCTGATGGGGGACTTATGTCCTCGGTGGCTTTGCCTTCCGTTGAACTCAATTAACTAATGAAAGTTTCCTGATAATAATTATGTTAATGAATGATGATAATGATAATGACAACCTGAGTGGTTCTTAAATTCTTGATTTGAAGTGCGAAAATGAAAAATGGGGAGACATCCCTTCCGTACACTTGTCAAGTTACCAATATGATTAAGTAAAATGAAAAGATAATGATGAATCATATGATATGATATGATATTATGAACCGATATGATATGTTATGAAATGATTTATGTTGTTCTTCCCTCTATTAAATGCATGCTCTTTCAAGTTACCAAAATGATTAAGTAAATGAAAAGATAATGATGAATCATATGATATGATATGATATTATGAACCGATATGATATGTTATGAAATGATTTATGTTGTTCTTCCCTCTATTAAATGCATGCTCTTTCAAGTTACCAATATGATTAAGTAAAATGAAAAGATAATGATGAAGCTTATGATATGAAACGAAATATTTATTATGTAGATGATTTTATGACTTAATGCTATGAAGTATGATGACTTTGATGTTACAAAAGTATGATTATGATTGCGATTATGTTTTATGATTGCACGCATTATGTTATCGATGTTTGGATTAGGAGATATGGAATGTTTTATGAATATGATGATTAGTGATGTTTATGAACGAATGCTATGAAATAACTATGTTATTAAGATAGTACGATCATTACTAGTTAAGTAAATGAAAGATGATGATGATTCATGATATCCTGTATGACTTAAAGTATATGTTTATGAATGTTTATTGTCAAATGATATGAAAGTATGTCTTCTGCTTTTATATGAAAGAACTATGATGATGTTACAACTTTGCTATGATTTACGAAAGTACTTAAAGGTCATGAAACATGATGAATGATAAGGGATTATGTGAATGTTCTTTGTGTTGTTGTGATACGGTTATGAATGATGTGAATGTGTTGATTACGTGAGAATGGTAGACACCAAAGCATGTTTTAAGAATGTTTTATGGGTTAGTACTCAGCGTTGTGCTGATGTGTCTGTCAATGTTTTGTTTTGTCACTACTGTGGCCTGTCACTTGGTGGGTGGCAGTGTTACAATAGTTTCAGGTTGAAGTTCTGGAGCATCTTTTCCAAGATAGAAGCAGTTACGTGCTAAGAGTTCAGCTATGATTGTTTTATGTTTCTTTTGAGGCGAGGACGTTCCACTTGGTATTAGATAATAAGTAATGGTTTAGTTTTATTTCTAGTTCTGGATGAGCAATAATGCTCCTGATACTCTTTAGTTGCTACTCTCCGAAAGCGTTGAGTTATGGATTTGGAAATATTTTATTGTAACAGGTTTTTCATACATTTTTCCCATTTTGGGTTGTCCAATTTACAAAGGAAACTCTGCCGAAATTTCTAGAAAATAGTAATCTATTATTAAAGTGTTTCTTTAAAGAGTGTCAAATCAAGGTATTGTCCCTGTAAGTTAATGTCAAAGGTCGCCTTGTATTTTCCTTAGTGGAAAGTACGGCGGTAACGCGCCGACTAAGTTAAGCCTTCCGCTGCTAACCTTGGTTAATTAACCTAATAAGGTTGTATGAAAGTCGGGGCGTTACAGAGTGGTATCAGAGCTAAGGTTAGATTCAAGTACGCTATGATCTCCATATCAGGCGTAAAGGTTCTAAATAGGTTTAATGGGTTGGCTAAAAAGTTAGGTATAAATGAATCAAGCCGTTTGTGAGTTTGCGCTTTTGCGTGTGCAATGTGAATTTGTTTACTCAAGATGTGGTACCTTCAATTTTCCTTGTTAGTTACCTCTGAATGTGTTCGTTGTATTTCACGGTGACTTGTGTATGTTCATGATGTGCGTTTACTTAAATTATGTATTTTACAAAACTTATATGATTTGAGAAACCAACTGAATTTCAAACGAGATCTCCTTTGAATGAGTTAGTTAGAATTCATTGCCAACAAGTTTGCCCCTTTTGTTTTCTTTGCTCCTCGATTTCGCGAATCGAGTTGAAGTAGAGTTACAAAAGATGATGGCGGAATGGAGGCTGAATACCTAACGAAGCCATGAAAGCTGAGATCTTGGTTTTGTCTAAATAAATTTAGCTTGTTGTTTCCTCGATCAACTTATTGCAAGTTTCGAGGACGAAACTTTTATAAGGGTGGTAGAATGTAATACCCCGATTTTTAAGAGCGTTTTAATTAGCGTTCATTATAATTATAAAGTTAATTATGTTTCGAAAATTCTTATTTTATTTAAGTTGGAGTATGAATTTTTAATTGAGATGTTGTAATGTTTTTATTTAATTCTATAAAGATATTATCGTTTAATATATTTTGGGTTTTAGCTATTAAAAATATGTTCAATGGTATTTGGTCCCAATAGGAAACCAAAGTCGGTTTTCCTTTCTTCCACTTATGGATGTCGGTTAAAGAGGAAATAAAAACCCCCTAATTTTCTCTCTCCTTCCTCGTGACCCTCATGGGAAATCCCAAATACATCAACCCATTTCTTCTCTCCTCCCCGTGAGAACCCCAAACCCCAAAGAAAACCCCAAACCCCAATTTTCTCTCTCCTCGGTTCCTCACCTCACCCCCCTTTCAGCTCACCGGAGTTCATCTCCCCTTGCCGGTGTTTTCCCCAAGCTCACCGGAGCTCATTGTTGTTCGCTCACGCAACCCGCGAGCATCGCGCCGCGACGTTGCCGCCCCGTTGGCCAGTTTCGTCGGTGCTCTGCCACGCTCGCCGGAGCCCCATTTTTCCCCCTGTTGGTGCCGGCGTTGTGGTGATGTTGTAGTTGTTTGCTGCTGTTGTTGGTGCTGCTGTCACGGTCCTCTCTGTCTTCTTGTTGCTGTCCCTTGTTGGTACTATACCCCCTTCTTCTTCTCTTTTACTTTCCTCATGTTAGAGGTGTTATTGAAGATATGATTTCTGAAATTTGGTTATTTATTGTTGATGCTTTAGCTTGGTACTAACCCCTTTCTATCTCTCCTTTGATTTGAGTTGGTTCTAATTGAAGTCTATAATACCATTAGTATGATGATTATGAAATTATGATATTATCTTAATTGAGCTTTATAGATTAATTGATCGATTAAATGAGTGGTTGATCTGAAAAAGTATAAAAGCTACTCTACCTCTTGTTATTATTGGATGTGATTTGTGATAATTGTTGTGGACTGTGGTAGTTGCTGACATAGTTTTGAAGGCATTACTAAGTCTGAAATCAGCTTTAGGATCATGTAGTTCCATGAGCTTTATTTTGTTAGTTCATTCAACTAGACCGTTAATTCTACTAAAGGAGTTTACATTATATGTTAGAAACCTGGTTCATTTGATAAATTATAGTAGTGTGAATAACTCATAATGGTGTATTATAAGCGATGTGATTTATAAAAGAGTATTTATAATAATGGTGTATTATAACCGATGTGACTTATAAAAGAGTATTTGTGGAGTTTGAACTAAAAATTTACAATCAAGCTTTACTTATCTTGGAGGTCTATAGTTAAATGCAAAGTGATTAAGGACTAGTCTAATCATTCATAAACTAAAGCAATGTTAATCTACTTGGTAATCGATGCTAGTTAATGTAATAACAAATGGTCATAAACTAAAGCAATGTTAATCTACTTGGTAATCGATGCTAGTTAATGTAATAACAAATGGTTCCTAAATAGTTTAACATAATTGGATTAGTTATTGATATTAACCAAAATCAGTTAGTGTGGAGTTCAAATCACTATGATGAATATCAATCATTATTTACGTTGTGAAAGTCTTTGTTATGGTTGATCTCTATTAGTGTTGGAAGGCGACTTGAGTATCAAATATACCAATGTAGTGATGAAATCATGTTCTTCGTTTTGCTTATGTGATTCATGAAAGTTGTTTATATGTTGTTATTGGTAGACGATCAGAGAATTGTGGTAAGATGGCTTACGTGTATTGTGAATTACGAGAGGTGAAATGTATACTCTGAAATGACATTTGTGAAACCATGTGTTATGAAAAAGATCTTATGCTATGTTTCGAAAATGACTCGAAGGTATGAAAGGACTACTATGCTTCGCTATGTTTCGGTTATGCTTCGATATGCTTCTATTATGTATTCTGAAAAGTACTTTAAATTATGAGACATGCTTATGAAGATCTGATTATGCAAAAGTATATGTTATGAATATGATTATGAATATGTCATGCATATGATTACTTTCCATGATTATGATTACGATGATGTAATGTAATCATGGTTATGTTTTGATTAAGATACGTTCCATGATTATGATTACGATGATGTAATGTAATTATGGTTACGTTATGATGATGATTACGTATCATGATTACGATTACGATTACGATTAGGTAATGTGATTATGATTCGTAAAGGAACGAAACATGATAAAGCTAAGCGAAAGAACGGTTCTTGGCAGTATTACGTTTATGTCGGGTCGTGCATGTACCTTCCGCGGGTCGGCCACCTTACGTCTACGGGGCATATGTCCATGGGTGGTTCCGTGTTGTTTTGGGCATTAAGTACCACCTTCGAAATGTGGGGGCCAAGGTCCTCGGGTGGTAGCCTCTCGTTTATGAAAATGAAAATCGGGTCTTGCACGTACCTTACCGCGGCAACGCCACCTTACGATGGGGGATAACGTCCTCGGTGGCACCCGCATTATGGCATTATGCCACCTTCCGATGGGGGACAATGTCCTCGGTGGCTCGCCTTACATTACTATTGGCATTATATGCCACCTTCGATGGGGGATGAATATCCTCGGTGGTTTTTGCCTCTGTTATGATTTATGGCATTACATGCCACCTTCTGATGGGGGACTTATGTCCTCGGTGGCTTTGCCTTCCGTTGAACTCAATTAACTAATGAAAGTTTCCTGATAATAATTATGTTAATGAATGATGATAATGATAATGACAACCTGAGTGGTTCTTAAATTCTTGATTTGAAGTGCGAAAATGAAAAATGGGGAGACATCCCTTCCGTACACTTGTCAAGTTACCAATATGATTAAGTAAAATGAAAAGATAATGATGAATCATATGATATGATATGATATTATGAACCGATATGATATGTTATGAAATGATTTATGTTGTTCTTCCCTCTATTAAATGCATGCTCTTTCAAGTTACCAAAATGATTAAGTAAATGAAAAGATAATGATGAATCATATGATATGATATGATATTATGAACCGATATGATATGTTATGAAATGATTTATGTTGTTCTTCCCTCTATTAAATACATGCTCTTTCAAGTTACCAATATGATTAAGTAAAATGAAAAGATAATGATGAAGCTTATGATATGAAACGAAATATTTATTATGTAGATGATTTTATGACTTAATGCTATGAAGTATGATGACTTTGATGTTACAAAAAGTATGATTATGATTGCGATTATGTTTTATGATTGCACGCATTATGTTATCGATGTTTGGATTAGGAGATATGGAATGTTTTATGAATATGATGATTAGTGATGTTTATGAACGAATGCTATGAAATAACTATGTTATTAAGATAGTACGATCATTACTAGTTAAGTAAATGAAAGATGATGATGATTCATGATATCCTGTATGACTTAAAGTATATGTTTATGAATGTTTATTGTCAAATGATATGAAAGTATGTCTTCTCGCTTTTATATGAAAGAACTATGATGATGTTACAACTTTGCTATGATTTACGAAAGTACTTAAAGGTCATGAAACATGATGAATGATAAGGGATTATGTGAATGTTCTTTGTGTTGTTGTGATACGGTTATGAATGATGTGAATGTGTTGATTACGTGAGAATGGTAGACACCAAAGCATGTTTTAAGAATGTTTTATGGGTTAGTACTCGGCGTTGTTTGATGTGTCCATCAATGTTTTGTTTTGTCACTACTGTGGCTCGTCACTTGGTGGGTGGCAGTGTTACAATAGTTTCGGAGTTGAAGTTACGGAGCATCTTTTCCAAGATAGAAGCGATTTACGTGCTAAGAGTTCAGCTATGATTGTTTTATGTTTCTTTTGAGGCGAGGACGTTCCACTTGGTATTAGATAATAAGTAATGGTTTAGTTTTATTTCTAGTTACGGATGAGCAATAATGCTCCCGATACTCTTTAGTTGCTACTCTCCGAAAGCGTTGAGTTATGGATTTGGAAATATTTTATTGTAACAGGTTTTTCATACATTTTTCCCATTTTGGGTTGTCCAATTTACAAAGGAAACTCTGCCGAAATTTCTAGAAAATAGTAATCTATTATTAAAGTGTTTCTTTAAAGAGTGTCAAATCAAGGTATTGTCCCTGTAAGTTAATGTCAAAGGTCGCCTTGTATTTTCCTTAGTGGAAAGTACGGCGGTAACGCGCCGACTAAGTTAAGCCTTCCGCTGCTAACCTTGGTTAATTAACCTAATAAGGTTGTATGAAAGTCGGGGCGTTACAGAGTGGTATCAGAGCTAAGGTTAGATTCAAGTACGCTATGATCTCCATATCAGGCGTAAAGGTTCTAAATAGGTTTAATGGGTTGGCTAAAAAGTTAGGTATAAATGAATCAAGCCGTTTGTGAGTTTGCGCTTTTGCGTGTGCAATGTGAATTTGTTTACTCAAGATGTGGTACCTTCAATTTTCCTTGTTAGTTACCTCTGAATGTGTTCGTTGTATTTCACGGTGACTTGTGTATGTTCATGATGTGCGTTTACTTAAATTATGTATTTTACAAAACTTATATGATTTGAGAAACCAACTGAATTTCAAACGAGATCTCACTGAATGAGTTAGTTAGAATTCATTGCCAACAAGTTTGCCCCTTTTGTTTTCTTTGCTCCTCGATTTCGCGAATCGAGTTGAAGTAGAGTTACAAAAGATGATGGCGGAATGGAGGCTGAATACCTAACGAAGCCATGAAAGCTGAGATCTTGGTTTTGTCTAAATAAATTTAGCTTGTTGTTTCCTCGATCAACTTATTGCAAGTTTCGAGGACGAAACTTTTTATAAGGGTGGTAGAATGTAATACCCCGATTTTTAAGAGCGTTTTAATTAGCGTTCATTATAATTATAAAGTTAATTATGTTTCGAAAATTCTTATTTTATTTAAGTTGGAGTATGAATTTTTAATTGAGATGTTGTAATGTTTTTATTTAATTCTATAAAGATATTATCGTTTAATATATTTTGGGTTTTAGCTATTAAAAATATGTTCAATGGTATTTGGTCCCAATAGGAAACCAAAGTCGGTTTTCCTTTCTTCCACTTATGGATGTCGGTTAAAGAGGAAATAAAAACCCCCTAATTTTCTCTCTCCTTCCTCGTGACCCTCATGGGAAATCCCAAATACATCAACCCATTTCTTCTCTCCTCCCCGTGAGAACCCCAAACCCCAAAGAAAACCCCAAACCCCAATTTTCTCTCTCCTCGGTTCCTCACCTCACCCCCCTTTCAGCTCACCGGAGTTCATCTCCCCTTGCCGGTGTTTTCCCCAAGCTCACCGGAGCTCTGTTGTTGTTCGCTACTGCAACCCGCGAGCATCGCGCCGCGACGTTGCCGCCCTGTTGGCCAGTTTCGTCGGTGCTCTGCCACGCTCGCCGGAGCCCCATTTTTCCCCCTGTTGGTGCCGGCGTTGTGGTGATGTTGTAGTTGTTTGCTGCTGTTGTTGGTGCTCTGTGTCACGGTCCTCTCTGTCTTCTTGTTCTTTGTCCCTTGTTGGTACTATACCCCCTTCTTCTTCTCTTTTACTTTCCTCATGTTAGAGGTGTTATTGAAGATATGATTTCTGAAATTTGGTTATTTATTGTTGATGCTTTAGCTTGGTACTAACCCCTTTCTATCTCTCCTTTGATTTGAGTTGGTTCTAATTGAAGTCTATAATACCATTAGTATGATGATTATGAAATTATGATATTATCTTAATTGAGCTTTATAGATTAATTGATCGATTAAATGAGTGGTTGATCTGAAAAAGTATAAAAGCTACTCTACCTCTTGTTATTATTGGATGTGATTTGTGATAATTGTTGTGGACTGTGGTAGTTGCTGACATAGTTTTGAAGGCATTACTAAGTCTGAAATCAGCTTTAGGATCATGTAGTTCCATGAGCTTTATTTTGTTAGTTCATTCAACTAGACTGTTAATTCTACTAAAGGAGTTTACATTATATGTTAGAAACTGGTTCATTTGATAAATTATAGTAGTGTGAATAACTCATAATGGTGTATTATAACTGATGTGATTTATAAAAGAGTATTTATAATAATGGTGTATTATAACTGATGTGACTTATAAAAGAGTATTTGTGGAGTTTGAACTAAAAATTTACAATCAAGCTTTACTTATCTTGGAGGTCTATAGTTAAATCTGAAGTGATTAAGGACTAGTCTAATCATTCATAAACTAAAGCAATGTTAATCTACTTGGTAATCGATGCTAGTTAATGTAATAACAAATGGTCATAAACTAAAGCAATGTTAATCTACTTGGTAATCGATGCTAGTTAATGTAATAACAAATGGTTCCTAAATAGTTTAACATAATTGGATTAGTTATTGATATTAACCAAAATCAGTTAGTGTGGAGTTCAAATCACTATGATGAATATCAATCATTATTTACGTTGTGAAAGTCTTAGTTATGGTTGATCTCTATTAGTGTTGGAAGGCGACTTGAGTATCAAATATACCAATGTAGTGATGAAATCATGTTCTTCGTTTTGCTTATGTGATTCATGAAAGTTGTTTATATGTTGTTATTGGTAGACGATCAGAGAATTGTGGTAAGATGGCTTACGTGTATTGTGAATTACGAGAGGTGAAATGTATACTCTGAAATGACATTTGTGAAACCATGTGTTATGAAAAAGATCTTATGCTATGTTTCTGAAAATGACCTGAAGGTATGAAAGGACTACTATGCTTCTGCTATGTTTCGGTTATGCTTCAGATATGCTTCTATTATGTATTCTGAAAAGTACTTTAAATTATGAGACATGCTTATGAAGATCTGATTATGCAAAAGTATATGTTATGAATATGATTATGAATATGTCATGCATATGATTACTTTCCATGATTATGATTACGATGATGTAATGTAATCATGGTTATGTTTTGATTAAGATACGTTCCATGATTATGATTACGATGATGTAATGTAATTATGGTTACGTTATGATGATGATTACGTATCATGATTACGATTACGATTACGATTAGGTAATGTGATTATGATTCGTAAAGGAACGAAACATGATAAAGCTAAGCGAAAGAACGGTTCTTGGCAGTATTACGTTTATGTCGGGTCGTGCATGTACCTTCCGGCGGGTCAGCCACCTTCTGTCTACGGGGCATATGTCCATGGGTGGTTCCGTGTTGTTTTGGGCATTAAGTACCACCTTCTGAAATGTGGGGGCCAAGGTCCTCGGGTGGTAGCCTCTCGTTTATGAAAATGAAAATCGGGTCTTGCACGTACCTTCTGGCGGCAACGCCACCTTCTGATGGGGGATAACGTCCTCGGTGGCACCCGCATTATGGCATTATGCCACCTTCCGATGGGGGACAATGTCCTCGGTGGCTCTGCCTTCTGTTACTATTGGCATTATATGCCACCTTCTGATGGGGGATGAATATCCTCGGTGGTTTTTGCCTCTGTTATGATTTATGGCATTACATGCCACCTTCTGATGGGGGACTTATGTCCTCGGTGGCTTTGCCTTCCGTTGAACTCAATTAACTAATGAAAGTTTCCTGATAATAATTATGTTAATGAATGATGATAATGATAATGACAACCTGAGTGGTTCTTAAATTCTTGATTTGAAGTGCGAAAATGAAAAATGGGGAGACATCCCTTCCGTACACTTGTCAAGTTACCAATATGATTAAGTAAAATGAAAAGATAATGATGAATCATATGATATGATATGATATTATGAACCGATATGATATGTTATGAAATGATTTATGTTGTTCTTCCCTCTATTAAATGCATGCTCTTTCAAGTTACCAAAATGATTAAGTAAATGAAAAGATAATGATGAATCATATGATATGATATGATATTATGAACCGATATGATATGTTATGAAATGATTTATGTTGTTCTTCCCTCTATTAAATGCATGCTCTTTCAAGTTACCAATATGATTAAGTAAAATGAAAAGATAATGATGAAGCTTATGATATGAAACGAAATATTTATTATGTAGATGATTTTATGACTTAATGCTATGAAGTATGATGACTTTGATGTTACAAAAGTATGATTATGATTGCGATTATGTTTTATGATTGCACGCATTATGTTATCGATGTTTGGATTAGGAGATATGGAATGTTTTATGAATATGATGATTAGTGATGTTTATGAACGAATGCTATGAAATAACTATGTTATTAAGATAGTACGATCATTACTAGTTAAGTAAATGAAAGATGATGATGATTCATGATATCCTGTATGACTTAAAGTATATGTTTATGAATGTTTATTGTCAAATGATATGAAAGTATGTCTTCTGCTTTTATATGAAAGAACTATGATGATGTTACAACTTTGCTATGATTTCTGAAAGTACTTAAAGGTCATGAAACATGATGAATGATAAGGGATTATGTGAATGTTGCTGTGTTGTTGTGATACGGTTATGAATGATGTGAATGTGTTGATTACGTGAGAATGGTAGACACCAAAGCATGTTTTAAGAATGTTTTATGGGTTAGTACTCAGCGTTGTGCTGATGTGTCTGTCAATGTTTTGTTTTGTCACTACTGTGGCCTGTCACTTGGTGGGTGGCAGTGTTACAATAGTTTCAGGTTGAAGTTCTGGAGCATCTTTTCCAAGATAGAAGCAGTTACGTGCTAAGAGTTCAGCTATGATTGTTTTATGTTTCTTTTGAGGCGAGGACGTTCCACTTGGTATTAGATAATAAGTAATGGTTTAGTTTTATTTCTAGTTCTGGATGAGCAATAATGCTCCTGATACTCTTTAGCTGCTACTCTCCGAAAGCGTTGAGTTATGGATTTGGAAATATTTTATTGTAACAGGTTTTTCATACATTTTTCCCATTTTGGGTTGTCCAATTTACAAAGGAAACTCTGCCGAAATTTCTAGAAAATAGTAATCTATTATTAAAGTGTTTCTTTAAAGAGTGTCAAATCAAGGTATTGTCCCTGTAAGTTAATGTCAAAGGTCGCCTTGTATTTTCCTTAGTGGAAAGTACGGCGGTAACGCGCCGACTAAGTTAAGCCTTCCGCTGCTAACCTTGGTTAATTAACCTAATAAGGTTGTATGAAAGTCGGGGCGTTACAAGAAGATATTGTCCGAGCCACAATTAGCAAATCAGATCTATGGAACGAATGCAAGATTTTCACTCTAAGCAAGAACATGAGACTAGAACAGAAGAGCGGCGAGGACAGAGAGAAAATCAAAGAATTTAGTAACTGGATACTTTCAATTGGGGATGGCTCTTTCTAGAGTCGATGACATTAGATGATGAAGAAGATCCCTCATGGATCGAAATACCAAAGGATTTAATAATTGATCCTAAGGAAAATGCAATGCAATAAATTATAGAGGCAGCATATGAAGCTCTAGAGACTCGATACAAGGATCCTTCATATTTATGTGAGAGGTGCATTCTAGCCCCAAAGAAGGAAACGGTTGACGAAATCAACACCTATATAATGAATACCCTTCCGGGGGAAACAAAAAAATACCTTAGCTCAAACTTAATTTGCAAAAGTTCCGGAGAAGTCACCGACCAAGATGTCCTTTACCCAGTAGAGTTCCTCAACAGCTTGAAGTTTAACGGGATACCTGATCATGAGTTACAACTCAAAGTAGGGACTCCTATTATCCTGCTAAGGAACCTAAACCAAACAGCTGGCTTATGCAATGGAACAAGACTAATCGTAACACATTTATCGACTTGGGTGATAGAAGCAGAAATAATGACCAGGAAATGTAGAGGTAATAAGACGTAAATACCAAGGATAATAATGTCCCCGACTGAATCTAAACTACCCTTCACTTTCAAAAGAAGGCAATTTCTAGTAAAAGTATGTTATGCAATGACAATAAACAAGAGTCAGGGACAAACTCTGCAGAATGTCATTCTTCAATCTGCCAAAACCAGTATTCACCCATGGCCAGCTATATGTGGCAGCTTAAAGGGTGACTTCGAGGGAGGGACTACGAATACTCTTTGATAACCAGGGATCTGCTCCATCAAACTATACAAGGAACATTGTCTATACAGAGATTTTTGACAACATACCTAGGGGCAACTAAATGTAGTTTTTGCATGATATAATATGTTTCTGAATGATAAAGTGAGTTTGTTCATGGCATATAAATTAGAAACCAACGTCAAAGATAATGACGACATCATATTATAACTTTTAGTTGATATATATCAGACAAAAATAACGGCCAAAAATAGGGGTCTAAGTATTTCAAAACTCTACCTCTTCTTCACGAAAAAGCCCGGGCATTTGCCCGGGTCCCAATACTAGTAACTAATATATAACGCAGAGTACAAAAGTCAGCTCACGAGGTCGCGACATTTGGCGTCCTCATTAGACGCCATTTGTCGCGCTCATTAAGTGCCATATCATTTTTTTAATATAAATAGAGTTCTAAATTGATTAAAATACAAATAGAGTTGAGGATAAGAACAAATAGAGTTGGGTTCACAATGAAAAACTTAAATATAGTATATTGATTATAACTTTTAATATATAATTCGTAAAATTATAATTTTTGTACCATTGGAAAGTATTTAAAAAGTACTTTAAAATAAGATACATTTATACTATATTTTAAATTTTATATTAAAGTAACGTATAAGGTCGCGACATTTGGGGTCCTCATTGGACGCCATTTGTCGCGCCCATTAAGTGCCATGTCATTTTTTTTTATATAAATAGAGTTCTAAATTGATTAAAATACAAATAGAGTTTAGGATAAGAATAAATAGAGTTGGGTTCACAATGAAAAACTTAAATATAGTAAATTGATTATAACTTTTAATATATAGTTTGTAAAATTATAATTTTTGTACCATTGAAAAGTGTTTAAAAAGTAATTTAAAATAAGATTAATTTATACTATATTTAAAATTTTATATTAAAGTAACATATAAAAAGAAATATTGACTAATTACGTGAACTACATACATATTATTGATTTTTGGCGGTCAGCTTTGCACATTGAGTTTCTTTCCCCAAGGTATGATTTCTAATAAATATACTCCTCATATTTTCTTTTCCTTTGATAAGAAACAAATGATGCATTCTTCGTCTCCTCGAAACATGAATGTGGGTTAAGATGGGACTTGGTCAACATATTAGAAAGAGGGTCGATATTGTTAATCATGTGGGTCTATTGAGGCTTGAAGGGTACCGCAACAACATACCGTAGCAATATTATCAATCCTTCATAATTTAACAAATTGTTTCATATTTATATGACAAGTGCTTTAATTTGATTTGTAAACACAATGAGTACTAAAGAAAGGTAAGTTTTATCTTGAACTTTCTCCATTAACTTTTTATTGGCCTAGAGCATATACTGATGACTTAAGCATTAGAACAAAAAATAAACTTATGTGCAATGCCATTGTAAATAAAAAGGTCAAGGATATCAATTGAACCAAACAGGTACAATCGATCAATGATTTGAGCAACGAAAGGAAAGATTGGATTACGAAAGTTAGGGTCACAAGAATGTGGGATGCAATAAACCCGAAAGCCAACAATTTTATTGGTGTTGAAACAATACTTGCAGATGAGGAAGTAAGCCCCGCTATACAATTAACACATAATCTATTTTTGTTTTATTTTGATCTAACCTTGCAAACTAAATGGCCTACTCAAATAGGGAGATCACATTCAAGGCTCTATAAGAGGAGATGATGCATCAGACTACAAACATACGCTCAAGGAGGGGAACGTCTACATAATTAGAAACTTTAATGTGACAGCCAACAAAGAAGAGTATAGAACTGTCACAAATAAACACATGATATATTTCAACTTCTCAACCTCTGTTCAAACTCTAGATGAAAACGAACCCAAAATTCCTAGATACAAGTTTGAGTTGGGAGACTATGAGTTGATTCAAAAATGACGTGATTCAATTATGCAACTCACAGGTACTCCTATTTCTTCATTATATAGCCTTTATATTTAAATACATGTTACAACTTATCTTTAGTAATTATTATTATTATATATACTTTATATATATCATTATATCCCTCATGCAGATATAATAGGACCATTACGGGCCATTGGTAGACTAACACAACGAGTAAGAACTCTACTAAGGGAAATCACATTGGAGCATACAAGGTCAATGTTCTTTAATTCATAAAGAATACTGTTATTATTCGTAGTTTTATAGAAATATTATTCTAGGTCCTAAAATTATTAATTATGTATTTTGCAGTGGACAAAACTTTGTCGTAACACTATGGGGAGAAATTGGTAAAACATTCAGCAATCATCTCAGTTTAGACGACTCAGTTAAATTTGAAGTAGGTTGTGTAGTATATCGTGACATGTGCTTTAACATATACAAAATATGTAGTTTCTACATGACAGAGTGAATGTTTGAATCATATATTGAGTTTCTGCATAATTAGTGAGTGTGTAAATGATATAATGGATTATTATTCATAAACCATGTAGTTTCTGCATGATATAGTATGTTTTGGAATGATATAGTAAGTTTCTTTGTGACATATCAATTAGAAACCAACGCCAAAGATAATGACAAAATCATATTATAACTTTTAGTTGTTCTATGTCAGACAAAAAGAACGGCCAAAAATAGAGGTGTAAATATTAAAAACTCTACCTCTTCTTCACAGAAAAGCCCGGACATTTGCCCGGGTCCCAATATAACTAATATATAAAGCAGAATACAAAAGCCAGCTCACGAGGTCGCGACATTTGGCGTCCTCATTGGACGCCATTTGTCGCGCTCATTAAGTGCCATGCCATTTTTTTGAATATAAATAGAATTCTTAAATTGATTAAAATATAAATAGAGTTTAGGATAAGAATAAATAGAGTTGGATTCACAATGAAAATCTTAAATATAGTAAATTGATTATAACTTTTAATATATACTTAGTAAAATTATAATTTTTGTACCATTGGAAAATGTTTAAAAAGTACATTAAAATAAGATCCATTTATGCTATATTTAAAATTTTAAATTAAAGTAACGTATAAAAGGAAATATTGACTATACTAACGTATTAAAGTAACCTACTGCAATTGGAATAAGGGATTCAATTAGAATTAGGATTGTTCTACAAAACCTATTCATGTTAGAATTAGAATATTCAAAGTTATATATACTAGATTCTCAGTGGTCAACTGTGCATATTGAGTTTTTCCCAACAAGGCTACAAGGTCTGGTTTCTAATAATTAAATTTCTTCCCGATATTTTATTTCCACTTAAGCTAATTACGTGAACTACATATTATAGATTTTTAGCGGTCAGCTTTGCACATTGAGTTCTTCCCCAAGATATGGTTTCTAATAAATACACTCCTCATATTTTCTTTTCCTTTGATAAGAAACAAATGTTGCATCCTTCGTCTCCTCCAAACATGAATATTGGATATATGGGACATGGTCAACATTTTAGAAAGAGGTTGATATTGTTAATCATGTTGGTCTATTGAGGCTTGAAGGGCACTGTAGCAACATATCGTAGCAATATTACCAATCTTTCATAATTTAACAAATTATTTCATATTTATATGACAGGTGCCTACAATGATTAAAACACTTAAATAGACCTGGTGCACACTAACGTTGGTCATTCATATTAAATTCATATAGTGAAGTGAGTTTTATAGAGATATAGTGAACTTTTTAACGGAAAACATATAGTGAAATAATATGCAATATAGTGGAGGTTTTATTTTTAATATTTTAACATTAAAGAAGATGTAGGTTGTGTAGTATATCGTAACATGTGCTATAACATATAAAAATATGTAGTTTATGTATGATAGAGTGAGTGTCTGAATCATATAATGAGTGTCTAAATGATATAGTGGATTGTTCTGAAATGATGTAGTTTATGCATGATATAGTATGTTTCTTAATGATATAGTGAGATTTTCATGGCATATAAATTAGAAACCAACATCAATGATAATGACAAATGATATTATAACTTTTAGTTGTTCTATGTCGGACAAAAAGAACGGCAAAAAATAGGGGTGTAAATATTTAAAAACTCTACCTTTTCTTCACGAAACAGCCCGGGCATTTGCCCGAGACCCAATACTAGTACTAGTATATATATAAAGGAGGAACTTTTCGGCCTCAAGATTTCAAAGCCATAGAGCGCGCCACGTAGGATTGCCATGTCATCAAATTCTATTTTTATTTTCTACAAAAATAGAGTTCTACATAGATTTAAATACATATAAGGAGCTTTGGATAAGCGAAAATTAGAGTTTGGTTTTGAATGAACAACCTAAATTATTATATTATGTAATTTGTGTATAACTTTTGCTACGTAATTCGGAAAATTATAATTTTTGTACTATTGGATAGTGCTCGAAATATGCTCCGAAATAAGATCCATATACAATATAGTTCTACAACTTATGAAAAAGAGAGCGCCACGTAGGATTGCCATGTCATTAATTTTTATTTTAAATATTTTAAAAAATAGAGTTCTACACATATTTAAATACACAAAAGGAATTTTGAATAGGGAAAAATTAGAGTTTGGTTTGAATAAAAAAACCTTTATTATTATATTATGTAAATTGAATATAACTTTTGCTACCTAATTGAAAACACTATAATTTTTTACCATTGGAGAGTGCTTGACATATGCTTCAAAATGAGAACCATTTACAATATAGTTTTACAACTCATGAAAATATATTTAATAAGATGAATGGTAAGACATTTTTTAGTCTTTCTTTTAGATAAATATAATAATAATAATTAAGCTATAAGTATAGTGTACGACATGTGATTATAGTATTTTATAATAGGTCCAATTCACAAGATTAAACATATTATCTTTCAAAACCTCAGCCTTACTCAACTGAACTAAAATAATTTAGTATTGCAACAAAATATACTGAGGAAACTTTGTTGTTACTACAAAAACTAAATTCTATAGTGATAAAGTTACATATATATTAGAGTTTTGAATGATAAAAAAATTAGAGTTTTGGATGATGAAAAAATTAGAGTTTGATTTTAAAAGACAACCTTAGAATATTTTAAATAGCTCCACCTAAGCATGCCATGTCATTCTTTTTAATTTTTAATTTTTTTTAAAAAAATTGTGTTCAACATAGTTCTAAATACATATGAGGTGTTTTGGATAAGTGAAGATTATTACAGTCTGATTTTAAATAAAAAACCTAAATTATTATTCTATGTAAATTGAATATAACTTTTGCTACAAATTCGCAATATTATAATTTACTTACCATTAGAGAGTGCTCGAAATATGTTTCGAAATAAGTTTCATATACAATATAGTTTTACAACTTATGAAAATTTATTTATTTAGATGAACAATAACATATTTTTTATATATATTTTTATTTTAAATACATATAAAAAAACTATATAAATAGCAAATTATATGTGACAATAGCAATTATCTCTTTCAAAATCATACTTTTAAAAATTGAGTTATATAAAGATAAAAATTTAAATATCTATAATTTTGAACCTATAGCATACCACGGGGGCTTTACATGAAGAATCAAATGAAAGTTTGTCAACGATATTGCAGAGGTATTATGCAATTGACTAATTATTGTATTCCTAGAATATTTATTGTATACATAATTATTTATGTTTGTCTTTTCCATTTATCTATATGTCAGATCTTATTCTTTTCTTCATGAACTTAATTCTACTAAAACTAATTGGAAAAACAAGGTTCGGGTTTCTAGACTATTTGAGGTCACAAATCATAAAAAAAGGGGAAGTTTGATAAGTCTTGATATTGTCATGATTGATGAAGAGGTCTTTTTTTTCTCTTAAATAGTATTTTCGATTATTAGTAAAGGTTAGTTTTATATTTAACGGTTTTTTCACCATATACCCCTGACAAATTTTTTTTTGCACCATATACCCTTTCAACTTTTGAAATTCACCATATACCCTCCAGTTTTCAAAAAATACATCAAACTACCCTTTAGACTTCCGTTAGTTATTAACACCTAATCTCCCCTAATCCTAATTAACTAACCTAAACCTAATCCAAACCCTAACTCTAACCCTAATCTAATACCCTAACTCTAACCCTAACCCTAACCCTAACCACCCATCCCCCACCCTTTACCCCTTACCCCCACTTGCCCCACCACCCCCTCACCACCACCACCCACGAAGCCCCCCTCCCCTTCCCCCGCCGACCCCCTCCACTTCCCTGGCGTCGCGAACCCCTCCCCCCTCCCCCGAAACCCTCGCAACACCCTCGCAACACCCGGAAACCCTCGCACACCCCTCGCACCACCCCCGAAACCTCCGCACCACCCTCGCACCACCCCCGAAACCCTCGCACCACCCTCGCACCTCCCCTAAAAACCCTCGCACCACCTTCGCAAAGACTCCCGAAACCTCGCAAGCACCCTCGAAACCACCACGAACCCACATATCACCTTAAAAATCGCCACCACCACAAACCCACAACCTCCCCGAACTCGCGAACCTACCACGTGAACCATGAACCCCACGAAATCCGCGAAAAGAAAAAAAACGAGAAGTCGTACGAATTTATGGTGGGTGCGAAGATGTAATGGGCGTGGCGGGGTGCCTGTGAGGAGGGGGAGAGGCGCGGTGTGGCGTTGTGCGGATCGGGAGGGGCTCGCGAGGGGGGTTGGTGGGTGGGGAGGGCTCGCGAGGGGGTGGTGGGGTGGGGGGGGGCTGGGGAAGGGGGTAGGGGGATGGGGGCTGCGGGGGAGGGGCTGGGGTGTGGTGGGGGGAAGGGGTGGGGTGGGGGGAGCGGTGGTGGGTGGGTGGCTAGGGTTTAGGGGGGATTAGGGTAGGGTTTAGGGTTAATTAGGCTAGAGGGGGTTAGGATTTAGGTTAGACAATTAGGGTTAGGGGGAATTAGGGGGTTAATGACTAACGATGTTAGCCTTCCGTTAGTCATAAGGGTAAGTTGATGTATTTTTTGAAAAGTGGAGGGTATATGGTGAATTTGGAAAGTTGAAAGGGTATATGGTGTAAAAAAAATTTGTCGTGGGTATATGGTGAAAAACCGTATATTTAATTAATTTTATTCATGATACCATCATTATAATCTTTTTTTGGCTTTCCCTTAGCTTCTTCTATTCTATATGCATTAGTGTTTATGTGCTATATTAAAAGTTGAAGTTGTGGTTGTCACTCATATTTTACTCTATTATTTTTGTACTACATCTATTGAATTATTACCCTCTACTTTCTTAAATATCATTCGAGCATTCTTCATGTTAAAATTGTGTTAGCTATTGTTAATCATACCAATTATTGGGATACCATTTAATAATAGACTTAGCTACAATATTCAATTGAATATTAAAAAATATATAATTTATATATCGTAATAACAAATCTATAAATTAGAGTATAATAACAAATACTTTTTCCGTTTTTTTTCTATAGCAACAATGGTTTTGGACATGGTTTTTAAGGAAATGAAAAAATGGGTAGTTTAGCATAGATGCACCCCTTTAATTAACTAGAGTAGGGGATAAGTAATTGCTTAATAAAGTAAACGCAACTTTATGAGGCAATTTGAGTAATTAATGATGGTTTTATTAACATAAAATAAAGACAATATTGTTAGCTATAGTTGCCTTTTTATTTTACCAAAAGTGGAGTAATCCCAATAGATGAAACTACCCAAAGTAGTAATTGTTGCAATAGAATTAGAACAACTGGAAGTATGTAAATACAATAGTGTTGAAAAATCTCATTTATTCATAGCAACACAAAATCAACAATGTTAACCAAAAATTTGCAATAAAATAAAATAAAATAAAAAATAACCCGTGCAACGCACGGGCTTCAAAACTAGTTTGGTACTATTTATAAGTTAAAAAACCTTCTAAATTCTTACCAATAAATAAAAAAAAACATAGTCATATGGGGTCTTGTTTATATAGTCTAAATGATAATTTTCTATAATTTTTACTAATATGTAATTAAAGTTATTAATCACACAAACGTGCATTGTCAACCGTGAAAAGTGAAAATAGGAAGTTCTTTGTGGAACGGAGGGAGTAGAATAGGATGGCTCTTTAAACATATAAAAGGGTTGCGGTGGCGGTTGCGAGACTTGCGGCTAATAAAATTTCCTTTTATAAATAAAAAAAGAAACTTTTAAGACAAATATTTGTTTCTATTTGGGGTGTAAACCGACTTGACACCCCATGCAAATGCATAAGTTTTCCTCAAACACTTATACTCTTCCTAATAAACAATTTTACCTTTATTTTTATTGAAAGAAAAAGATATACTTCATTAATTGAAAGTCATACGAGCATAATACAATTGATATGAAAGAAAAACGAAACACAATAGAACTTGCTTTGAAATAAAGTTTTTCTATGATATTACTATGTAAACAATTTTACCTTCTCCGTTTAGTAAGAATTTACATTCTCATTTTCTTATGTCAATCAAACAAAGAAATGAATTTTTTTCTTTGTAGGAGAACAATAAATAGCCAAGTGTTTGGCTGTATTTTTTTTTAATAAAGGAGAAAACAACTAGGAGGCATCTTAGGAAATGGGCCAACCTAAAGCATCCTTACGGATGATTATAGAAAAAGAAACGTCAGGGAGATTCGAACCAATAAGACAAATTAGAAGTATTATGCCCGATGAGCCATCCAATCTACAACCCTATTAGCCTCTCGACAACATGGTCTACCCGAATCATCTCAAACTTCTTCAAATCTTCACTTGCATCCAAAATAAGAGCATTAATAGACTAGGGAATTTTCCATAATTTTTTAACCGAATTGATAACCGAAAGATTATCGCCTTCAATCCAAATGTTCTTAATACCAAGAGAGATTGCTCCCTGGATACCTTCTCTAAGACCCCAAGCTTCAAAGAACTAAGATAGAATTAGAAGGATTAATAGAGTTAGCTCCACATAAAAGGATATCACCTTTATTATTTCTGATAACGAAACCATAAGAAGTTTGCCCATTATTAAGTTTAGAGCCATCAAAGTTAAGTTTAGCTATTCCTTCTCGAGGAGGAATCCAACTAGTAGAATTTCTGGTCTTTCTTTTTTCAATACTAAACTTGCTATTGGAATTAGGAGAGCTGAAGAAGAGAGGGTCACTTTCAATAACATTATCAATGTAACCCTTTATCATTTCCCCCAATTTAGTAGCAGAACAAGACTCCTGACGAAAGATAATATTGTTTCTAGTATACTAGATAAACCACCAAATTATAGCAAAAATATCAATTTGATAAATGGAACTAAACTTTCGAAGCTCCCGAACATACTCCCTAAAGGACGTAGCACTATTACTCCAATTAGGGAACTTGGAGCTAATATTTTTATGAATCAATAACGAATTCACATCCTGAACCATCTGACAAGAAAAAAAGATATGATCAGCATCTTCTGAATGATGATTATAGAAAACACATTCTTGGGGCAAAAAAATATGACTCATTTCTAACCGTTTTTTAGTTGGTAAGCCATCTTGACAAATTTTCCAAATAAATAATCTAACCTTGGGGGGATTTTTAATCTCCAAATCCAAGAGAAATCCACATTCCCACTAGACCTCTCACACATCCCTTGAAGAAGAGCCACTCCCGATTTAACCGAATAATCACCATCTCGCTATTAAACCCCACACCGTGGAATGGAATAATATTTAAAGGAATGAAGAGACTCACATTAGCCTTCACTATATCTTGTGATACATAATGCATCAACAACTCAACATTCCAAAATCTATCTTCAGAAATAAATAATTTAACAACAATATGTTCAGAGCCCGCAAGAGGAGGGCAGATATCCGCTAAAGGATAATTAAAGAACCAATTATCAAGCCAGAAAGAAATTTTATCTCCTACCCCAACATTCCATCTCAATCTTTTTCTAAAGATTGAGTGCAAATTCATAAGTTTGCACCATTGCCAAGAGACATTTGCTTTGATCACATAAGAGAATAAAGAATCCGATTTTAGATATTTTTTCCTGATTAGTTGAACCCATAAAGTATCCGGGGGCTTTCGGGATTTTCCATAAAAGTTTCATTTGTAACACTAAATTATTAGTGTTTGCTTTAGGCAGTCCTAACCACCCGCTTTCTTTGGGAGGCAAATTTTATCCCATCCTATTAAGTTTGGAGATTTAGATTGAGGGTCTTTGTTCCAAAAAAAATTCCTATAGCATTTATCTAACGGTTTTTTCACCATATAACCCTGACAAATTTTTTTTGCACCATATACCCTTTCAAGTTTCCAAATTCACCATATACCCCCGACCTTTCAAAAAATTCATCAAACTACCCTTAATGACTAACGGCGTTAACGTCCATTAGTCATTAACCCCTAATCTCCCCTTAACCCTAATTAACTAACCTAAACCTAAGCCAAACCCTAATCCTAATCCCTTAGGGTTAAAGGGGTTAGGTTTAGATTATTTAATTAGGGTTAGAGGGGGGATTAGGGGTTAATGACTAACGGAAGTCTAACACCGTTAGTCATAAGGGTAGTTTGATGTATTTTTTTAAAGGTCGGGGGTATATGGTGAATTTGGAAACTTGAAAGGGTATACGGTGCAAAAAAAATATTAGGGGTATATAATGAAAAAACCATTTATATAAAGAAGTAGTAGGGAGGGTGAAGTTTTGCATCTGATAATTTGCCTTAGTAGCAAGATTAGATTGGATTAAAACAGTTCACCCCGCTTGAGATAACGAATTAGCTTTCCACTTGCAAAGCTGAGCAGAAGCTTTTTCGTGAATATCCAAAAAAGTATCATTTGTAACTTTGCCGCTTATAATTGGGCACCCTAAGTATTTCCCAAGTGATAAAGATTCTTCCATTTGAAGGATTAAAGCAAATTCCTCCAATAAAGAATGGATCAGTGTTTGGAGAGTATTGGAATGCTGATTTATTATAATTGACTAACGCGACCGACATTGAACAATATTTGTTTAGAATGTTTTTTATAATCAAACAACTTTCGAACTAGCTTTTGCAAAAATTATTGTATCATCGGCAAACGTTAAGAAAGGAATTTTGACATGGGAATGGCCCAAAGTAACTCCTATTAATTTATCTCCCATCCTACTAGGCGATTGAAGATGTATAGCTAAAATTTCCGCACATAAAATAAAAATATACGGAGATAAATGATCACCTTGACGAATTCCTCTAGAAGGCGTGAATCTATCCCCAGGAATCCCATTGACTAAAACTGAAAATGAGACTGTGGTAATACATTCTCTTAGCCAACTAATCCACTTGCTACTAAACCCCAATTTTTCAAAAGTGGCAAAAATAAAGTTCCATTCTAAGCGATCATAAGCTTTTTCCATATCTAATTTAATAGCTAACCAACCCTTTTTACCCTTTTTGTTTTTCAAGGAGTGAAAAACTTCATGGGCTAAGAGAATATCATCTTGAATTAGTCTTTCGAGCACAAATGCACCCCTGAAAGGGATGAATTATCTTTCCTAAAATAATTCGTAATCTATTTGCCATTATTTTAGATATAACTTTGTAAATTGTAGAACATAAACTAATTGGTCTAAAGTGATTTGGATTAGATGAAGGTTCAACTTTAGGAATCAAAGTGATAAAAGTGTGATTAATTTCTTTTCATATTTTTCCTAAATGGAAAAAGGCTTTAACTGCTCTCACAACAGTGTTTCCTACAAGGGACCAAGTATTTTGAAAGAAAAAGGCGAGAAACCATCGGGACTCGGGATTTATCAGGAGCCAAATCAAAAACTGCCTGTTTGACTTCTTCCAAACTTACTTCACTACATAAATAAAGATTATCTTCCTCGGACACTATAGATTCAAGAATACCAAAATCCTGGTTGACATCAAAATGATATGATGAGTTTACTTTAAATCGATCTTTAAAAGCCTTCGTAATACATTCCTCTATTAATTTTGGTTGAGTAATTTGTCTATTTGAGGAATCATTAATAGACGTCATTAAGTTACGATTTTTTCTAATGGTTGCACAAGCATGGTAATAACTAGTGTTAGCATCACATAATTTCGAATGGTTGGATTTAGCCTTTGTTTTCCAATAAATATCTTGAAATTCCAACAATTTTGATTGTTTAGCCAATAAAGGGTTTTGTTGCTCAATAAGAATTGTGCACTCATTCGAAATTATCAGTTTTTCTTGGACATTTTTTATCTTTTCTTTCACTTCTCGTAATTGGCGGAAAATGTTACCAAATCTTGTAGAGGCCCAATTTTTTGCTTTTTCTTTTAATAATTTATATTTTTTTGTCAAACAAAACATGGTAGATCCTTTAAATCGAGTACACCATGTTTTCTTTATTAGAATATCGAAATCTTTTCTTGTTGTCCATAACTTGTCAAATTTAAAGGGAGGGGCTTTTAAGCAATTTAAGATTTTTAGATTTAAAGAAACTGGACAATGATCAGATGAAGAAAAATTATGGTGTTGTAATTTTGCCGCAGGGAACAAACTTAACCAATCTATGTTAGCTACACCTTTATCTAATCTTCCCATAATATTGTTTGGGCCATTTTTCTTTTTTCGCCTAGTATAGCTAGGACCCTCATAGGGTAATTCAATACTATTGATGGAAGAGTATAGCATATTCATGAAAAATAATCGAGAAAATTTAAACTTGGCTCCTCCCACTTTATCTAAATGGGAACTCAATTCATTAAAATCACCTAGAATAACATAAGGAGTAGAAATAGTTTGAATGTAAGCTATTAGTTCTTCCCAAAACTCTTGTTTGCAATTATAATTTGGCGGTGCATATATAAAGATCACTAAGAAATTAACATTAGAGGAATTAATAGTAATATCACACACTATAAACCGAGTATACTTTTTGATAATGACTAAACTAAAGGGATTACATGCATTAGATTTCCATAACAACCACATTCCTCCTGCCTTCCCAAGAGATGGGAGATAATCAAAATATGTGAAGCCACAGTGCCTTACACAACCCTCAGATGGAGGAGTAGGCAATTTGGTTTCACACAACATCATCACTATTGATTTATTTGCTTTACAAAAATCTCTCACCTCCTCTAAAATTAAGGGCCTTGTACAACCCCTTACATTCCAAAAACTAATTATCATACTGCAAGAAGTGGTTCAAAATACATTGGGCTTAGTTAGTTTCTTCCCCTCTTCAGATTAGAAGAGGCTGAGTCTACCTCCATCTGGCATTTTCTCCTCTTGGCAGAGCTGGAATGGTAAGCCTGCTTCCCAGTACTAGCCCCTTTAACCCCCATCCCCTCTATTTGATTAACTATCACTAGTGGAAAAAAGTTCATCCGCTCCAGTCAAAATAGGCCTTACAGATCCGATTTTGGGTCCGGAGTGGTTGGGCTAGCAGCGGTTGAAAAAATTCAACTGCTGCGATTGAAAATCGGATCAGTTAGTGAGTAACTGATCCGGTTTTCACACACAATCGGATTAGTTGGTCTGCATACGATACTAAAAAAAGCAGGTCTTCTGCAACAACAAACTAAAAAGCACAACGAAACGAAACTGCAGGTCTGCTACAAAAAACGATCGCAACATCCACAACGAATTAGAAAGGAACACAATAACACATTAAAAAACGAAAAGAATAATAAAAACGCCAGCAACGCCCACAACGAATTAGAAAGCAACACACATTAAAACGAAAATAATAAATGATAAATTGAAGAAACGAAAAACAAAGACTTCAACTTTGGTATGAGCACACAAACCGGAAACCACAAATAATGAAAATGAATAATTCCGAATAATCGAATTACAAAGCAACGATTGATATGAGCAACTGAAGAATGAAAATGAATTAAAATGAGTAATTATAAAACCCCAACATTATACACTTGAAAGATCTAACTAAAGGAATTACAAGCACAAAATTACAGATCCAAAACCAGCAAAGTTTCGTGGGTGAGCGATGACGAATCCTCAGACATCCAAGCTTGGGGGGAATGATTTACGCGTCTTCAACCTTCGTGGGTGAGCGATGACCGCATCTTCAACCTTCAACTTTGTTGGGTGAACGATGGCGAGAGAACTGCGACAACGTCTTCAAATCTTCAACTTTGGCGGCGAGTGAGAGTGGCAACGAAGATGGAGAGACGAGTGATGCGAGTGAGAGTGGCGACGAAGATGGAGAGACGAGTGACGGGAGTGAGAGTGGCGACGAAGCGAAGAGGGAGCAGAAGTTATCGTGGTGAGGGAGGAGAAGATCAGAAGACGTTGTCGTGGTGAGGGAGGGGAATTAGGGTTTGTTAGGGGGTAGGGGTTTGAGAGGCGTGTGAGGAGGGAGGAGGGAGGAGGAGATCAGAAGATGAGTGATGAGAAGTGAGGGAGTTAGGGTTTGAGTGATGGAGTGAGGGAGTTAATGGGCCGCGGTTTTATAGTAGCATCAAGCCCAAACTGATCTGGTTTAGTGGACCGGATCAGTTAACAGAAAACCGGATCAGTTTTCTGTTGACTAATTCGGTTCACTAAAGAACCGGATCAGTAAATTTGCTGCGTTTTGCCTCCTAAAAAAATGGATGATTTACGGATACAGTTTTGTTACAACCGGATCGGTTGTGTTGTGACATATAAGGTTTTTTCCACTACTGTATAGAGGTCTCAGAGTTGATGGAGTGGAAAGATTGCTCGGGCTGAGAGATATAATCTCTCAGCAAGTCATCATCAATGGGTTCCCCCATGATGTAGGTATCATCTTCCACATCAGAAATAGCAAAGTTTTCATCATCAAAGTATCATCTTCAGACAGGTTAAAGCCAGCATCATCATTCAAATAACCAGGAGCAAACAAATCATTAGGATGAACAACTCTTAAAGGAACGGGAGAAATAGTCTCATCACAGACTAGGGATAGAGGGAGGGTTTGGGTAGCCTCCTCACACTGGGGCACCAGAGAGTGCACTTCCAAGTGTGAAGGGTCACCTCTAGCCACAGAAGAGCCAAGAGGAGGAGCAGGAGATAAGTTATCAATGATTAAATCATCATCAGAGGAGGAAGAGACCTCAATAGCAGGGACAAATACAGCAATATCTTTACCTTTTTCATCTTTTTTTGGCAGTGACAGTGTAGCTTGCTTAGCAAATGGCACACCAGCATCTTCTTTGATCATCACCCCTTTACCTTTCCATTCTTTTTTCTCACCAAAGAAACATCTTAACGAAGGAATTTTTTCTATTAGGCGATCTTAGGCACCGTGTACCCTGCAGAAGCAGAGGCGTAGGTCTAGCCACATGTCTTGGTGTAGCCTCCACCACATTAGCTTGCTCAGCTATGGTGGAGGATTGATCTTGCTTATTATTAGCTTGATCCAAGAAGTCTGCCAGCCACTATGACCAAAGTTAACATATGGATCAAAGTTAGCCTTCCAAGGGTAGACAACAAATAACTCACCTAAAACATGCCAAGGCCAATATGACCAGACTAAGAATAGGTCACCAGGATTTGCAAAGCTAACAAGCATCCAACCATTTCCCATTTCAAGATATTCTACATCCCCTTTGCAAAACTTCCAGTCAGCTTTAGTTCTAGCTATGATAGTTCTTATGTCAACTGACTCTCCAAGCATTTTACCAACTAAACAAGTTTTAGTTATATCCTCAATATCTTTTTGCACCTGAGGTAAGTCATCTAGAACTATAGACACAGGAAAAGTAGGGGGCCAGGGGGTCAAGAGCATAATTCATAGAAGGATCACGAACTTTACCAATTTTAGAGGACTCACATACATTCTAAAGAACAGCAACTGAAGAGATTTTATCACCAGAAGAAATACCAGTTTCAAGGACAACATCCTTGAATGATTTTGAATTTTCCATAGAATCAAATATTCCAACACACTCAGCACACTCAATAAAGAAATTACTTTGGAAATTTATAGAAATGAAGACTAGAGAGAAATTAAACTTTTCAAGATAATAAAAAAATTACCTGACTTTGGTTGCTTATATAGAGCAAGAAATTAGGGCAAAATGCATCCGTATTTAGCTGTAATTGATTAAACTGAATGAAACTTACTGTCGCATTAAATGCTTGAAGTGAATTAATGGGAAAACTTCCAATACTTTCATTCGAACTCGCAAATTCCGAGCAACGACCTCCACGCCATTAGCAATCATGACCAGTAATGCCAAAAGAATTGATGAAAATCTCTCTCACTAAGGGAAAATAGTGAACTTTCCCATCCCCTGACGGAAACCCCAAAACCCTAGCTTTTATATTTGTACTTGAAATTTGGAAATTGATGCCACCTATACCTCTTTAATGGCTTTCTTGCAGGATTTGGTAATAAATTACCAGAAATTACTAGGATTTTAGACCTATAGCCCTGCCAGACTTTGCAATTATGGGTAACCACCCTACTTAAATTTGCGAGAGGTAGCCCTAATTTTCACATAGGTAAGGAAATTAAGAGTTACACTCTTTGCTAATCCTTCCGTCCCGAAGAAAAATTATGAGTAAAAGGACGACGAAAAAAACAAGAATTACGGGGAAGATTGAAGCGATTTGTCTTTAGGATGAGGGATTTGGGATTTTTTCGAAGATTTGGGCTATCGGGGAATTGGAGAAAAGTGGCTGGGGACTTCTTTTTCTTTCTTTGACTTTCTCTCTCTTCATTTTTTTGTTTTTACTTGTAATGAAAATAAGTGTTTGGCTGTATAAAACAACAAATTTGCTTTTCAAAATAAGTGCAGTTTTCAGACTTTTCACTATTCGTAATATTTCCTTATATTAACTTTTTGTAATTCGTATTGATAGAATGTTAAAAATATAAATTTCCCAAAGTCGTGCATTAGAAACATGATAACCAAAGTACTACATACAACTATTATGAAACGGATAAAGTGTTTTATGCCAATCATCCTTTAGAAAATATTTTCATAATATGGTTGGTCTGATGAAAATAAATATTCTCATGCAACAAACCAACCCTAAACGTTTAATCCTTTTCATTCTTTTTTATCGGCTAATAACAAGTCTACAACTGCGATTAAAGGAGCTATATTTCTAAGCTAAACAAGACAAGAAAGTAGGAAACTAATCTAAAAATTCAGAATAAGTCACACCATTACTGAATTAGTAAAACGTTACTTACACAATTAGCTGCAAATTAACAATGTAATCCATGGTTTTTCTCACAATTTAACAAATTGTGAGTATTAAAATTTATCATATATTTATGTGCAATTTGAATGCCCAAATATCATAAGATGGTCTTAAACGCTTGTTATGATTACTAATGGTTCACGTTTGAACATCATTCTGACAAGTGGTGGAGGGGAAATGAAAAAAAACGAAAGAAAAAATAGGCATTTGTTCTTCGCGTAAAAGTAGGCTTTGATATTGTCTTTGTTTGGAAATTATGTTGGCCATCTGTTACCCTTTTTACCTTGCATTTTGAACACACTTTTTATAACTTTCTCGTTTTAGGGAATCAAGAACAAGAAGGATACCGCAAAATCTTGTTATCCCATAGCGTAAAATATATAATACAGCAAAAATTTTAAATGCATAGTAAAATCTAGGGTTTAATTCCTACCCTAAGATTTGTTTGGGATTTTAGAGGGAGGAAGGGGGTTGAGCCACCGAGGGTGTAGAGGCATGTAATGGCGCTTGGTGGGGCCTATACGAGGGCATCCCGTAGGTTTTTACAACATTTATCATCATATCTAGGCGTATTTTCGCTTATCATTTTCATTTTAAAAATTAGAAATATAAAGATTTAAATGAAGCAAATAAGCAAAAAAAAAAATGATACACCCGATGTATGATGTTTGCACTCTACATTATACTTTAATACTTGGACAATGGAAAAGATATAAAATAAAGTTCGTATTATGGTTAGACACAAAATGACCAAGCAAGTGAAGGTAAAAGTCTTATTAAGTGAGTCAGGCTTGTTTGATGAATAATAAAATTGATTAATAAATAGAATTAGCTAGGAATTTGCATCATATAGATGGGTGGTGAGTTAAACTTTCCATTTTAAGGTAGTAAAAAGTTTATGTTATGCTCAACACAAAAGGAAAATAAAAGAAAATTAATGTGATAGCTATGAGTCTATGACCTACGATCCATATGACCATATTTAACAATTGTCATACCCCACTCATTCAATCGAATGAAATACAAATGCAAAAATTAACCAATCATATTAGTCTTTGAGTCAAACCCTACAAAACCTCTCTAGTGACTCTAGTTTACTTATACAATTGGAATATTGAACACGAGTCTGAGGGCCTAAATCCCAAAAGTGAAACAACGAACTTGTAGAGACCTAAGATGGGTAGCATTTTCAACAAAATAGGGACAAACAGAAAAACAAATGCCAAAAATTAAGGGGTAAAATTCAAGTGAAGAGTCACAAAAGGGGAAAATTAAAAGAAAGGCAGCGTTTGGCCGCCATTCACAAGAGAATATATTTGTTTATATGAGACAAAAAGTGGGAGGGCGTGGGAAACATCAAGGATGATGTGAGAACTGAGATGATTAAAATACTCCAAAGCAAATAGTCCATCCATTTTTCTAAATTTTTTTTACCAATTTTTTTTTTAATAGTTATAAGAAAATAGACCACCCTATTTGTTTTTAGTTACTTTAAAGGAGAAAAAAAAAGTAGAATTATGTCTCATGTTTTAGGGTACTAGTCTTACATGCATTACATGCACGTGATGCATGCAAAAACATATAAAGTTATGCATAAAAATACATTAGGTAACAAATTTTTGGAAGGGGGAAGAGGAAAAATTAATGGTTAGTTTAGCCCATTTGTATCTTTTTTCATTAAATTAAAAAATTATGAAGTTATGTATAATAGTTAATTATGAAGACCGGAAAGTATTTGAAGATAAAGAAAAGGGAAAAAGTTTGTCAAACAAGGAACAAACTAAAAAATGAGTAGACATTTTAAAACCAGATAGCGAAAAGTGGGTAAAACTTGGAATAAGGAAGGGAATATTAAATAGCTAAGGTTCTTTCTTCTTTCTGGCTAAATTTGGTGAACTGAACTAAATTGAACGAAACTGAACTACAAGTTATTATTACATTATTAATTATTAAAATAATAATAATAATAATAATAATAATAATAATAATTATTATTATTATTATTATTATTATTATTAGGATTTTTTATCCCAAACTACCTTTAACTTTCAAGTTTTTGCGAGAAACTACCTTATAAAAAATTTGTTGTCCAAAACTACCTTACTTTTACCATTTTGTTGTTGACAACTACCTAATGCCAGGTTTCGGCGTTGACTTTTTTTTCAGTTCAAAATTGTGGGAGAAAACAAAGTTACCCTTGTCGAAATTGCTTGAGATTCGAGGAGAATGCGAGGGTGATTGAGAGGGTGATTGAGAGGGTGATTGAGAGGGTGATTGTTTCGATTTTAGTTTAAGTGGAAGAGGAATTTATTGGCGGATAGGTGGTACAAAGTGTCGACATAGATATGAGAGAGAGAGCACAGGGAAATGGGGAAAATAGGGTGTGGAAAATAAAAAAAAGTGTTTGAAGAGGTCAAGCGATATTACGTGACATTAAAAAAATTGAAAAAAGAGTCAAACGCCGAAAACCGACATAGGGTAGCTGTCAACAACAAAATGGTAAAAGTAAGGTAGTTTGGGCCAATAAATTTTTTATAAGGTAGTTTCTCGCAAAAACTTGAAAGTTAAAGGTAGTTTGGGACAAAAATTCTTTATTATTATTATAAAAGTGAACTGAACTGAAAAATAAAGAGAAAAGAAAAGAATTTAAGTATAGTACAAAGAAAATAAGTTTGAAATTTAACAAGTTTAGATACTCTCTTTATTTTAGATTAATTTGAACAGTTATCAATACACATAAGCTCATAAGTGATTATTAGTTTTTAATACATTAAAAAAATAGATTTAATAAGAGTTGGTGGGATATTTGATTTTATTTAATGAGAAAGAAGTTACTACCTATATATTAATATTAAAATGTGTGAGGAGTGCTTGACGCCCTCCAAGTGTCGCCAAACTCCACATGCTGACATGGTGCCACGTATTGCATGATATTGCAACTTGGTTTTCAATTTACAAAACAAATAGTTTAATAGGATTTGATCCCCCTGACTATTTAGTTTACAATGCATGCATTCTACCATCAAACTACATCTCTTTATTTGCAGATTATATCTATTTAATACAAATACATCACCCTGCATCTATCAAGTAGTACTCCATCAAACATTATAGAAAAAACCAAAACAAAAGTCATATACAAAGAAATCCAATCTTGATGATAATAGTAATAATACTTTATTCATTTAATTATTCATCCAAAAAATATAAAAACAGGAAATCAGCTAAGCATTGTCAGCGCTTCATATAACAAAAACAAAATGAAAGTTTTTCATGGCTTCTCCCTCCTTAAAGGGGGAAAATAAAAATCATGTAGATCGTTCATGGCGGACACGCAGCGGATAAGCTTTTCCAATCCTCTTAGCGAGCTCCATCATCTTAAAGGGGGAAAATAAAAGTCGTGTAGATCGTTCATGATAATGGACACGCAACGGACAAGCTTTTCCACATAATCTCTATCCAATACTGAGGAACTGAACCTTTTCGAATCCCAAGTAACGGTAAGCCATTTTTTAAGAGTCCAACCGCCCAAATCAAGTTTGTTCAGGAGGATAATTAGGCAATCAATAATTTGTAACTGAATTAATTGTTACAATACTTAGTTACGGGAATAAAAAAAATCTTAAGAACTACAATATGATGGTCTTTAGAAATACGACATACAAATGAAAGAGTTCGAAAGCCGATGTTGTGGGAGCGGAAAAAAACGACTCTGTATATAACAAAAACCACAATTACAACGAAATAAATAGCCGATGAAAACATAGTAACATATAAAAAATGAAACCACTAGTAGAATAATTGTATATTGCTGCGGTTTCTAAATTGCTGCAGTTGTTGCCCAAAACCGCATCAACAGGTACAGGTAGAAAAAATTTGCTTTTTGCAAATTTATGTCAAATTTAAGCGATAAAAGACTAGATACTCAAAAAGCTCTTCATTCAGAGTTGAGTAAATAATATCTAAGTACATAATTTTATTTCACTATATACAACAACGATCTTGACTTCCTGAGTATTGTACAATGACTCTAATTACATAATTTTCTGGCTGCCAAGCGTGCAAGGTGAATAACATAATTAGAAAATTCATACAAGATTTGAGTATATCACTATTATACAACAAAGATTCTGAATAACCCTATACCTGGTGCAAGGCTCATCAAAATCCTTCATTATTTTTTGGTTGCCAAACCTGCAAAGTAACCCAACATGTTCATGGGAATACAACAAACCCTTATGAATGTTAAAAAATTTAACTTTTACTAAGTAAAAATAACCGGCTTAATTTTCAAACAAGTAGATGCATTACAAATATCAATAAAACAAAGGAAAATTGAACAGGAATAATCCAACCTTTGCCCGATCTGCCAAAAATAATCCCACCTTTGGATTATTCTGGAATAATCCTACCTTAGCTTACTAAATCGATTTTTTGGTCCCAAAAACTTGTAACCTGGCAAACCGGTAAACCAAGTTAGTTTTCCCTCCTAGAAACCCCGCCCCAGCCACCGGCCCACGCACCGGCCACCGGGCTCCTCCCCACACCTCAGCCCCCACCCCTCCCCCTCCCCCTCCCTCCACCCCGCCCCCCCACCACCCCTCCACCGCCGCCGCCGTAGATTTCCCCCCCCCAGTAGATTTTCCCTCCCCGTAGATTTCCCCCACCCCGTCGATTTTCGTTGCTCCCCTACCCGTCGATCTTTAAGCAACCCCTCCCCTCCCCTTGAGCAACCCAGATCTTCATCCACGCCGCCGTCGATCTTTGCTGCCCAGATCTTCGTCCACGCCGCCGTCGATCTTCGTTGCCCGCATTTTCGTTGCTGCCCGCATCTTCGGGACTTAGGGTGGGATGTGCCGAGAAAGATGGTGGCTCGTGTGGGATGCCCGGATCTTTGGGACTTAGGGTGGGATGTGCCGAGAAAGATGGTGGCTCGTGTGGGATGCCCAGATCTTCGAGTTGGGGGGGGCCTACTAGGGGGCTGGGGGGGTGGGGGGAGTGGTGGGGGGCTGGCGGTGGTGCGGGGAGTTCGGGGGCCGCTGGTGGTGGGGGGAGTTGGGGGGCCGCTGGGGGGTTGGAGTGGAGGTGGGGTGGGGGCTGGGGTGGGGCAACAGGGAAGGGGGGCTGGTAACTTGTTGTTACCGGTCATTATGTTCCTAGGACCAAAAAATCGATTTAGTAAGCAAAGGTAGGATTATTCCAGAATAATCCAAAGATGGGATTATTTTTGGCAGATCGGGCAAAGGTGGGATTATTCCTGTCCAGTTTTCCTAAAACAAAAATGACCCACAAGTTTAAAACATCATATTAAGCAAAATAATTCGTACCCACATGAAATTACACACTTCTCAAATCTATAAAGTAGATAAACTTAGGTCTAAGAATTGGAAACTCCATAATTAAATATGACATATGATCAAAATGTTTCGAAATAAACACACGATTAAACCAAAAAATTAGACCTACAAAAGAAAACGAATAAAAAAATCAACAGTGATGCAAAATTTTCTAAAAAATCAAAATCATGAATAAAAAAAATTAGATCTAGAAATTTTCTAAAAAAATCGAAATTAGGAACATAAAAAAATCAGATCTAGAAATTTTCTACAAAATCAAAATCATGAACACAAAAGAAGTCAAAGATACGAAGCAATCAAGCAGCATTTGGTGAATCACAGCGGCGGCAAAGTGCATACGACGGCCAGCGCGAGCTACAACGACGGCCCTATGCGACAGCGAGCACGAGCGACGACAACGGCCGTCTGCGAAGGCGAGCGCAAGCGACGGTGACAGCCAGATGCGGCGGCGAACGCGAGCGATGCTACGGTGATGAATATGCGTTCTTGTGACAGAAGACTTTCTCTCTCCTTGCGACTTTAGGATGCATTGTTTCGGGGCCCAAAGAACCGTTCTCACCGACGGAGATTGGGTGCTTGGAGAAGCGGCTGGTGGTGGTGCGAATGTGCAATGGTGGTGAGAGGATGAGAGAAGTGAGTGAAGATAGAGGGTGAGAGAGGTGAGAGGATGAGAGTGAGGGGTGAAGATGCGAGAGGCGAGTGAAGTTGCGAGAGCAGTGAGTAAAGATGAGAGGAAGATAGGTGAGAGGATCAGAGTAATAAGGGTGAGAGGCGCACAACTGAACGTGAGGGAGTGATAAACCCTAGGCTGCTTTCATAGTGAAAGAAAGATATTGCTACGGTTCTTTCTATAAACCGCAGCAATTGTTAAATAAAATTAATATTTTAACCTATTGATGTGGTTTTCCACCGGAACCGCATCAATAGGTAATTTTACGCTCTTTCTCTTCTTCTCACGCAAGATATTGTTGCGTACGGCTAAAACCACGGTAATTTAATTGCAAGCAATAAGGTATTATTCTACTAGTGAACGTAGCCCCAAAAATCACCCGGAGATCGCCAAGATCAACAAACTAGTTTTTTTTATTGAAAAGAGATGAGTATGGTGGACAAAATGGGCTTAAAAGGAAGTATTAAAATATTAATATGACCACCCCTCAACATAGATGGCATACAAAAACACCTTCTTAACTTACTATTTGAGTTAAAACGATCACTAGTAAAATAGTGTAAACCAGAATTGACTCCTTCGCAAATAGAAATTGGTCTTACAGTGGCACTGTTTCTTTTGATAATTGTCTTTTTTAAAAGAAAATTGTTGAACTAATATGGAACAGACACGAAATTCAGATTAGTTTCAATAAGTTATACTTACATTAAGTTTTTGTAGACCTATAACCTTATAAAATAGTAAACACAAATTTTAATAAAATTTCTATATTTTTAATTAAATTTCTATAAATAAACACAAATTCAGTTATGATAAGTCTAATAAAATCAAGGTGAATAAATTTAGTCTTAAATTATTTTTTTATTATTAGTATACTTCCTCCAGTTTCTAATATTCACAAGTTGACTTGTATACAAGGACCAAGGAAATGGGAGAAATAAAAATGAACTTTCCTGTGCTAGGAGAGAGAGAAAGAGAGATTACATTATAACAAATGAGCGATTTTCCTAAAATCGTGTCTAAAAATTAAAGAAATTCTCATTTTGGTGTTCTACAAAAAAAATCCGCTGTTTGCTGTTCGCATAAATTTGGATTTCGATTCGTAAAAATTAATTATTAAAATGATCTCTAAATAAAACAATTTACCGTTTGAGTGTTCAACAAAAAAATAATTTCACAAATTGGTGCTGGCGTATTGATGAGTCGCTGTATATAATACCAATTTCTTTCAAAACAATTATGATTTACTGGAACTAGTTTTTTTTTTTACAATGGGGAAATGCAGAAAAGAACTAAACAATATTAGTGATGAATCCTGAACAAGTTCGTGCACACACTTTTGCCAAGTCATGAGCTTGTTGAACTTATTGATGATTCACCTTTAATAATAAACACCATTAGGAACTTAAGCATAATTGCTTGATATCTTGTAGAGTCCAGGAAATTGCAAAGGGATGTGAAACCTGATTGTGCAAACCAGTACTGGAACTAGTTGTTGCTTTAAAAAAAATAACAATAATAAACTATATTTTATCTTCAAAAACTACTCTCAAAGGTACCTCTTTCCCAAAAGCTCATTTTTTAAAGCTTTATTTTCAGAATATTAGTTCAACCATTAAAAGTTACCCGAACAACTACTTTTCACCATTAGTAAAGTTTTGATTTGATCCAAACTCTAAAGCTACTTCAAATACTCCCTTCGTTTTCTTTTGTTGTTCCTATTTGGAATCGGAGAAGAAACCAATGCAACTAAAAAAATGGGCAAGATTTCATTATTTTAAATAAAAATTAAATTAACTAAAAATAAAGATTATTGCCCTTTTTTATTCTATGTTAGACAACCAATGATACAAAAAGTTTGAGGGGTAAAAGAATAAAATAACTACAAACTAGTGTGAACACATTTATTGCTCTTTGAGTTACTCTATGTTAGACAACCAATTAGGCAAAAGTTTGAGGGGTTAAAAGGTAAAAAATGACATCTAAATAGTGTGAACACATTTATTGTAACATAAAACTAATGGAAAATTTAATTCATAAATTATATTATTTATGAAAAGATTCAAAATCTGAACAACCTATTGAAATTTCCCAAGAGCAAGAGAGGTGATAGCCTAGTGGTGTTGGCATCACCTCCGATCCTGTAGATCCCGGGATCGAGTCTCACCCCTTGCAAGGAGGGATCCCCAATTTCCCCCCTTCCATACAAGGGTCTTCATCTTACCTTTACAAAAAAAAAAAGTTGAAATTTCCCAATGGAGTATACAGGAACAACAAAAGAAAATGGAGAGAGTAATATGTATCAATAAAATTATAAGTTTTTTACTTTGAATGCATGCACTGAGATATATTTTAACAACATTTCACATTATAATTTTTATCACAATGGTGAGTTTTTTATTTAATATTTTAAAGTATTTGACTTTGAGAAAAATAAATGAGTAGTATATTTTCAGAAATACATAGTACTATGATCATTTAGTAAATTCAGATTGAGATATCAAACTACATGGACTTTCTAAATAAATTCTAACTAAATTTATTTATGAAAAGTTCATAACTAATTTAGGGTGCGTTCTCTTCACCTTAATAAATTAAGTTTCAGTCCAATCGGCCTCGGTTCGGTTCGGTTCGAATAAGTTTCAATCGGGTCCAATCGGGCAATAAGTTCCAATAAGGTCCAATAAGTTCCAATTAGGTGCAATAAGTTCCAATCAGGTTCAACCAGGTCTAATTAGGTCCAATAAGTTCCAATAAGGTCCAAATAATCAATGATCAATACATTTTAATTAAAGTACCACTATGATTATTATATAGTATTATATTTGTAATATTGTCTATTAGTTTATTATTCATATTACTATTACCTGATTATGTTATTATTAAAAATTTTAATTAAAGTACCCCATATTATTATCTATTATATTATTATTATTCATATTACTATTAGCTGATTATGTTATTATTAAAAAAATATTATAATCATGGTCAAATAAGGTTAACAATAATAATCATCATAATTATAATATTTTGCAATTCGTATTTAAATAACTAGAGATAACATGTTTTCGTTACTAATAATAATGAAAGATATAAATGTTATTAATTGATTTCCTACTAGTTCTTTATGAAATCAAAGCAAGAGTATTAGATATATTAATTGTGAAAGTTGTGTATAGGCAAGCATATAAATAATTTTTTTTTTGCTAAAATGTTAATCATAAGAGATAATTAATAATTACTATTTTTTTGAAGTATAGATTTTAATAATTATTATGTCATAATAAGTTTTGAGGGATAGTATTTATGTTAGTGGTAATATCTATGTTATTACTCATCAAATTTTTTGCTAAATAAGGTCAAATAAGTTCCAATCAGGTCCAATAAGGTCTAATAAGTTCCAATCGAGTTCAATCAGGCCAATAAGTTCCAATCGAGCCAGAAGTTTCAATCGGGACCCAATAAGTTCCAATCAATTCAATCAAGTCCAATAAGTTCGGCCGTATAAGTTCGGCCGGCTCGGGGTTATTCAGTGAAGAGAACGCACTGATTGAACCTGATTGGAACTTATTGGACCTGATTGAAACTTATTGACTTGATTGGAACTTATTAGACATGATTGGAACTTATTAGACCTTATTGGAACTTATTTGACCTTATTTAATAAAAACATTTGATGAGTAATAACATAAATATTACCCCTAACATAAATACTATCCCTCAAAATTTATTATAACATAATAATCATTAAAATTTATGGTTTTTCACCATATACCCCTGACAAATTTTTTTTTTGCACCATATACCCTTTCAACTTTTGAAATTCACCATATACCCCCCACTTTTTAAAATATACATCCACTTACCCTTAATGACTAACCTGTTAGACTTTCGTTAGTGATTAACCCTAAACCCCCTCTAAGCCTAATTCCCCTTCTAAACCTAATTAACTAACCTAAATCTAACCCCTAACCCTAACCCTAACCCCTAATCTAATACCCTAACCCTAACCACCACCTCCCCTCACCACCCCACCCCCCTCCCCTCACCACCCCGAAGCCCTCCCCACCCCCCTCCCCACCACCTTCGAGGCCCCCCTCCCCCGCATCCCCGCAGCCGCCTCCCCCTCCCCGGATCCTCGCAGCCCCTCCCCCCCCCCGAAGCTCCGCAGCCCCCTCCCCTCCCCCGCATCCCGCAGCCCCTCCCTTCCCCTTTCCCAAGCATCCCACGAACCCCTCCCATGCATCCCCGCAACCCCTCCCACGCATCCGGGTTCTTCAAATATGGGTTCAAAAATTCCGGGTTCTTCAAATATGGGTTCAAAAATTCTGGATTTTTTAAATCCGGGTTCAAAAATTCTAGGTTCGAAAAATTTGTCGAGAAAATCAGGGGCTTCGGATACGCGGGAGGGGGTCAATGGATGCGCGGGGAGGGGAAGGGGGGGGGCCGGGGATGCGTGGGAGGGGGCCGCAGAGCTTCGGTGAGGAGGAGGAGGAGGTCATGGGATCCGGGGAGGGGGAGGGGGCTTCGGGGTGGCGGGGAGGGGGCTTCGGGGTGGTAGGGAGGGGGGCGCGGGGGTGGTGGGGGAAGGGGGGGGTGGGGGGGGGGGTGGTGGTCGGGGGGTTAGGGTTAGGGTTAGGTTTAGGTTTAGGTTTAGGTTTAGGTTAGTTAATTAGGGTTAGAGGGGGGATAAGGGGTTAATGACTAACGGAAGTCTAACGCCGCTAGTCATAAGGGTAGTTTGATGTATCTTTTAAAAGGTCGGGGGTATATGGTGAATTTGGAAACTCGAAAGGGTATATGGTGCAAAAAAAATTTGTCAGGGGTATATGGTGAAAAAACCGTAAAATTTATCCTTCAAAAAAATAGTAATTATTAATTATTTCTTATGATTTAACATTTTAACAAAAAAAAAATACTATTTATATGCTTGCCTATACGCAACTTTCACCATAATATATCTAATAGTGTTGCTTTGATTTTATAAAGCACTAGTAGGAAATCAATTAATAACATTTATATCTTTCATTGTTATTAGTAACGAAAACATGTTATCTCTTGTTATATAAAGACAAATTGAAAAAAAATATTATAATTATGATGATTATTATTGTTAACCTTATTTGGTCATGATTATAATATTTTTTTAATAATAACATAATCAGCTAATAGTAATATAACTAGTATAATAATAGATAATAATGCAAATATAATACTATATAATCGTAGTGGTAATTTAATTTAAATTTTTTAATAATAGTATAATCAGCTAATAGTAATATGAATAATAAAAATAATAGACAATATTACAAAAATAATACTATATAATAATCATAGTGGTACCTTAATTAAAATTTTAAATTAAATTTATTGATGATTGACTATTTGGACTTTATTGGAACTTATTGGACCTGATTAGACCTGATTGGAACTTATTGCACCTGATTGGACCTTATTGGACCTGATTGGAACTTATTGCCCTGATTGGACCTCATTGAAACTTATCTGAACTGAACTGAACTGATTGGACCTGAAACTTAATTCATTAAGGTGAAGAGAATGCACCAATGTAATAAAAATTAACTTGATTTTTGTCATATATTAATGGTAAAATAAGAGGGAAAAAGTGAAAAATAAAGACTTATAGAGAATAAAGTATGTTCGTTGTTGGTACAAAATCGCCTCGTTGACTTTGCAAACAAGTCAATGCACATCCAATAGTTTGATACCGAATGCCTTGGGAGTCTTAGTCCCCGGGGGATTACCGATTTTAATTAGATAAAACCTTGCTAACGTACTTTGTTGCAATTTAATTAATGATTAAACTACAACGCCTATTAAATTCAAAGCAAAAGTAATATATAGAGCAAACAATAATTAATCTTTTAATTAAAGCATAATATTCACATACATGCCACAAACTTTGAGAAAGATTTTACAACACATAAAAGGATAAGCCAGGCTCGACAACTAAAGGGAAGACACGAAGGTTGTTACCTCCATGGTTCCTTGATTCAATCGTAGAATTAGAGATCTTGGCGCCGTAACATGTTCTACGTCTAAAGAACTAAACTATTACCCCGGAAGGGGGTTGGCTAGGCTAAAGCTAGGCTACGCTAAGAAAAGAAGAAATGCAAATTGATCCGTTATTCGTTGTTCTCTACTTGATGATGGTTTATCTATTTATAGAGAAACGTAATATGTAACTTCCATACGTGCTAGGGAGGGAAAATGTTTGAATCATATTTGATTCAAATCTCTTTCTGGCGCTGAATAATTGTCACCCTATTGTGCACGTTCCTCTTCATGTTGAACCGTTTCATGATTGTTCTCTAATTGTTTGTCCTTTTAACCGTTCTCGACTTTCATCTCCCCGGTGGTCTTGAAATTCTTCCTTCGTTGACCTTGACTTCCGTCGACTTCGCTTAATGGACTTTATACTCATGTTGGGCCCTTATATTAAAGCAAAATTAAACCTTTTGAGGTCTAATTCAATGTACCACAATAAATGTTACTTGACATCTAAAAATGGTAGTAACAAATTGCTCCCCGATTTGTGGACCGATGTACTCAAGACCACAAAAAATTATGAGCAAGATAAGGACTTTTAATGGTTGTAGCCAATATCATCCAAGAGTATTCCGAATGTGACTTCTTTGTTCTAAGGTGGTCAATAAACGCTCTTTTAGGATGACTAAAATTGGTTGAGAATAATAACCTTTCATGTATTCCTTCACCTTTCTTTCTAGCCATTGTGAAATCCATTAAGAAAGTTTCTTGAAGATGCGTACTTGCAAGGTTATTTGGTGATAACCAACAAGGATTTACAACATAGGTCATGAGATCATACCAAATCCGGCATGCACATTTGTATTGTACTACATCTCTTGATGATGACCCATCCACCCTTATGTAGACTTTTACTTTCTTCTTAGTTCCTTTAACAAAGAGTTTTTTCAGATATCTCCAAGGAATGTTAGGTTTCCATACTTCTTATGTGATGACTTTGCCCCATGATTTGAAAACCAGAATAGATGTAACCCGATCACCCTTTCGAGTTTAGGAAATATCAATTCTTTTATGAGATCTAGATTGGACCGTATTTGGAAGGCCTTAGATTCTCTCCTATTATCCAAAGTCTCGTTGCATAATAGGATTATCTCCAAAGTATTTTTGAATAGAGGAGATCCATTTGGTAGATTCATTCCTAGTAAACTCATCCCGATCTCTAGATATGACATTCAAAGCCTCAGATGATTCGGGCATTTTGATGGATATGGCATATTCTCTCAGCAGGTTGGTGAAACATAGGAAGGTATGTGTAATCCATTTTTTATTTAGGTTTAAAATCTTTTTGGAGATCACACATATATATATATATATAAAGACTTAGATGCTTCAACCGTCCAATAATTCTTTCCTAACTGCCTCATTTCATGGAAAACTAGAGACAATTTTTTAGGGAGTATAATTAGTAAATGGACATATAACCGTTTTACTTCAATTTGATGAAACAAAACTTATGCTAAAGCAAATAATCATAATAAAACAAATATATTATTGATAAGATTACCATTTGAGGTAACTTGGTTACATTTGTCTTATGACTTATCTTTATGAAGATAGAGTCATTAATGACATTTTAATTGAAAATACTTGCATCTAGAGACAACATTTGGAAATGTTCCCTACACACTCGCCTCTACCATAGCCTTATATTCGCCGGTTTCTAATTCGCGCCCGCACTACTCCCCGGTAACTTCGAAGTAGTAACCATCTTCGGGGGAGTAGTCGAACCTTGCCTCGAAGAGACTCCTTTGGTAACCGTTATCCCAAGCATATCTTATGTCGATCAATGCAACATACATCCAGAGAGGAAATTTTCTCGGGCCAATAGCTTCCACAAGCTAACACATACACTTAAAGTGCACTATTCTCCCCCGACGCACATCTCGACCTTCTTCCATCCTCACCACTTCGAGGGAGGACTCGGGTACAAGAAAGAACTAGACTTTTTGCATATGTTCAGTTCATCCTCTCGAGGTCTTGGGAAGTCAAGATAGTGGAGACCTCCCCGCCCCACCTTTGCAAACCGTTAGCGCTTGTCTTGTGACTCCTCTTCCAATTTTGGCCATATACGGGTGGACAAGAGGTCTATATTAGAACCGATCTTCGCAGCGCTTGATCCTACTAGTTCCGCATCTCTCGGCCCACTACGGGTTCATCGTCAAACACCCGTGCCATTTTCTCTCGCCCATCTCGGCTCTCTCATTTGTAATGAAAGATCATTTGTCTTCCTTTATACCGTTGAAGGCGTAACGATGATTAAAACAATCATCATCAAACTCGCTGCTATGTTTGCATACGCTTTGTTATTCATTTTGATTTTTTGAAATGAAAATGTTATGCTTGTATGCTATGGCTAAGTTCCTTTAAATAATCAATCAATTTGTTCAACGGTTATTTTTGTAATAACTTCTGGGGTCAGTTAATAATTAAGTACTTTTAACCCCTTTTGAAGAAGTTTTTTTGACTTTTCTTTAATTATCATTTGTTTTAAAACTATCAATTTGTTGATAAGTCTAAAACTCGTATACCATTTCTTAGGCGTTTGTGCCTAAAATTATTTCCTTGGGTTTATTGTTCATTTTATGAACAATGATATTCAAGCCCACAATTTTTAATATGATCTGGAGATACATTGAAAAATTGACAAGATAAGAATTACTTCATTAGTGAAATAATAATCATGGAATATCTTTAAGAAGACATTTATTAACTGAATCCAAATAGATACATAGTTTTCTAGGGAAGATCCAAACTACGCAATATTACTAGAATTACTAAGACATTTGACATGCTGCTTAATCTATCAAGCACGGAGATGAGCGAAACTGATGGTGATTTGTGGCTCCTCATTCTCATCAACATCAAGATCATCATCATCTGAGTAATCTTCACCCGGGAACATAGGGATGCCTCCTTCCAATAAACGTTCTTGCCACAAAAGACAAGTACACTTGTATAGTATGAGTTTTTTGAAACTCATGTTTTCTTCCACTTGGACTACCCTATATTTTCTAGTTGAATACACCCAAGCTACCTTCACAGATTATAGACTTACGGTATTTCAACGTGAGTTCAGGGGGAAAATATTATTTTACAATGCATTCTCCCCATACTTTGCAAACGCTTAGTAGTTTCAATAACTCACCTTTGTCCATCTTTGGCCACATGTTCAGCGCTAGGAAATCCACATCATTTCCTATGATAGTAGCACTAGACCCTTGCTCCTTTAAGTCTCCAGATTGGACCTTTGGATCCCTCCCAAAGAGCTTTATAATTTTGGACTGCCACTTTTTCATCTCCTCTTCTTTGAATTCCTCCCAATCTTCTTGTGTGATATCTCTACTAAATCAGTGTCTCCGACATTCCCCAGAAAAGAGTAATGGAGTGATTTGTTGATTAGCCATACTCAAGGATTTTTTGCGTTTTGATGGTAAAACAAAATATTAGGAGTGAAAAATCTCAGAGTTACAATAACGTATTTATAATACAACTATCATAATTGTCATCCCTATTTTTTTAGGATACATGAAGCGTTTGATGTTATCTTTTCAGATAACGTATCACATATTTTTATAACTGACCTTAACCACTTCAAGTTAAGGCCCTAGTGGGTACAATGGGTCTGCCCATTAACCCCTTAATGTGTCATTTCAGTTCTAGAGATTGCCATTAGTGGCGTGTGAAGTTGGAAGGTAATTATTACTTTTTGAAATAACTATCAGAGTCTTCATCTGAAGCTGGCTCCGGAGGAAGACCATCTTCATCATCGTCTTCAAGCAGCAAAGATTGCCGGGAGTCATCTCCGCAGGGGAGAGAGTCGCTCTCACCGCCGGAGGTTTCCACATAATATTCTCTGAGCCTCCTCAGCTTGGCGGCGGGCTCATCCTCATCTTCATCCTCATCCTCATCATCATCATCAGATTTGTCTGATGGTGGAGGAGTACCCTCCTCATCTTCTTCTTCTTCATATTCTTCCTCCTCTTCCTCTTCTCTTTCCTCCCGGTAACTCCGGGAGGAGGGAGGAAGGGCCGGTCAACCTCTCGTGGGTCGACATCTTGGGTCCCTAGTGATGCAAGACTCGGGGAAAGGTCGAGAGACATCCATTTCCGGAGAATAAGGTTTTTTGAGAAGGTCTTTTGGGGAGATGGAAGGTTTTGGGGGTATTGCTCAAGAGATGAGTAGTGTGTCAAGATTATTACACTTACCCCCTTTTTATAAGGAGATTTTTTATTGTCTCTTGAAAAATGAAAAGTTACGTACCCTTTGGAATGGGTTTCTAAGTAACACACCCCTTGGAATGGGCTTCTAAGTCACGCACCATTTGGAATGGGCTTCTTTAATATGTCTTCGGGACCTTGTGTTTTAATTTATTAAAACTTGGTCTTAACATGGCCCAATAAAAGATGACCCAAAATGAAACATATCACGCATTCTGCACGTGTTTTCCTCTTTTATTATTTCATTTTAGTTGTCTTCCCCATTAATACCTTTTTCAAGGATTTTAGGAAAATTTAAGATCTTTCGTACCATTTTAATACATTTCTTTACGAATTCACAACCATCACCAAACTTCAATTCACCATGTCTAATAAAAGAGTTCGTGAAGATGAGATTCGTGATGCCATACAACCGGGCGCCACAATTATGCAACGCCATTAGAGTGAACCTTGGGACTTATAAGTCTCAAGTGTTCCGGCATGTGAACAAAAGCAATGACTCTAATACTCCTATAGAGGACAGAATTGCCACTATCGGTCCTTGTTTACCTTTCAAGATTCAAAACCAAAGCGCCAAATAGTCTTAGAGCAAAGAATGCTACCCATATTTGGACCATATTATCTTAGAGGATAATTAACCCGTAACACTTCCATTTACCCCAAAATCCCTCCAACATTTACATTGGCCCTTATCCAATAAGCCTTTCAAAGGTCGGATTTCGGGGTGGATGCAAGAGCATGGTTTCGCGGATGAAACCTTTTCATGATAAATGGTCCAAGAATAAAATATTGCCTTTCTTGAGACTAGCTTCTTATGAAACCATTCCCTTTGATGGGGCTATGTCCACTGCTTTGTTGGCTTGTTAGGACCCTGCCATCAACTGCTTCTTGTTCCGGTGGGGACCAATGACTGTAACATTAGCTGATATTGCCTTCATTACTGGGACTTCTCCAACAGGTAAATATGGAATTGAACTTCCTATATTTCACCATGTTAAAGAACATAATTAGCTGTACAATCAATGTTTATCAACCTTTTGCCAGATTGCTAGTCCTTCTGCTAGTGCTAGCAAATGTGGCTTTCAGAATTTGTCGATTTCTTCATCAATAAGGATGCTAGTGAGGAAGTCTCTTCTCAAGAGGAAGTACTTTTTCTTACTTTTGTATTTTCCAAATTAATAATGTCTAGAGTTGGAGGAGTATTAACATTATGGCTATCTCTAGCTGTTAACATCTCCTCGAATTCTAAAGAAGTAGCTTTAGCTCCCCGTTCTATTAGGAAAACTTTATAGATGTCTTTTTAGGATTAGAGAATCCTTCAAAGGTTTTGGAATTCATACCTCTGAGTCCCCCATATTCTCTACTGACAAAGGTTTTGGACTCTTATGGCTTTCGACTTGCTGGGGCCATATATATCTACCTTGTTTGATGGTTCTCAATCCCTTTTCTGCTTTTGAAGCACCTAAGGGTTCAGAGGAGGAAGATCTTTCATTTGATCCCCTTTTGTTCCTTTCTAGTCTTGATGATTGTAGCCGTTATGGTGAGGTCGCCTTCAATCTTGTATCTCCGTATGAGGTTTGGCATCCAAGCTTGGTTTTCTTGTACTTCTTGGTTTTTAAGTCCAATCCCGGTATCTAGAACATTTTCCCGTGCAAGATGGTTGTTTCGTTGAAAATGAAACCTCGGCGCCATCAAGCAAGCACTGCCGCTACAAAACCCCGACATCCACTCTAGTTCCTTAGGGAGTGGAAACTTTTGGAGTAGTGTTCTTAGGTCCAGGGATTTAATAGCCGCCGAGCCCGAGTATTTTGGCTTTGAGGCCTATAATCCACAATGGTAGCTAGGACAATTTGGATTGGGTCCAACCGCTAGCTATACCTTACTTCTTGACCCGCAATGATCCTTGGACTTTAAGAGGTCGTTTTGAAGAAGGTAGAGCCCTTCAAAGTAAAACTCTTAGCCTTACTTCCATGTCCATTTCTCCTTGGATATGGATCACTAAAACCGTTCGAGGATTCCATCTCGTGGTGGGATCATGTATTCCCGCATAATTCAACATGCTCGAGGATTTGGAGCGTTTTGAGAATCAACTCTTCTTAGGTCGTAAGTAATTTCTCTCCTTAGCTATTTTTATAACTTTCATAGGAATGAGCATTACTAAATCTTCCTCGGGCCTTTTATTGCCTTTTAGTTAAGGCCGGCGGGAAGAAGCTAAGGGTGCCCGATGGCATGGCAAACAGATTCTAGATATGACAAACTCTATTAGGCCACCATAGACAAGAGTATTCAACCTCATACCTCTTCAAAGGATGAAGATGCCGCTTATGAGCAGGGGACTTCCTATGGAGATGTCCAAACTATATAGGACATCCAATCCATGGAGCCAATGGAGCAGATCGACCCTTTTTAAGAGAGTTGCCAGAAAAGAGATTACAATTGTCTCTCTCGCTTCCAAGGACACTCAACCTACAGTGGTCAATGTAACAACTTGAACCTCTCAAGAGAGCTACCGAAAAGAGAGATTATAGCCGCCTTCGTCTCCAAACCTTTCAAACATTCCAAAGAAGAAACATCCTAAGTCGCAAACTTCTTCTAAGGTACAACAAAGATTTGATCTCTTCCGATGAAGATGATGCCAAGCCTATCTCTCAAATTTTTCCTAAAAGGAAACTCCCGGAGTCAAATCGGTAGGAACACCATCTTTACTTTTTTTGTAAGAAGTTTCACTCTTTTTATTTGGAATATTGATTATTTCATCTTAGGTCCTTCCGGTGTTGATGATACCGAGCCCAAAGCTACCAATGATCCTTCTTCCGAAAAGTTATCATCTCCACACTCGCCACCATTCATCGGAGATGCTTCCAAGGTGGCTAACCCGCAATTAAATTCAAAGGGTGGTTTTGTTGATGAATCCGTCATCAATCATCCCACTTTTCCTTCAAGCGATGCCGCCCCCGCTGAAGAATGTGGCTACTTCCCTTTAGAAGGGAGTTCCGCCCCCGCCCGAAGAAGTTGATCATCTCCATGTGGAATCTCCTAATGAGGACTTATTTCATCGCTTTAATGAAGATCCATTGGAACCAAGTCCTTTAGATGTTGAAGTTCCAAGCTCAACCGCCGATTCAACAAATGTCGAGGTAATATCTTCTATTGCCGGGAGTGAAGCTCCAAAAATGTTATTCCTTTAGAGGTCACACCTTTAAGGAGCAATACCGAAGCCTGTGATTACCTCTCGTGTGCAAAGGTTCTTCATCAACTTCGCCATCTACTTCGGGGACCGGTCTCGCTTTTCTTTCCTCATAAATTCATTTTAGACTTCCTCTATATGAATCCATGTCCTCATGATACCGCATTTCACTCTCTCGTTAACTTGGCTTCTTTTCTTTATGATGTAGAGGGAAGCACTCAAGAAGCAAGTGTGATGAAAGAGTCTCGATGGAGGGAAAGAGGTTAATTTGCAAACCGTCATCATTGGAAGGAATCAACCCCGCTTGCTAGCAAAGTGATCACTCTTCCAAAGGATGAGTCTCCCGAACATATAAAACAAGAAGACAAAATCCGGGACCTCTCGCTTGACCTTAACGGATAACCCTTATGATCGCTTCGCACGCAGACTTAGCAGATCTTGGAGTCCCTAATTTCTCAAGGTTTTGAGTATTGGATACCATGCCTTGATTATGTCAAAGAAACCCTTCTTCTTCAACAAAGGTAATGCCGAAACAAGGGTTCAATCTCCAAAGTTCTCAACCAAAAACTTCAGGAAGAGGAAACTTCTTTGGAAGCTCAAGCCAAATCCTTCAAAAACTTCAAGAAGCGCATCCAAGCTTCTTAGAGTTCTTTTGATAAGAAGTCGAAGCTTCTTTATGAGGAAAGGCAATCTCTACGTAATCGCCCGGCCGAGATCAATAAAGAGGAGATCAACATTATCAATGAGAAATCTTCACTCCAAAACTCCATTGATACTGAAGAGAAGAAGCTACACCAAGGGCGAACCAAGTTTGCCAATTTGAGGCAAGAGATGTTTAAAGATATGGCTGTACAGTAAAGTTTGATCCTTCAAAAGGAAAAACTTTGTAATGCTTGGTCACCCATCGAAAACCTTAGTTTTAGCCGTTAGACAATGTTGGAATGTCTAAGATGTAACATTATTATTAATGTTGTAATTTTAATGATCCCTCGTTGCTTGGGAACAATTCCCGCATGCTTTTGTTGAAACACAGACCATGTTGTTCCCATATAGATGGATGATATTTCTTTAGAAATTTGCCATTCAAAGCTCTATCTTTTACGTTGCCATCTATATCCTTTAATATGTATGCATTTCCATACAATTTCTTATGAATGATAAAGGGACCTTGCCACTTAGGCGACCACTTTCCTAATTGTAGATCTTTGTAAGCTGCTTCTGGCATAAACATTTTCCAAACCTTATCATTCTCCCCGGAATTCTTTAGGCACTACCTTTTTGTTGTAGGCCCTTGCAACCTTTTCTTTTGGATTCTCATTTTGGCTAAAGCCTCTTCCTTAGCCTCTAGAACATCCATAACTTCAATGTTCATCGCCAGGAATAGTCATCTCCCGATAATCCCATTTGTTGGGCTACCCTTAATGATCTTACATTCACTTCGGATGGGATCACCGGAGTGTGTCCATAAACTAAGTTAAAAGGAGTAACTCCCGTTGCTTCCCTTTTAGAGGTCATGTAGGCCCATAGGGAATATAGCAACATCTCATCCCATTTTCTCGGATTGTTATCTATTAGCTTTGAGATCCCTTTTACTATGATCTTATTGGTAGCTTCAACTACCATTTGCTTCGAGCATAGTAAGGTGTTGAATGCAACTTAGTGATCCCAAACCGATTAAGGTAATCCAAAGAGATCGGATTCCTAAAGAATGTGGCTTGATCAAAGGTGATAGTTTCCTAAATCCAAATCTTGTAAAGATTTTTCTTCCAAGAAATTTAGTACAACCCGGGTATCGATCTTGTTGAAAGCCCGAGCCTCCACCCATTTGGTGAAATAATCGCTACCACCCGAATGTATGAATGCTTTTTAGAAGATGCAGTGGTTGATTTCCCCATGGCATCTACCGCCCATCCTCTAAAGGGCCAAGGTTTAAGAATGTACTTAAGCTCAAGCTCGGTGCCCTACTTATAGGTCCAAACTTCCGACATCTTTCGCAACCTTTAGCATAATCTATACAATCCTTTCTCATGGTGGGCCAATAGAAACCATGCTCGTGTAACAACCATCTCATCTTTAGGCCATTTCGATGAGCTCCACATAACCCTCGGTGAATCTCCGCCATAGAGTTAGAGCTTCTCCAAAGATCCACACATCTTAAAAGTAATCCTTCCGGATCCTTTTTGTGTAGTTCACCAAATTGTATATAGAACTTAGTCGCCGCCATTTTTACTCTATTTGGCATTTTTGTCCCAATTGGGTTCGAGATACCGGATAATTTCATCTCTTCAACCTTTTCTTCTCTTAATATTGAAATTCTATAAACTTCCAATACATTTTCCGATCCTTCCTTATCGGTCCAATGAGAGGCTCTAGGATCTTCTCTCGGAGAATGATATCTTCATTTTGTGAAGGTACCTCCTCCCTAGTAGAAGCTATTTGTGACAGTTGATCTCGCTACTTTGTTTTCTTCTCCCGGGGATATTTATGAAAGTGATTTCCTTAAATTGTTTAGACAATTTTTGAGCTTTCTTTCCACACTCCCGTGCTAACGATGATATACACTTGAATTTCTCATTCATTCGGTAAATGACCAACCGGGAATCCCCATATATCCTTGCTTTCTTAGCTCCCAATTCTAGCAAAGATCTCTAATCCAATTAATAAAGATTCATATTCAACTCTATTGTTGGTACATGGACCCTTTAGGGTTACCGCTAGCTTAGTTGGGATCCCACCAGAGATAAAATATATATCCCACCTCTCGTTTCTCTAGTGTTGGATCAATCGAAGAATAAGACCCATGGAAGGATGTCTTCATCAATGATTCTCGAGTCACAAAGAAGGGATGGGTTGCTAAGAAATCGCCCAGAGCTTGACCTTTTACCGCCTTTTTGGGGCACATATACTAGGTCAAATTGCAATAGATGTAAACTCCGATCGCTTAACCTTCCTTTTATAAAAGGTTAAGATATCATATATTTTATGACATCTCGTTGGAGATACTACTTCTACCGTGAAGGCCATGAAATAATGTATGAGTTTAATTGATGCATCATATAAACACAAACACCATTTTTCCGCCATGATATACCTTTTTTTTGTATCACGTAGGATTCTACTTAGGTAGAATATGGCATGCTCATGTCCCTTCTCATTTTCTGAGTAAGAAAACTACCAATGGAATCTTCACAAGCGCATGACATACGCCTTAGTGGTTTTCCATTTTGCCTCGGAGGAATCAACACATGAGGATTTGCCAAATCTTGCTTGATCTCGGTCAAAGGCTTTTTGATGTTCTTCCTCCCATTTGAATTCTCCGATTCATGTTTTAGTCTTAGCAAAGGTGAAAACTTTTTAGTTTTTCCAACTAAATTAAATTATAAATCTCCTAACATAGTCGACCCGCCCAAGAAATCTTTGTAATTCCTTTTATTGGAGGGTGGCTTGGTCGCCAATACGCCTTTGCCTTATTTTTGGTCAATTTCCATTCCATTCTTGTGAATGAGGAATCCTAAAAAGTTAATAGCCTTAACCCCGAATGCACATTTGAGTGGATTCATTTTTAGGTGATATTCTCTGAAACTGGTGAATGACTTAATCAAATGCTCCTTATGTCCTAAGAGGTCATTTGACTTTACCAAGATGTCATCCGCATAGATTTCCATGATTTTACCAATCATATCCTTAAAGATTGCATCCATTGCTCGTTGGTATGTGGCTCCGGGATTTTTTAATCCAAATGGCATGGCCACATATTCAAACAAGCCTAATGACTTTGGACATCCCAAGGTTTTTGTTACGCCTTCATGTGCAATCCTTAACTCGGCGATATCCCGCATAACCATCCATAGAAGATATGTATTCGTATCTTGATATGCCGCATCTATTAGGAGATCAGCTACTGGCATGGGGTATTGATCTTTAGGTGTTGCTTTATTTAGATCCCTAAAGTCAATGCAATTCGGATTTTGCCATTTTTCTTAACTACTGGAACTATATCGAGATCCAACAAGATATCGGCAAGGCCTTATGAACTTTGCCTTGAGGAGTTTGTCTATCTCCTCTCGTATAGGCTTTGTTAGTTCAGTGTCGGCCTTCTAGGACTTTGTGCCACGAGCTTAAATCCTTCCTCGATAGGTAGTTTATGCTCTACTACTTGCCTATCAATGTCAAGCATTTCATGATGTTCCCATGCATAACAGTCTTTAAATTCTCTTAGAATCTTTATGATTTCATGTTTTTCTTGGTTAGTGAGGAGCTTACTTATGTAAGTGACACGTGGATTTTCATCGTCCCCTAAATTTATTTTCTCTAGTGGATCATGAACCTCCCGTCTAATATCCTCACTTTTTGCCCATACTTTCTCATCCTCCTCTTCAAAGGATTCGAGCCGGATAAAGTTGAGCAACATACATTAGAATTTATAAGAAAATCTTCATTTCTAAAACCTAAGTCTTTCATTACTTGATCAACAATAGGGGTTAACCCCTTACAACATTCTTCTTGGTTTATAAACATAATAAACTTTTATAAGAAAAATATATTCTAACTCTATAAACTAATAAGAGCTAGAGGTTGATCATAGTCTGGCGCCTGTTGAACATATTCATATTTTGATTGAATGTCTTCAATTTCTAGGACGTCCTCGACTTCTTCAATGAGGATTGCACCCGAGTCTTCTATCTCTTGGTGAGTTTGTGGACTCAAGTTGTAGAGCAACCTCAATTTTGATAGTAGGAACCGACTTTAGAGAGTCCCTAATAAAAACAAAATCAGAGATGTAATTAGACAAACTTCATCATCTCGCCTGAACCATTTCATAAGTGTCACCATTCCACAAGATTAAGACTTGGTGGAGTGATGATGGAATAGCATAGTTATGATATAACCAGCCTCTTCCCTAGTATTGCATTATAATTAGTGCCACTTTCGACTATGAAGAAACCAAGATAGGTAGTTTTAGTTCCTAATCTAATTTTTAGAATAGCCATTCCTTCCACTTTTTCCCGACAAACCGTAAAAACCAGCTATGTTGATTTGTATATTATGCAAATCCTTTCTAGTTTTTTCTAGTTTTCTAAACACAGAGAGTGGTATAATATTAACAAAGAGCTCCAAATGTCTACCAATACTTTGCCTAAACGAACTCCCTCAAAATCAACATTTAGAAATAAAGCTTTAGTGTGCTTATTATCAACATCAACCGACCTAAAGATTTTATCTATGATTAATTTCTCTAGGTTAGCTTTTAGAGATGTCTTGTTAGGCACTTTCTTATGTGGTGTATTTAAATAAGATGACAAGCTTCAAGAAGAAGTAACTTTAAATTTACCTCGCCCTCTCTTCCTTGTTAACTTCATCCGCCCCATGATGTGGTATTGGTCCGGAATTCGATTGGTCTTCCGACTTCTTAAACTCGTTGGTAGCATGACCACATTACACTATACGTTTCGGCTCTCTCCCCTTTTTGTTTGAGGCTCATTCATCGCTGGGTCTCCATCCAACATCAAGTCAATGTCCGACACCAATAATTCTAAATCCTCATATCCAAACTCGAATCATAATGCTCATTAAAGCCATTCCCTTGTATCTCTTTCATAAGAGAGTCACCTCCTCGAGGCCGCCAGTCGTCATTCTTTGTAGATGATGCACCACATCGCTCTTCCTCCAAAGGTAACAATTTAGTGATGCCACCTAGAGCCTCTTCATCAATTTTTATATTTGCAATAAGGGACTCCCGTACATTTTGAGTGCTAATTTGAGCCCTCCGCAGCAGCCTTTTGCACTTAGCTCTTTCATCTTTAATGTCCTACTTTTAGGTAATTTTCGAACATCTTGTAGTGACAATGGCCTAACCGCCGGTTTGATTTTTACTTCCCCTTAATCCCCATGGGACTTCACCCTTCTTTTAAGAATTTTGGGCACATGAGTTTGACTTGGCTCCCTTTCTTTTCCTTTTGAGGAAGGGCCCGAACCGGGGCTCTCATGTTTTCTTGGTCCTCGACTTCGGACCTTTTTGGAACGGACGCCGATAAGCAGGCACATAGGCGGGATCATTTGGAATGATCTGAGCTCTAACCATTTCAAAGATTAGCATGTTCGCACACCGTGAGCACATTCCATTCCTCGAGCCTTCAACCCTTCTATTGCCCTAGTTTGCAATGGGAATTTTTGAGCACCCTCCTTATAGGTTTTAGCTCTTTCCTCATGCATCACCGGCTTGGGAGCCGGGTTGGACTTAGCGGCACCTTAGCTTTGGCTAAGTTGGCCTTATATTGTTCTAGCTCCATGGCACGTTGTTCCATTTCCGAGACAACCGGCCTTTGAGACTTAATTGCCTAGTTAGGAATCCTCTCGAACACTTGGCACCGGTCCTGCTTGTATGTGACCCATTCATGTGCCATCTCCACATATCTTCTAACCTTTCTTCATTGGCTATTTTTGGCATAACCAAGATTCCTTCATCGAGCAATCAATCAAGAGCCGGTTACCTACTTCGAGAATAGATGCCCGCAAGGTAACAAGTAAACGCATTATTAGCCACTACCATACCACATAATAGTTCAAATGGTTCATCCATTCTAACTACATTCACATCTTCATCATCGAAACATGATATTTTTCTTATCAATTTCATCCTGGATTTTATTTCTAAAAACAATACATTCTCAAGTATCATGAGTTACCGCATCATGCCATTTACGTATTTTTTACCCTTAACTTCTTCAACAGCTTCTACCGTATGTATCCCTACCAATTTTATCTTTTGTTAGATAATAACCAATCAAAGATAGAATTAGCTTTCGTGGCATCAAAAGTATATGTCCTCTTTTGTCCGCATTTCATATCCTTTGGCGCCATAAATTCTTTCTTCTCCAATGGAGAACATTTATAAGGTACTCCATGAATGATCTCTCGCCACGTCCACTTCTTGTGCGACCGAAAGTGGAAGTGGCTCCTCATTCCGAGAAAAGAAACTTTGGTGCCTCGCCGCACTTTCACCTTGTAGGTTTCTCCCATATTTTACAACTAATTCTCGCTAATTCAACAAAATTGCCAAAAGCATGACCATCAAACCTTTTTCGAAACTGAATTAACATTCCCTCTTGAGCCATTTGTACAAATTCTCTTTCAGGAATGCTAACATGACACCTAATCTTAGCCATCTTGAATCTAGATAGGTAGTCTTCCACAAACTCTCCTAACTTCGTTGGATTCCCGCCGTATCACTTAGGGTCACTCCCGGTTCAAGCGTGCAAAATGATTTGTAAATTGCACTTGCATGTCCCGCCCGTGAGTGAATGGAATTGGGTGGTAAATTAGTGTACCACCAAAAAGCGCCCCATTAGAGACATGGAGAACATTCTAAGTTTTAAGAAATCGTTGTCACCGCTTCTCTACACCGACAATCGAACCTAACTAAATGTTCTTCAATAGAAACTCTATCATTTCCCGAGAACAAGGTAAAGTCGGGTATCTTAAACGTTCTAGGAAATGGATTTGCTCTATCAATCCATTTAGGGTAAGGTTTTTGATATCTCGCCACTGATTTCTCCTAGAGGTATCACCTACTAATCTTTGGACTAGTGCCTCAACCTGTGCTGCCAATGGATCCTGATGCCTTCCTAGGTATCCCATATTCCCATACCCCGTGTTTCCCGCATGATCATATGCAGAGTTAGGATTAGGATGGAAAGGTCGATTTTGATAACCTCCCATAAGGATCTCCCGGTCGGGCATGAATGTGGGATTGGTCGCCGCTCCTTGTGCCATTTGTGGGCACCCCTTGATGATAAGCACTAGTTGCTTGAGCAAATGGAGCTTCAGGGCCGACCAAACCCCCGGAATATTCCCATAATGAGGCTTACTACCATAGTCAGTCGGTTAGGAGGTATATAAGCATAAGGTGTAGAAGGAATATCGCCCATAGTTGGTTGGTTCAGAGGTGTATATGCATATGGTGTACTATTGTTGTTTGCAACAAAAGTGCTTTGCCTCTGTCCACCCTCTGATGGTCCAGGTTGGTGTGTGTTGTCACCAACTTGTCCACCACCCATGGAAAGCGAAGGTCGATGATGTCCCGACACTCGGTACCACTAGCTCCACGCCCCGCCGCCATTCCATCATTTCTCCTAAGATTTCCATGATTACCCTCTCCATGGCTCATGGGTATTGCCCTTGTTTGATGCACATGGGAGGAAGTTTGTGGATCGCTTGAGATAAGTGGATCCCTAGTTTCGGGATGGGAAAAATGTACCCTTGGAGGGTAACCTATTGGAGGAACTTCAGGCGCTGTGCCACAACTTCCCCTTGCTCTATCTAACGGGACCTCTTCTAAGGCCTTAACTAGTTTCTCATTTAACCGATAGTGTTTTTCGACTAGTGGTTCTAAGCGAGTAACTACCTCAAGGGCAAGAGATTCGGACATTGCCGTGAAAGTCGCACTCATAGTATCATTGATATCTACAAGTATCCTATCAATTTGCCTAGAGTTAATATCTCTATTATCTTCACTTATCCTTTGGAGGATATTTCGAGAAGACTCGCGCACTCACGGGCTAGGAGTTATGTAGTTAGAGTCAAATTGTTGTCTCCGACTCTCTCTCGGCTTCTAATAGTAAATTCTTTACTATCTCTCGTGAACTTTCCATACATTTGGTGTATAAGTCCACGACCAATACTACCTAGAGATGAGCCTTTCCTTTGCGAGGTCTCTCCACTTGACTCTTCATGACCATGGTGAATTGGTTCACCATTGTTACCATGCACCCTAGTCTCCGGAGGGATTAAGAACTAGTTTCCATGTTATGGAAACTTGATTCATCCCGAGCAACTTCCTTATTATTTTTCGAACGTGTTTCCGGCATTTTAATAAAAACAATCGTTTCTTACGCTTAGTTTTCAAAAATACGAAGAAGAAACTTCTCAATTTGATTATGAATCTTCTTCTCCCACCGTGGACGCCAAAAACTTGTTGGTGCAAAATCGCCTTGTTGACTTTGCAAATAAGTCAATGCACATCCAATAATTTGATACTGAATGCCTTGGGAGGCTTAGTCCCTGGGGGTTACCGGTTTTAATTAGACAAAACCTTGCTAACGTACTTTGTTGCAATTTAATTAATGATTAAACTACAACGCCTATTAAATTCAGGCGAAAAGTAATAAATAGAGCAAACAATAATTAATCTTTTAATTAAAGCATAATATTCCCATACATGCCACAAACTTTGAGAAAGATTTTACAACACATAAAAGGATAAGCCAGGCTGGACAACTAAAGGGAAGACACGAAGGTTTTTGCCTCTATGGTTCCTTGCTTCAATCGGAGAATTAGAGATCTTGGCGCCATAACATGTTCTACGTCTAAAGAACTAAACTATAACCCCGTAAGGGGGTTGGTTAGGCTAAAGTTAGGCTACGCTAAGAAAAGAAGAAATGCAGTTTGATGTGTTGTTCCGTTCTCGTTTTCTCGTTTAATGATGGTTTCTCTATTTATAGAGAAACGTAATATGTAACTTCCATACGTGCTAGGGAGGAAAAATGTTTGAATCATATTTGATTCAAATCTCTTTCTGGCGCTGAATAACTGTCACCCTATTGTGCACGTTCCTCTTCATGTTGAACCGTTTCATGATTGTTCTCTAATTGTTTGTCCTTTTACTGTTCTTGACTTTCATCTCCTGGTGGTCTTGAAATTCTTCCTTCGTTGACCTTGACTTCCGTTGACTTCGCTTAATGGACTTTATACTCATGTTGGGCCCTTATATTAAAGCATAATTAAACCTTTTAAGGTCTAATTCAATGTACCACAATAAATGTTACTTGACATCTAAAAATGATAGTAACACACGTTTATATTCTTTTATGCTAGCCAATGCTACAAGTTGCTATATAGTGTAAAAAATTTGTTATTTTACTAAACCAATAGCTTATTTTATCGAATCAAATTTTTTGTAATAGAAATTGGTATTATATACAACAACCAATTAATATGCAAACACTAGATTGTGGTATTATCTTTTGTTGAACACTAATTAAAACATGAATTTTTTTTACGTAAACATCATTTCACGAAATCAATAACAAACCAAATTCCAGATCGCGATATAATTTTTTTACTGAGCACCAAAACATAAATTTCTTTATTTTTAAATATACATTTTAGGAAATCATTCATTACAAATATCAACATTATAATAAAACTTTTAAAATAAAAAAAAATATTATAAATGTTAAAAAATGGAGACAATATTTTTGTTTATATTTTGAAGAGGAGCAGAGAAGGAACGAGGAGCGTTGAGCGTATCTTGATGTAATAATGGGGTTTTTGAAGCGAGAAGATCTAGCTTCAGGTTTATCAGCTTTGCTGAATCACCTTGTGACCTTGTCACCCTTTGTCCACTACAATCTACCGCCAGCTGTTGGCTTTGCCTTGCCTTTCTCTCTGCCCTTTAACCTGGCCCGCCCTCCATGTTTCTTTTCCTTTCTTTTCTTTTTGTGTAAATTTTTTTTAAAGACTCATCATTATTGTACTCTAATTGAGTAATTTCCACTAACCATCAATGGGTTTTTGTTTTTCTATCCCTCCATTCCAACATTAAAGCAAATATATATCGCAATGGCTATTTTTTTATTAGTTGTAATATTTTGACTTCAATATTATTTTTTCAAGAAAGACTTCTACACATTTATGTATTTTCTTTTATCATATTTGATTAATTACATGTAAGAGAAAACAAACAAGTAACGAATCAACTTACTCAATTCTCTTACCCTTTCCTGAATACCCCCAACCAAAACCCTGAATGACATATTCACTAGTGGAAAAATAAGGAAGGGATGCGGTCAAATTAAACCCTAAGGGTCGCGTTTTGGCCGCCACCTCTTCAATAGATAAGAAGGGCCGCGGTTTTTAACCGCATCCTTTCACAACGAAGGGCCGCGGTTCAAGCCAAAAACGCATCCCTTCTAAGCTTGAAGGGCTGCGTTTCGCTTAAACCGCCCTTCTCAGAATGAAGGGCTGCGATTTTAAGCCAAAACCGCAACCCTTCACTTAAAAAGGGCTGCGGTTTAGGCTTAAAACCGCAGCCCTTCAAATTCAATTTTTTTTTTAAATAAAATTCCCTGCATGCCCTGCCCACCCCAAGCCCCCCACCCCTAGCCCCCGCGCCCCTAGCCGCACGCCCCGCCCCGCCCACCCCCACCCACCCCACCGCCCCACCCCACCCCCGCCCGCCCACCCCCACCCAGCCCCACCTCCCCACACCCACACCCCCCCGCCCACCCCCCGCCCACACCGGCCGCACTCCCCACCCCACCCCCCGCACTCCCCCTAAGCCCCCGCCCCCAGCCCCACCCCCGCACTCCCCCAAGCCCCGCCCCCACCCCACCATCCCCCCGCACTCCCTCCCCGCCCCCCCCCCCACCTCCCACCCCTTCACTCCCCGCACCCCCACCCCACCCCACCCTCACCCACCTCCTTCACCCATTGCCGCCCACCCCAAAGACCCAACCAACCCCATAGCCCAAAAACCACCATGGCGCCCCACCCAAAACCTCCCTTCGACACAAAAAAAAAATCGATCAAATTGCAAAAATATATGACAAGTTTTTGAACGTAATAATTAACTTTAAATATGTATATTTAATAATGTAAAAAGTGTACATAGAATTGATACAAACTAGTAGATGTATCATAAGCAATCATCACAAATGCGGGACGCCAACTTATCCCGAACTTCATGTAATTCGGCCGTGGTGAAGGCCCTCAAACGTGGTGTGTTATTCATATAAACCTTGCAAAACAACCAAGGAATAAACACATAATATAAGAATTCAATCATTTACCGTAGTTAGTAGTTCTAAAATGACATATACCTTCCCGAAATTCAATCAAAAACAATGCAAGCCTAAAACTCTACACACTAGTTATATTATACCTTATATTATCATATTCAAAAAGAAAATGGAGTTAAATGACTCGAGAAACAGAATTGGAGGCGAAAAGGCAAAAATAGGGCTAAAATCACATTTATGTTCCCGATATACAACCAACAACAAATGCAAGCCTAAGAATCTACATAATAGTTATATTATACCTTATATTATCATATTCAAAAAGAAAATGGAGTTAAATGACTCGAGAAACATGAATTGGAGGCGAAAAGCAAAAATAGGGCTAAAATCACATTTATGTTCCCGATATACAACCAACAACAAATGCAAGCCTAAGAATCTACATAATAGTTACATTATACCTCATATTATCATGTTCAAAATGAAATTGGGGTTAAATGAAGCGATAAGTATGAATTGGACGCGAAAAGGAAAAAAATAGGCCTAAAATGCCCTTTTCGCTCCCAAAATTCAACCTACAACAATCGTAAGCCTAAAAATCTACACAATAATTACATTATGCCTCATATTATCATGTACAAAATGAATTTGGGGTTAAATGACTCGATAAATACGATTTTGAAGCGTAAAAGGCAAAAATAGGCCTAAAAATGACATTTTCGTTCCCAAATATATGCATGTGCTACTTCGGTTCCAGGTGCAGGGGCAAAGTGGGGGGATGGGAGGGGCAGCAGGGGAGGGGGGTTTCGTGTGCGAGGGGTAGCAGTGGGGGAGGGGGGGCGCAGGGGGAGGGGAGGAGGGGAGGGGAGGGAGGAGGGAGGGAGGGAGGGAGGGGAGGGAGGGCGGCAGGGGGGAGGGGGTTCCGTGGTGCAAGGGGCAAGCAGGCAGGGGAGGGAGGGAGGGGGTGTGCAGGGGAGAGCCAGCGCAGGCGTGAGGGGAGGGAGGGGTGTGCAGGGGAGGGGAGGGGAAAGGCAAACAGTGGGGGGAGGGTCCGCGTGCAGGGGGGAGGGCCGCGGCAAGTGGGGGAGGGAGGGGTGTGCAGGGGGGAGGGGTGTGGAGGGCGGCGGTGGGGGGAGGGGAGGGGCCGGCAGGGGAGGGGGCATGTGCGGGGGCTTGGGAGGGCCGGCAGCACCGCCGGAGCCCTCCCAAGCCCCCCGCACATGCCCCCCCACCGCACGCCTCCCTCCCCCCACCGCCGCCCCTCCCCTCCCCCTCCCCCGCACACCCTCCTCCCCCCACCGCCGCCAGCCCTCCCCCCCCCGCCACCCTCCCCTCCCCGCACACCCCCCCTCCCCCCACCGCTGCCAGCCCTCCCCCCATGCACACCCCTCCCCTTGCACACAGCTACATACTAATAAGTTCGGAGTTAGATCAACAAAAATAAAATAAAATGACTCGATAAGTACGAATTGGACGCGAAAAGGCAAAAACTAGGCCTAAAATGACCTTTTCATTCCCGAAATGCAACCAACAACAAATGCAAGCCTAAAACTTTACACAATAGTTACATTATACCTCATATAATCGTGTTCAAAAAGAATGTGGGGTTAAATGACTCGATAAGTACGATTTGGAAGCTTAAAGGCAAAATTTGGCCTAAAATGACCTTTTCGCTCCCGAAATGCAACCAACAACAAATGCAAGCCTAAAAATGTACACAATAGTTACATTATACCTCATATAATCATGTTCAAAAAGAATTTGGGGTTAAATGACTCGATAAGTACGATTTGGAAGCGGAAAGGCAAAATTTAGCCTAAAATGACCTTTTCGTTCCCGAAATGCAACCAACAACAAATGCAAGCCTAAAACTGTACACAATAGTTACATTATACCTCATATAATCATGTTCAAAAAGACTTTGGGGTTAATTGACTCGATAAGTATGATTTGGAAGCGAAAAGGCAAAATTTGGCCTAAAATGACCTTTTCGTTCCCGAAATGCATCCAACAACAAATGCAAGCCTAAAACTGTACACAATAGTTACATTATACCTCATATAATCATGTTCAACATGAATTTGGGGTTAAATGACGCGACAAGTACGAATTGGACGCGAAAAGGCAAAACTAGGCCTAAAATGACCTTTTCGTTCCCAACATGCAACCAACAACAAATGCAAGCCTAAAACTCTACACTATAGTTACATTATACCTCATATAATCATGTTCAACAAGAATTTGGGTTTAAATAATTCGATTAGTACGAATCGGATGCGAATCGACCAAAATAGGCCTAAAATGACCCGAGAATCAGGTCACATGGCAATGGAATGCCCATCAGCTGGTAGCGGCGGAGATAGTGGGAAATGTTACAAATGACCACCACTACTGCCCCCCCATTGCACTCCATCATTGTCATGTAGCCCTAAAATGACCTTTTCGTTCCCCAAATTCAACCTACAACAAAAAATAAGCCTAAAAAACTACACAATAGTTACAAATTGGAGAAATTACACATACCTGAGTTTATGTCTCATGATTTATTGACCTTCCGCCGTTTCTTAGGATCCTGAAGTACATGTATCCCTTCCGTGTGATCTACACGCATATAGTTCTCCGACATATTCACATCATCTTCCACACTATTTTCAGGATAGGTAAAAGGGGGGAGGTCCTCAAATGCATCATATTCTTCCTCATTATCAACATCACCAATACCGAGGATACTCCTTTTACCAGGTACAATAATTGACCACTTATTATCGCCGGGATCGCTTACAAAAAATACTTGCTTAACTTGTGATGCAATTACAAATGGCTCCTCAGTTTCACGTAGACGACTAAGGTCAACAAGAGTGAATCCGCAAGGATCATCTTTTCTTACGCAACGTTGATTATCATCAACCCACTTGCAACACAAGAGGCAACTATTAAAAGTACAGTAGTCCAGCTCCCATATTTCTTGTATTCGCCCATAATAATTGCTTTCAGCATGTACAGGCGACTTATCCTTCGAGCTTGCGTATTGTGTAGATGACGCCACAAGTGAAACACCACTATTTTGTTGCGATGTTGACTTCGATTCTTGACGTTCAGTCCCAAAACGTATACCCATTAATATCATAACCCTCATAAGAGCATACAACTTCACGAGGACCAAATGCTAACCACTTTACTATTTCAGGAACACTTTCATCCAAATCATTCACTACTCGTTTATGAAACCAATCAATGAAAGTCTTGTTATGCATTTGCGTCAATGCCCTAACTCCTTTTCGAGATTGCTAACACGTAATTCCTCCATATGTTCATTTAAATAAGGATGGACAAGCTACGTGATGCAATACAAATAAGTGAGCTTGTTTACGCTTTTCTACGGAAGGTGTGATCAATTTTGAACCAATTGTACCCTTACCCTCAAGTCTGCCCTCGTGTCGGGATGTCGGAAGTCCAACAAGATCAACACTAGCAAAATACTCAGCCACAAAATTACTGATCTCTTCACCCACAACCCCTTGAATTATACTACCTTCTGGTTGTGCAGGATTCCGAACTTTATCCTTCAAAGTGCCCATATATCTCTCAAAAGGATGGCACCACCTCAAAAACACTGGACTACACAGCTTAATTTCTCGAACTAGATGGACAATGAGATGGACCATAATGTCAAAGAATGCGGGGGGAAAAACATCTCAAATTTGCATAGAGTTTCAACTACTCTGGCCTGCAAGGAATCGAGGGTCGACGGTTCTAGGACTTTGCTGCATATTGTATGGAAAAATGAACAAAGTTCTGTAATGGTGTGCCTCACATGCTTTGGAAGTATCCCACGAATCGTAAGAATATTTGCATCATGACATGACAATCAATAAATTCAAATCGGTAAGAATATTTGGCATCTATGACAATGACTCGCAAAAAATTCGTTTCTCTGCACGCGACATCGTGTAGAAAGCTGGTGGCAAATAATTCTTCTCCGAATCCTCCACCTTCTTTTTACTTTTATGAGTTTCATCATCAACCCTTTCCTCCACTACTTTCTTCTTCCTTCCGTCCCTTTTCTGAGCCCACAACTCGGTCGAAGCCCCCTGTTTTCAAGTAAAGTCGTGACGCCTTCACATCTTTTGTCTTGCCCTAATATTCATAAGTGTCGCAAGAATAACTTCACAAACATTCTTCTCTATGTGCATGACATCCAAACAATGTCTGACCTTTAGATCTTTCCAATATGGGAGTTTCCAAAAAATGGACTCCTTTTTCCATAATCATGTAGGTCGATCAACCTCACTAGCAGGTTTACCAAAGATTCTTTCAATGCCCTTCACCTGATTATAAACTTCAGTTGCAGTTAATGGTCTACGAGCAACTTCTTCTTCAACCGTCCCATCGAATGTCTTCTTCTTAAACCGATAGGGATGGTCGCGTCTGAGGAGCCTTCGTGTGCGCATATACACATGTTTGCAGCCCTTAAGGTGTGTAGACTTCATGTCATCTACACAAATCGGGCAGGGTTGTTTTCCTCTAGTCTTATACCCAGATAAGTTCCCATAAGCTGTATAATCGTTCATAGTACAAAAAAGCATGGCACGCAGAGTGAACATCTCATTAGCATATGCATCAAATACTAACACTCCTTCGTTCCACATCTTACGTAAATCTTCAACAAGCGGCCGGAGGTATACATCTATGTCATTTCCGAAGTTGTTTGGGCCCCGATATAAGAAGCGACAAGAGATCATGTACTTGCGTTTCATGCACAACCAAGGAGGCAAGTTATAAACCACTAAAACTACTGGCCATGTACTATGCTGCGAACTGAGATTGCCAAAAGGGTTCATGCCATCCGTACATAATCCAAGCCTCAAATTCCTATCCTCATTACCAAATGCCTTATGCACCCTGTTGATACTTTTCCACTCAGGCGAATCAGCCGGATGCTTGAGCAGACCGTCTTTCTTCCTACGATCTACATGCCACCTTAAATTCTTCGCATCTCCTTTAATTGAGAGCATGCGCTTAAATCTAGGTATTATGGGTAGATACCGCAACACCTTAGCTTGGTGGTCCTTCACTACCTCCCGCCTCCTTCACGCTAGTACCTCGACAATCCACAACGTGGACACTCATGTAAATGCTCATACTCATTACGATAAAGCACACAATCATTAGGACAAGCATGTATCCGCTCGTACTCTAAACCGAAAGGACACATCAATTTCTTCGCATAATAGTACGACTTTGGGAGTTCATTTCCATCAGGGAGCATATCAGCTAAAACTTCCAACAACGATGTGAAACTAGAGTCCGTCCAACCAGCTTTCGACTTAATGTTGAACAGTGTTATCACCGCGGAAAGTTTGGTGTACTTTGTACAACCTGGATACAACGGCTTTTCAGCAGCCTTAGACATAGACTCAAAAATACGAGGTCGTTTACACGACTGATCTTCAACCTCGTGTATCATCTCGTCTACCCGATCCCTATCATCATCTGCAAACTCATCATCCCAATTCTCATCCCCGAACTCATCATCCCAATTCTCTAAATCCTTCTTTTCTTCACATACATCGTTCATTACTCTAGAGCTTCCTATATACTTCCCCTGCTCACCATGCCAAACCCATACGTGGTATTGAGGCCTAAACCCACGGCGAAAGACATGCTCCCATACCACATGTATACTACTAACCTTGCTCACATTTCTACAATCGAAACAAGGACAATAAAAGTCGACTGCTCCAAATGATGTTTGATATTGTAATGCAGTTGTACAGAATTCCGGGAGCCCTTTCACAAACTCAATCGATTCACGACTACCATACATCCAAGTACGATCCATCTCATTCAAGAAGACATCTAATAATTAAACACAACCATTCATTATAATGCATCAATCATTATTTAAGTACATACACTCACATATTCAAATCACACACGTATAGAGCAATCTAAGATAGTGACATGTTCAATTGTATGCATGCAGCCGAAGGTCCTTATCACTCCAACCTAACCCATCCTTGGACGTCTAATCTCATTAGTGAATATATGCCAACTTTTCAATTCTAAGGAATATCCGGCAGCATTTCCCTACAGTTCTCCAAGTACACAATATAGATAATTGCTTATCTACATATGTACCCAGAGAACAATGTAGAGAAACGATAAGCCAAGAATTTCCTCAGAATTGAAAAGAAGACACACATTCACCACCTAAGTGAGATCAAACGTCCAAGAACAGTCCCAAACCGGGGACTATTCAAGACTTACTCACTTGAACGGGTTTCTAGGCATATGATGACGATTCAAACAACTTATAGATTTCATAGCTAAATTACATTGCGTTTTCATACAATCTCATATCAAGAAATATACATACACTACACAAACCCTCCGAAATTCCCATCAGCTGGTACGAATTGGACACGAAAGGCGAAAATAGGCCTAAAATGACCCGAGAATCAGGTCACATGGCAATGGAATGCCCATCAGCTGGTAGCGCCGGAGATAGTGGGAAATGTTACAAATGTGGAGAGCATTCCATTGCCAAGTGACCTCACTCTCCACATTTGTAACATAGTCCCACCACCACCACCACTACTGCCCCCACTGCACTCCCTCATTGCCATGTAGGCGTAAAATGTCCTTTAATTTTCGTTTCCGAAATTCAACCAACAATAAATGGAAGCCTAAAAATCTACACAATAGTTACATTATACCTAAGCCCTCCCCCACCCCCCGCGCCCTCCCCCCACCCCCCCCCCCCACCCCCCGTCCGGCCCCCCCAACCTCCCCCACCCCCCGCCAGCCCTTCCCTACCCCGGCCAGCATCTACAGCCCCTCCCCACCCCCGCCCAAGCCTCCCCCCTCCCCCCCCCCCGACGCCCTCCCCCACCCATTGCTAGCCCCCCACCCCCCGTCCAGCCCTCCCCCCAACCCTCCCCACCTTCACCCCCCACCTCGGCCAAGCATCCACAACCCTCCCCCCACCCACCCCCGCCTCCTCCCCACCACCACGCTGCCCCCCCCCACCCCTACCCACCCTCCCCAGCCCCCCCACCCCTTACAATCACATATTCGGCTAATACAAGCACATTTTACAACAAAAAATAGAAGTTGATTTCAAAATCCAATGAAATTAAACAAAAATTAGAGAAATGTAAAAGAGGAGAGAGAGGAGGGAGGGATTTACCGAAAGAGAGTGAGAGAAGAAGAAGGTGGTGCGCAAGGTGGTGCAGATGTGCATGGTGGTGGCGTCAATGCAGTGGAGGGCAGGGCACTGGTGGTGGCGTCGATGCAGTGCGTCGTCGTGGCGGTGGTGCGTGAAATGAGTGGTGGTGGTGGAGATAGGGTTTCGCTTGGTGGTGAGAGAGTGAGAGGGGAAGTTCGCGCTGGTGGTGAGAGAGTGAGAGTGAATTTGGCTAAGGGAGGGAAATTGAAATGGGGGCACTGTGTATGGGCGCAAAATGCATATCAAAAAAAAATGGAAGTGATGAAGGGCTGCGTTTTTTAAAAAACCGCAGCCCTTCGTTTATGAAGGGCTGCGGTTTTTGGGATGATCGCAGCCCTTCACTAATATGGCTGCGGTTAGCCTCAAAACCGCAGCCCTTCATACTATATGAAGGGCTGCGATTTCTTGTTAACCGCAGCCCTTCACTAAAAGGGTTGCGGTTTCCTTTAAAACCGCAGCCCTTCATACAAGAAGGGTTGCGTTTTTAAAAAAATGCAGCCCTTCCAGCGCAGCCCTTCCTTTTTTTTCCCCTAGTGATTGTTAATGATTTTGATGTTCAAAGTATGTCATTGCCAAGAATGAAAGTCAAATTGTTGCAACTAAAAAAGAATATGAGAAGTATTGACACTAATCCTAGATTGGAAAATAAATTTGGACCCTAAACACTAATTTTGAAAAAAAAAATGGTGTGAGAAGCTTTTTAATGAGAGAGGATTCAACATATTACGATGAAATGACAAATATATCGAAAAGTTGCCAAAAAACACTACTCTTACGCAAAGGATCATGCAATAATAACAAATTGTGTTGATGTCCAACCTTATTGGTCATTTTGTCCCACCAAGTATCTCACCACACACTACTAGGTCCGATTCTTTTGTACATAATTTGGTTGAATCGAACTAAACAAAACTACTTCAATCGAATTCAAGTGAACTAAACTGAAAGACTAAAAATATAAGTCTAAAAGAACAGGGTCTTAATTGTTTACACAAACCAGCTAATGCGATTAGCTATCAGCTAACATCTATTAGTTATCTGCTAATTGTCAAACCATATGACTATTTGACTACTCCCTCTGTTTTTTTTAGTTGCTACATTTGTTTTTTTCACGGTTTACGAGATGCAACTTCAAACACCAATATCTTGAGTTACATATATGAAAAAATTATAAAAATTATATATTTGGAAAATACAAATTGGGACTAATCAAACAAGATCCAACATGACTATGTTTTTTCGTATGTATATAAACTAAAAGACAGTCAAAGTTATCATGTGAATAATGTCCACGATTAAAATGTAGCAACTAAAAAAAGACAGAGGGAGTAGTTTATTAAGCTAGTTTTTTCCCATAAGAGTAATGGTTTTAATTCAATAAAATCGTCACTATGTAGAGGGCCACAACTATTTTACATCTTATTTAATTAACTAAAAGTCATATAGAAATTTGTATGTGTGTGCTCATGCACATGGACCTATTGAATCTAGGAATAGGTACCCGATTATGGAAATTTTGAAACTGATTTAAAGGTGCACCTAATGAGTAACACGTATAAAGGATTAAGAATGGATCAGAATGAGTTATGACTAGGTCCAATAATCAAGACCTAGAACTCGTGTTGGCGTTACCCTTGATCATGTTTCGAACCCATAGAATGAACATTTATTCGGTTTTCGAACCCATAGGGTGAACATTTATTCCGGTTCTGAAACCGAGTACTCGGGGTTTTGCTTATCGTCACCCACATTCGCATAAAAACATGTTTAATAATTTTTTCCACAACCTACTAGCATGCACATCCTCTGGATGAATACACAAACATAAACATCTTAATGCATGATCCAACATGAATTCTGAAAATGAACACCTCAAGTCCTCAACCATCACTTTTCATTTGACTCTGCCATCACTTGAATGAGAAAAAGTTCGATTGATAACCAACAATGGTGGCTACAAGAGATACATGAAGGTTTATGTATGATGTTGATGCAATTGTACATGGGCATCGAGGAGCTCACTAAAGAGGTAAACAAGGGTGATCTGTTAGTTATGCAAGCCCAATAGTTCAACACGGTTAGTAGGTCCCGAAGACACGTTATGGATTCTTTAGAGATATTTATTTCCTAATAGATTGATAATTGTATTAGGAAGATAAATTATTAGTTTCCTAAGTCTAGTTAGATTAGATCTTGTTAGATGCTAATTCTACTAGGGATTGGATTTCATCCCTTATATAAAGGGGGATTGGGATCATTAATTTGTATGCTCATCAAATACGGATATTACAAAGACTCATAGGTTTCTAGTTAGAGTTTTTGAGTTAGACTGTAATTCACGAAATTTGTGAGTTATGGGGTTCTGCTAATTTTGTTGAAGGATTAGTGAAACGATTGGTGGTCTTTCCTCTACTTGTTAAGGGAGAGGCTAGGTTTCCACGTCAAATTTGTGTTTGGCATTGCTTCAATATTTCCTCCTTATATTTGTTTATATTGTTTACTTGCTACTACATTTCCGCATAAGTCCTAACATAATCGTGTGGTGAAGAGATGGGGGATGAAAAGAAATGATGGTGTGGAGAAATGAGATGTAATCATGTAACTATTAAGGGGGGTGACGTAGGAATGTTAGCGGAGAAGTTCGACGAAGAAGTTGTTCGTCGGATTAGCCTGGAATGATTTCCATTAGTCGAGGCCTCCGGAGTCGAATGCTTATTATAATACCTTTTCGAGCGAAACGGGCCAACGAGTCAAACACACAACTATGCTATGATCGACGGGCTTTTTAAGCCATATGAGTTCGTTTAGGGCCCGAAAACAACTGCTTTTATTATTTTCGATTTTGTTATTTTCTTATTTTCGTATTAGGGTTTTGTTTTAACTATTTAAACATTATTAGCCATCATTAGGAGGCGCTTTTCATGTTTAATAATATTTTAGAGTTTTTACTCTCTTCTAGTGGATTCCGGACCTTTGACGGATTCATCGCTTGATAATCTGTTTGTTCTCGTTAAGGATTAGCGCTTGCTTTTCCTTTGATCTTTCCGACTGCGTCGGGGGGTGGTGTTATAGAGCAATGGTAAAAAGAATTATAGGACGGTGCTCAACAATATTAGGGCGATTCTTAGCAAATCAAACATAACAAAAGTTATGAATGTCAAGTGAGTTGCAACAAACCCGACCTACTAAAGATGTGGTTGAGATTATACTTACGTCGAGGTTTGTCGTGGGAACATCATAAAACTAATAATTTGTGCTAGAGCAAGGCCCCTACGTACCCGTATATAAGACACGACTTGCTAACTGTCCTTTCATGACTCGTTGCTATGTCTGATAGGCTAAACAACAATAGTATTCTCCTTGCATTGTCTAATAGTTAAACTTCACTTTTTGACATTATTCACATTCACCACTTTAACCATCATTTGTGTTTTTATAATTTTTATAAATACATAATTAGAGATTATAATTCTCAAAGTTTTATATTGCATAAACATAGAAAAGTAAAAATATTACTATCAAGTAAGAAACAAGAAGAGGAAAGAAATATGGAGAGGTAAAAAGGAATCTCAAATACGTTCTTATAATCTCTATTATATAAGCCAAGGGGGGAGCTATGGTGTCCCCTCTTGAAAAGACTTATATACCCTTAATCTCACAAAATAATAAAGAAAAGATTTTCTTAATTCTTTTCTCATTTACAAATATGGGTATAAGGAAAGTTCTACATTACCAAAAAGAATTACATAAAAATGTGGAAAAAGAGGAAACTCACAATTGAAAATATAAACTGATGACTAAAATCAATTTTTAAACAATTATAAAAGCAAAGATTTACATAGATTATTATTATCTAAACTCTCAGTTGCAATAAAAATTTCAAATAACATGCTTTAACAAACCATAAAAGAATTAAGAAACTTTAGAGAATATTCATTTTTATTTTATTTTTTTGGGGTTCACAATCGCTTGGGATAATAAATAATTAAAGAGATAAACATACATCATCGTGTAATATCAATTTATAATTTTTTTTATTGAAGCACTACTCACCATAGTATGCCTAAAAACCTCAATTACCCAAAGGAAATTAAATTGAACTACTACTCATAAAATACGCCTATAAAGTATATGTATTTTAAATAAATAAAAAACATAACATAGATCATTGTTTAAAGGGAGAGTTGTTGAATTATCTACCAAATACAATATAACATGTCCTACCTCGACATAGTCCTTTCTGGAAAATATTACTCTTTACACTACAACAATGCAAATAAAAAATCATAACGTTCATCAATATTCACCATAAATATTACACTCTTAAGTTAATTTTTTTAACACATTTTGATGTTACTATTAATATTAATATTCTGTCGCATGCATCGCGTGCATATAGTGCTATTTTTGCTTTATGAACTGATTTGAACTTATTTTTGCTGAAAATAACTTCTAATAAGTTGAACAAAACAGAGCCTTTTATTGAAAAAACTGTCAACTTAAACTACTATAATGAGTTGTCGCTGCATGTAAAACAAACTACCCGATATTACGAAATATCACAATGAAAAAATTATCGTCGCACGAATCGCGTGCTTAGAAAACTAGTAATTCATATGTGAAGAGAAACTTAAGTAGGAGTACAATTAAAGTCTAATCCTTCTAGAAAGAAAAATTCCCGACCATTACCAAACTTACCCCCAAGAAGACGTTCAAAGAAAACTAATTGACGAGAACGACGAAAATCTCGAATTGCATAGGAAAATATCGAAAATAATAATGGTGATGGGTCTTATTCCCATCATCCAAACACCACCACCATGTACAACAAAACAAACCCCAGACAAAGGTAAAGCCAAAAAAAGCAATTGAAAAGGATAGCCTAGGAAAGACAAGGGATAAAATAATAAAATAATAAAACAATATAGGTATTTCCTTCGTTATGTTTTAAATGAAACATAAAACCTTGACACCGGGATTTAAGAGAAGAGAGATAGATAGAAAGAAAAGAGGGACCCGTGTGATGAGGAGAGAGATAGAGAATAATAAATACCGAATAAAGTAATGTCTCATATATTTTACGGCCTGAAATGGTAAAGTTTTCGTTTATTTTAGAACGTAAGAAGTACTAGTTTCTAATGGTACATATAAGAGGCTAAAAATGAATATATCAAGCAACAAGTTGATAATTAAGTAGTAACATAAAAGCTATTGACATGTTATTTTGTTTTAAAATTCCAACTTAAAAATAATGTATCAAATATTTATGGTTAACTCTAAGAGTTTTATATTTCCTCCATTTTTTATTAATCGCTACATGTAGGAGCTTTATCCTTTCTAACGCATAACCTTAACCATTAAAATTTTAAATAATCTATCAATTAAATCATAAGAAGTATATAATCAGACGAATCTAACAAAATCTCACATAACTATGTCTATCCTTATGTATAAATCATGAGAGATGGTAATAAAAGAGTATGAATAAAGTAAAAGTCTAAGGCTATGTTCTTTTCGTCTGGTCTGATCTGAATTTTTCATCGATCCGATCGATCGATCTGGCCGATCCGATCCGATCCGATCCGATCGATCGATATGATCCGAACTTTTTCGATCCTGGTCCGATCCGATCCGAACTTTTCCGATCCTGGCCCGTCGATCCGATCCGAACTATTCCGATTTGGTCCGATCCGAACTTTTTCGTTCGATTATTCTTATTATTATTAACGTCCAATACATTATTATTATTATTATTATTATTATTATTATTATTATTATTATTATTATTATTATTATTATTATTATTATTATTATTATTATTATTATTATTATTATTATTAAGCAATTGCAGACTTTTTGTCAATATCATCAAAATTTACAACTCCAAAGACTTACAACTACTACTAAATTCTATTGTAGCATTACCTACTTTTTACTACTAATAAAAGTAAATAATATAAAAAAAATTGTAACCAACAAAAAACAACAATAATAATAGAATGCCTCCAAAGTTCCAAGTGTATGGACTTGTTGAAATCATTAACTTACATCATTTACATTTATTGTCAATTAGACAATATTATTCTTCTTTTTCAATTGAACGCCAAATTTCTTCTCGCTATTTCTTTTTGCACCAAATCCATTTGTGTCTTACGGACATTATTAAACATATCACAATCCGATCTTGGTTCAACATCAATGCCTTCAAATAATAAAATAACATAATAACAATAACAATGACAATAATAATAATAATAATAATAATAATAATAATAATAATAATAATAATAATAATAATAATAATAATAATAATAATAATAATAATAATAATAATAATAATAATAATAATAATAATAATAATAATAATAATAATAATAATAATAATAATTAAAAAAAAAAAAAAGAATTAAGGATAAGGCCCCGGATTTTTCTCGATCCGATCCGATCCGAATTTTTCCGATCCGATTCAACTTTTCCCGATCCGATATGATCCGATCAAATCAAATAAAGCACTAGAGTTCTTAAATAAGTTGAAAAGAACATAGCCTAAGGCTATGTTTGGCAACACTAGCCGAAATGGAGCCGAAACCGATAAGGTGACCGAAACCGATTAGGTAGCAGTATGAACCGATAAGGTCTTAAGCCGATAAGCTAGGCGATTGCATAACCTGTTTGGTAAAATTCTTTATGACTCGTAGCTGAAATTTTAAATCAATATATCATTACATTTTGCATAAATAAAAACCAAAGCATGTATGTGATATATATGCAAAGAAGAACACCGATTCAAGTCATTCAACTAATGAGAAGCATCAAAATCACAAGCGTTGACATGTTAAGTACAAGACACTAGATCAAAAATTACAACTCTATCCATAATAACAAATCAATGATACATACCCGCAAAACTTGAAGTTTGAATTTTTGAGATCTCCAATATTATAAGAATGACTGCAGAATTGAGGAGAAAAGGAAAACATAAATTTTAAGCATGTATTAGGGTTATTAAACATTTAAGAAAATATCTTTTTGGGCTTAAGAAGATAAAAAGAAAATAAAAAAAAATTCAACACCTGATCTCAGACGCTATATTTTTCTCCAACCCAATTTCAATCAAATTTTAGACTTATATTTCATTTAAGTTTCCTCCACCAAACACCACTAATCATATAAGGTGACTTAAAATTGTAGCACCTTATCATTTAAGTCACCCGAAATGCTTCCCAAACAGAGCCTAAATGTAGTGATTATTAAAAAGGAGAAATTGCCACTAGCAATCTCAACTATGGTCGCTTGCTTTTAAAAGGTCACAACTTTTAGGGCCTGTTTGGCACAAGCTTTTTAAGTTGCTTTTAGTGTCTTGACTCGGTAAAAAACATAATAAGAAAAATAATTATGTTTAGTAAGGTAGTGGTTTAAGTAGTTTTAATGGTATAAGTTGTGTTTTAGTAGTGTTTGTCAACAGCTACAATTTGTAGCTTTTGGGGTTAGCGTTTAGTGGTGTAAACAACTATTGACAGCTTCTTTTACCGAACATCAATATCATATACCGCTACTTAGACAGCTAACAACTACACACTAACCACTAACAACTAACAACTACCAGCACAACTAACAACTACTATCACAGCTAAAAACTACTACCCCAGTTATCGTTGTTGAACACACCCTTATTTATCTCATAGCAACTTTGGGGTTTCTATTTTTAGAATGGTCCTTCAGCTCAATTAATTTGCTAAATTCACTAATCAAATGAACTCATCCAATAACCATTTCTTTAGATTAACTAAAGTCACTGAAGGAGTTTAATGCATCATAATTAATTGATTTAGCAAGTTAATTAAGCTAAAAGATAATTTTTGAAAGAGAGCCTCAAAGTAGAGATTGCTATAATATACTTTAAATAAAGTCGAGACATTACTGACTATAGTTAAAACTGATAGTGTCAATTTTTCCTATTAAATAATGGAGAAAGTATATCGAACCCGACAAAAAAAATAGAGAAAAGAAAAGATAAAAGCAAAGAAAAAGGCAAGGAGAGCATAAAAAATGTTAAGAGAACAATTGATGGAAAAAAAAAGTAAGGAGAGAGAAGAGGAAAACAAGGGAAGAAGAAGGGAAAAAGGGGGAACGACCCATAGCACAACACCAGACATGTGGGTACCCACCTTCATCACTATCTCCACCCAAAACCATACCAATATACCATACCAACATCACACCACTCTCTCTCCTCTCTTCTCTACTTCTCTACTTCTCTACTTCCTCATTTTTACCTACCCCTTTTTCTCTCCTTCTTCAATTCTTCCATTATCTAACAAACAAAAACAAACAAAACCCAAAAAAGAACTCTCTTCTTTTTCTATGGAAGCTGTAATGGGTTGTGGCGCTGTTTCAAGTGGTGGTGGTTCATCAGAATCAACAGTTATATCAAAGGAAGAACTGGTGGTTGAACAAAAAAACCATCACCATCATCATGATCATGATCATCATCATAACAATGTTTATGAGGTATCTGATGAGTCAGAGTTAGAATTAGGACTTGGGTTAAGTCTTGGTAATGGTGTATCTTCTTCATGTAAGAATCATAATAAGCAGAATTTAAGGTGTTGTGTTAAAAATGGAGGTGCTGTTATTCCACCTTCACCTTCCTCTGCTTCTTCTTGTTCTTCTTTGGGTTTAAGAACTCCTAATAATGCTGCTAATCACACTCTTTCTGCTGGTACCAAACGTGCTGCGTCTCCTACTGCTGTTAGGTATTTTTTCTTTCTGTTTTTGGGTGTTTATATGTGATAATTATTTGTTTTACCCATATTCTTTTTCCCATTTCTTTTGGTGGGTAATTCTTGTTTTTGCTTACCCATTATATCTGTGTTTTTTTGGGTGATTTCTGAATTTGGGTACGTATACTTTAGTAGAAGTATTTTTATGGGTTTGTTTGGAATTTGGATGAATATCATTTGTGTTCAATTCTGAATTGGTATCTTTTTGTGGGTAATACTAGTTTTTGCTCACCCATTTCATCTGTTTTTTTTGGTGATATCTGAATTTGGCTATATTTTAGTATAATTTGAGGGTTTGTTTGGATGAATATCATTTGTGTTCAATTCCTTGTTGCTATCTTCTTTATTTTTGGTTGTATATTTTTTTTTTTAAAGATTAGAGGTGTTGGGTTTGGACTGAATTAGTTTTTAAAGGGTTTGTTGTTCATAGTTTTGTGATTATAATGTTATTTTTTTCTTGTGAGAAATTGTATTGATGATGGGTTTTTGTTGGGCTGTTTATTGCTGTGTGATAATGCTGGGGAGCAGTCAAGTTGTGGGATGGCCGCCTATAAGAGCATACAGGATGAACAGCATGGCAAACCAAGCAAAATCGGTTGCGAATGGAGAAGAAAACAACTTAGAGTTTGATGAAATCAAAGGGAAAGATATGATCTATGGTGGTGATGAAACGGGTAAGGCAAACTGCAAGGAGAGAGTTGCTCCTAAAAGCTGCTTGTTTGTAAAAGTGAATATGGATGGAGTTGCCATTGGAAGGAAGGTTGATCTTAATGCACACCCGAGCTATGAGTCCTTGGCACGAATGTTGGAGGAAATGTTCACCAATAGAGCTGTTGAAAGTATGCTATTGTCACTTTGCTCTTTCTAATCTTTATATTGCTTTGTTGGTGACGTAATACTCGAAAATCTGATTGATTAGTCTTAAGCCTTAATAAAGTGATGACATGAAGATCCTTTTTTTGGTGTTTCAATTGGACTCCTATAAATGAAATTGTTGAGTGCTATTTGCTATAACTAATGACCTTGATAGAGTATTTTGTTGTTCCATGAATGGTTTACAAAAGTGGCTACTTTGTCGTTTTTCTGCTGAAAGATTTGCTATAACTAATGACCTTGATAGAGTATTTTGTTGTTCCATGAATGGTTTACAAATTAGTGGCTACTTTGTCGTTTTTTTGCTGAAAGAATTATATATGTTATTAAAGGGTATAAATGCTTAGCATTTAAAGGTATAAATGCTTAGCATTTAAAGGAAGAAAGAAAGAAAAGTTCAATGGCATAAGTGCATAACTTTAAAGCAACCTTTTTGTACTGATATCAGGACAAAAATAATGAATGGACATGAGTTACTCTAATCTTAAGTGCAGGGTGTGAAAATTCTGGGCCTCTAGGGTGTTAGTGCCAGGCAGCTGTTGTACTAGCAATATCGGAAACCAACTTTTTGTTGTTGTTGGGAAATGATGAAATATATCTGTTTGTCAAGCGATGCCTTAGTGCGTAAATGTCCCTTTTATGTATGGCAAGTAATTGTTTCTTGATTTATGCCCCCTCAGAATCAAGCGGAGAGGAACTCATTTTGATGCCAAAAGTGACAAGACCCTCTAAGTTATTGGATGGGTCATCCGATTTTGTGCTTACTTATGAAGACAAAGATGGAGATTGGATGCTGGTTGGAGATGTTCCTTGGAGGTACGTAGTATGCACTTGGTTTTGCATATGCATGAATTGTGATGCTTTTAGATGCTGATTTTGAGTTTAATGTCAATTTGGCACTTGTAGTTATAGGAATTTTTGCACCTTATATTTTGAAGTAATGAATGATGTCTTAGAGAAGGAGTTAATGAAACTTCAGAGTTAAGAATCATAACAGCAGACGACATTTTGCATCAAATTGCTAAAGCTTTTCTTGTAGCGTGATACTTGAAGATCCTCGATTGGCCTGGGAACAGTTATAAGCGTCTCATGTGTTCCTTCCTTTTCGCAATTTTGGTTTTCTCACTTGCTGACTTTGTGTGTATAAGACTCGTTCTTTTTACCTGCAAGTCCTGAACTTATCTGAACTGAACCAAACAACTTTATTAAATTTTAGTCTTTGAATACCTTGCAACTTTTAAGCCATTATACAAACTTATTAAAGTTGAACTGATCGGACCAGAATTTATGAGCCTTGAACTGAAAATTATATATTGAAGGTGATGAGTATGGGGCCACAGTCATCACATTGAAATTACTTCTTCTGTTGCTACTGTAATAGGTGAAGTTAGCATCACAAAACTTGTTGCACATGTTAATGAAGTTAGATAGTTGTCATGTTGTGTGCATTTTGCTATCAGATTTACATAATATATTAGCAATGTAGTGGTCCTGTAAACTTTAAAAGCATTTGTAAGCTAGCTAAGTATGAAAGACATGCAATCAAAGATGATGTTGATTTTTGAATCAGATATCTTCACAACCGTTAGCATCAAATAAGATAAACCGTATTTTTCAGAGTACAACTTGTAATTGTGCTTTCCCTATTTTTCATTTCCTATTGTTACTCTTCTTGAGTTATTATGTCATGGGATCAATAATTCCCGTTCCTGTTTCCAACAAAAATTGGTTTAATTCATGTGGAAAAGCATGAAAATTATTCATATCATATGGAGTGTCTGCTATGCTACAAGACTTAGATTCTTGACATGGATTGTCATTCTGTATTTAAGGATGGAGTGTGAATTGTTTGTGCTGGAAATTCTTCATACATGGACAATGTTTTCTATCAGGATGCTTGAGTAATTTCCTTCTAGGGGCCCATTATTTGAACATACGAGGAGTTTGTCATCGTGGCAGACCTTTCCTTGGGAATTAGGACCGTATAGTCTGCAAGCATGAGACTTTTTTTTCCCCAATAATTTGAGCTTGGTAACTTCTTAATGATAATAGTCTGGGAAATGCTTATCATAGAGAATGTTAATTCCTGTTCAACACCTAATTACTATATTTTGAAAAGACATGCATTACATCCACCATTTATTACTTTTATTGCAGTATGTTCTTAAGCTCAGTGAAGCGGCTTAGAATCATGAGAACTTCTGAGGCTAATGGACTCGGTAAGCTCACTTCTTTTCAAGCTTGCTTGATTTCTCCTGTTAATTTTTTATGTTATTAAGCTGTAATACTGTATCTCATTACTCAGCTCCAAGATCAGAAGAGAGGAGTGCAAAGCAAAGAAGTCGGCCTATATAAGTCTATTTCCTCATCATGTTTTATGTACACGGAAAACAAACAAAAAAAAAAAACAAAGCTGAAGCTATATACTGGAAAGAGAGTACTATGACGCCAAATACTCAAAACAATGCAGATTTTGCCAAGTAACAATGATCCTCAGCCTCTGATATAAGTATTTGTTTCTCATCGAAATCTCCGTTTGGTTTTCCCCCGTTTTGTACAACAAGGTTTTGGTTTTTTCTGTCTTAGATATTTGAGTACACATGCTTGCATACCTTGTCAAGAGCTTTCACTTAGTGTAAATATACATATATGGGTGTTAGGTTGTAAGGCTTCTTTGGGTTTTTGAAATACTGAATGAACTTTGATTTTGCCTTTTGTAATGGAAAAGGGTTTATATGGTTTCTGCTCTATGAGACCTTGTTTCCACCTTTTACATCATTGTCAAGAAATTTTGGGAATGTGCCAGAAATTTCCTTTGCTGTACAAAGATTTATATCATAATATCTTATCAACCATACTAATGTAGGCACATTGCCACATTCTTTTAACCTGGATTTTGCTGACCGAAACCTATCTAAACTTATTATACTTAGTTAGACATGATCAACCTTGAAACTATCTTGGTTTTATGTGTTTGAATCTAATTAATCCTGAAACTTATTTGTGTAAGGGGAAGAAAAATGTACCCATAGTCTTTATTTGAAATCTGTAGAATTTTGGGAAGAAAAATGCACCCATGGTTTTTGTTTGGAATTCTTAGAATTTTAAGCTATTATAAGGTTATTGTTAAGTGTAATATCACGAACTCCCTAAAACAAAAGTGTATATCAAAGGGTTAAACTTTAAAGTCTAACTAGAATGTGTGGTCCAGTGGCTTATTTAACTTAGGAGGTTGTACTTGTACTATTGTAACTTGGAAGTACTGTTTTTTTGACAGTTGGAGTATTGTTTAGAAAAAAGGTTGTAAAAAGAAAAAAAGTTGTTTGTGGAGTGCTGATTTGGGGCCCAAGGCACTAATCTTTGCTTCCACAGCAAAAATAAAGTCATGTACAATATTGTCCCTAGCTATACATATAAGTTTTGTTTATGGAATTATGGGTCCCATATGTTTCCTGTATGTTCCCTTATACTCGTCCAAATTTAATGATTCTATCTTTCAAATTATTGCATAAACTAATTTTCAAAGTCAACAAAAACGGAGTATTGAAATTTTCTGGTATACTTACAATCGTCTTCATTTTTATGTTCCCCTTGTCCATGGCAACTTCTTTAATTACCATACTCAATTTCCAGCAACCGCTTGACGGCTTGAGGAGAGAGACTTCAACAGAATTACATAAGAGCGACTCCAATGTAGTTATTAGGTCCCAGCTTGCAATTTTCCAATAGTTGGAGCTAGTAGCTTTGTTGTTGGAGAGAAAGCAAGCTTATTGCTTTGGGAAGCTAAGAGCAGCTCCAGCGGAGGAAAACAAGTCCCAGCTTGCAAATATCAAAGAGTTGGAGCTAGTAGCTTGGTTGTTGGAGTGAAAAGAAGGTTGTTGCTCGGGGAAGCCAAGTAGCTCCACAAAGCTACTTGCTTTGTTCTACTCTTTGTGGGGCCCACTTCCACTTTTCACTTTCCATTTTCATTTTTCATTACAAAGCTACAAGTGGGACCTACAAAAACTACAAGTGGTTGTAGTTTTTCATTAGGAGAGGTTGTAGCTTTGGAATGTTGTAGTTTGGAAATCTGATGTGGCACACAAAGCTACAAGTGGTTGTAGCTTGCCATTGTAGTTGCTCTAAATACATATCTATCAGAAGTCCGCAGATGATTTTAGATAATTCAGCTGGATACTCTACCAAATTGGACTTTTCTAAAGAATTAAACTTGGAGCTCTTTCAAATAAATATTGAAATCCTATACTAAACTACGTGGAGTGGCTTAGGCCTTAGGGTGTGCTCGGCAACTGTTTTCGGAGTAATTTTAAGATGTTTTGACGTAATAAAAACATTATTAATTTTAAATAGTAGTGTGTGACAAAATAGTGGTACAATGGTATGTGATAGCTTTTAGCTATTACTTCAAAAGTTAAAACTACCAGATTTAACTCTAAGTTCCACGTTTCTACCTATTTTCGTATTTTCACGAGCTATATTGTGCCAAGTATCTCTCTTAAATCACTAGTTTGACAACTGCTAATAACTGATAACTATTCCCACAACTAACCACTTCTTAAGTAGCTGTCATTATCGAACACTAGTATTTTTTGCACGCGATGCGTGCGTAACATCACGTATGCGTGATTATGTGGATATTTTCAATTTTATCCTCATTTATGAGAGAAGTTGAAATAAGAGGAAGGAGAAGAGGAGAAACTGAAGAAGTAGAAAAAACTGTCTTTACAATTAATTAGTGCATTAAAAAAAATTGGAAAAGATGAACACAGTGAAGTAAAGTAACTGCTTGGCTGTCTATTTTAAGGCAAATCTTAGGATTCTTTTCCCCCTTTTTTTTCCTTATTTTACTTTTGTTTTTTAAATTTATTAAATGATTGCAACTGTAATTTTTGTTTATAGTTGGGGGTAATTTGGGCAACTCAAGTGGACACCAAAGTCCTCAAGAGTTGCCTTATATAATAGAGATGCAACTAGAATCATGAGAACTTATGAGCCTAATGGACTAAGTGAACTATCAAGTTTGAAATAATTTCATCATATTGCTTCATTATATACTACATATCTTTAAGATGCTTCTTTACTAATTGGCTACAACCAAACAATGGCTTAACTAGGAAGGTTACGTATTGTGGATATGGCTTTAGGAAGTTGTATGTGTTTAGGAAACAAGTGATTTGTTTCCAAATACTAGTTAAGTTGGTTTCCTAATATATGTTTACTTAGGGTTTCTTAGTCTAGAGCTATATATACTGTAAAGCTTCCGCAAAGTAATACAAGTCAATTGACAGATTTTCCTAACGTTTATCATGGTATCACAGCCAATGGTTAATTGATCCTAATTTTTTTTTCCTGTCCTCCACCATTCTTCGGTTCCTGCTACATCAGTCCCTGCAAGTTCTCAGTCTTCCCCCCCAACGTGCACTCACTGTGGTCGTACTGGCCATGATTACGAACGCTGCTATCAGCGTGTTGGCTTTCCTCCTCGGTCCGCGTGGTGGTCGTGGGGGACGTGGCGAGGAGGCCGTGGGAGAGGGGGAGCATCGGTGGCCGCGCGCCTTCGTCTTCACCACCCACGGCCAATGCCGCACAACACGTGCATCGCGGCTCCACGTAACCAGCTGTACCAATCCTAGCACAAGCTCGGGCTTCTCCAGAATGATCGATGCGGCGTCTAATCACGCTCCTCGAAAGTGCTCGGTCAAACAACAAATTGTTTGGTAAGGATAACGGGCCTACTTGGCTTCTTGATAGTGGCGCGTCTCACCACATGACAACGGGACGTTGGAAAATTTATTTGATGTTTGTGACTTGCCCCATAGTCCTGTTAGTCTTCCCGATGGTGTGCAAACAAACGGCTATTTCTCATGGAAGTGTAAAATTGGGCAACGCATTACTCCTTCGGAACGTTTTATATGTTCCTAATCTCAAATGCAATTTAATTTCGGTTGGCCAACTCATTCTTGACTCACGTGTTTTGTCACCTTTACCGATCGTTTTTGTATTGTGCAGGACCGCTTAACGAGGATGGCGATTGGACTCGGTGAGCTAAGGAATGGGGTGTATGTCTTTCGGGAGATGGAGCAATCAATTTCTTCTCATGCTACTATGGCGAGAATCGCTCTCCTTCCTGCACCGTCGTCTTGGTCACCCTTCAAGTCAACATTTATCTTATGTTAGTAGTGCTAGTAGGAATAGCAAAATCAAGAAAGAGTTAGACTCTTGTGATGTATGTTTTCGTTCCAAACAAACTCGATCTGTTTTTCCTTTAAGTGAGAATAAAGCGAGATGATTTATTTAGTTTAATTCATTGTGACCTATGGGGTCCTTATACTAAATCTTCGTCTCTTGGTTCTCATTATTTTTTGACAATTGTTGATGATTACTCACGTGCGGTTTGGGTGTACCTTATCAAGGAGAAAAGTGAAGTTCCTAGTTGCTTACGAAACTTTCGTGTTATGGTCAAAACTCAATATGACAAGGTTGTCAAAATCATAAGATCCGATAATGGCACGGAAATTCACCTCTACACCTTTGTTACGCTTTTATCAAGAAGAGGGTGTATTATTTCAAACATCCCGTGTGAGTACCCCACAACAAAATGGGCGAGCCGAACGAAAACACCGGAATATTCTAGAAGTGGCTAGGGCTTTGATGTTCCAAGCTTCACTTCCTCTTCGCTTTTGGGAAGATTGTGTTAAAACGGCGGTTCACTTGATTAATCGCACTCCGACTAAGTTACTTGAAGGCAAGTCTCCATACGAGCTTCTGTTTGATAAAGCTCCGAATATGGGATTATTAAAAGTGTTTGGTTGTTTGTGCTACGCTCATAACAAACCACGAACTAAGGACAAGTTTGCTCCTCGTGGTCGGAAGTGTGTATTTTTGGGATATCCCCTTGGGAAGAAAGGATGGCGTGTTTATGATTTGGAAACAAAGGAGTTCTTTGTTTCGAGAGATGTTCGGTTTATTGAAGATGTTTTCCCTTTCTCTACCGAACCTCAAGTTGAAACGCCACAAGACATGTCCATGGAGTTTGTGGATTTGGACTTCGGAGTGTTTGCTAATGCGGTGGTCCAAGCACATGTCGATTCATCCTTACCTCGAAGACAGGGGGAGTGCCTCCTCTGTTGACCCTCGACGCACACACTGCTCGTGCTCCCTTGTCTACAAACGTAGACCACGCCCGGCCCGAAATGAACCCGGGCACTCATGAGTCCGCCTAACGACCCGCACCTATCGTGCGCGTGTGTGCTGATGAGACTGTGCTGGGAGGCACCTCAACCACGACCAGCAGCACTCCTATAGCTCGTGACTCCGACGCCTCGGTAGCTCGTCACCGTCGCCCCCCTTCTTGGCATACTGATTATATTTGCAGCTCAGCTAGACATACACACTCCATCTCCTCTACATCCGAGCCATCACCTTCCTCAGGTACGCGGTTTCCTATTGCTTCTTATGTTACGTATGATAAATTTAATGCTAGCCACTGTAATTTTGTTATTGCTTTAAGTAATAACAAAGAACCCAAATCATACAAAGAAGCATCCCAACATGAACGTTGGCGTAACGCTATGCGGGCTGAGATTGATGCACTAGAGCGCAATCACACTTGGGAGATTACTGATTTGCCTCCCGGGAAGAAACCGATTGGTTGTCAATGGGTGTTCAAAGTTAAATTGCGGTCCGATGGTACAATTGAACGACATAAAGCACGTTTGGTTGTTCTTGGTAACCACCAAACAGAGGGTGAAGATTATACGGAGACCTTTGCTCCTGTGGCAAAAATGGTCACCGTTCGTACGTTTTTAGCAGTTGCTGTTGCTAGAAACTGGGCAGTACATCAGTTGGATGTCAATAACGCCTTTCTTCATGGTGATTTAAATGAAGAGGTGTATATGCGTCTTCCTCCAGGTTTTTCAGGTGCTTCTCCAGGTAAAGTGTGCCGTCTCCGCAAGTCTCTTTATGGATTGCGACAATCACCTCGTAATTGGTTTCACAAGCTAACTGCCTCTCTCCGACAGTATGGGTTTCGACAATCTCACGCTGGTCATACTCTTTTCACATACCGAAAAGGGGGAGATACTTTGTCCGTTCTTGTGTATGTTGATGATATTCTAGTTGCAGGAAATAATCCTACCTTGTGTACCTCTTTCAAGCGCTATCTTGATGATTGCTTTCGGCTTAAAGATCTCGGTCCTCTGAAATATTTCCTCGGCATCGAATGTGCGCGCTCTCCGGAAGGTATGTTCCTCAACCAACGTAAGTATGCGTTAGACATACTAGAGGAGGCTGGTCTTCTTGCGTGCAAACCAGTTGAGTCACCTTTGCCACAGAATCACCAATTGGCTTTGTCCACTAGTCCTTTATTCAAGGACCCGGCACAATATCGGCGCTTGGTTGGTCGATTAATTTATCTTACTATCACTCGCCCAGATTTATCATATTCAGTTCATATTTTGTCTCAATTTATGCAAGCTCCGAGACAAGATCATTTTGATGCTGCTATTCGTGTGTTGCGATACTTGAAAGGTCATCCGGGTCAAGGTATAATGTTACCTGCCGATTGTGACTTACAACTGTATGCTTTTTGTGATTCAGATTGGGGTAGCTATCCTATCTCTCGACGTTCTATTAGTGGATATTTTGTAACTCTGGACAGTTCTCCTATTTCATGGAGGACAAAGAAACAATCCACTGTTTCTCGCTCGTCCGCCGAGGCGGAATATCGTGCCATGGCTCATACTTGTGCTGAAGTTAAATGGTTGCTGGTTTTGTTGGCTTCCCTTGGTGTCCAACATCACCAACCTGTTCGTTTGTTCTGTGATAGTCAAGCTGCTATCCACATCGCTTCCAACCCGGTTTTTCATGAGCGCTCGAAGCATATCGATATTGACTGTCATTTTGTGCGGGAATTGTTGCTACGTGGTGTGATATCTATGGCGCACGTGGGTACCAAATTTCAGTTGGCTGATATTTTCACCAAGGCACTTGGTGTCCCAGCTTTCTCTTTTCTTTTGTCCAAGTTGGGCGTTCGTGACCTTTACGCTCCTACTTGAGGGGGAGTATTGTGGATATGGCTTTAGGAAGTTGTATGTGTTTAGGAAACAAGTGATTTGTTTCCAAATACTAGTTAAGTTGGTTTCCTAATATATGTTTACTTAGGGTTTCTTAGTCTAGAGCTATATATACTGTAAAGCTTCCGCAAAGTAATACAAGTCAATTGACAGATTTTCCTAACGTTTATCATTACGAAAGTGGAAAACTAAGCAACAAATCCACCAGAGTTCATGAAATGAGACGTTTGCCTACCACATTATGAAGTTGTTCTAGAAAGCAGAAACATCTTGGGATAGCATTTAACTCATGGTTAGAGAAGTTCTTAAACATTTTTAACCATGAATTGTGAGAATTAAGAACTCTTACATGAGTTCTAGAGAGAGAAAGTATGGACAAAATATGTAATGAAGCGAAAGTTTCACTAAGCAAGAAATGAGGTAGCTGACTGCTACTTATAGTCTGTTATAAGTAGGAAGAGCTGAGGAAAGTTAGTTACAAGAGAGTAACAAACTCTTATTACTAAAACAGAATATTAACTACATTTTATTACACTTCATATTCCCCCTATATTCAGCTTCAGCTGAAGATTTACTAACTGTTTTCTGCTTTTTAGTCTTCCATGACACCAAATGTGAGCCCATAAATATACAATAAGCACTCAAAGACCTACTAGTGAACAAACATGTGCTTCAATCAGCATCACTGTAAGCAGTTAAGGACAGATCACTATTAGTAAAGTAAAATAGCCCAAGGTTGATAGTACTTTTAAGGTATCTAACCACATACATAGCAGCCTGTAAATGTGGCTTTCTTGGGCAGCTTAAAAATTGACTTAGGTGTTGGGTAGCATAAGAAAGATCAGGCCTAGTTATAATAATATATAACAATCTACCCACCAACATCCTGTACTGCTCAGATTCCTCCAAAATGTCTCCAAGTTCAGTTGAAAGGCCTAACCCTTTGGTAAAGGAGTAGAAACAGGTCCAGACTGGTCCATCTTCAAATATTTGATCATGTCAAGAATGTATTTCCTCTGGCAAAGTAAAGTTCCCGAATCATTACTGATGATTTCAATGCCAAGAAAATACTTCACATGACCCAGATCTTTAATTGTGAAGGCCAGATCTAAAGCTTGTTTAATATCAGTAATTTGTTGTTGAGAAGTGCCAGTGAGTAACATGTCATCAACATAGACCAACAAGACAACAAATTAACCTTGATGCTCTCTAGTGAATAGTGAATAGTCTTGTTTAGATTGAATGAAACCCAAAGTAGAAAGAAACTTGCTAAGTTCTCTATTCCATTTTCTTGAAGCTTACTTCAGACCATATAGAGATTTTTCAAATGACAAACTTTAAAGCTCTTAGCTTTCTCATAACCAAGAGGAGGCCTCATATAGACTTCTTCTTCTAAATAGCATGTAAAAAGGCATTATTAATGTCTAATTGGCACAAAGGCCACTGTTTAGCAGTAGCAAGAGAGATAACCACCCTAATTGTTGCAATTTTTTAGCAACTGGAGAAACAGTGTGAGTGTAGTCTTCCCCTTCAATCTGTTGATAACTAGTAGCAACTAACCTTGCTTTGTACCTATCAACACTCCCATCAGCTTTATGTTTTATTTTAAAAACCCATTATGACCCAATTGCTTTCTTATCAGCAGGTAGAGAAGTCAATTCCCAAGTATTGTTAACCTCCAATGCATTGAGCTCTTGTTGCATAGCTGCTCTCCACTCAGGAAACTGACTTGCTTCCTTATATGAAGTAGGTTCAGTAATAATATGTGTTTGAACACTGAAAGAGTGAGATTGAGAAGATGTAGGAATGGTAGGACAAACAAAATCATTGTATTGAGAAGGTGGTTTAGACACTCTAAAAGACTGTCTGATAACAGGTTAAATGGAAGAATTAGGAGGAATGATGTCATTTATAGAAGATGTAGAATTTGTAGGAGGTGTAGGTGTAGAATGTGAAGAATTTGTAGGTTGATTATTAGAATTTGTAGGAGTAGGTGTAGAATTATGAGAAAAAGCAGGACTAGAATTATGAAGATGAATTGAATCAGAATCAGATGATGAAATATTATGATAAAAAGAATGAATAGAATTTTCATTGGAAGCTGTGTGTTGTAAAGGTTCATTTCTAACATGAATGTTGTTATCAGCAAGAGAAACAATAGAATGTTGTGCAGGAACATACACTGTAGATTCAGAAGAATGAAAAGGGAAAGATGTTTCTTGGAAAATAACATCTCTGGTTGCATAGGATTTATGAGATTCAAGATTCAAGATCATATGAATTTCTTAACTATAGGACTGAATTTATCCCTAGATCTATCCATGTTATAAGCAAAACATAAGCAGCCAAAGACCTTGAGCAAAGAATAATCAGGAGGTTTTTGAAAGAGAATTTCAGAGGGAGTTTTCCAGTCTAGGACTGATGATGGCATTAAATTAATGAGAAAAGTAGCAGTGAGTAAGCAATCACCCCAAAACTTTGTGGGAAGTTTAGCATGAAATTTAAGAGCCCTAGCCACCTCTAATAGATGTCTATGCTTTTTTTCTACTCGACCATTTTGTTGAGGTCTTCCTAGTTCCTACAATGCTATTTTGATTAATAATACCCTTGTTCATGAAAAGAGTAAGGCATTGTTCTTGTATAATCTCTGTGCCATTGTCAAACCTAATGACTTTAACCTTAGTGTTAAACTGAGTTTCAACTTGTAACAAGAAGGAAGCTATGATTCTGTAAACTTGAAGTTTGTTGTGTAAGAGGAAAGTCCATGTGCATCTACTGTGATCATCAAGTATTATCAAGAAATAAGATGCTCCTGAAAGGGACTTAGTTTTGTAAGGACCCCAAAGGTCTATGTGTATAAGCTCAAAGCAGTGTGAGGCTATACTTGTACTCCTTGGAAATGGTGTTTTGTGGTGTTTAGCAAATACACAAATCTCACAAAAATACTCACTCAAATGATCACAAGAACAACCACTAATGTGTTTCATTTTGGACAAAGAGATGTGTCCTAGCCTTGCATGAAGTAAATCTATATCAGTTTTAGGTGATTGCTTATTCAAGAATTTTAAGAGAATTTGAACAGGAATCTTGACCGATTCTGCTCTGATACCATGAGAATTAAGAACTCTTACATGAGTTATAGAGAGAGAAATTATGGAAGAAATATGTAATGAAGATAAAGTTTCATTAAGCAAGAAATGAGGTAGCTGACTGCTACTTATAGTCTGTTACAAGTAGGAAGAGCTGAGGAAAGTTAGTTACAAGAGAGTAACAAACTCTTATTACTAAAACAAAATATTAACTACATTTTATTACACTTCATAAATTGAAGGGCTTTGATCACCTATTTCCAGTTCAAGCTGTAGAATTTTGAAATCCTTGGCCATGATCCGACATTCTCTGACGGAAAAGAGTTCAGCTGCAGCTCGGCTTACTGTGCAGATGGAACAGCCAATCTGCCATATACAGTTCTCTCGACAACTGATCACACCTCGACCTACCTTGTCATGAGCTAGCCAGGAGCCACCAGTGTTAAGTTTCACAAACCCCTTTTGACAGGGTCAACTTATACAATAAACACTACCATAATCTGACAGGAGCAACTTATACAATAAACATCATGAAATCCATGAACTATTACAACGACTGACTCACACAAAAGTTAAGACATTCTTGCTCCTACTAATCAGATGATTTAAAGAAAGCTTACCAGCCTACCGATTGATTATCAATTTCCGGTACTCCCCTTCACATTATCAGTATTCAGTAAGTTTCATACGCATATTTCAGGGATTAGAGAGTGAAATGATTTCAACAAAAGAGTATCATTGCTCACACTCCCATTGTCCACATCAGAGAAACCATCTGCAGTCTTCAATAAACATTTTTTTCTTCCTCAATCTCGATAGAATGCAAGAATATAAGCCAACTTCCCTGGGATAACTCGGTCGTCTGAGCCATATCATTTGCATCTCATGACTCATGCATGGCTCATGAGCTTTACTTAAAGCCAACAACTTTGAGCAGCTAATTGTCTCAATATCTACCAGTCTGTGGTGAGTTACAAAAAGACATTGAATCACTTTTTATTTATATCCGCCTTCCATGCTTCGTGCCTTGTTTTCTGGGGTGCTTTTAATCTGTTGGAAGTCTTTTTGAGTTTGCGTATCGTCCTTAGGTGATCTTGTTGATCCTAACGGAAAAGTATTGCTGTACGAAAATCTTGACTATTTTTTGAGCTTTGATATACTTCACTTTTCTCACCCCTAATAGGAAATATTCTCAGTGCATTGAGGAACTTTTGAGATGCAATACCTCGGACGATTGACTAGGCATGTAGAGAAGCAAACATGGATCTTGAGATTGTCCTGCTTTGTGCGCCTTTTTTTGTACGTGTAGACCCAGAAGTGATCTCCGGTCTTATAGTTAGTGTCTTGCAGAGGTTATTGAACTTATATTGGCATGTTGTGCCTTTCAAGTTTCAACATTTCGCTAAGCAGTAGGCTCCAAGGCATCGTTGGGAGCCAAGATGATTGGGTGATCATCATAGGACCAGAGGCTGGGCAAGTTCATCGATTTCAAGGGCGGATTAATCATGGAGAGTGTTGCGTATCCCTTCACCGGAGAGCATTGGAAATACTAAGCAAAGTTACCCTATATGGCTATATTCATCATTGGTTTACAAGCCACGAGATTATGTTTTTCACAAGGATAAGAATGGTTTTGGTAAGGTATGTTTGGTAGAGCTTGAACCGAAAATTTCCTATGCTACTTTGATTAAGATTTGGCGCTATGAAGCTGGTGTAGTAATAGGACAGCTAGCCCAATCAGAATCACACCACCCTTTTAGGCGGAGATCAATATCAGAACGAAATAATATTCCCTGGATTTTTCTTTAAATATCGAACAACTCTCAAAGCTGCCTCCGAATGACAAAATATGAACAAAATATGCCAGATCTGGCCTAGTAACAGCTAGATAAATCAACCTGCCCATCAATCTACGATACTTCTCTGCATCATCAAACAAAGAACCATCAGCCAAAGCGAGCTGATGATGTTGTTCCATGGGAAAATCAGCAGGCTTGGCACCAAGTAAGCCGGCCTCAGATATAATATCTAAAGCATATTTCCTTTGACTCATAAATATTCCCTGAGGACCCCTGGCAACCTCCAATCCTAGGAAATATTTTAGAGCACCCAAATCCTTCATTTTAAAACATTTGCCAAGGTAAGCTTTGAAGTTCAGCAAAGCTTCCTAATCATTGCCTGCAATAATCATATCATCAACATAAATAAGAACATTCAGCTGAATATTCATCATGGTTAAAGTGAATAAGGAATAATCAGAATAAGACTGCTTAAACCCATAGGCTTTCAGCGCAGTAGCTAACTTCGCAAACCAACACCTGGGTGCCTGCTTCAAACCATACAACGATTTTTTCATTCTGCACACCAGATTAGTACTTCCTTCCTGAAATTCAGGAGGAATTTTCATATATACTTATTCCTCCAGATCACCTTGTAAGAATGCATTATGCACATCCATCTGATGAATATCCCATTTTTTCACAGCTGCAATAGCGCCCAGGAAAGTACAAATTGTTGTCATTTTCGCAACAGGGGCAAAAGTTTCATTGTAATCAATTCATTCCACCTGATGATGACCAAATATAACCAATATGGCCTTCAATCGCTGCAACTTGCCCTGCTCATCATATCTCTCTATATACACCCACTTACTCCCCAAGGCCTTCTTGCCGGGAGGAAGAGGTTGTAAGTCCCAATTACCCTAATCCTCCAAAGCTTTTATCTCTGCCGCCATGGCCTTACGCCACCCATCATGCTTCATAGCGTCTTTATAAGACTTCTAAGGGTTCGCTGCAGTTATAGCTGCTAGATATCTGCGAGGTTTGTCAGAAAACTTTTCACAACTAACATAATGTGTAATAGGATAGGGAGTACCTGAGGACGTCGATGAAGCAGGTGCCTGAGCAGATGAACTTTTCTTTTTCACTACAGTATGTATCACATAGTTCTGCAATTTCTTATTTGGGATTTTTGTACACCTGCCCAGTCTCATAGCTGCAACACCATCCTCTCTACTCCCTCCCTGGCCCTCATCACGAGGCGCCCCCTCATCTGGAACCACGCGAGGCACCACGCCACACGGCTCCGCAGCCGCGGCCTCCAACGCACGAGGCTCGGCAACCTCGACAGTCACGACAAGCCTCTCAGCCACGCCCCCCCTTGCGCCAAGTCCCCCTTCAACGCCGACGGGAACTTCAACAAGAGGCATAGGCATCTCCTCATCACAAAATTCATCAACAACCACCTTTCCCTCAACAAGGGTCTCTTGCAAAGGTTCAGACACAGCAAAAGGAAATTTATGTTTTATAAACTTCACATCACGAGAAATAAAATATTGTTTGGTGTCTAAGTCATATAGTTTCCATCATTTCTGAGTGCAAGAATAACCAACAAAAACACATCTACGGCTCCTACTGGCAAACTTATCACCAACATGATATAAATTATATGCATAACACAAACAACCAAAAATTCTAATATCTGTCATCAAAGGAGGCTTGCCAAACAAACACTCATAGAGAGTTTATTAAGTGACAAGCCGCATAATGTCGATGTCATCAAAGGAGGCTTGCCAAACAAACACTCAAGAATATCTGAAATCTCAAAGCCCGGGCAACATTTAAAATATGTCGATGTTTTCTTTCAGCTCTACCATTCTGTTGTGGTGTTTTAACACAAGAAGCTTCAAAGATGATCCCTTGTTGCACAAAGTAATGTTTCAGACAATTAAATTCAGTTCAATTATCACTGCGCACAAACTTAATTTTCTGAAATTGTCTGTCAACCAAAGCCACATAATGCAGAAACATAGTCTCAACTTCCAATTTATTATATATTAAATACGTCCAAAAAGTGCGGGAAAAATCATCTATAATTGTCAAAAAATATGAAGCACCACAAGCAGGTTTAGTTCGATATGGCCCCCATAAATCACAATGACCTAACTCAAAAATTCGACTAGCTCTACTATTACTCTGAGGAAAACTAGTTCTAGGTTGATGGGCACCAAAACAAACATCACACCCATCTTTATTGCAACTACTTAAACTAGATGGACTCACACACGGTAAATGACGCAAAACTTTATCCAAAGGGTGACCCAAACGTTTATGCCAGATGTCTATAGATGCCATGCATCCACAACCATGATCTTCACCTTTGGAACACCCCAGAAAAAGAAATGTCCATCTTCCCGCTCACCCGCTCCAATCAGCATCCTCGTCCTGCGGTGCTGTAAGACACATAATGTTTTAGTGAATTGAACGATACAATTTGCAGAATCTAATAATTGCGGGATAGAAATCAAATTACAATCCAGATGAGGCACAAATAAAACATTAGTCAGTATAAGATTTCCAGGAAGAATCACATCTCCCTCATGAGTAGCTTATGCAAAACTACCATCCGGCAAACCCACCGGACATCCATTAATTTTCCGTGCTGCAGACAACAGCGATAATGTCCCTGTCACATGATGTGTAGCACCCGTATCAATAATCCATAAAGACTCACCGTTTAAACGATCTTTTGGTTTAGGTAAGTTCAGCAAATCCAGAAGAGTCTGCCATTATTCAGGAGTGATGCCTGCAAGCCCGGCACTCACCGGATCACGTGGTTGGGAAGTCGAAGCTCCCCCCCACCCGACTTGTCGTTCGAACCACCACCAACCACGGCTTTGTTGGCGCGTGCTGGTGGCCCCCCCTGCCGCCTCGACCGCGGCTTGACCGACCGCCCCGCGCCGCTGAACCACCAGCTGAACTACCACGCTGACCTCTAGGTCGGTCTCCCCACCACTCGGGGTATCCATTAATATCAAAGCACCTCGAAACCTCATGTTCTTCAAGATGACAGTGAGTGCACACCACATATTCATTAAAAGAACGAGTTTTGGGGCGAGTTTCTACCTTGAAAGCCAAGTTCTCATCTGGCGCAGGCAAGGAAGAGGCAAGCGGGCCTCTTAGGCGCTCTTCTTGAGCGATGATTTGGTATGCACGAGCAACCGTGGGCAACGGGTCTTGTGCAAGAAGATGAGATCGAAGCAGGCCATAACAATCATCAAAGCCAATCAAGAAACGATGCAAATGATCTTGAGTACGTTGTTGTTCAAGAAACCGAATGACCTGGCAATTGGTGCCACCTGTGGCACACGTAGGCGCGACTTCTTGTGATGATAACTCCCAGAGAAGAGTCAAACGGCCAAAATAATCGGCCAAAGATTCTCCTTTTTGCTGCTTACAATCACGGATTTGAGATTTGAGATTTGAGTTGACAAAGCCGGGTCCCGTTAGACACGCAATACCGTTCCTTGAGATGAGACCACAAATCATGAGCGTTTTCAAAGAACGACACCGAAGAACGAAGAGTCGGGGAAATAGTGTTTAAAAGCCACGAAACAAGCATAGAATGAATCGTGCTCCAATCTGCCAACTTTTCGGCACTGGTAGGTTTAGGAATAGTCCCTTCTAGGAATCCAAGTTTTCGTTTTGCGTTCAAAGACATGCGAATCGCGCGTGCGCATTCATCAAAGTTATCATCTTTCAACTGAATCAGAGTGATTAAGTTGCCAGGATTATCATTAAAGCCTAAAAAAATAGACTCGGGTCGGGTTTTGGAGGGTTGGGTTTCATTGTTTTCGTCATGATGACTCGTCGAGGACCTCTCGAATAAGTGCGAAGAGGTGAAGCAATGATAAACAATCAAAGGGAAGCTCGAAAAAAATCGAAGCTTAAGTCGAGTTTAGGGTCGAATGATCGAAGGGAGACTCGAAAAAAATCGAGTCTTGGGTTTTTTTTTCTAAGGTTCGGTTTTTCAGGTTTTGGATAGAGAGAATTTTTTTTAATCTCTGGCTCTTGATACCATGTTAAGTTAGGTTCAAATTCTGTGATCCTTCTCATTCATCATTAGAATATATTTATACAACCTAAGTAGAGAGTCCTACTTCATCATAAAATATGGAATAATAATCCTATTCCTAAGAGATATAATAGATAGAGTTAAGTAGTGGTGTTGGTGTTATATCATACAAGCACTATGAAAGATATTAAGGAAACACACATGGCGTGATTTCGAAGTCGTGTTTATATGCCTAAAACATAACCAAAAAGAGTGATAAATTCCTGTATGTGAATAAAATGCCATGGTTGTTATGCCCTCATCATCGTGACCAGTGACCACTCTGCTTTTGTACTTCAGTACTTGAGAACATGGGCGGATTTACTGTGGGTTCACTGGGTTCAACTGAACCCAGTGAATTCCCATATAAGAAAAATGCGAAAGAAGTTACAAGCAGAAAAGGAGTTGGCCCAGTGGTCTTTTGGCACCGCGAAGAACCATGTAGTACAGTGTAGTCGGGAGATCGAATCCGCTTCGGAGAAGCTTTCCTCCTTTACTTTGTTTCTTTTGCTTTTTGCCCTTTATTTTGTTTGATTCATTTTCCTTATCTCATTGCTTTTTTTCCCTTTATTTTGTTTGATTCATTTTCCTTATCTGATTGTCTACTATTCTTTATTTTTTAGATAGGGATCAAATCTACTCATTTAATAATTTTGATTGTTAACTCTAATTAGCCCATTAATACTCTAACAAATGTATAGAAGCCGTGGCAAAACAAGTTCAATAATATCTTCTTTTAAATCTTTTAATTTCCAAAATCTTGATCTCGTCTTGTTCAATGCATTTTCTCGACAACTATTCTACATGAATAGATTTTCAGATCCAAGAAAGTAATCATAAATTCCTCACTACTCGCCACCTCAAAGTAATATGTCAAAAAAATAATATTTGCAATCTGTAATTTAGACAAAGATATTTGGATTTTATCATACCAAATTCATTGGTCATATCAACTTATATAGTTCCCCTCAAAAAAAAAAAAATCAACTTATTTAGTTACGTTTATCTTCGAACCCACCACTTGATATTTCTGGATACGCCACTGCTTGAGAAGTTGTTTGTAACGATCGCGATGCTTATTGCATTTGGATGGTTTTGTCCATTGAGTGTTCATCGTCTTCTATTTCAAAATGGAGCTCCAAAGTTTCCATTGAAAGGTGATATCTATCAAGTGGTCATTCCTGAATAACTTACTCATTTTCTTGAGGTAAAGATGTTTCAATAGAGTAGTAGTTTTTATTTGGTGATGAACAAATATGAATAATAAATGTAGACGCTGTATTTTTGTTGATAAGTGATTTTTGATCAATATGTTGAGATGGCCGAGTTGGTCTAAGGCGCCAGATTAAGGTTCTGGTCCGAAAGGGCGTGGGTTCAAATCCCACTCTCAACATTTGCATTTTTATTTTTATTTTTAGGTCCTTTCTGGTTCCATTTTCTATAATGGGCCGCACTATGAACAATTGCATTTGCAACTTTTTTTTACATATCGTTATTGTTGGGCCCTTCCGGGTCCATTTGCTATAATGGGCTTACAGACAATTCTTTTTGGTTTTCATTTTCTATGATGGACTTACTGACTATTACATTCATTTGGTCCAATCATAAATTAGAATTTCGATATTGCTGTATTTATTTTCATTATTCGATCCAATATACATTGTGGCTCGTTTGATTAGTGGTCACTAGCATTTTTTGCACGCTATGCGTGCGTGTCATATTAAAGTTTTTTTTCTTAATGTTATTCATCAGTGTTACAAAAAATTTAATTCGAACATACATTTATAATTATTTATACTTTTTTTTAATATGTTTTTCTTAAATCAATGTTTTGTTGATTTTTTTAGTTATTTATTCATCATTCTTCAAATATAGTATTGAGAGAAAGAAATATAAAGCAGAAGAAAGCTTGTGCTCAAGTGGAAGAATTTGTGTATCAGGTTCAATAGTTGAATATTAATAAAGTGGAAGAGTTTGATTTATGTAATAAAGATTACCGAATAATAATCAATATTTAGGTTTTAAAATATTATCAGTATAATTACTAATATGAAATTCAAGTTTTTATTTTTAATTCTGATTGTGTCAATCAAGTTATATTGTCAATTTAATGTTTGATAAGAGTTTTTCACACATGTAATTCAATATATATGGCAAGTAGGAAGAAGAAAATATTATTTAATATATATGGCAATTTAAATTCATTAAGGGTATATCAGACTTTTTGTGAGGGGACACCATCTTCCTCCCCCTTCACTTATACTTTGTAGTATTAAAATTGTAATGCTATCTCATCCTCAAATATCAATTTTCTTCATAAAATGTCGTTACTGTCCTTTACCACTTGGGAAGTGGTATTGGGTGGTAATGGAAATTTATAAAGAAAAACTCATGTTTTGTGATGAAATTTCGTTACCATGAAATTGATATTAGAATTTCTTTACAAATTTCACACTAAATTAAATTACCATTACTACCATTTATAACCACTAATCAAATGAGCTACAACTAGTATTTCATCAATCGTCAAGATTCTTACCTTAGATTCTAGAGGATTTGGATCCGAATCTTGCCGTGTATAGTGTTTGAAAGTAGGGATATTTGGATAAGATCTTTCTCCGTACCATTTAAAAAAAACTGTGAGAATTTAACACTTGGTCCTTTACCCTATTATTATTTTTAGCAATTTTTTTTTTATCTTTAAGCATCTGTGCTACTAATGAGAACTTAAGTGAGTTGAATGTAGAACTCACACCTCTCCATAGTTTGGAGGTTAAATTGCCATTTAAGTATGGGTAAAAATTTCAATAACTAGATCCCTTATTCGTGGTGTCCTATGAGGCTATGAGCCTATGATCATATAATCTCCTAATCAAACATTGTAAAAAAAAGAACTCGTGACAATGATGTTATAACAAGAATAAGAAAAGAATGTGTTACGATGTGCATAGAAATAATAAAATGTCTCACTTTATCTACTTTTTAAAAACTCTATGCACAATAATGTGTTTGAGCAAAGTCAATGGTTGAACTCCTTTTGGGGTTCATCAAGTATTTCATTACTAATACCTTCTTACTTTCCTTCTTTTCCACATCACTTATACCTAAAGAGCATATATTTTTTTAATCCCAATGATTAGACCAATTTTTTGGGGTCACTCTCTCCTATTTACCATGCTCCACCTTATTTTCTCTCTCCTTTGATTCTATCCCAGTACTCAACATATTTATTATTTTCGGTTATTTAAAGCTATACTAATGATCAATAGTTGTAATATAGTTATTTCTTTTAATTTGTATTATAACTAATTATTTATATTAATCGAATTTAGTTTGAAACCTTCTTCAAAATATATGAACACAGGAAAAATAAGTACAAGAAAATTAATTCATTGAATCAAACATTAAAACATGAGTATTTCATTTAACATTATTAACTTTGCTTAAATAAAGAATGATACATCATATTTAAATTAAAAAAAACATAATACCTTAATTAGCTTGTGTAGACACAAAATCGTGTCTCCCCATTGAGTACCCAATGGTGAAACATACCGTCGTCCTAATTGGTCCTGTCCAAAGGAAGAGCAATCGAATAAGCTAAGCCCAAAAACATTTCGAAAATATAAAGTCTATTTATTGGTTTAAAACAATCCAACCCAAATTAGTTATTCCTAATAATTAATTGCATTTTTAATATTATAATATTAATTATTCTTGATAATTAGTATTTCGAAAATCAGATTTTTATTCCTAAAGATTGCTAATTTTGGATTTCACAGGATAGATTTTATCAAAGGATAAGAAAAATCTTAAAACAATCAAATAACCGGCCAGAAAGCAAGTGAGCGTGACGCAAATCTGTGCGTCTGGCGCACATGCTGTGCTTCAAGTACAAAGTTGTGTGCCAGACGCACAATTTTATTTTATCTTTTCGCTACGTTTCGCTCATTTGCCTATAAATACCTCGTTTCTTCAAACGACTTTTCACAATACTTTCCTACGACTTGTACACATATGGTCCTATACTTAAACTCATATTCAAACACTTAAACTCACATTCAAACACATTCATACATTTGAATTTCTTATTTCAAGCTTCAAGATTGCTCATCCTAAAGATCGTTGCATAAGACCCAAGCGACAAAGGTATAATTCCTGAGGGTCAATTCCAATTTACCTCATTTTTTCACTAACAATTTAATTGTCACAATGTAGATCTTGAAGGAATTAACACTCTCTTGTACATTCTTCCCTAAATCTTCTCTTTTTATTTATTTTCTTTATTATTCATATGCATGATTGTATGTTTAATGCTTTACTGTTCTAACGCCTAATAAGGTAATTGGACAATCTGATTAGGATCCCAAGAATTTGATTGCATAATAACATGTCACCAAAGATTACGCTTTTCTTTGTTTAATGAACCGACATATAATAATTTTAGATTACATTAAAATATTATGTGGTTATTTATTTGCATAAATATAGATATGAATCAATATTAAGTAGAGGCCATCAATGGGCGAATTTGATTCCTGATCTTATTCGTACCTTCACCCCCGAACTCCATATATGGTTCATTGACCATTAATAGAGTCATGACGGGAAAATCTATATTGGATAAGTCCCTAAATTGTCCCTACGATTTCCCAATACCCAATTAGGTTTATGAGTCTTCCTTTAAATACTTGTTGGCGACTTCAAGATATTATTCATAAAACCTTTACAATGAGGTAGTCAAATACGCGCTCATCCCGCGTAGGCGAATAAAAACACGCCTATAATTTGGCGACTCCACTGGGGAGGATTTAATTTTTTTTAAAAAAAAAATTAGTGGGTGAAACTTGAAAAATACGATTCATTCTCTTTTTATGCCTTAGAATAACATACAGTTTTGCATATGCATGGCTACTGAATTTAAGCCACTATAAGGACAATCTTCCTTGCCTCATTAGCGCATGTTCTATATGTGAGGCCACCCCTGGGGGGTTTGTGCTTTGTCCTTCCGAAAGCTTCTTGAGTGATAGTGTTGGATCTTAGTCATAAGCAAACCTACCCAACCATGACATTGTTCTCTTGTTCCTGACTTGAGAAATGGAGTGCGTCTTACACGTGGCCATCTTTTTAAGCAAATGTACGAAGCGTGAGATCAATCTCTTAGTCATGGACTGAAGGTTTGCAATGTACTCAAGAGGGAGGGGGTGTGTAATAGCCCATGTTTTTAAGCTAGTTTATTTGAGGCTAATTATATAGCTTAGCTTAACTATGATATTTTCGTATAAATTGGATGAACTTTAAGGTTTTTTTTAAACAAAAGGGAAATCAATGTTATATTGTAAAATGATATTAATTTGCTTATATGGTTTTATGATTTATATTTTGATTTAAGAAAAAAAAGGAAGGAAGTCTATTCTCTCTCTTCGTGTCTCACCCAAAGAAAGCCAGAATTCTTCCTTCTCTTCGTGTCTTTTGGAGATTCAACCAACCCATAGCATGAAATGTCTCATTCTCCTTCATTTAACATGCTTTTTTAATCTCTTAAACATCAAATTATATCATCTTGCTAGGTAATTCCTATTTGAAGTTATTGAAGACTCAAAACCCTTAAGTTTGATCTCTCCTCTGTTTTCGTCAATCTGTTGCCTCAATTATCTCCAACATGCAACCTAATTTTGCTCTTTGTTTCTGCACCAAAGTTGTAAATCTCTTCGAGTTATTGAATTTAGGCACAAAAATCGCTCAATTCGGAGTTCGGAGCCGTAAGATATCGCTTCTTGAAAGTATATAGATGCCGCCCATTTGTTCTCTCCTCTACGTCTTGTTGCCGTTCCACGTTGATGTCGTTGTTGCTATATTCAGCTCAATTCTCTTGCCCAATTATGATTTCTTTGGCAAGGTATAAATTTGAGTTTAAGTTATTACTCTTATTTCATCAATTGGAAAATTCGATTTAATTGTCTAAATGACTTTCACCAAGAGTTTTGTTTTAAATCTTGTTGATTTGCATGTATTAGTTTGTAATAAGAGTTCGTTTTAGAGTTAAAGAATGAATTTTCAGTCCTTGTGTAATACATTGGGGTGTGTTTTGAAGCTTTATAATCAAAGTTATACTTCTCTTAAGTTAGTTACTAAACCCGATTTCTATAAGTACTTTCCTTATGAATTCCATTATAATTATGATTTCGTGTCCGTAAATCAAGATAGTAAGTTCTAAAGTGGGATTAATTAGAATGATGTGAGATTAATGATGTGAGTTAGATGAGTGAAATGGTTGTATACAAGGATTTGTAGTTAATTCAGGAAAGAGTTTAGAAAGTATGAGCAAGCCATATTATTTATCTGAATTGTAGTGAGAATGAAAATTAATTGTTGCTATTGTTTTGAGGTTGTTGTTGGAGTATGGTTATGGAGATAATTTATGGAGTTCAAGCTAGAGATTGGTGATCAAGTTATGATGCTTGGAGGTTTCGTTTAATTGTTCTTGAGTTTGAGGTAACCTTTATGTTCAGCAAAATGTATTTACATGCCCGTGTTGTATTTTATTGTTAATATCATATATCGTTTATAGTCATGGCCATGGTTATAGATGCATGAGTATGTGTTGAGTTGTGAAATTATATTGATTGATCATAAAAGTATGTTTTGTTCAGTTATTGGAATTGTTCGGAAATATTTATGTTTCTTGAAATATGATTTTATGATAATGAGAAATGGATTTCGTATTTGTTTTAGCTGGCCTAGCTTATGAACTGAGATGAATAGTGGACAAGGTACATGTGGAGGAAAATGATTCAGATATGAGTTAAGACCAGATAAGGTCGGATATTGTGTTATGTTATATTCTGTTAAGTTTATGCCTGTAGTTGCCAGCGATTTATGTTAAGTGATTAAGCTATGCCAGCGATACATTTTAAAGGATGAATTCTTTTCCGAACAATTACCAAGTTTGTTCATTATGTTAAAAACGTTTGCAAACTAAAACCGTTTTGACGGGCTGAAGTAAAGTTACTGAGCTTTTTGCCCATTTTAATTTTGTTTTTTTTTGTATTTTCCATTGTAATTTGCAGGTTTAAGTTGGGCGCTGAGAGTGGATCAAAGCGAGAGTTCGATTAAGAAGTTGTATTAAGAGGATGAAGTTGTATTATTACTTAAGTGCTTATATGAGAATTAAGTATTATATTATTTGGGTTTGAGTAAAGTATTCTGTAATCTGATATTTGGTTTTGAGGTTATTATGTTGTGGGCCCTGACCCACAGGTCCGTGATCGTTTTTATAGGTTTTGTTTCTGCTGTGAATATTTGGATTCGAGGTTAATTAAGTGTTAATTGAGGTTTGTGTATCTTAAGTGTGATTAGGTAGCGACCGAAAGTGCGGGCTATATCGGGGTGAATTGAGTACTTAAATGATCTCGGTGACAAATTCAAATTCTTTCAATTTAAGGGGGAACCAATTGGGCTAGTTCCCCGACAAATGAAACACTAGAACTTGAAAGTATTAATGAACACACCAAATTGAACGAGGTTCAGCCAAACAAGGGCCTACATCCTCCTACACTAGTTTTCTTATTAATCAACTATGAAAAACAAGAATACTCTCGCACTCTCCTGTTGCCCTTACTCCAGGGAAACAACCACACTCACTCTAGTATGCTACTTCACACTTGAACTCACAAGTACTCGCGAATGAACTCACAAAAGCTACCCAATCTTTGTTAGAGATTCAATACAAAAAACTCACGCTTTCTTACAAAGCAAACAAAGAGTAATATGAAGCTCTATGAGATACATACTCTATTTTAGTAAACTGTTTTAGCTGTTCTCTATGTGAAGGCTCTCGAAAATACTCAATAAAATCCGAGAGAGCATCAAAGGTGAAGGAGAAACATGATTCAGTATTTATAGACTAAAGTCTAACCCTTAAGCATGCCCTAACTCAAGATATCAAAGATATGATAATCCTAAGTTATGGAAAGTATATCTTGAACAATATCTTTCTCGGAGGACAGATATTATCCAAGATATACACACGCTTCAAGGCAAGTAAATACTGAATAATGATTCTAAAGGCTGGCAAACATTTCTTATGGAAAGTATTTGAGAAAATATTTTTCCGAAAATCTTTTCGAAAACAGCCAGCTCAATCACCTGGTAAAGTAACTGATACCCATACCTGTTACCCTATTTAGTAGTGTTTTGAATATGTAACCAACTGGTTCCCATATTCAAAACCCGACTGTTTCTCACTTAAGAATAATACAAAAAATGTCACTAGAAATATCATACGCAAATATTACATGAAGACCTAAGATGAATCAATTAGAGAATCCTAAACTATCATGCACTTCAATCCTTGAAGCTTCCCTTGAATCAACAATGAAGAACTTTGTCTTTTCCTTGAACAACTTCGAGAGGGCCTCTTAGCTTCAAGTCTAATTGGAATAACCTGTTTGATACATAAGAACCCATCATAGCATAGCAAATATTCTTTTGACTGTTTCATTATACAGTCAGGAACTGTTGGATACTCAAATGTTTCCTAACAAACTTAGAACCACTGTCATAACAATCGTTCCTTGCGTTGTTTATCATCAATCAAAACCTAGGGGACTCAAAGAAATTCCCTTTTTGATGATGACAAACTATTTGAAGTTTCCTACAACCAACAAGTTAGTAAACACAGATAACTTCAACCAAAGCTCAAATAACTCATTAAGGGAGTTTACTTGACACAAGACTCACATGGTGAAACAGTTAACTATTTCAACTGTTTCCTAAGACTTTTTTTGATTTTTTTAAACTGGCTATACTAGACTTGGGCGCTTCAACATCAAACTCATTTTCCCCCTTTTAGCATCATTGAAAAGTACTCAGAGACAAATCCATTGCACATAAGTTATCGCCTAATTCAAAAATAGTAGCATCAATTACCAATCAAGTCATCATGCTGCAAGAAATCAAGTTAGTCACACAACTCACAATCCATACCAAACACAAATTATGCAAATACAAACCAGCAAAGTTAAACGAGAACCCAGATAATATAAGAGAATGTTTTGTAATAAGGGGGGAAACAAAGAATGCAAAAGCAATTTATTAGAATGGGGTGGGGGAAACAACTGAAATAACAATCACTCCCGTCATCCTCTTCTTCCTCTCCATCGAGGCATCATCATCATCATCTTGGTTGGAGGAGGAATGTGAGGATCCAACACCTTCTTATCTTCCTCATCATTATCATCTTGATTCTCAGGCATCGGATCAGCAGGAAGACGGGTTTCAGCTGGGAGACGAGGATCAACAGAACCAGTAGTACCCTTAGCAGCAGGAAGTTAATCCTTTACTTCTGGAAGAGAGAGAACCAACAACTCAGTCTCGGCTAGCTTCTTCTCAAGCTTAGTGACCTTAGACGTGTAGGATTTGGACATACCCTCAATCGGCTTATACATTTTATCCAAAGTTTTCTCCTAGTTGTCCAACCTTTCAATCACAACAACATCTGTGCTGGTTCCCCCTATCTTTCTCTTCTTCTTCTCCCAGCTTTTTCTTCTCAGCTGGTACTCCTGACTCCTTTAACCTCAGCATATCTGAGGAAATATTTAACCCTTTCTGCCCCAAACTTTTCCTTGTAAACACTTGAATGGGAACTGGTTCCCCATTGAGAGGAATCTTTTGCATCTTGAGTAAGAGGGTGATGATTGAACCATAGGCTAGGGCATGGTGAGAAGAGGAACAACAAATTATGCTATGATTAATGATTATGGCAGGGAGATTGATCTTGATCTTTTTCATCATTAAGTAAATCAAGACCAACTCCATTATACGAACTGTTCCCCTGCCCTGAGCCCTAGGAATTAACACTTTGTTGCAAATGGAGTGGAGGATAAGCATAATGGGTTCACGCAAATTAGCAGATTGGTAACTAGCCTTCGTGGAATAGGGAACAACAAACAAAAACTTATAAATCTCCTCAGCTATTACCCAACAATAGTAGGCCAACCATCCCCAACATACTTATCAAACCCATCTCTAGGAACACTAAGCAGAGAAGACACACAAGAAACAGACAAGGAGATCTCACTTCCAAAAAACAAGAGATCCCAAAGACTTATCAAGTATTGCTTTAAATTCACATAAAATTCTCTAACAAAGATCCACAAAAGCATTCTTAACATCCTTAAACAAAGGCATCCAACCTTGAAATTCAAACAAATCACGAACCTCGTAAAGTAGGAATATCAAAATAACCATCTTTTACGTAACAACCAAATAACACACTTCTCTCAACAATAGAGTAGAACCGGTAGAAACATGTGTTTCAATGGATTTACCTTTTGTAGCGCGAGGGGGTCTAGTCAAGTACCCCTTTCCTCTTGGTTCCCCTAGCAAAACCAAAGATTGATCCTCGAAACTTCTTCCCGTTTCCTTCTTCATAGCAGATCTGGTCATGCTCATTCCTCTTGCCCTAGTAGAGGCAGATGGAGACCCTTCCTTGTGGCCGGTTACCACCAGATCTTCTTCCTCCTTGTGTTCCTTCTCAACAGGATCTTCAGCAGACAAATCATCTAAAACCTTTTCAACAGTACCAGTAACAAAATCCTTCTGATGTTCCCCCTCAGGAACAACTTCACCCTTCTAAGTGGAAATTAGGTTATGGGAAACAATTAAGGTAGCTGGGTTTTCGGTTGAGGAAGCGGTTAAAGGTTTGGCGGTTGACGGAGTGGGAGTGGGTTCATGAGTGGGAGGATGGGTAGGAGATGAAGTTACAGATGAAGGTGGTTATGACGGAGGTGGCTGATTTTGTGGTGGTGGAGGTTGATTTTGTGGAGTAGTGATGGTTGGAGTTTGAGTGATAGAGGGAGGATTATCAGAAATTGTGGTGGAGGATGAATGTTTTTCGGTTGAGTGATAAAGGGGGTTTTCTTGGGAGATGGAGGCATTTCGGAGGAGCTCTTTCATTTTCCGCCCTTCTTTCTTGAACCAACAGAAGATATCTTCCCCGTTTTAGAGAAAACAGAGAGCTTAGGAGAAACCGCTTTTAGAGAGAGAGAGAGAGATTGCTCGATTGTGACTTGAAGTGATTGCATAGTAAATGGGGACAAATATAATATATATGCATGAGAGAGTAAGTAAAGGTAGAGAATCTGTTGATATTTCAAAAGCAATTCAAATTTTCGGAAGTAATCATAACTTCCCATAAATACCTCAACTGCCGAAAAATAAGGCATGTACAAGATATGTACAATTGACGCGCCTTTTTTAGGGAAGATAACTGCATCTAAATATCTCAATTTGCAGAAGTTAAAATATTCGCTTAATTTTCGGAAAGAATCAACTTCCCAAAAACATATATGCGCATTACTGCTGTTCTTCTCAGCTATTTCGTACAAGAAACACTTGCACCTGGTTCTGGAAACTTAGCATGATTTCACCTTTATTCAAGCAACGATTCTTTCTGATCTTGAAAGATATAGAAAGCATCTACATGACAACCTGAAGAATGAAGCAAAGATATATGTATGCAATTTCACATCAAAGAGCACTAATCTAACCATCGGGGAAAACAACTGAAGCCAAATAACCTAAACCTAATAACTCCTAGAAACGACTCTTACTAAAACTTAATTAAACCTAATAAGACTCTTAACTTATAAAAAGACTCTATACACAAGGGTTTTGTGAAAATATCAGCAATTTGATCTTTACTTTTACAAAATAATAATTCAACCAAGTCTTTCTTAACATTATCTCTAAGAAAATGATGTCTGATCTCAATGTGCTTGGTTATAGACAACTGAATAGGAATTTTTGAAATATTAATAGCGCTCGTGTTGTCACACATGATAATAACATTTTCATAGACAACACCAAAATCTTTCAGCTGGTTCCTTATCCACAACAGCTGGGAACAACAAGTTGCAGCAACGATATATTCCGATTCAGATGTGGATAATGCCACTGAATTTTGCTTTTTAGAGCCCCAGGCCATGAGATCAGACATGAGCCTAAAAAAAAAACCATATATACCTGATTATCAACAAGGAAACCAGTATTATCTACATCTATATACCCTACCAACTCAATAGAAGTGCCTTTGGGGTACCACAAGCACAAGTCATCTGTTCCCACCAAATACCTGAGTATTCTTCTAACAACCTTTAGATGAGACTCCTTGGGATTGCTTTGAAATCTTGCGCACAATCCTACAGAGAACACAATATCAGGTCTACTAGCTGTTACATACAAAATGGAACCAATCATACCTCTATACAGTGTAGCTTCCACATCCTTTCCCTTGGAATCAACATCAAGCTTTGTGGAAGTAAGAACAGGAGTGACATAAGCTTTACTGTTCTCCACACCATACTTCTTAAGAAGCTCTAAGGTACTTTTGCTGGTGGATCATAATTCCATCAGCTGTTTGCTTAATCGGTAAGCCTAAGAAGACGCCAAGTTCTCCCATCATGCTCATTTCAACTCACTCTGCATAAGATTAGCAAACTCATCACATAGCAACTGATTAGTAGATCGAAAAATGATATCATCAACATAAAGTTTAACTACTAGCAAATATTTCCCCCTGATTTTGATAAATAAAGTTTTGTCAACTGTTCCCCTCTTGTATTCATTTTCCATTAAAAACTTTAATAATCTCTCATACCAAGCCCTTGGTGCTTGTTTGAGACCGTACAAAGCTTTATCAAGTTTGAATACATAGTGGAGAAACAGTTGATCAGCAAAACCAGGTGGTTGTTCTACATATACCTCCTCCTTTAAATAGCCATTCAAGAATGCTGTCTTCATGTCCATCTGAAACAATTTCATATTCATGTGAGCAGCAAATGCAATGAGTATTCTAATAGCCTCTAACCTAGCAACATGTGCAAAGGTCTCATCATAATCGATGCCTTCTTGTTGATTGTAGCTTTGCACCACAAGCCTTGCTTTGTTTCGAACTATTGTTCTAAGATCATCCAACTTGTTTCTGGACACCCATCTAGTGCCAATGACTAACCTAACTCTTGGTCTTTGGCTCAAGGTGCCATACCTGGTTCCTTTCAAATTGATTCAACTCATCTTGCATGGCTAGCACCCAATCTGGATCATTCAATGACATCTTGTAATCGGCTGGTTCTATGCTGGACAAGAAAGAGAATAAGGCACAAAAGTTTTCATAAACAACTCTTCTTGTTTGAATTCCCTTAATAATATCACTAATGATTTGATTAGAGGGATGAGAAGATTGATATCTAAAACTCTTTGAAACTGGACCATCTTGGCCTCTTGAATGAGTCTGACTGGAACCAGCTTACATTCCAGCATCATCTAAGTTAAATCTCTCAGATGTGCTGGGATGTAAAGTGGTTCCCTGCTCATTCCTTACATGTCCCTCGTTAGGATTACCACCATCTTGTGTGGTGGTTCCCCCTGAGGTGTTTTCCTATTGATCTCCATGGAACCATTAGTATCTGGTTCCCCCTCAAATAAATCCTCATTATTCTCTTCTCTTTCTAGATCAGGTCCTCCACCATCGCATTTGGTGGATCAGTAAGTAGACATGTCTCCTCTTCTGTCTCCTCGAGCGAAACCAGCTTAGTTGCCCTGTAAATTCAAGCATTCCAATAATATCTTCTGGTTCAACCTGTGCAATCTCTGAAGACATATTAAACTCATCAAAAATCACATGGAAACTTTCCTCAACACACAAGGTCCTCTTATTGAACACCTTGTAAGCTTTACTATGAGTAGAATAACCAAGAAAGATTGCCTCATCACTCCTAGGGTCGAACTTATCAAGCTGGTTCTTCCCATTATTATGCACAAAGCACTTGCATCCAAAGATACGAAAGTGTGCAATATTGGGCTTTCTACCATTAGGAGTTCATATGGGGTCTTATTTAATTTAGGTCAAATGAGAGCACGATTCAAGATATAGCATGCAGTGTTCACAGCTTCTCCCCAAAAACTCTTAGGGAGACAACTTTCAATAAGCATCGTCCTCGCCATCTCCTCTAGAGTTCTATTCTTTCTTTCCACAACACCATTTTGTTGAGGTATTCTAAGGGCAGAGAAGTTGTGACTCACTCCATGCTCTCTACAAAAATCAATGAAACTTGTATTATCAAACTCAGAACCATGGTCAGATCTTACCGCAACCACCGATGATGTAGTCAAGTTTTCGTACTGTTTCACTAAGGCAACAAACTTATTAAATGTTTCATCTTTTGAGTGCAAAAATATAACCCATGTAAACCGTGAAAAATCATCAACCATAACACAAACAAACCTATGACTATTTCGACTTTGTACACGCATGGCAGCACATAAATCAATATGTACAAGTTCGAAAGGTCTGCTGGTACTCATAACACTTTTTGGTTTAAAAGAGGATTTTACATGTTTTCTCCTTGGCACATTCTGAACAAACTTTATCAATCTCATACTTAATGTTTGGAAGTCTAATCATTAAGTTACGAGACCTAAGCTTATTCAAAAGTGTCAAGCTAGCATGTCCAAACCTCTTATGCCAAACCCATTGATTTGACTCGGAAACAACTCTCAAACATATGGCCTTGTTCTCCAGAATTTCATCCAGTAAAGTGATGTAGATATCATCTTTCCTGGTTCCCTCAAAGACAAGTTCACCTGTTTGTGAATTAACTATGTGACAAAGGTCAGCTTGAAACTCAACTCGATTACCTTTATCACATAACTGAGAAATGCTCAAAAGATTATTTTGCAAGCCATCAACATAATACACATCATCAATAGCTTGTGAAAGTGACTTACCAAATTTACCTATACCAACAATATATCCTTTACTGTTGTCTCCAAAGGTAACACTTCCACCATCATAGGCTGTGAGTGAGAGAAATTGTTTCTTATCTCCGGACATGTGTCTTGAGCAACCACTGTCCAAATACTAAAAGGTACTAACTCTCACTTTAGCCTGCAAGAAACAATCAAACATTAGATTTAGGAACCCAAACTTTCTTGGGTCCCTTTTAAGAAACAATTGACTCTAGCCGGTCCTTTCTCATCCAGACCTGCTTAATATGTTTGTTGTATCTATTAACACTTTTCTTCCTAGCTGGACAATTAAAGATCTTATGTCCATTCATATCATAGTGATAGCACACATGCATACCCGATCCTTTTCAAGGACATACTTACCTCTTTTGAATTCCTCGATCCAAGTGGTTCCCCTGGGGTGCCAGTTGGTCTTGGTTCTCGTTCTGGAATAACCAAAACCAGTTGTACCACTATTACCTTCCATGGAAGTGAGACGGTTCAAGGTATTCTTTGCAGATAAGAGTTTGTCTACGTGCCTTTGACTGTTTTGAAGCTCTTTGTCCTTGGTATCAAGAACTCTCAGCAGAAAGACATTTTTCTCATCCATAGCTTTGAAATCTCTTATTATTTTCTCAAGATCAAACTCGAGTTTAGAAATTAGTGAATCATTTGGCATGTTGACAACTACTTTCTGCTTACCCTTACTCAATTGATGGATTTCAGCATACAAATCACATATTTGACCTTCATACTCATCAATCATCTTACTAACTTCAGCACAAGGATCTGTAGGGGAAACAATTAGCTGGGCAGTCTTGAGTGTAACAAACTCTCTATGCAATTCCTCTGCATCATCAGCCAAAAGGTTAAAAGCATGCATGCAATAAATTAGACTTGCTTAGAGTGTTTTCCTTACTCTTAAAAGCCACAAAATTTGGGGGACCATTTGGGTTAAACAAATCATGTAGAGGGGGAACAATTAAGTTTTCTTCACTATCACTAGGATCATCCTCGTCCTTTTCTAGCAAAAAAACTTAGCTGTTTCTAACTCGACCTTGCACTTATCAAGTGAAACTACAAGCTCAGCCACTTGATCCTTTAACTCGATACACACTTGCTCTAAGTGATCACAACTAGCAATAGCAATATTACATTCATTTTTCTTTTCTTTCAACTCACATTTACCAATTATGTAAGCTTCACTTAGTTTAAGACATTCATCTAACAAAGAATCAATACACTCAAGCATAGATCTATCGTAATGATGCATGTCTTCACGAATTTGTTCCAAATTCACCTTGTGTTCACTGAGCACATCTTTCTTTGCCATAAGACAAAGAGTTGATGTACTGCTCCCCTTTCTGGTTCCATCAGCTATGTTGTTTCCTTCTTGATCCATAATAGCAATCATGCAAGTTTCATGATTAGGTGACTCTTCATCATCTTCTGATCCAGAATCGGAGTCACCCCACGTGGCTGCTATCATTGCCCTCTTGAACGCTTTCTTGTCATTGCTCTTAGACAACTTGTTCTTCCACTTTAGACAGTCACGAATGATGTGACCAAAATCTCCACACTTGAAGCAACCTACACTTGAAGGGTTAGTTTTCTTGAGGTTCTTACCTTCGAAATTCATACATTGATCTCTAAAATGCCTCTCAAAACGCTTAGCCATCATAGCAATATGATCATCTTCTTATTCAACTGTCCCCTTCAAGGCAACACCTCTGACTGGTCTCTTGTCACACTTAGATTCAACCAGCATCTCATGAGTCATGTGGAAAAAATAAGCTGTTCCAAACTCAGCGCTGTGAGATCTTTTGCTTCATAGATAGCTGTTACCTTAGCCGTTCATACATATGTCAAACTTCTCAACATTTTTCTAACCAAATCTTCATCAGAAAAACTTTTGCCAAGAAATTTTAAATCATTTACTATAGACATAAATCTACCAAGGCAATCATTTATTTTTTCATCTTTATTCATATTAAAAGCTTCGTATTTGGACATGATTATATCGATTGTAGACCTTTTTACCTCGCTGGTTCCCTCATAGGCAAGTTCGAGGGTATCCCAGATCTCTTTGGCGGAGACGCAAATCGATATTATGTTTGTCTCATTCTCTCCAATAGCCTGTTGCAATATGGACATGGCTTTGACATTCTTCTCCAGCTTCTTGTAATCAGTAGAAGTGTATTCGCTTTCCTTCTTTGTTACTGAGGAACCATTGACCGCCTTGGTAATCTTTAATGGTCCGTTCTTGACAACTAACCAACATTGGTAGTCAATAAAATATAGGGGGTGAATTGAGTACTTAAATGACCTGGTGACAAGTTCAAATTCTTTCGATTTATGGTGGAACCAGTTGGGCTGGTTCCTGACAGTCGAAACACTAGAACTTGAAAGTAATAACTAACACACCAAATTTAACGAGGTTCAGCCAAACAAGGGCCTACGTCGTCCGACGCTAGTTTTCTTATTAATCAACTCTGAAAAATACGAATACTCTCGCACTCTCCTGTTTCCCTTACTCCAGGGAAACAACACACCCCACACTAACTCTAGTGTGCTACTTCGCACTTGAACTCACAAGTACTCACGAATGAACTCACAAACGCTACCAAATCTCTAACCCCTTTGTTAGGGATTCAATACAAATAATTTCTCTTAACTCACGTTTTCTTACAAAGCAAACAAAGAGTAATATGAAGCTCTATGAGATGCGTACTCTATTTTAGAAAAATCTGTTTTAGCTTTTCTCTATGTGAAGGCTCTCGAAAATACTCAATAAAATATGGGAGAGCATCAATTGAAGGTGAAGGAGAATCATGATTCAGTATTTATAGACTAAAGTCTAAACCTTAGCGTGCCCTAACTCAAGATATCGAAGATATGATAATCCTAAGTTATGGAAAGTATATCTTGAACAATATCTTTCTATGAGAAAAGATATTATCCAATATATACACACTCTTTAAGGCAAGTAAATACTGAATAATGATTCTAAAGGCTGGTAAAACATTTCTTATTGAAAGTAGTTGAGAAAATAGTTTTTCGAAAATCTTTTCTAAAACAGCTAGCTCAATCACCCGCTAAAGTAACTAGTACCTAGACCTGTTACCCTACTTAGTAGTGTTCTGAATATGTAACCAACTGGTTCCCGTATTCGAAACCCTATTTTTTCTCACTTAAGAACAACACATACAATCTCACTAGAAATATCATACGCATATATTACATGAAGACCTAAGATGAATCAATTAGAGAATCCTAAACTATCTTCATGCTTCAATCCTTGAAGCTTCCATTGAATCAACAATGAAGAACTTTGTCATTTCCTCGAACAATTTCGAGAGGGCCTCTTAGCTTCAAGTCTTGGAATAACCTGTTTGCTACACAAGAACACATCATAGCATAGCAAATATTTTTTTGACTGTTTCATTATACAGTCAGGAACAGTTGGATACTCAACTGTTTCCTAACAGGCAAGAACCACTTGTAATAACAACTATTCCCTGCAGCTATTTGTCATCATTCAAAACCTAGGGGACTCAACATGGACCCTTTTTAGCCTTAACCTAAACCTGACCATAATTGAAACGTAGAACTAGACTTTAGGTTGAGAACTTTTGCATCCATGTTATATGACATTTGCTTATTAATGCGATTTTTGCTTGTTATTAACTTGTCAAAACGTTGATGTGTATTGCACCTAAAATCGTGTCTAAAAGATCGTCACAATTGACCAAACCTTCGCCGAATTGGCACATTGCATGCCGAAGGGCAGTGCGCCAAACGCACCAAGGTGTTCTTGGAGCACAGCCCGGCGCCGGACGCATAGGCTTCGCGCGAGCGCACTCTGGTGTGTGGCGCGTAGCCTTTACGTCTCATGCTATTGCCAATTCAACTGTCATTTAAGTCAAAAAAGTCTGTCAATAAATCCGTCATAATATCCTATTTGTCGTTGCAGCCCGAAATTATGTGGAATTAGGCAAAACCTCGGCTAAATCGCCAAATAGCATGCAGGGGAGCAATGCGCCAAACACATTGTGTTGCGCCTGGCGCACCGTTCTCGCGCCGCGACGTACAGCTATGAGCCTCGCGCAATGTTGTTGCGAGGCGCGCATCCTGTGCATCATGTTTTTGTCGATTTAGTCGTCGTAGTGGTCAATTCTGAATTTTTTTCCGTCTGCATTCATTGATCGTTCTTAGAGTCCTTTTGTCAAAATCAAAACTCAACTAATTCCAAGATAAAAAAATTAATTTTTTCATACATATCATCTAAGGTTGAGTATATCCTAAAAAGTGCATCTAGAAAAGTGATCATAGTAGAGTTAGAGTCGTCATGCATGTCTACCTCGTTCCATCTCATCCCATCTCTGACAAATCTTCCCTATCAATCCTACCCTATCATATTCCATCTCCTTCAAAAATATATCCTTTTCAAAATCAGTCCTACACCCTCCTATATTCTATATTTTTTCGAAAACATTTACCAACCATCATCATACCACCTATTAAAAAAATGTCATTTCAAAATTAATCCATCATCTTTTCCCAATACACGATAAAAACACGGGGTTCCTTTAAAAAATGAATTTCGGAAATTTTAACCCTAGTCCAAACACCTTCATCCAATCCAATTCAACTAACCAAATATCTCCAATCTAATACCATCAATCCAATTCCAATCCATTTGCATTCATTTCAGGCTCATGTGCATAAGAGTCCATTTGCATTCATCCTAGGACCATCTAAGATTGAGCCTATGCATTCATCCTAGGCTCATCTAAATTTGAGTCCATACATTCATATTAGGCCCCCTTGCAGTATAATCCATCTTAGGCCAAATCTAAGTCTCATCTCAGTCCATTCTAATCTAAGTATAATCCTAATCCAATCCAAAACTTAGGTCCATTTAGGCCCAATTCATACCCTATGTCTAGTTTGCATCTCTATGTAAGCCCTAGTCAAATTTTAGGACTATAAAAGCCCAATTCATACCCTAGGTCTAGTTTTCATCTTCATGTAAGCGCTAGTCAAGTCTTCAAACTATAAAAGCCTAATCCTAAGTCTAGTTTGCATCTCTATGTAAAGGCCTATTCAAGTCTTAGGACTATAAAAGCCCAATTCATACCCTAGGTCTAGTTTGCATTTCCATGTAAGCCCTAGTCAAGTATTAGGACTATAAAACCCAATTCATAATCTAGGTCTAGTTTGCATCTCTATGTAAGCCCTAGCGTTTAGAATTTCCCAGCAATGTCGCATGGTAACAAAACCTTCACTAAATGACACTTTAAGTTTTCCTCTTCTTCAGTTAAGTAGTCATTTGATGCAAGCACTTTGAATAAATCCAGATTGATCTTCCTTTGTTTCATTGAAACTTTCTCCTATTCTAACATCACCATCTCATTTTGAGTTTCCTTTTAGTACTTCAACTTCTCCATTTGTGATTTTCTGTCATACTTCAACCTAGTAAGTTCCATTTCAGTTTAAAAATTTTATCGACAATTTAATTTCTCAATATTATCCACCCATTGTCGAAATATTTTTGACGACATGTTCACAACTTTTCCTTTCCCCTTACTTTTGGTGGACCCATCGCTCGTAGTTTGGATGGAACACCCTATATCACCACTGCACTAGTGGAAAAAAATGATTGTGCTACTTATCAAGTGCTTGGGTTGAGCTTGAAAACGGAGCACATGGTCTTCGTTTCTTTTTTTAAAATAAAAAAGATCTCAAGTGCTCCGATTGGGCCGAAAAACGGAGCACTTGAGTATTCTATTGGGCCCCAAAACTCCCTCCCTCTAAGTCTTGCACCCGCATTTACTCTCTTCCCATCTCTAATTCCTTCGTTGAACTTGAAGTCTTGAACCCCTCTCTCTATCTCTCTCAGTCTATCTCCTTCCATCTTCTCTCTTCCATTCATGGGGGGTCCCCTCTCCGGTTCCCAGGGTTGTGACGGAAACAACCAGCAAACCAAAACCCATCCCAATTCCCTCGTCACTCTCATATCTCTCATTCACACATCGTCCTCTTCCCAAGACCCAACTCAAAACCCTAATGCGAGAGCAGACGACGTCACGGCGGACGAACGCCACGACTCCTTGATGATGGAGTGACAGACACAACCAGCATCCTCTTCTCCTTCTCTCACGGTGGCAGGTGAATCTGCAATCTTTTCCCTCTTTAATTTAGTTTTTGTCTCCTTCTTTCACCTCCATCACTCGTGAATAAAAATTATGATGGATTGAATCTGAAATTTTTAATATATCAATAGTTTCTAGTGTATCAACGTAGTAGTGAATCAAAACCGACCTCCTTCTCTCACGGTCGCCATCATCTCAAAACCCGCCTTTTGTTCTCTAGTGTATCTGGGAACCTACCGACGGTGTGAAGAAGCCCCATTGATTCAAACCCAAAATTTTCGCTCTTTAAATGATCAGTCATAGAACCCTAATTTTTTGTAGATCTTTCGGTTTTGCCTCAAGTGACTTTCGAACTTATTTCTCATGGGCGTTTAGTGTTGAATTTGTATTAAATATTTGTCTTTTTCTTCAACTTTTGCAATCCTAAATAGAATAATAGAATCATTTTAGCCTTTAGGGTTTCTTTTTTAATGGACAAGAGATTTCCTGTATTGTTCTTCATATCTCTGCTTTTTTATGCTAAACTTTCTTTTTAAAGGGAGTGAAATTATGATCTGCATCTTTGAGACATTATGATATGCATCTTTAAGTTACTCCATTGGTCATTATGAGGTTGTTTTACTTAGTGATATATGTACATCAATCCACTCCTCTGTTGTGAGGTTTTTGTAATTAGTGTATCAATAATTTTCTTGAACCTGCTAACAACTCTTAGTATGTGAAACTTTGGCATAACACATACACATCTGAAAGAGTTACATGAAACTACCTTTTGGTGTATTTGCTAAACGAGTTCAATATTATTGTGGGATTGAATGTGTGCACTGATTCATTTCAATATTATGATGGGATTTCATTAGTGTATGTATAGCATGCCCTAGGTTGTCGTTTAGTATATAATGTGTAGTTTTGGTCACTGAAAAGACTACTTCTGCACTCGTGAATATTGAGTACTAATAGAAGTATTCGTGTTAGATGTGTTTATAGGTTCAATTGGACGTACTTATTTGGCAATCGTTTGGTTTGGAGTATCATTGGTTGATTGCTTGGAGTGTTCAGGTACATAAACTAGAACTTTCCTTTAGGTTAGTACAATGGACTTGACATGTGCAATATATGGAGAGGCTACGAGCCTTTGGTATCATATGCTATATGTTATGGACATAGTATGGAGATGGATAGGAATCCTAATTACTTTAATTTGGATCTTTGAGTCTGTTGTATTACTTAATAATGTTTCCATGTTCTTTACTTTATCCTTTAAGCATGTTATTAGTTAATAATGACCTAATAGTATACTATTTGCTGTTTATTGCTTCTTAGACACTCTTTAACTGGTTATTTCCCCTAATTGATTTGAACCTAACACGCTATTGCTTGGTATTGACTTAATACTCTATTACTTGTTATATTGTGCTCTTAAATAGTCTCTTCGTTCTCTTATACTAAAATACCTTTAAGAAACCAAAACATAATTAAACTAGATATGTCTAATCATGAGTCTTGCAGTCTGCTTGTGGTTTTGTTATTACTTCTTTAGTTTTTTGATAAATAGCTTACAAATTCTTTCAATTGGTCGGCTTTAGCTTATTTCATGTATTCAATAAATGATTGCTTATGGCAGTTTTTTGTCAATTAGTGTGATAATCATGAGTTGGATGCAGAGTGTTGTTAGATGCTCTGGTCCTCACTTGGTGTGCATCGATATTTGACAGAAGGATCTTTCAGATTAAGGAAGCTTTCTTTTATGCTCTTATTGTGGCCTGTATTTATGATCTTTGGATTGCTTTCAATGAAGGCTACTGGAACAAAAATATAGTACTCCTTCCTCTGTGAAGCGCACTAAAGAAGAAATAAAATCCTGAATTTGTGCTGTTATACCAAAGATCACCCTCTAGGCCATTGGTTCATGAATTTTTCAGAGGCGGACGAACTGCTCAAACTTGCTGCCGCTTTGCAACAGGTAGCTACAAAATCTGATCCTTTTTATTAATCCGCATCACTGTTCCTAATTAAAATAGTAAAGATAGTCATAAGAAGGGTTATTGAGCTGAATAAGCCTATTTTTTTCTCCGAACTTTGTGGTAGCTGTACAAACTCATCCTTTCTTAATTTCAGTGCGCAATCATCTGACCTGTACCTGCGTTTTCTGCAGAAGATGCTAGAGGTAACTACGTTAAAGCTCTTCTATCTATGAAGTTTCTCCTCACGTGTCAAACCCTAGCTCTGCTCTTCTATCGATTTCTCTGCTACTCTCGTACTCGTACGTGTCTCTCTCTCTCTCTCCTCTCAAAATAATCTTAATTGCTGTGAATTTTAAGCTATTCTTGCGAATTTTGAGCTCACATTTGAATGTTGGTTCTATTTTGGCACTTTTGTGATTGAATGCAGTGTTTGAATAAGGCTAATAAATCAGATTTTCTTTCGATTAGTTTGATTATATATTTCTTGTTATTTTTTGTGTTTGATCAGTCCGGATACGAATTCTAAGCAAAGTACGTTTAGTGAAATTTGAATTTGAGTGAATTATTGTTAGTAATGTAAATTACCTGGATGTATTCTTCTGTATTCTGGTGCCTGTGAAAATTTTCTGTTATTGTCTACTTTGAAGAAATTACAATGTCATAGTATTTCTGTATTATTGCAGAAAAGCTTTGACGATTTCTCTATTATTGCCGTTATATCGTATCGAAACCACAATGAAGTTATACAGTCATTAGGTTTTTATGTATTTCTTGTGCTGTCAGTTTTTCTACTTCATCTACATGATAAATTGTCCTGCGTGCCATTCCAGCAATTTGATTTCCTTTTGACTTGTATGATGATTAATTCAATGATATCGTCCGACTCATTTGAGGCATTTTTGTTGATAGAATGCCCATACTAGAAGAAGATGACGTACTTCGGCTGTTATGGTGGTTACCACAATAGATGACATATTGATATGACTATGTATTATTGTGTTTTCATGTTCTTGATGCTATGTTTTCTAGCTCTAGCCTTGACAGGAAGATAGTTGCAGAACTTGAGGACAAAAACAGGAGAATAATCTAGAATTCGACTAGAAGAAAGCCTAAACTTATATGTCACTCTCTCTACTTGAATGACTTGGAACTTGAGGACAGTGCACTTAACTTTTTTTTTGTTTTATTCGATATTATCGGTCACTTTGTAAGAAACCAGTTCAATATCAGTTGTCTCTAAAAAAATATCCTTGCAAAAGTCAAATGAAACAGTTAATGTCTTGGTTTCAGTTGGAATTTTGCCTTGACAAACATTTAACTTCAAATTTGTTATGATGCATACCAAAGAATCAACCAGTGCTGCAACAAAGATGGTAGATTGAGAGAAGGATGGTTCTTCGATTGGGGAAGCAAAAAAAAAAAATGTCACTGCTAGGTATATCATATATCTGCACGCCATAAACGTTTTCTACATAGTGACTTAAATGCTTCATACAGGTTTAGTGCATTGGAAAATCCCTAACATATCAGTCATTTAATTTACATGAATGAACAGTAATATGAGTAGAAGTACCATGAGCATCTGCCATTCAATATAACCTCTAGAGCTTGAATTTTTTTCTCCGTTGTATGACAGTGACCTAGTTTGGCAAAGAATAAATTGGATAATATTTAGTGGCTTTGGGGCACTTTTGCATATCCGTTAACTTTTGAAGTCTAGTACTGCCTTATAGTACAAAGTATTCTAATAGTGCCATTTGGAAGTAGGGATGGAGACTGGTTTTACCCCATTTTTTGACTTTGCAATTTTTCCAGAGCTCATGATGAATGCAAAGGTTAGTTTTTTGCATGAATTTATCTACTGATACTTTCTGTTATGTCAAATATGTTGTCTTAGAGGCAAAGTAATCAAGCAGTTGCTTCTTTCTGTTATAACTAATTGAATCAGTGACATAGGTTCTTATAATTATATTAGAAGCGTGATGAAGCATTTAACAAATAGGTGTTCTAAACTTTGAATTATGGGATTGTTCGAGAATCAATTTACAGAATTTTACCACTGCTATCATGTAGATTTAAATTCATATTGCCTCCATCATAATGATATTTACTTAATATTCTTGTCTTTTCTTAGACTTCACCACTTATATCTTGTAACTATTTGGAGTGGGAAGAAGATGCAGATGAGTTCATAAGCAAGAATATACCGTCTGATCTGGTAGGATATTTTTTTGTCTCTCTCTAATCTTTTCTTAGTTTGAGTTAGATTCAGTGACGAGGGATTGCATTTACTTTCAGGAAGAAATATCTAGGTGGAGACATGATTTATTGACAGCCAGACAAAGTGCTATGAATCTACTGGTGTCATTTTTATGTCAAAGGTCAGTAAAGATGCTTTTTTCTTTATTTTGTGAAATAAGATTGTATTCTGCTTTCTCATCGATTCAGGATCAAAGACCAAAAATCGTATCTTATCTCTTAATTCTTGCAGGGGCCTCCGATGGCGACTAATAATCATAGTTCTGTGTCATCTCTAACACACAAAAAGGGTGAAAAGAAGAAGGGATAATTGCTAGTGCTTCCTTCTCTGTCGAAGTTTCCAATTCCTAGTGATTCAAATGCTTCTAATGGTATATCGGATAAGTTACTGATTACCATCGTTGTTTCGCAATCCTAATCTTCAGTTGTGTCCATTGCCCTGTTCCGTGCTTAATTATTTGACCATGTAATTGTAGAGTGTTACCATGGTATCCTTTATATGATACTTCTGTTGTGATAGTATAATGCTTATTATAGATTCTCATATGGATTGGGTCTGCAAGCCTTTGTTATGATGTAATTGTAGAGTGTTGTAATTATTTTTTGTTGATGAAGTTAGTGTTACTGCTATGAGTTATGCTTCTTATATTAGTCATTTGACTGCATAAATGGTAACTCTAACATGGTCATGTACAAATAGCCACTCAAAAATATAAAAGGGTAACTGATGCATGGGTGTACAATAAGCTTATTGTGGGCATGGTATTCTTCCAACTAGTGTTGTTGTTGTTGTATGCTTGCTGCTGTACTACAACAACAACAACAATTTTTTTTATTTTAAAAAATATGTCAAGTGCTCCGGTTGTTAGGACAATTTTCTCTTATCAACCGAAGCAGTTGAAGAATTTTGAACATATAAAATTCTCAAGTGCTCCGGTTTTTAAGACAACCGGAGCACTTGTAAATCTAAGTGCCCCGGTTGGCACTTGATAAATACTCAAGTGCTCGTATGAGGTCTGCTACGTGTCAAATACGGAGCACTTGTATGGTTTTTAACCGGAGCACTTGATGTTTTTTCTACTAGTGCTGCTTGGTTTATTTGGGTCAGTTGAAGTGGAGTAGTTTCCAGTTTCATTAATCCTTTACCCCTTTGAATCACTGTCTTGAGTTGTTGCCTTCTTATTACACTTCTTAGTAGTATCCGATCCCTATAAGGCTTCCATACATCACTAGCATTAAGAATTTCCCAACAATGTCAGTCATTAAAATACCTATGGTGAGGCTTGTTGTCACTCTTGTAAATAGCATACGTTGTCTTCATAATATCATCATCGCACTCACCACTTTTCCTTGACTCCGCTTAAGCAAATGCACCAACAAATTTCAATACACTAGCATTGATTCTCTTCCAACAACTTCTTATAGGATTCAATTCCCTTTCATTTAACATATCTGTTTCTCTCATCCTTTTAACTCTTCCTACCAACAATTTGTTTTTGTATAATCTAACTTGCTCATACATATTAGTAATTCTACCCCAAAAGGTCTTTCTAGTTTATTTAGTATTTTGAAATTTGTCTGTACTCACCTAAAGCCAAGTCTTCATGAGGACTTCCTCTCTAGCTATAGACCAATATTGTCTTAATCCATTTTCAACTTGCGTCTCTCTACCTTCAAAGATCATTTTCTTTGTTTCCTTCTTCATCATCATCGGCGTCATCACCTTCAACCGATGCGAAGCAGTATGATATGAAGTATTGAAGTTTGGAAGTGAACCTCTACCTTATGATGATTGAAAACGATGGGACATACGTAGGAAATATTATTTCATCTTTAGAAACATGATAATTTTGATTTGGGTTAACATAGTTTTGTTTTGAATGTGGAGGAAATTGGGAGAAAGAACTAGGATTATTAGAGAAACTTATATTTCGTGAGAGATATTGTTGGGAATATTGAGTGGTAGAACCCATAATTTGCATCCCGTAATCTGGATATAGTGGAAAATTTTGTGAATTGGGTTCAATATGATAATTTAGATTGATTTGAGAATTATAGAATGATTGCAAATTTGGATTATTTTGGGATAGTGGAGTCTTTTTGGATTTATATTGGTTTTTTTCTCCCATTGTTTGGATCCATATCTTAATTTTTTTTGCTTATAATTGTAGTATTTTTGGGATTTTTGTGAGGCTAAATAAGTGTTCAATGAAAAACTAAATGTGTAGAAAATGTATAGAAATACCTTAAGGCTTTATTTATAGTGGGGGAAAACTAGATCTGTTGGTAATTTTTTTTTAGATTTTTTTTAAATATTACCGTTATTCACATAATAATGTTAAAAAAACATGATTAATTCCAGTTTTCCAGTTGCTGTTGAGATCAAAAGATTGGAGTCATTATATTGCTGCACATGAACCAGTGGTTTGTTGCCACTTGTTTACCTATTTTCCAAAGCTGCCACCTTTCAAACAAATAAGGAAAAATTAATAGGAATAATCCCACCTTTAGTCGGTTTGCTAAACATGGTTTCACCTTTTGAAAATTTGAAACTAATCTCAACTTTGGGGTATGTCTGCTCAAAGTGAGTCATTAACTGTTGGTGACCTGTAAATACAGGTTTACTACCCTAATTATATATATTATTAGGAACTAACTTGACATGTTCTAAAATAAATTATCAATTATGTGCCTAAAATTTATCATTTGATTATAAATTCACTTTAAAGAATTTAAAAGTTTGTATAAATCTCCACTACCCACCTAAATTAACTTTCCTAAACAAAAAAAAAAAAAAAAAAAAAAATTCACTTTAAAGAAAAAAACTCTAGTACAAGTTCACAACAACTTCCCTTCTCTCTGTCCCCACCCACAACCATCAGCGACCCCACCGCTCTCTCGTCCAAACCTATGCTCGCCCTCAAACCTCTCAACGCCGCATCCTCAGCCGCACCACCCAAATTAAAATGTCATCATCAACAACCGTCGAACACATCGTCCTCTTCAAAGTGAAACCCGGCCCCAACCTAACCAACCTCTCTTAACTCTTCCACCACTCTCCCAACTGTTCTCCACCTCACCATCGAAAAAATCCACCAAACTCACTCCCCCACTTCCTCATTCACCCACTTATTTCACAGCCGATACGCCACCAAAGACGATCTTGCCAATTATCCATCGTTCGAGCCACCATTTTACCCATCTGCGATGATGTTATCGCCGTTGACTGGATCAACGACAATCTCAACGGTCCAATTGTGGTCAAACCTTGGTCTGACACCAGACTTCAGTTGATCAAGTTGAAGGGTGGGGTGGGAGAGAGAGAGAGAAGAGGGATATTTTGAGGTGATTAATGGTTGAAGGATAAAGTGGGTGGAATTTTGCAGGTTTCTTTAGGGGAAATTTTTCACCTGCGAGAGGTAAAGAGCTTGAAATTTGTTCGATTGGGGTTTTTGCTGGGGTTAAGATTTAAATGCTTTGGAAGCGAATTTCGACATTGCAAAAGAGAAAGATAAGATTGAGGGATTTGATGGATGATCTTATTGTTGTTGATTATGTTGTTCCTTCGTTTGTTCAATCTTCTCAGCAATGCTGCGTGGCATGCAGTCTGTGCATCGCATGGTTTTCATCGATTTAGTCGTCGTGGTGGTCGATCCTATGTTCGTTCCGTCTGCATTCGCATAGAATCATGGTCATTCTAGGGGGTCTCACCTAATTAAAAAAAATCAGTTTTTTCATGCAAGGTCGAGTCTGTCCCAAAAAAGTGCATCTAGAAAAGTGGTCATGGTAGAGTTAGAATTGTCATGCTTGTCTATCTTCTCCCTGCTGTCCAACTAATTTGCCCTATCAATCCTACTATTCAATCAATTTTAAAAAAACTTACATCTTCCAAAATAAATCCTACACCCATGTTTATTCTACCTCTTTCAAAAATCATTTACTAATCATCACCATACAAGACATTTACAAAAATATTTTCAAAATTAATCCATCATCTTTTCCAAACAAAAGATAAAAACAAGGTGTTCCTTTCAAAAACGAATTTCGAAATTCTAAGCCCAGTCTAAACACCTTCATTCAATACAATCTAATCAATCTAATCCACTTGCATTCATGCTAAGCCCATATGCATTAGAGTCCATTAAGCATTCACCCTAGGCCCATCTAAATTTGAGTCCATACATTTAGAGCTGGCAAAATATTACCCAACCCGCCAATTCGACCCGAACCCAACCCATTAATAATGGGTTGGGTCGAAATTATCAACCCGTTTAATTAAATGGGTCGACCTGATCCAGCCCGTTTAATTAAATGGATTGGGTCAGGTTGAAAATCTCGACCTGATTTTAGCCCGTTTAACCCATTTATGGAAACAACCTAAAAATCCTAACTAATTTCACAGCTAAACAAAATTGGGCTAGTCCATATAGAAAGTTAAAAAGAAAAAATTATAACTCATTACTAATAATGTTGAACAATTGGTTATGGAGTTGTAATGGTGTTGCTTTTTGAACAACAGTTGGGTTGATTTTGAAAAATATCTAGCATATAGTTATGTAATGACTTAATGCTAAGTTGCTGCCTACTGTTGCTTTGTAACATAATCTTTATTGTTTTATTTTTTTTCTGGAAAAAACACGAAAAAAATTAAATGGGTCGACCAAAAGGTTGACCTGTTTATCATAAGGTTGGGTTGGGTTGTAATTCGCAACCCATTTAAGTTAACAGGTCGGGTTGGGTCAAGGGGTTCTCAACCCATTAACCCGCCAACCCAACCTGATCTTGACCCAACTCGACCTATTCCCAGCCCTACATACATTCGCTAGCATTAGAGTCGATTTTAGGCCCATATAAGTCAAATTCATGTCAAAATCTAGGCCCATTTGCATCTTTATGTGATATGTCAACCCTAGTCCAAGTCTATTCCTAGTCCATTCTAATCTAAGAATAATTATGATCCAATTCAAATCTTAGGTCCATTTAAGCCCAATTCATTCCCTAGATCTAGTTTGCATTTCTATGTAAGCCCTAGTTAAGTCTTCGGACTATAAAAGTTCATTCCCTAGGTCTAGTTTGCATCTCTATCTAAATCCTAGTTAAGTCTTAGGACTATAAAAGTTCATTCCCTAGGTCTAGTTTCATCTCTTTGTAAACCCTAGTCAAGTCTTCGGACTATAAAAGCCCTCCCTAGGTCTAGTTTGCATTTCTATGTAAACCCTAGTTAAGTCTTCGGACTATAATAATTCATTCTCTAGGTCTAGTTTGCATCTCTATGTAAACCCTAGTTTAGTCTTAGGACTATAAAAGTTCATTCCCTAGTCTAGTCTCATCTCTATGTAAACCCTAGTCAAGTCTTCGGACTATAAAAGCCCTCCCTAGGTCTAGTTTGCATTTCTATGTAAACCCTAGTTAAGTCTTAGGACTTTAAAAGTTCATTTTCTAAGTCTAGTTTGCAATTCTATGAAAACCCCAGTTAAGTCTTAGGACTATAAAAGTTCATTCCCTAGGTCTGGTTTGCATTTCTATGTAATCCCTAGTTAAGTCTTCGGACTATAAAAGTTCATTCCCTAGGTCTAGTTTGCATTTCAATGTAAACGCTAGTTAAGTCTTCGGACTATAAAAGTTCATTCTCTAGGTCTAGTTTGCATCTCTATGTAAACCCTAGTCAAGTCTTCAGACTATAAAAGTTCAACCCTAGGTCTAGTTTGCATCTCTATGTAAACCCTAGTCAAGTATTCGGACTATAAAAGATCAATTCATTTCCTAGGTCTAGTTTACATCTGTATGTGAACCCTAGTCAAGTCTTTGAACTATTAAAGTTCAATCCTAGGTCTAGTTTGCATCTCCATGTAAGCCCTAGTCAAGTCTATGGACTATAAAAGATCAATTCATACCCTTAGGCCTAGCCTGATTGCTCTCCTGTAAGTTCAAAGTCTAGTCCAGTCTGCGTGCATAGTCCAGTCCAGTCTAGTACATATCTGCAGATGCATATAGTTAGGCCCATGTCAGCATCATGGTCAAGCCCATACTAGTCCAAAACCCATAACCATTTCTAATCCTCCATTTCAAATGTGTAATACCCCTCATGATTGATTTAAAGGGAATTAGCAGGCTACTCATTCCAACAAACACTAGTGGAAAAAAGCCCATCTGATGCGGTCAAAACCGGGCTTACTGCTGCGGTTTTGGGCCGCATCAGGTGGGCTCGCAGCAGATCCCAATTATTTACTGATCCGGTCCAAAACCGGATCAGTAAATAATTTCTGATGCGGTTTTTTAGGAAAACCGGATCATATATTGATATTATCTGATCCGGTTTTCTTATAAAACCGCATCAGAAAATGTTCATGGCGCCAAATAAATTGTATGCAAAGCAGACAATCTGATCCGGTTATTTAGAAAAACCGGATCAGATAACCCCCCCAAAAACCAATTTTTTTTTTTTTGCATTTTTTTATTATTAATCAATACAAAATCAATAATATATATAAAAACTCATTTTATTAAGCATATTATGCCCAATTGAAGCATAAATAATTAAATACATAAAAATATTAACATACACAACTATGACATTATAATTTTATACTTCAATGGCTCCTCCTATTAGATTTAACAGTCATTCGCTATCATAGGCTTCTTCAAGCTTGCAATACATGCAGTTATAATCTTGCAGATGGAAAATCGATATGGGAGCAGATGTCATAGCATCTGCAAGGAGAAACAGGTTAAAAACAATCGGTCAATTTGACACACACATATCTTTGAGAAGCTTCCTAAAGTAAATTATCTTTATTCTTCCCGATATGAATTTAATAATTTACTAAATGTGTGCATATATCTATTAACAAGAACACAGTGGAGCGAAGGGGGTCCGGGGGGGGGCAAAGGGGAGGGGGTGGGGGGGACTGTGCAGGGGGATGGGCATCAAGGGGGCGCGGGGGTGGGGGCCGCAAGGGGGTCTGCGGGGGTGGGGCAAAGAGGGGAGGGGGGTCTGCAGGGGGAGCAAGGGGGGGGGGGCACAGCAGGGGGAGGGGGGTCTCGGGGGGGCAAGAGGGTGGGGGGGACTGTGCAAGGGGGGTGGGCGAAAGGGGGGTCTCGGGGTGGGTCGGCAAGGGGGAGGAGGGTCCGCAGGGGGGGAGCAAGGGGGGTGGGGCACAAGCAGGGGGGAGGGGTGGTCCGTGAGGGGGCAAGCAGGGGGGGGACTGGCGTGCAAGGGGGGGGGCCGCAAGGGGAGGGGGGTCTACGGGGGTGGGGCAAAGAGGGGAGGAGGGTCCGCAGGGGGCAAAGAGGGGGTGGGGCACAAGAGGGGGGAGGGGGGGTCCGGAGGGTGGGGCGCAAGGGGAGGGGGTGGTCTCGCAGGGGGCGGCAAGGGGGGTGGGGCACAACAGGGGGAGGAGGGTCCCAGGGGGGGAGGGTAGAGTTGGGGGGGGTTCATGTAATTCCCGTGAGATATATCCAATTCAAGATATATGTCGTTTTAGATTTTAGAATTTAGGTAATTTTCTACTATCCAAAATAAAAGTTGTTTAACGATCCCAATGTCGCATCAAATGTACATTATAAATGCAACTTAAACTAAATTTTAACCAACGTTGCTTGAACAACTTAAATGTTAAAAAGCATAGAAGATGGCACTAGAAGGAATTACTGATGCAAATCTATCCATGTCTTGATTGGTTACAGCAATTTAATGAAATTTGAAAACTAGCTTCAACATGTTTTCTAGTGATCCATCCAAAAATGGGCATCGTGGCTGATACATAATTTGATCTATTATTATAGTCATATAGATGCCAACTTCGGAGATGCAGAGCTCAGTCAAATTCCAAACATCAACATAAACAGAACAGAGCATGGAATGATAAAAAATAAAAGCCCCCATCAACTATGACAAACATGAAACTTTGCTCTCCTACTACAAAGACCAGTACACTAATGCTATATTGCACAACACAATAAGCCAATGACAGCCCGATTCAATCAGAACAAGAACACAAATAAAAATGTCATGCATCCATGTTTACATGCATTGGAACCACATTTATGATTAAAGATGAATCTTCGATGGAGTTAGCCATAAGATAGAAGAGAATCAATATTTTCCATGCTCTTAACAAGGAGTCAAGCAAAAGGACCCTAGCATTACCTTGCAATGAATAAGCTCCTCAAATTCTCTTTTCAAGGATAAGTAGATGTCTGCTACGCCCAGCAATTTCAGGTGTCCATCCTGAAGATAATAAGCAAATAAGAACCAACAAATCACTGCACTCTCAGAAGCAGGTAAAAACGAAAAAAAGGAAATCTGAAAAAATATACATACCTTCATCAAGAGTTATCTTCTAACATTAAAGGATGAAACCCTCGAAAGGATAGACAAAGGAGAAGAACTTTTAAGAACTATAACCTGTAATAAAAAATAACACTCAATTCTCTTACTCATGTAATTATCAAATGCAATCAAATTTCTAATTATCTATGCATAAGAATCTCTTATTCGATATCCAAGTACATTAAAGTTTAAAACAATAATATAGGAAAAGGTGGCAATTAACAAGAGAAAGGGACATAACCCAGTAATAGATATACTAATGGCTAGCATTACAAGATTTGGTAAATGCAAAACTTTAATATAGGAGCGTAATCACATACTCCAAACACGCCATATACTAATAGCCAACATTAATATTTGAACTGCTTGTCTGTTTCATTAGCAAAGCAAACACAAGACATTGTCCAACAATTGTATAGCAAGACATGCATATAGATGCTTATATAAAAACATCATTCAAAAAACATAAAGATGGAGATCACAATGTATATGCTTACCATGAAAATGCATTTTAACACTGAAAAATGTCATGCATATAAAGAATATAGCTCAATTAGCAACAACAAAACTGAGAGTCTGTCAACTAATCCAACCAAACTTCTTAGCCCTACGAGCGACTCAAACAAGGACAGCATCACCTCTTTAAAAAATGGATTCGATTAGTTAGAAAGTCAGGGTTTTTGGAGATACTTTAGCAAGTAATTTTCTATAACAAAATTTCAAAGCAGGTTCAAATCATTACCTAGAACAAATGATGGGAATCACTTTGCAAGAAAGAAATAACCTCCACTGCCAATTTGAGTGGTACAGAAAAATTACTATCACTGTTTGTAATATATAACAGAGGCTAAGAACATAAGCATCTATGTTCGCATCACCACTAAAAAATCAGGATGAAAAATCTTACATAATAAGCTTAACCAAAATTTAATTTCAAGAAAAGGCCTCTCAACTCTATTAATGTTTACAATCCCAAATCTATCATCACAATCAAAAATTCGCAATTAACAGTTCATAATCAAAGGAATTATAACACCATTATACGATGATAATCCTACAAAAAAGTAACTACATCATGATAAAGTAGAGTGAAACCCTAAATTATTCTGAACAGAAATAACGCATACCTGAAATCAACAGCAGAAATTGCGAAGCTACAAGAATTTGAAACAAGAAGGGGCGTTTATCAAAGAAATTTCGATTGAAATTAGGGTTAGGGCTTCATGAAATTTTTGCTATGAGAGTAGATCTGCGAATTACAAACAAAAATAAAATAACGAAAAATATTAACTTAAATCTGGAATTAAAACGAGATTAAAATACGAAACAAAAATCAGTAACTAAAAATGGAAAACCTAGTCTGCAGCGATGAAGATGAACGACGAGGGAGGAGAGGAGAACTGCTGGCGAGATGAACGTCGAGGGGCTAAGAGAGATCTAGGATGTGATGACCGACGGGGTGAAGATCTGGCTTTGTTTGTCTTCGCTGATGAACGACGAACGAACAACAGTGCAAGAGAGGAGGTTGCTTCATTCGTGTGTGGAGAGAAAAGAGTGAGAGAGAGACAGGGGAGGGAAGCAGATGAGTGAGAGAGAGAAAGGAGGAAATCTCGCCGCTTTACGTTGGAGGATGAGTGAGAGAGGCGTGGGAGTAAGCTAAGGGTGCAAGGAGGAGCGAGAAATGAAATTGGGTGAAGGAGGGAAAACGCGGGTTTTTTCCTGTAGAAAAAATAAGGAAAAATCTGATCCGGTTTTGTGAACCGGATCAGGTTTTTTGAAAACCGGAGCGGTTTTTAAAATCTGATCCGGTTCACTAAAGGACCGGATCAGATTTTTCTTCTATTTTTCCCTTCCATTTTTTTTAATGATTTTCGGATGCGGTTTTTTAAAAACCGGATCTGTTACTAAGTGACAGATAAGGTTTTTTCCACTAGTGAAGATGCATCTTTCTTTTAGGGAGCTCATTTACTTACTTGTGTTGGTTATCAAGAACAGTTGTTGGCCCTGGATGCGCATTGGTGATGATATATATACTCGACTCCGGAAGAGTCGGTGTGTTACAAAATGCATTTCCCATTTCCATTTCCATTCTTCATTTCTCATCTCCCATTTCCCATTTCTCCATCCCTTATTTCCATTTCTCATTTCGAAATTCATTTTTTAAAAACTTACAAACGAGTTCCACTCGATTCTATTCCTGACCGGTCATGAGATTACAACTTAGGAGCGCTTAATGGAGAAACAAAATGTGAGCCTACTCTAAAGCTCATCAAAAGTATTATCACCACTCCAACTTCATTCAGAGTCACGAAGATTATCTTGGACCGCCTTCACAATAGAGGCGCGATCACTTCTATAGTGTCTACTCCGAACCCTGCACTTAAAAGAAAATTTAAATTTTTTGACCGCCTTCACAATAGACGCGCGATCACTTCTATAGGGTCTTCTCCGAACCCTGCACCTAAAAGAAAATCCAGAAGGTGCAACCCATATTTCTACTGCGAATTCCAACAGAGCAATGAACATCTGACATCTAGTGTCAAATACCATCATTGCGCTGCGAAACATGGTCGATAACAATAGACTTCTAATGCTTGCTACAACGAGAATCAGCGTCACCAGCAACCCTTTTACGCAGTGCATCAATAATTCAACAGGCTTAGTCTTTTATTTCTGGTTTCCTAGGATGAGTCAGAAAGTCCTTACCCTAATCCATTTCTGTCTTTCCCCATCGAGTCTATGTCATTATAGGACTTGATCTATTATAGCCTTTCCATTTTCATTCCATTGCAAAAATATAAAATATCAATCCCAGGCAAAATAAAAAAGTGAAAAAATTCAAAGTGCGAGAAAAAGCAAAAGCAAAAGAAAACGCAAAAGGCAAAAAGAAAAAATGCAAAAAAAGAAAAAGCCAAAGGCAAAGTGTAGGCGTGATTTTATTTCGCCTACGCGGTGTGAACGTGTATTTCACTTCCTCATTGTTAAAAATTTTATTGAAAAATGTTTTGAAGTCGCCAACAAGTCTTTAAAGGAAGACTCATAAACCTAATATACCTAGATCATGAATAGAATGTTAGTAACTTAAATAAAATAATAAAAAATAAAAAAAAAAATAAAATAAAGTTTGTTAATTTAGTTGACCCTCAGGAATTATACCACCGTCTGGGGTCGTTGATTTGTACGGATCTTGGATCGAATTATTGTACGAGTCTTGAAAATTAGTTTCTTGTTTGCGTTGTATATTGCGTTATATGTTGCGTCGACCAAAACAAATAAAAGTGTTTGGATTTTCTTAATGTTGTAGCCAGCGGCTGCTATGGTATTGGTGTTGATGATTATGGGTAATTAGTGGCGTTGACTTTCGTTGTTAAAGGAGTAGCAGCAAGGGATTTGTAGATGATGTGGTGACTTTGTTGTATTAGGCGGTGGAAGTATGTTATACTAGGAGAATGGTGCGGATTAGTATTAGACGTGAGATGAGTATTTGATGGTGAGACAGAAAATTAGATGGGTGAGTTATGGAGTGTATCGACGGATTTTGTTAGTGTGTGCAGGTATGCCGTGTGAATTGTTTGTGCCGTGCCGAGTGATTTGTGTGTTAGGAGATGAGGGCGCCGAGAGTTTTATGAGTTGGCCGTGGGAATTTTGTGAGGAGCAGTAGGTTGTGAGAATTGTGGCATAGAGGGGGTGATATATATAGGTTTAGGTAGTTGGGATTCAATAGATTTCCGAAATCTATTAAGTCTCTAAAAGATTTTTATTATAAAGATTTTAGAAAAAAAAGAGTTAGATAAAAAAATATTTAAAAACACTTTGGAGAAAAATTATTTTTATAAAAGATATTTTTATGAAAGATATTTTTATTAATAAAACTAATCAATATAATTAATTAATTCTATTAATTAAATTGGGTTAGAAAACGGGTTTTAAAAATTGGGCTTTTATAAAAACTATTTTTAAAAGATTTTCAAAGATGGGCTTTTAAAAAAGTTATTTTAAAACGTTTTAGAAAGTGGGTTTGATAAAACTATTTATAGAAAAGGTTTTCAGAATTGGGTTAATGAAAAGAGTTAGAATATGGTTTTGGGCTTAAAACATTTTATTTTAGACTTGTTCTTTATTCTTTCGTCGATCCGGACCAATTAGAGCGGAGAATTAGTCATCATAGGGTACTAAATGGGGAGACATGATTACGTGTCTACAAAAGCCCCCACTTTGACTGAGGTTCAGGAAACCGATAGTCAAAGTATACGGTGTCACGACGGAGAACGATTCTAAACGCTCTGCAGTTTAGAACTGATCTATATACGTCGGTCTCTGCAAAACAAGTTTGTATGCAGGATGATAACTACAAGTCTTCTGATTACCTGTAGGGAAAGATGTTATCAGATAGGTGCAAACAACTCAGATAATGCACATAATGATGCAAACTTAGACTCTCTATGGATGCATGAGACACTATGCAAGAGTTAAGGTTATGCAAAGCTAAGGAAGATGACACATCATGCAAGATCAGGGTCATGCAAGACTAGGATGTATTTAATGCAATGCAAGGTTAGGATTTTGCAAGGTTAGAAGATCTGGATATGTAGAGAGATAGAATGATTAGAAATAGATAAATTGATTCCGAAAACTATTTTTTAGTAAGTAATTGGGGTCCGTAAACGAGGTTCGCAGATTACAACTTTTCGGGAGTATGACTTGATTTGGAGGAACCACCACATATATAGGAAGCCCTCACTTTGGGTAAGCTTGTCTCGAATTAGGCATTATGAGCCTTGATTGAAATGTAGTTGATTTGTCTTGAGCACTCAGAGTTCTTTGCTGGGGATTCTTCTTTGAGGAGTTGACACAAGCAAAGTCAAATATCCCCAGAAATCATGGAATTGTCGGAAAGTCCTTCAGGGAGAAGGAGAGTTTGGATTAAAAAGTAAAAAGGTTTAAATTTGTGACTCAAATAGATGTAGGTGGGTAAAGGCTTTGACGAGGCTAGGTTCAGACTCGAGTCTATGTCGGGATCTAGAAAGAATATGCTCCTAAATTCGAGAAAGTCAAATCATTAGACCTTGATTAATTTTATTTATCGAAGCTGTCGGACCTCGAGATGAGGATTCCTACGTATCCTTACGTAATCAGACCATTCGTAGTTCTGGACGTGATTTTTTTTTGTGACCTAACTTTTGCCTAGGCCGCCCTTTTGGGTTTTCAACCTAGCGGGCTTGGACATACCTTGAAAAAGGAGTTAGGGTTGAATATGGAAAGTTGAAAGGTTGAGGCTTTAGGTTTTGATGAATTGAAAGGATTTGAATGAGGGATAGAACTTGTGTGCAAGCCCCCTAGCTTGACTTTTTATTTCTTTGTCTTTGGCTTTTTCTTTTTTGCATTTTTTTCTGTGCTTTTTCTTTTGCTTTTGCCTTTTTTTCGCACTTTGAATTTTTTCAACTTTTCTTTATTTTGCCTGCCATTGATTTCTTTTATGTAGTGAGGCTTGCACACTAGTTTTTTTGTTTAGGGTATTGGAAGGCTTGAAAGATATTTTATGGAGCTTTGATTTTCTAAGGATCATGGAGGATGATGGTTTAAGGGATTCTTTATCTTATTTTGGTTGCATGAGATAGTTTATGGATGATGGTTTATGGAAGGATGGAGGAGAGAGGGTAATAACTCCTGATCCAAAGTATGTTCTTTTTTCATTTTTCTCTTTTTTTTCGGATTTTTTTTCCTTAATTAGTCAAGATCATTAGGTGAGTTAAGTTTCATCATTGAACTAGAGGCATAAATGATGGTGAAAGGCCAATGAAAATGAAAAGAAAAATAAAATCAAATGAAAATGGAAAGGCTATAACAGATGAAGTCCTATAGTGACATAGACTCGATGGGAAGGGACAGAAACGGCTTAGGGTAAGGACTCTCTAACTCATCCTAAAAAACAAGAAATAAAAGACTAAGCCTTTGAATTATTGATGTACTGCCAAAGGGTTGTTGGTGATGTTGATTCTTGTTGTAGCAAGTATTAGAAGTCTGTTGTCATCGGCCAATTTAGGGGTGTTCATTTCGGATATCCGATCCGAAATTTCAGATATCCGAAAATTTCGGATCGGGAAAAATGCGATCCGAATCCGATCCGAAAAATTTCGGATCGGATCGGATATCCGAACTTTCGGATCGGATCATCGGATATCCGAAAACTAAAAAAAATTGAAATTTTCAAAGGAAAAGTTCATAAAATAAGTTTCGGATCGGATCGGATCATCGGATATTTCGGATATCCGGCCTTGAAAGCGGATATTTCGGATCGAATATCCGAAAAAATCCGAAAAAATCCAACAAATTATCATGTTTCGAATATTTTCGGATACCCGAAAATGAAAAATTCCGATCCGTATCCGACCCGAAAATTTTCGGATATCCGATCCGAAATATCCGAAAACTTAAAAAGCGGATCGGATATCCGAAAAATCGGATCGGATCGACCGGATCACGGATCGGATCGACCGGATCGGATAATTATGAACACCCCTATCAGCCATGTTTCACAGCGCATTGATGGTATTCTACACTAGATGTCAGGTGGAATTATGCCGTTGGAATTCACGATAGAAATGTAGGTTGCTCCTTTTGAATTTTCTTTTAGGTGTAGGGTTAGGGGTAGACCCTATGAAAGTGATCGCGCCTCTAATGTGAAGGCGTTGACCCTATGGATGTGATCGCGCTTGTATTGTGATGGCGGTCAAAAGTAATCTTCATGACTCTAAATGAAGTCGGGGTGGTGATAGTGCACTTGATGAGCCATAGAATAGGCTCACATTTGTTCCTGCATTTGGCATTCCTAAGTTGTTATCTCTCGATCGGTCATGAACAGAATCGAGTGGATCTTGCTTTTAAATTTCTAAAAAATGAATTTCGAAATGAGAAATGGAAATGAGGGATGGAGAAATGGGAAATGGGAGATGAGAAATGGAAATGGATATGGGGAATGAAAATGGGAAATGCATTTGAAATGGAGGATTAGAAATGTTTATGGATTTTTGGACTAGTATGGGCTTGACCATGATGCAGACATTGGCCTAACTATATGCATGTGCATATATGGACTGGACTGGACTATGCAAGCAGACTGGACTAGACTTTGAACTTACAGGAGAGCAAACAGGCTAGGCCTAAGGGTATGAACTGATCTTTTATAGTCCGAGAATTGATAGTGCTTACATGGAGATGCAAACTAGACATATGATTGAACTTTTATAGTCAGAAGACTTAACTAGGTTTCACATAGAGATGCAAACTAGACCTAGGATTGGGCTTTTATAGTCCGAAGACTTAACTAGGGTTTACATAGAAATGCAAACTAGACCTATGGAACTTTTATAGTCTAATGACTTAACTAGGGTTTACATAGAAATGCAAACCAGACCTAAGGAATGAACTTTTATAGTTCGAAGACTTAACTAGGGTTTACATAAAAAAAACTAGACATAGGGAATGAACTTTATAGTCCGAATACTTGACTAGGGTTTACATAGAAATGCAAACTAGACCTAGGGAACTTTTATAGTCCGAAGACTTAACTAGGGTCTACATAGAAATGCAAACTAGACCTAGGGAACATTTATAGTCCTAAGACTTTACTTTTATAGTCCGAAGACTTGACTAGGGTTTACATAGAAATGCAAACTAGACCTAGGGAACTTTATAGTCCGAAAACTTATCTAGGGTTTACATAGAAATGCAAACTAGACATAGGGAATGATCTTTTATAGTCCAAAGACTTAACTAGGGTTTACATAGAGATGCAAACTAGACCTAGGGAATGAATTGGGCCTAAATGGACCTATGCTTTGAATTGGATTAGACTTAAATTGGAATGGACTAGGAATAGACTTGGACTAGACTTCACATAAAGATGCAAATGGGTCTAGATTTTGACATGAACTAGACTTATATGGGCCTAAGGTTGACTCTAAAGCTTGTGGGCCTAATATGAATGCACGGAGTCAAATGGGCCTACTAGTATGCAAATGGATTGGATTGATTGGATTGAATGAAGGTGTTCGGACTGAGTTTAGAATTTTCGAAATTCGTTTTTTGAAAGGAACCCCTTGTTTTTATCTTTTGTTAGGAAAAGATGATGGGTTGATTTTGAAAATATTTTTGTAAATGTCTTGTATAATGATGATTAGTAAATATTTTCAAAAAAGGTAGAATGGAAGAAGGTGTAGGATTGATTTTGAAAAATGTAAGTTTTTGAAATTGATTGAATATGATAAGGTAAGATTGATAGGGAAGATTAGTTGGGTAACAGGGAGAAGGTAGACATGCATGACAATTCTAACTCTACCATGACCACTTTTCTAGATGCACCCTTTTTTTAGGACAAACTCGACCTTGCATTAAAAGACTGATTTTTTTTTTTATTAGGTGACACCCCTAGAATGACCATGCTTTTATGCGAATACAGACTGACCGAACATAGGATAGACCACGACGACGACTAAATTGACGAAAACCATGCGACGCACAGACTGCGTGCCACGCAGCATTGCTGCGCGCGGCGCACATCAGTGCGTCTGGCGCGGGAGTGGTGCACCAGGTGCAACTTTGTGCGCTTGGCGCACTGCTCCCCCGACATGTTTTTCGGGGATTTAGGCGTGATTTTGGCCAATTGATGATCTTTTATTTTTTGTTTTTTAATGCGATTTTAGGTACGACGCATAATCATGACAATTTGACAAGATAATAGCAGGCAAAAATTGCAATCACAAGCACTTTGTTTTGCAGCCGACGTGTATTGAGCTGTTCTAAACTGCTGAGCGTTTAGGATCATTCTTCTTCCCGACATCGTATACTTTGACTTTCGGTTTACTGAACCTCAGTTAAAGTGGGGGCGTTTGTTGACACATAATCGTGCCTCCCTATTTTAGGGTCCAATAATGAAACATACTGTGGTCTTAATTGGTCTGACCCAAGGGCAGAGCAGTCCGAAGAGCCTAAAACTATTTTTAAAGGGTTAAAGTCCTATTTTAAAGCCCACTTAATTATTCAAGATAATTAATTGTATTTTGAACCCAACTCTTTGAAAAAGCCTAATTATTTGTTTAATAATTATTAATTATTTTATTTAAATAAAATAAATATTTTCAAAGTTATTTTTATAATTAGAATTGGATTTTATCCCGTAAAATCAGATTTCTGGACATAAAAGATAAAAGAAAATCGTTAAAACACAATTTGTAAAAAAAGCAGTCAGAGCGTGCCAAAAAGCAAGGCGGTGCGCCAGACGCACCATCATGCGCCTAGCGCACCACCTTGCGCCTGGCGCACCATTGTCCAACTGTGTCAGGCACACCAATGTTTGCTTGACACATGGCATTATGTGTCACACAGAGTTGTGCGCCTAGCGCACTTTTCTGCGTGACGCAATGTTCTTTTCTATCTTTTTTAAAGCGCATACCACGTGTACGTAGCTGATTGGGCATGTTGCGTCAGACGCACCAATGTGCGCCTGACACGTGTAATTGTGTGTCACACAGAGACGTGCGCCTAGCGCACTCTCTGCGTGACGTGCATATTTTGTTTTCCTATAAGTTGGCTCGATTTTTCGAATTAAACGGTTTTCTCATATAATTTTCATTACGACTTTACACTTCGAACTCTATGAATATATTTACGAATTCTCTCTACAAAACTTATACTTCCATACTTTTCAGCACAAAGACACATACAAACAAATACTTTTAGACGTTCAGATTTCAGGCTTCACGATTGCTCGTCCCGAAGGTTGTCAATCGCTCTGACCCAAGCCACGGTATAATCCTGAGGGTTCTTGAATAAATTTATTATTTTTATATTGAAGTTACTAACAATTTCTTTCATGATGTAGATCCTTAATGAAAATTCGTTCATTTGTACATTCTAACCCTCTTTCTCTCTTTTTATTTATTTTCTTATATGCTTGTCTGATTATCCTGCTTGCCTTTTTATCACCACACATGTTATTATGGCTAATCAAGACCTAAAGAATTGTTCTAATATTAATCTGATAATTTGGACAACCTGTTAGGAACCTCGGAATTTTGATTGCATAATAACATATTACTAAAAAATAGTCTTTTATGTGTTTCCTGAACCAACCTAGACTAAATTATTTTTAGGGTGCATGAAAATATTATTTGGTTATTCTATTGCATAAAAATTGATATGAATCGATATTTAGTAGAGGCCAGCAATGGGAGAATATTGTTCATTATGACCGTATTCGTACCCTCACCCCCGAACTCAATATATGGTTCATTGACCATCTATGAAGTCAGGACGGGGAAATCTACATTTGATAAGTCCCTAATTTATCCCTACGTTTTCCCATATTCAATTAGGTTTATGAATCTTCCTTTAAAGACTTGTTGGCGACTTCAAAACATTTTTCAATAAAACCTTAACAATGGGGTAGTCAAATACGCATTCACACCGCGTAGGCGAAATAAAAACACGCCTACAAAGACAGAAACACTTAATTTTTCTTGTAATTTTCGCGGTTGATGGTGGATGTTGCATCATGCATGAAATATTTTTTGTTAATTTTTGTGATGATGTAATTTGAATTTGGAAAAAATTACGTATTTATCTGTATTTATACTTAATGAAATTCATATTGTGTATCAGTGTATGACTTTATGTCTTTTATTCTTTAACTTGTGGTTTCTGATAGTTAGCTAATGGTTTTGGTAACTGTTTATCACTTTATCTTGATTAGTGGTAAGTTTTTAGAATTAAATGATGCAAGATTTGCAGTTGGTGACAATGTGATTTATTATGTTAATCTTGTGTGTCTTTTAACTTCCAGGTGGTAATATTAGTTGTGCGCTACAGTAGGGGTGGCGGTGGAGTTGTGTGCTGCAGTGGAGTGGTGGCAAGGTTGTGGGTTGCAGTCTTGCTGACTTGCAGTGCTGCATATCGGGTTGGTGGGGGTGGCGGTCGACTGTGTTGGGATAGAAGTATAGAACTAAATTGGGACTAATTCTCTATTATATAAGGGAAGGGGGAGAGGAAGATGGTCCCTCTTCTGAAAATTACTTTTAATGATCTAATGTAATGAAAAAATTTACAAAAGAAAACAACTGAACCATTTCTCATTTCAACTTGTCATTCTAAACAAGATAAAAATTGTATATGCATCAAATATTTCAATCAAAAAATTAAATGGACAAAATATCTTGATCGGTTTTTTTATAAGAGAAGATGGTATACATGACGTCCACCTGAAAAATCTGAAACACTCATTACCTTTGATACTCTTTAATTCAGTTAAACCAACTCATTATGTCTATTCTTTTTGTTCTAAATTCATTCACAAAAATTTTAATATTAAAAATCACTCACATAACCTTTGTTAGTTTTTTACATTAGCGAATTAATATATCTAGATTCATCTAACTATTAATCTTTCACATTTTAAGTGTAATCATAACTATAGTACGAATGGAATATATAATAGAATAACAAGTTTTGAAATTAACGCACGCATATCGCGTGCATAAAAGGCTAGTTGTTTTCTTATGAAAATTATCAATTTTTAAATGAGAGGAACTTAGATAAAAGAAAGATAAAGAGTGGGTCCCACACGCTGATTTTTAACCTTTCCTACCCGTTATAGGTCAACTGGTCCTATAAAAAACAATGCTCCCCAAAAATAGGACCTCCACAGGTTAATTGATAGTTGAGACCTATTAAAAATGTTCGGTAATAGTTGGGACCTTTAACATCAATTTTTCCTATAAATAATTATGTGAATCCAAATATAGTTTGGGTAGTTATGTTACTTTGCTAGAAGCCAATCTTTACTTGCAATATTAATAAACTAGTTTAAAACCCAATGCAAGAATGCACGGGATGTCAATTAATTTAGTTCATTTGATTAATTATTTATCACGAAATAAGAGATTTTTTAAAAATAAGTATAGAAATGATGAAATTCATATAAAGAAAAGAACAATTCACATATAATTAGAAAGACGCAATTCTCATCTAATAGACAATAAATTAGATGAAAAAACAATTATGAATGACAATGTAAAAAAATTGGAAAAAAAGAAAGCTAATAAAATAGTATTCGTAATATTTTTATTACACTTTCTGAAATACTTCCTTATAAACAACATTTGTGGTAACATTGAAGTTGCCATGATCTTCATCAAAGATTAAAATATTACTACAGATGTAATGTAATTCTGGAAAAATTTCCAATATATTGTTTAGGATGTAATAAAATAAAAACACGTACATTACGTAGGATAAGTTAATTAACTTTTAATAACTATTTTAATTCAAAATAATTTGAAATTCGCTTACAACTCGTGAGTTGCAGAATTATGACTTATGACTTATTTGTAATAGTTAGTATTATAGTTGTTCTTTCTCTAGAAGTGACACTAAAATAAAAACATGTGCAATTTTTATGTAAGTTAATTAACTTTGAATAACTTTTTAGTACTCAAACTTATTTCTTACTCACTTGTAAATTTTAAATACATAACTCATGATGACATTGATTTGGTGATTAAAGATTTTCGTTATATATTAATTAATATAACCAATCTTTAATAATTTATTATAATCATAGAAATTTAAGAATTTATACTACAAAGATCAATTCACGTTTTACTTTGTCTTATTAACTAATAGCTACAATTTTTCTAGTTTCATTTTTAGGTAGTCAGGAGAGGCTAATAATATGTACAAATGCTCCTAATTTTCACTTTAAAATCACAAATTTTACATTTGCATAATTACCATAATTACAATTTGTTTTGATTAAAATTTCTTTATTTATCAAGAAAAATAAGAAAAGAGAAGAAATACACAATGTTTTATGCTTTTATAAAGATTTTCTTTAATTGCAAAAAAATATTTCTTTATTTTTGGAGTACTAATATATACTCCCTTTGGTCCATAATATTTTTCCTCTTTACTATTCCTACACAAACCAAGGAATAATATAAAAGTATTGGTATTGGGCTTGAATGATTACTTTTTGAGGAGGAGAGAGAATGTCTATGCAAAAATTATAAATTTATGAGAGAGTGTGTCATATTGTGGACACTTGAGGGTCATATGCAAATACTAAATTATTATAAACTTAGCAAATACGGATTAAAGAAGAAATATGAAATTTTTTATAAAACACCCTTACATGAAAAGTAGGAAAAACTTTATGGAACGGAGGGAGACAATAGAATGGAGTTTAGAATACAATAATTCATATTTAAAGGAGTCCAATTGTCCAAATGATATATTTACATTAATAACCCCATGTATATGACTTTATGGAACAATTTATCTTTTTTTGTCAACTTGTATCTAAAATGATAAAGCAAAATATTGCTTCACGTAAACATTGTCTTTTTTTTTTTGGCAATTCAAAGTTGTTATTGATAACCAAAAAAATAGGATGAGATACAACCTAGACTAACAAGTCTCTAGATATTAATAGCCAAACAGATGGCTACTAAAAATCTAAGCTAGAAAAGCAATTACAATAGCAGCAAAGCTCTTTCATTGGCTTTGCAATTACAAGCAACACGAAAAACAACCTCTTTGATAATCCTGTGACGTGGAATACAGGTACCAGTAAACATTTTGTTGTTTCTCTGTAGCCAGATAGAATATATGGCTTCAGTGAACACCATAACATACACTCGAGCTTTAACATTCCTGCTATGAGCCTTAATCTGAGCTCTTCTACATTCTTCAGCAAAAGGATGAATCTGATGACTCATACCCAAGAGGTTGAGCAAACCTCTCCATATTTCAGCTGCATAAGAGCACTAAAAAAACAAGTGTTAAATACATTCCTAGGCATTATTACACAGTCAGCAAGTTGTATTACAAGCATTGTTCCATTTGCTAATTCTATCAGTGGTAGCAAGTCTATCTTGAAGCACCAACCTTAGAATAAACTTACTCCTTGGGCTTGCTTTGTTGTTACAAATTAGCCTTCTCCAATCCACTCTTTGAGCATCCCCATAAAGAATGCTATAAGCTTTCTTAATGCTGAACTTGCCTGCCTTCATAACAACTTCCCAGCCACCAACAGTATCCAGTAAAGCTCTTGTATCAATGATTTTCATTAGAAGCCAAGATGTGTTACTACTAAGAGTAACACTATAGATGTCCTGTCTTCTTAGGTAATAAGAATTAATCCACTGAACCCACAACTTATCTTCTTTAAAAGCAATAGCCCAAAGAAGCTTCATCAGAGCAGCTTTGTTCCACACAGCCATATTAACCAAACTCCAGCCACCAGCAACCTTTGGATTATAAAAAGAAGCCCAAGAAATGGGAGCTTTTCTTGAATCCATTGTACTACCAGTCCAAAGGAACTCCTACAAACCGATTCAACAACTTTAATAAGCTTTTTAGAGAGAGGGAATATATGGGACCAGTAGTTTTGCATACTACTGAGAATACTCCTAATGAGTTGCAACCTGCCAGCATAGCTAAGTGATTTTGCAACCCAGCCCTGAGCTCTTTCAGTGACTTTATCCACAAAGATCTTACATTGTGAAAAATCCAACTTCTTGGAAGATAAAGGGACTCCCAAATATCTAACGGGCAAAGTACCGATAGGAAGGTGAACAACATTAGCAATGATTTCAGCTTCACCAATAGCTATCCCACCAAAATAAATGTTGCTTTTTTCAGCACTTGATTCAAGGCCTGAGACTTTAGAAAACTTATGGAATGCATCCATAATTTTAGTCGCATAATTGAGATTTGCTCTTGCATAGAGCAATAAATCATCAGCAAACATAAGGTGCATGAGCTGAATTCTTTCACACTTGGGGTGGAAATTGAAGTCAGGAATGACATTCAATTCAGAAAGACACCTACTAAGATATTCCATACTCAGAGTAAATAAGAAAGGGGAGAGGGGGTCCCCCTGTCTTAAGCCTTTTTTTGCCTGAAAAAGAATGGAGGGAGAACCATTCAGTAAGATGGAATAAGACACACTTCTCACACATGTCATAATCTAATTCACAAAAAGCTCAGGGAAACCAAGTTCCAATAAAACACTCTCCAAGTAAGGCCACTCCACAGAGTCATAAGCCTTTTTAAGATCAACCTTAATCAGACATCTAGGAGAAATGTGGGCTCTTGAGTACCCTCTTATCAGTTCAGTGGCCAACAACACATTATCAGAAATGAATCTCTCAGGTATAAAACCTGCTTGAGCAGGATGCACGACTTCATGAATCACTTGTTGCATCCTATGAGTAAGGATTTTAGACACTATTTTGTATAGTATTGTACAGCATGCAATAGGCCTAAATTCTTCGGGTGAATAGATTGGTCAACTTTTGGAACCAAGGTAATCACAGTAGCATTAACAAGCTTGTGGATAAAGGACTTTTGAAAAAATTCAAGAACTCCCTCATAAACATCATGTTTAATAACAGCCCATCTTTTCTGAAAAAAGAAAGCATTACAACAATCAATCCCAGGAGCTTTTGAATCTTCAATTGCAAAAAGAGCTCTGTCAACTTCCTCAATAATAATTGGCTGAATAAGGGCATTTCTAGCAGCACTACTAAGAACATTCCCAGATCTGATAGTAGCCAACTCAATTGCAGGAAGAGAGTGGGCACAAGTACCTAACAATTGCTTATAAAAGCCAACCATTTCATGCTGAATTCCATCATGATCATGAACTAACTCTCCCTGTGTGTTCTGAATCATTGAGATTCTGTTTCTAGCCTTCCTTAATTTCACAGCATTAAAAAAGAACATTGTATTTGTATCCCCTTGAGATAACCAATGGATTCTAGATTTCTGTTTCAAGATACTATCTTCAACTCTTGACCAATATCTAAGCTTCTCATTAAGCTCTTTCTCCATGAGCTGAAAATCTTCACTAGTAACAATGTTCAGATCAGCTTGAATAGTGGCAAGCTGAGTTCTACAATCTTCCACCTTCATATGAGCTTGAAAGTAATGAGTAGAGTGCAACTGCTTCATAGCAGCTTTCACAGCCATAAGTCTAACCCAGAGTTCCAAGCATCGGTTACGATCTCAATGAATCTAGGATCTTCCACCAAGATATTATGGAACTTAAATGGTCTACCCCCAGCAGAAGGCACATTTTCTAGTTTTATAACAAGAGCAGTGTGATCTGACATGCCACCAGGCAGATATTGAACCATAATGTCAGGAAAAAGAGAGAGCATCAAATCATTAATAAAAGCCTTGTCAATTCTACTCAAGATTCTCATATCACCTAGACCTTTGTTTGTCCATGAGTAATAAAGACCATTAGAGAATTCCAGACCAACCAACTCCAAGGGCCAATTGCTCCAATAGTAAAACCAAGTAAAGCTAGCTTTGCTTTTTGCTAGACCAACTAAAAACCATCCCATTGTACATGCTCTTATAAGGGGCTTCCAGCACAGCAGCTTCCATGAAAAAGTTTGAGAAATCATGAGTTTCTGCTTCACTAACATTAGCACCATTCAATCTATCATTAGCTTGATTAACTGAATTAAAATCACCAATGATGATGAAAGGAAGAGTACTATTCTCCACAATATGCAATAATTCCCTCCATAAGCTTCTTCTGTCAGCAATGGTATGAAGGCCATAAACAGCAATGACCATAAATGTGTATGTACCTGCAAAGTGTTCAATTTTAACACTAATCACTTGCTCAGACTTACTACATACACCAACCTTAATTTCACATGGCTTCCAACGAAAACAAATTCTACCTCTAGGAGAGTAATCATAATTACTATCCCACATCCACACATTCCCAAATTTACTCTGCACCTTGCTCATCTTAGGAGCCCTAACTCGAGTTTCAAAAAGAGCACAAAAAGATACATTTTACTGCTGTGAGAAGAGCTTTGTCTTTTTTTATCTTTAGAGGGTCATTCAGCCCACTAATATTCCAAGCTAAGAAATACATTAAGATAAATAGGGTTTGGTCCGCTAGCACCCCCAGGATTACCTGAGATATGAGCATCATTAGTCAAGTGATAACTAACACTCTTAGCTAACTGGAAAGCAACATTCTTCCCTTTTTTCTTGTAATAATCTTCTTAGGTTCTTCTGTCACTATAGGTTGCTGAGGGATAGGAGTACTAACAGGAATGACTTCATTGCGTAGCTCTACTACTATGATAGGTTCACCAGCACTGCTAGAGGGATTAGCAGAGCTAGAATATACTATCACAACAGGAGCACCAGCAACAGGCAAAGTCACTTGCTCCTTTTCATGTTTAGCAATAGGAATGACTTCAACAGGCTTTGGTTTAGGGACCCACTTCTGAGTAACCTTAGCTTGAGGCTTAGGATTTTTACTAGCACAATTATGGCCGATAATTTGACATTTCTGACAAAAGGGTGGCAACCAGTCATACTCCACTTTCTGAAGAAAGCTTCTACCACTAGGGTCTTCCACTCTTACTTCCTTAGGCACTTCCTTTGTAACATCCATTTCCACCAAAATGCGAGCAAAAGATATCCTCAGGACCTTAGTGGTACACTCATCAGCATAAATTGGAACCCCCAAAAGACTACCAATTCTACTTAAAGAATTATCACTCCAACAATTAAGAGGTAAATTTGGCAATTTAACCCATATGGGAAGCACCTTCAGCATCTAACTATGAAAATCAAATTGAGGGGTCCATTGCTGAACAATCTGATATGAATTTGGAGTCCGAAAATTCATAATGTTTGCCTTAGAAACTAAGTGACGTTTTTATGTTGTTTTTATGAAGAAATACTAAAATAAGAAGTAAGAATAAGGATAGTACTCTTGATTCTCGCAAGAATTAGATGGTCTCTTCCTAATCGCAATTAGAAGATGAATACAAGTCACAACAAGTATTGTTTTGGTTAACAACCGAAATAAGCAATGCTCACAAATTCTCAAATCAACTCTTTCTCTTATTGATTAGGAGTGCACATGTATTTATAGGATGAGCAAACAATCCTTGCTCTCCAAGCTAAATCATGGCCGGATTTCTCTAGTAAAATAATAGGAAAGTTTCCCCTAAATTAAAGCCTAGAATCTAGCTAGAACTTAAGGAAAAATTAGCTTAAAGAAAGATGTGCAAATCTTTCCTTAAAAACACTAAATTACAAGGCAGCAAGGACACACCCTTGCACGCCACTTCTCTTTATGTTTTAAGGCAACTTTCCTAAAATACAACCCATGACACTAGACTCTTAATGGACCGAATTAATCTAGGATTTTCGGACATTTATGCAACTAACATAACTAAAACAACTAACATAACAATAAAGACATATTTTTGGTTACATGTAAAACCTTCACTTTAAGAGTAAAGTAATACCATGCAGCAATCCTAAGAAAGCAATTTAAGATGGTTCGATCTTGCATCATTCTCCCCCTCTTGAAAAAAAACTTATCCCCAAGTTCTCGCCATGTATGACAACAAACCACCAACAGATCATCTATATGAGACGAATGAACACCAACAAGATCACCAACTGTAGTAGATCACGGATCGAACAATGATTCATGTGACCGTGAACAGACAACTCCATGTCTCGAGGACTTGCATTAGTATGAACATAAACTTTAACTACTTCATGTAATACTATATCTTTCTTGAACAAATCAGATTGAAAACATGAGATAGCTAATCGTTCTTCAATGATTGAAACCTCCAAGATCAAATCTTTATTGTCCAAATGTGAGAAAGATTCAGTATTTTCTTCTTCTTCAATATGAGAAGGTTGTGTAGCACTTGCTTCCAATGTCTGGCATGGACAATATTCGACAGGTGTATCAATTTCAGCAAAAAGATTATGCAACGCATGCCCTAAAGCCTCACTTAGTGTTTTTGCAATTTTAGAACGATCCAAGGGTTGTATGTATAACCTCTCAGATATTTTATCATATGGAAAATCAAAATCATCCATACGAACCAAACAACAACAACCAACTGCAATCTTTCTAGTAAACTGCCCAGAAATTTCACTAAGAGTTCGAGATCTAAAACTTAAGTAAAACACCTCGACATTTCATGAAATTTTATCACCACATAGCCCTATGTGTCTGGAACACTCGACTAAAATTTCATCAACAAATAACCAGCCAATTATTTGCAGTTTTAATTCTCCCAGAACTGGTCCATAATAGTTCGGTTTTGACCAATTATCAAAAACGTGTTCGAATAAATATCAAAAGTTCTTCAAAAAATTATGAAAATTTCTAGTCTTAAACTAGACCAAAAGTAGTCCAATTTTAAGCCAAGAAACACTCAAAAATTCGATGTATGCTAGGAGAACGAATTGCCCAAAGTTTAACTGAAAACTGCTTGAATCTGCCAGAAAATTAGCTCTGAATGTTTCAATTGCTGTGACTTCATTACTGATTGGATTACCACGAAATTTCAGCCCAATCCAAGCTTCAAGATGTCTACTGCCACCACACAAAATTTCAGCCCAATCCAAGCTTTCACCCTCCTTCACATTGTTTGCCTTAGAAACTATGTGACGTTTTTATGATGTTTCTATGAAGGAATACTAAAAATAAGAAGTAAGAATAGGATATTACTCTTGATTCTCGCAAGAATTAGAGGGTCTCTTCCTAATCGCAATTAGAAGATGAATACAAGTCGCAACAAGTATTGTTTTGGTTAACAACCGAAATAAGCAACACTCACAAATTCTCAAATCAACTCTTTCTCTTATTAATTAGGAGTGCACATGTATTTATAGGATGAGCAAACAATCCTTTCTCTCCAAGCTAAATCATGGCCGGATTTCTCTAGTAAAATAATAGGAAAGTTTTTCCTAAATTATAGTCTAGAATCTAGCTAGAACTTAAGGAAATATTAGCTTAAGGAAAGATGTGCAAATCTTTCCTTAAAAACACTAAATCACAAGGCAATAAGGACACACCCTTGCACGCCACTTCTCTTCATGTTTTAAGGCAACTTTCCTAAAATACAACCCATGACACTAGACTCTTAATGAACCAAATTAATCTAGGTGATGTGGATCTCAAAACCCCTTTGATGAAGCTATAAAAACCACGAGAATCTTTAGAAAAAGATTGGATCTTGTGGGCTTTCTTGAGCACTAAAATCAACGTAATCTGATTTTATGTAACACTGATGAACAATCTGGGAATAATTTTATGTTTTATGATGATTATGCACGAAAATAACAAAGATAGATTGATCCTTGAAGTCTCGGTTCAAGGTTGGAAAGTTGTGGTCTCGGCACAATCTCCTCTCAAAGTCTCGGTTTGAGTTTTTGTGGTTAGCTAACACACGATGGTCTCTTCAACGAGCACTCTTAATAAACTCCAAAACAAACTCTCATTTTATTAATGAAAGCAAAGCCTTATATAGGCATGTAACAATAAACCCTAATCATACTAGAACTAGGAAACTAAAAACAAGATAATAATGAAATAACAAAGTCCAAACCAAGTAGAACAAGCTCAACTTTGCGCCTACTATTTAGACTCCTATAAAGATATAACTCTACTCCAATTAGAATCCTAATCCAACTAGGATTTGGATTTCTAACCCAACTAGAATTACAAACAAACTAAAACTTTTAAGACTCCTAACAAAACTAGGAGTTCTAATCCTACTAGACTAAGGATTTCAAGAGTCATATTCCTACTAGAATTAGGAAAAACAAACAAATTCTAACAGAACTAGAATTTGTTATAGGGGAGCCATCCATTCCACATCACTAGGATTTTAGGACCTTTATGCAACTAACATAACTAAAACATCTAACATAACAATAATGACATATTTTTGGTTACATGTAAAACCTTCACTTTAAGAGTAAAGTAAAACCATGCAACAATCCTAAGAAAGGAATTTAAGATGGTTCGATCTTGCATCACAATCATAGCTTTATTGGAAAACAAGTGTGGTCCATAATACATAACTTCATCTCTATCTACTCTAGACATCAGATTTATCACAAAAAAACCAGCATCATTGTAAAACTCGACCCATCCGGGGTCGAGTCTATCGGCACCAATGCGCATCTAGGGCCAACAACTGTCCTCACTCACCAGCACAAGTTCTTCCGGCGCATTTTGTCCTCACTCATGCGCACCCCGAGAAACTTCCTAGGAGGTCACCCATCCCTCGACTACTCCCAGCCAAGCACGCTTAACTGTAGAATAACTAAGGAAATCAGCTCCCTAAAAGAAAAATGCATCTTGTTGGAATGAGTAGCCTGCTAAATCCCTTTAAAGCAATCATGAGAGGTTATTACATACACCCCCACTTGAGAATAGCAACGCCCTTGTTGCGCCTGAGGACTCCACATATTCGGCATACGGCCTGTGGGTCGCCCCAACCTGGAAAATAATCACATATTTGATATGCAGCCGGTGATATAGCCCCAGAATCCTCCCTACTAGGTGACTAACCTTGGATTAATTATCCATACGATCAGCATGCGGTCGCGGGGTTGCTCTAATACCATTTGTAATACCCGACCCATCCGAGGTCGAGTATATCGTCACCAATGCGCATCTAGGGCCAACAACTGTCGTCAATAACCAACACATGTTCTTCCGGCGCATTTTGTCATCACTCATGCGCACCCCGAGAAACTTCTCAGGTTGTCACCCATCCCTGGACTACTCCCAGCCAATCACGCTTAACTGTGGAGTAACTAAGGAAATGAGCTCTCTAAAAGAAAGATGCATCTTGTTGGAATGAGTAGCGTGCTAAATCCCTTTAAAGCAATCATGAGGGGTATTACAATCATGCTTATACACTTGAGGTTCAGCAGATAACCCCCATTGTGCTTTGATATAAGCATTCATAGCATTCGTAGTTGGAACTTGCCCCACAACATCAACAATCAACGCATTCTCCCATTTTGAGTTTAATTTTTCAATTTCATTCTTATCAAGACAAGCAGTAGGGTTACCCTCCAAAATTGAAGGAGCAACAAAGTTTAGTCCCATACCTTTATCGGAAAATTGATTCTTGCCTGTAAACCCCTGACATTTCTATTTCGAAGCTTCAACATGTGTAGGTTGAGGGGAAATCTCCATCGCCTTCTCTCCTTGCTCAGCCACTTGAGGGTTTGGCGTAGTTACTGTTCCATTAGTATTCAGCTGATTAGGTTCACTTACAGTCGCTAAAGACGCCTGAGGATTCTCTTTTGAAGTTCCCGGTGACGTTGAGCTACTCGCCGCACCGAAATTCTTCCTCCGACGACCCATTTAAACCTAAAGGTGCACGATAGCGTGGAACCTTCATGCGCCTAGAGAGGGTTTAGAGAGGGTTTTTTACTATTAAACATTGCCTTTTCAGGTACATAATAAGCAACAAATTGATTGATATTATTTTTGTCAAATTTAGATATAAATCAGTCTTTGAAATAACATAGATTGATTATATTTCCCTTGATTGTTGTTTATAATTGCCAATCACATGTACACAAACTAACAACTTATGAGATAGGAATATCATTTTAAACAATCTGGGTTTTTTATATTTTTAAATAATGCGTACAATTAGGAAAAAAGTTGTACAATCAAATCCTAAATATCTAAAATAAGTAATATTTACGTTTAATATCTCAAATATCTTAAAAAATGTATAAAGTTACTCCGGAGTAATAACTACCTATATAAAGAAAATAATGTGCAGCTAAAAGCAAGATACTATACAACTATATAAGAAGAAGGAAATATACAAAAGAGATAAAAAAAAACAAAAGATATTATAAGAAATCAGAAAATCTTATCAAAAAGATCACTGCTACTGCTAACTCCTCATTGCCGGCCAAACATGAAATTGAACTCTTCCTTAAACCAAATCTGATAGTGCTTGGAGTAAGTGCAACACTGTTGTAGTTTCTAAAAATTAGAAAAAAAACAAATGTTACTAACTGTGAGAAATAGGACTCTCTATTTACTATTTACTATTATAATTCTTTGTGATATAGGATTTGTTTCCTAAATAGTTTCGGTGAAGGACTCTTGGTCCTTAGGGTGTATAAATATGTTTTTGAGCTTAATGAAAGGAGAGAACGAATTAAACCAAACTTAACATGGTATCAAGAGCCTAAGATTTTATTTCTCCCTAAACCTACGTCTAATCTATTCGGTCTTCCTCACGAGGATCGAACAAAATCGATACCCTTCTCCGTACCTACTGTCGTAGCTCCAGGCGAGTCGTGATGACCGACGCAGCCGGTGGTTCGTCAGATCCGAAGCCGGAGAAACAAGACTCGGTCTTCTTCCTAGGCTCGAACGATAATCCAGGTAATCTTATCACTCCTATACAATTAAAGGACGATAATTTTGATGAATGGGCACGCGCGATACGCATGTCCCTTAATGCCAAACGAAAACTTGGCTTTCTTGACGGTACGATTCCGAAACCAACGACACCGGAACGACTTGCTGATTGGAGTACTATTCACTCCATGAATGTTTCTTGGCTCCTTAACGCAATTTCCCCAGCTCTTCGGGTTACTGTTTCTTATTTTGAGGATGCTCATGAATTGTGGAAGCATTTAAAGGAACGATTTTGCGTCTCTAATGGCACTCGAATTGTTCAGTTGAAAACCCAGATTGGTGAGTGCAAGCAATCTCCCGGCGAATCTTTGGCCTCCTATTACGGTCGCCTATCTAAACTTTGGGACGAGGTTGCCTCGCAGGAGGTCGCCCCAATATGTTCTATGAATGGCTCAGGGTGCCGAGTCACCAAATTTCTTGACCAGATGCGCGAACATGACCGCTTGCATCGGTTTTTAATCGGCCTCGACGAGGCTTACGCTCCGCTTCGCTCAACGATTCTTGCTACTGACCCCCTGCCAACGGTGACTCGCGCCTATCATTATGTGGCGCAGGAGGAGCGTCTGCGTGGGCCCCTAGCATCGGCGCTCCCTAACCCCAGCGATGCCTTGGCCTTCAAGGCTGTTGTGCGCAATCAAGATCGGTACTTTGACAAGTCCAAGGTAATCTGCACTCATTGTAATCAACCTGGGCATGAAGCTAGCAGTTGTTTTCAGGTGGTGGGGTACCCCAACTGGTGGGGGGATCGCCCACGCGGGCATCGAGGAGGTCACGCCTCGCGTGCGGGTCGAGGGGGTCGTGGTCGCGGCTCGCCTGCCGAGCCCCCTGCGCGCGCCAACAAGGCCACGGCCAGCACTGCTGCTGCTGGTCCGTCCACTTCCACTGCGCGACCGATAGATGCTGCGATTGCTGGGCTCGCGGGTCTTTCTCCCGATCAATGGCAAAATTTGCTAGATCTCTTAAATTTGCCAAAGCATAAAGATAATCTGTCTGGTAAGTCTTCTTGGATTATTGATACGGGCGCGACTCATCATGTGACAGGCATGTTTTCATTATTGCATAACGTTCGGAAAATTAATGGGTGTCCTGTTGGTTTGCCGGATGGAAGCACAGTTGATGCTACGTATGAGGGTGACGTATTACTCCCTGGAAAATTGAAACTTTTGAATGTGCGGTTTGTCCCTAATTTAGATTGTAACTTGATCTCTGTTCCTCAGTTATTAGATTCTGCGAATTGTATTGTCCAATTCACTAAAACATTGTGTGTATTACAGGACCGCAAGACGAGGATCCTGATTGGAGCGGGTGAACGAGAGGATGGACTTTTCTTTTTCTGTGGGGTTCCTAAGGCGAAGATCATGGCGGTTGATGGTATGGCATCGATTGATTTGTGGCACAAGCGTCTGGGTCACCCTTCGGAGAAAGTTCTGCGTCATTTGCCGTGTGTGAGTCCATCTAGTCTTAGTAGTTGCAATAAAGATGGGTGTGACGTTTGTTTTCGCGCACACCTCCCTCGCACTAGTTATCCTAGGAGTGATAGTCGAGCTAGTCGTATTTTTGAGTTGATCCATTGTGATTTATGGGGCCCCTATAAAACCAAATCGGCTTGTGGTGCCTCATATTTTTTGACAATAGTTGATGATTTTTCCCGTACTGTGTGGATTTATTTATTATATAATAAAATCGAAGTTGAGCTTATGTTTTTGAATTTTCTTGCCTTGGTTGACCGCCAATTTAATCAGACTGTCAAACGAGTTAGAAGTGACAATGGCACAGAATTTAATTGTCTGAAATCACATTTTGCAAAACAAGGCATTATATTTGAAACTTCATGTGTTAAGACTCCTCAACAAAACGGACGGGTAGAACGAAAACACAGACATATTTTAAATGTGGCTAGAGCTTTGAGATTTCAAGCTAATTTACCATTGAGATTTTGGGGCGATTGTGTTCATGCGGCTTGTCATTTAATTAATCATACTCCCACTGTGCTTCTTGATTATAAAACTCCATATGAGTGTTTGTTTGGAAAAGCCCCTAGTATGTCTGATATACGAGTTTTTGGATGCCTATGCTATGCTTCTAATTTAAATCACAACGGGGATAAATTTACCAGTCGAAGTCGGAAGTGTGTGTTTGTGGGTTATTCTTTCACTCAAAAAGGATGGAAGTTGTTCGATTTAGATACTAAAAAATACTTTGTTTCCCGTGATGTGAAGTTCCTTGAGACTAGTTTTCCTTTTGCCTGTTCTACACCTATGCCTCATGTGCCTTTGGTTGGTGAAGTGGAATATTTTGATGATGAGCTTGTGCTTGCGGGCGTTGGCGGAGGTGTGCTGGAGGATCGGGGTGCTGAGCCTGAGCTCGCGGCTCCGGTTCCTGTGCCCGAGGACCCGGCTGCTGACCTCGTGCTGGCTGCTGGGCCTTCGGCTATGGCGGGTTCGGCTGCCCCTGGCGAGCCTCGCGTGGAGTCATCGGATGTGGCTGTGGATGCCCCTGCTGTGGGGGAGGTGAGTGTGTCGGGGAGTGGGCCGGTTGCGCCTGAGAATAGTAGTGCCTTGGGTCGGGGGAAGCGTGCCAAGGCACTCCCTAAGAAATTACGGGATTATGTAACTCATACGGTAGTGAAAAAGAAAAGTCCATCTCCTCCATCTCCTGCTTCATCAAAGTCCTCAGGTACTCCCTATCCTATTACACATTATGTTAGTTGTGAAAAATTTTCTGACAGACATCGCAGATATCTAGCAGCTATTACTGCAGGGAACCCTCCTAAGTCATTCAAAGAGGCTTTGAAACATGACGGCTGGCGTCAAGCCATGGCAGTTGAAATCAAAGCCTTGGAGGATCAAGGTACGTGGGACTTACAACCTCTTCCTCCTGGGAAGAAAGCCTTGGGGAGTAAGTGGGTGTATACGGAGAAATTTGATGAGCAGGGAAAACTGCAAAGATTGAAGGCCAGATTAGTTATATTTGGTCATCATCAGGTGGAAGGCATAGATTATAATGAAACCTTTGCCCCTGTGGCAAAAATGACAACAGTTCGTACTTTCCTGGCTGTAGCTGCGGTGAAACGATGGGAGATTCATCAGATGGATGTGCACAATGCCTTTCTACATGGTGATCTGGAGGAGGAAGTTTATATGCGCATTCCTCCTGGTTTTTCGAAAAATAATACTAATATGGTGTGTAGGATGAAAAAGTCGTTGTACGGATTAAAACAGGCACCCCGCTGCTGGTTTGCAGAATTGGCTGCTGCTTTGAAATCTTATGGTTTTAAGCAGTCATATTCTGATTATTCTCTGTTCACTCTGACCAGGAAGCACATTCAGCTTAATGTGCTTATATATGTGGATGATATGATTATTGCAGGGAATGATCAGACGGCCTTACTGAACTTCAAAACTTATTTGGGACAATGTTTTAAAATGAAGGATTTGGGCGTTTTGAAGTATTTTTTAGGCTTGGAGGTTGCCAGAGGCCCTCAAGGGATTTTTATGAGTCAACGCAAATATGCTATGGACATCATTTCTGAATGTGGGTTGTTAGGTGCCAAACCTGCAGCCTTTCCTATGGAGTAGCATCATCAGCTTGCTTTGGCTGATGGCCCATTGTTGGACAATGCCGAGGAGTATAGGCGTTTGATGGGACGCTTAATTCACCTTGCGGTTACTCGTCCTGATCTTGCCTATTCTGTTTATATCTTGTCCCAGTTTATGCAGGCACCACGGATTGCTCATTGGGAGGCTGCACTGCGTGTGGTGCGTTATTTGAAGAAAAATCCAGGTCAGGGTATCTTATTTCGTTCTGATAGTGCTCTCTCTACCAAACTTAACACTAACCAATCTTTCTTCTTGCAAAGTCTGTGGTAATTAAAAGGAATGTTTTCTTAGTAGTTATGTATTTAGATCTCTTGCAACCAAGTGAAGTATAGAAATCCTTACTTGCAGCAGCAACACTTGGATTGTTATTCAATGTTTCAATGCTGGAAATGTAGAGGCATTGATCGACCTTTTACTCAACCCACCAGAAAAGTAAAAAAGAAAAAAAATAATTAATTAATTGTGTTTCGTAAAACTTATGTGATTGTTTGGATGGAAATGAGATTCAAAGGATAGAGATGAGAGAGAATTTATGTAGTTGTTCTAACTTCCTCCTCTATGTTTCTTCTTTATTCAAAAGTCAAAAGCCATAATAGCTTCTACCGTTCTACGTGTCCCTTTAAGCAAAAGGTCAAGCAAGCAACTCTTGATTTATAAAACCTAAACTTGAAATGAAAAGCTACAACAAAATTCATAAAACTTTGAGCTTTCAATTCTCGGCGATATTCACTCAATAAAGAGAAATCAACCCGGTAATCTTCGTACTCGTCCTCTTTCTCTCACCTCTGCGCATGCCGACTGGCCACTGCCAGTGCTTATGCTACAACTTCTGTGTCTTCGGCTGTGGGTGTTGTCGTACAGTGGTCAAAGCCATGGTTTGGTGCCACTCTTTTCTTGCTCCTATTTGCTTCATGAGATCAAAGAAAGGAAAAATTAGTGTGAATCTCATAAAAATGTATACAAAGAATAGTATCTTCGACAATCATTTGACTTACATAATGAAATATATATTAGTCTTCTTGTAGACATTTGTAAAGTAGGCCAATCAATAGATCATAATATGATTCACTGAATTATTTTGATTACTTACTTAAACCAATTTAGGCATGATTTATGGATGCAATTATGTCACGTTATTGAATTGCCAAATGCGGATCAAACACACGATTTAAATCAATCTCTTGTGCATGCTTTTGTAGTCAGTGATCTTAGGAAACAATTAATTGCATATTTTCGATTAGAAGTAATAGAATAATCTTGACCAATTTCTCCAATATTAACATGATCACTAATATATTGGAAAATTATCTCTTAAGTAAACTCCCTTCAAAAAAAATAATTCGCAAACGACTCAAACAAAAGACAAATAGCACCATATTCTTCTTATCATATAGCGTAGAAAATTTAATAGTGTGTGCTATCCGAAGAAAAAAGTGAAATCTGTAATAAATATGTAAAAATAATTTCGATCTTCAAGTAGTAACTTTCGGTTATTTATCTATATATATAGTGTGGAGAGTGTTGAAATAAAATCCACCGTATTTGGGAAAAATTGTAACTAATCAATTTGCACCTCCATATTAGGAGTTCATAAACAATTGCCTTCCTCTATTAACGTTTCGTATTAAATAGATTGACTTTATGTTGAAAATAAGTCAACAACATGATTTTAAGAGGTTATTACCATTTTAAGTGTTGATTTGTCATGATCCTAATGGAATACTCAAGATCCCTAAAATTATTGATGTAGCATCATCATTAACAGCATGATTATGGAGATTGGTATAATTTTCTATCTATTATTATTATAAAATACTCACTCAGTGCTCACTTCTCATTTTTCACGAGAATTAAGGAAAATGGAAAGAGTAAGTACTTTCTTGATACCTTTGTCTTGGAACTAACTCTTTACTTTTTTTTCCTTTAAATTAAAATAAAAAAGCAATAAATGTTCATTGGAATTAAGGACACATATTTTAAAAGAAATGTAGGGGTACTTTGGAAACTTTATGTAGAAATGAAGGATAATTTAGTCCAAATAAATTGATAAAGAAGAAAATAGGCACAATATTTTGGGACACCCAAAAAGGAATGTGATCGCTGTATTATGGGACGGACGAGTATAAAACAAAATCCTAGATGCCATGTGTCAATCACCTAGGATTTTGCTTCAGCTTTTGGCTCTTTTTGATGACACGTGTATTCCATAAAATTAGTTATGCACTTATTTTTTAAATGCCATGTGGCATGGAATTCTTTAGCTTTTCTCATGAAACCCACGAGCAAATGACCTTAATTAGACGCGCAAATCACGGCAAATCAAATCAAGAACATATAGGAAAGTTTTGATATTAACTGACAATTATTTCTTAGATCAAATTATACTCAATAAGGAACTAGCTTTTTATGCACGCGATGCGTGCGATGATATTTTAAGGCATAACTATTACTAAGTAGTAAACAAATAGAAAATGAAAGTTAGTATCTAAGTTCACCTCCGTTTTATAAATAAGATTCTTTGAAATACTTACAAATAGTATTGAAATATACTTTAATAAATAAGTATAAGTAATGAAATTGCATTTCTAGCTACTTTTTTGTTGACTTGCACTAATTTTCTTGAAAATCCACGCACACTCATCAGCCCAGTCAACTTCAAATATGTAATCAACAGTGTGGAACTGATTAAACTCCATGGTCTTACTTGGTGGACGTAAAAACCATGGACGTAAAAATACACCCTCCATCGCGTTAATTTCAAAACGTATTATTCTATTATATACTTCATTCGTTCTATAGTTATGGTTACACTAATATGTGAAAGATTAATAGTTAGATGAATTTAGATATATGAATTCGCTAATGTAAAAGACTAACAAAGGTTGTGAGTGAATTTTAATATTAATTTTTTGTGAATGAATTTTGAACAAAAAGAATAGATATAATGAGTTGGTTTGACAGAATTAAAGAGTACCAAAGGTAGTAAGGGCCTGTTCACCCCAGCTTATCTTCAGTTCAGTTCAGTTCAGTTCAGTTCAGTTCAATTCAGTTCAGTTCAATTCAATTCAGTTCAGTTCCTAAATGATAATCATTACTATTAATTAGTTATAATTTATTTCGGTTCGATTCGGTTCGGTTCGGTGCGGTGCGGTTGATTCGATTCGGTTCGGTTCGGTTCAATTGATTCGGTTCGGTTCGATTCGGTTCAATTCAGTTGTTTTATGCCGAAGAGAACATGCTCTAAGTGTATGCCATCTTTTCTTATAAAAAAAAAAGGTCAAGATATTTTGTCCATTTAATTTTTTGATTGAAAAATATGATTTATATAAGGTATATAGTATATTGTTAAGGCTAACTAAATTAAAGTGGAACACTTTTGAGTGGGTATTAAGTAATTTGCCTAATATACAAATGCAGACAACAAATGTATTGAATATAGATGTACAAATTACAATTAAAATAAAAAAGCAATAAATGTTCATTGGAATTAAGGACACATATTTTAAAAGAAATGTAGGGGTACTTTGGAAACTTTATGTAGAAATGAAGGATAATTTAGTCCAAATAAATTGATAAAGAAGAAAATAGGCACAATATTTTGGGACACCCAAAAAGGAATGTGATCTCTGTATTATGGGATGGACGAGTATAAAACAAAATCCTAGATGCCATGTGTCAATCACCTAGGATTTTGCTTCAGCTTTTGGCTCTTTTTGATGACACGTGTATTCCATAAAATTAGTTATGCACTTATTTTTTAAATGCCATGTGGCATGGAATTCTTTAGCTTTTCTCATGAAACCCACGAGCAAATGACCTTAATTAGACGCGCAAATCACGGCAAATCAAATCAAGAACATATAGGAAACTTTTGATATTAACTGACAATTATTTCTTAGATCAAATTATACTCAATAAGGAATGAACAAAAATCACGCTTAAATAGAGATTTTTAGGATCTTTCCTAACATATTGTCAGTTAATATTATGGCAATAAATCACAATATATAAAATATTATGGTAAGACATCAATTATATTCAGCATAATATATGAGTATGAGTATGTCAATCTTAAATGGTATGTTATGGTAATCTAAAATCACGGTAGCATATATATAGATATGGGAATAAGTGGTAGCCCCATATAATAAAATTAGACAAAGAATAACATACCAGTACAAAAACAAAACAACTCTCTCCTTATGACAAAGATTGTTCAATGAACAATAGAATGATGGGTAAAGAAGAGAAAGAATCGGAAAAAGCTTCAGTTAAAGGGAAGATCATCTCAAAGGGACAAAAGGGTATGTATCTTTTCAATCTATTATAATTTCTTATAGTTCTTGCCGTTCTATTACTACACAAGAAACTTTATAAACTCCTTAGACCTCAACCATAAATACATCAGAGTTAATGAACCACTAATAAACAAGACTTAATTCTGTCACAACTACTACACAAGAAACTTTATAAACTCCTTAGACCTTGCTTGCTAACCGAATATTATAGAGCCCATATAGACTTATAGAGTCCTAATCGAAGACCTTGCTTGCTAACCGAATGAACTTGCTTGCTAACCGAATAAGAGTTACAAATAATTGACTTTAAGCACACCATATTTTTGATCCACAAATTTCATAGATTGAAACTTCTCACCATAGAATAATATGAAATTGCATAGAAATCCACATTTAACATTGAAATATATAAAATTAAAGATTACCAAATTAGATAAAGATTGTGAGATAAAACTTACATGCAACATCAAAGATCAACCAAAGTTTTGATTTTTAAATTTTTGATGCACAAATTTCATAGATTGAAACTTTGAACTTGCGGTTTTCAAACCCGACTACATGATTTCTTCGTTCTTTTTTTGCTAAGTAATAAGGAATTATATTTCAAACACAACCTTTACAACCTAAAACAATTTGAAACTAATTACATTTCCATAGTTAACTCTCTTAACCAATCCTTATCTTTCCTATAACATTTCTAAGGAGTATACAGTAAATTCTATCTATTACTGTTCTTTTGATGTTGTACACTTGTTTATGCGCAATCTCAATCTGACCATTCCAGAAAGCATTATTTCTAGCCCTCCAAATCTGATACACAGCAGCCCAAATTACAGCATTACAAACATTCCTCTGAAATCTAGAATTTCCACTCCGTGCAATGTCTAGCAGGACCTCACTTACAGATTCACTTTGTGAGTTAATCTTCAACCATCTCTTAAGAAATCTTAACACAATCCCACTACAATCACAACCAAAGAAAAGATGCTTATGTGACTCCTTTCAATTTCCACAAAGCTGACAGTTTGCATCAGAAAAAACTCCAATTTTAAACAAATTTTCTGTAGTATGTAGCCTTTCCTGCATCATTAACCAAGCTATGAATCTGTGTTTGGGAACATTTAATCTGTTCCACACAGCACCAGACCATATAACATGAGGACTAGAACCCATGTATTCTCTGTAAATATGCTGAATACTATAACTTTACATACTGTTGATCAGCTGCTCATTAAACTTTAACTTCATCTAATCTTTTGCTACACAGATCATTTTCCAATACCAACTACAATCCTGCTTAGGAATGTAGTTCCACCAATAATCGTCTTTTATATAAACTTCATGAACCCAACGAATCCACAAATTATCCTTCTTAGCTGCAATAGCCCATACATATCTGCCCATAGCTGCTTGATTCCATTTAATAATATCTCTCACACCAAGACCACCAGCCATTTTAGGCAAACAAACTCTCTCCCATTTGACATTTCCTGGCTTCTGGCTATAATACTCACCACTCCAAAGATAAGCTCTACATATGTCATTAATCTCTTGCATTATCTTTTTAGGAATGATGAGAATCTGAGCCCAGTAAGCATGAAGACTCATGAGAACTGAATTAATCAAACACAATCTTCCTTGATATGATAGATTTCTACTACTCCAAACACAAATTCTTGCTGTCATCTTCTCAACCAGATTGGAACATTCTTTAGCATATATCCTTTTAAAGCATATAGGAACACCTAAATACTTAAAAGGAAACTTGCCCATACTAAAACCAGACATATCAAGAATTCTTTTTTCATCTTGATTTTCCATCCCAGCTGTTAAAATTTTAGTTTTCTGCTTATTCACATCCAGCCCAGACACCTCAGAGAAATGCTTGAAGCCTTGAAGCAAACACAAGACAGAACTATAGTCCCCTTTACTGCACATAATGATATCATCTGCAAAACACAAATGATTCATTTTTACCCCAAAACACCTAGGATGAGAATGAAAACCATCCCTTTCTCCAACTCTCACCATTGTTCTACTAAAGTAATCCATACAGATGACAAATAAGAGGGGAGACAAGGGATCACCCTGCCCGAGCCCCCTCTTACCCTTGAAAAAACCAACTAGTGATCCATTAATCATCAAAGAGAAAGAAGGAGTTCTAACACACTCCAATATAATCTCCACAAAATCATCAGGAAAGCCAAGAGCTCTTAATAATTCATCAATGAACATCCAATCAATCGAGTCATAGGCCTTCTTCAAATCCATCTTTATGATACACCCAGGAGCTGTCCCTTTTCTGCCATAATGCTTTACAATATCTGACAAATCAAGATATTATGAGCAATGAATCTACCCTTAATAAAAGCTCCCTGATTGGCAGCAATCACATCAGGTAATATTTGACTGAGTCTTGAACACAGAAGCTTAATAATGCATTTATATATGACATTACAACAAGCTATTGGTCTAAACTCAGTGACACTTCCTGGACATTTAACCTTTGGAATCAAGGCTAAAATAGTATGATATAGCTCCTTCAAAAGTCTTCTTGAATGAAAAAAATCAAGAATAGCATTCACCACATCATTACCAACAATTTCCCAAGCATCTTTAAAAAAATAAGAACCATACCTATCTAGCCCTGGAGATTTATCACCAGGGATGGAGTTAAGGACATTCTTGACTTCAGCTGCAGTGAAAGGAACCATCAACAAGCTTCTATGATCATCATTCAACACATGACCATCATATATCACTTCCTGCTGAACTGAAACTCTCTGCTCCCTAGCAGTACCCAACAGATTGATGGAAGGCCTCATTTACTGCATCTGGTTGATCCATCCAGTTCCCATTCATATCAGTATTGCCATAAATAGTATTCTGCAGTCTTCTTGATTTGTTAGCCTGATGAAACATTTTAGAATTTTCATCCCCATCCTTCACCCAGGCTAGTTTAGCTTTTTGTTGCAAAAATGAAGAATATTTAGCAAGGCACTATCAATATTGCCATTTAAGATCTCCTGAGCTTTCTTCAAAGCTAACATAGCACTAGTGTCAGCAGCCTGAATCTGAGAGAAACCCTTTTTGTTCAAATCTTTCAACCCCTGCTTCACTAACTTTAACTTCTTTACCACTTGATACATAGCACACCCATTGACATTGACATTCCAAGCATTACTCATAACCTCACATAAATCCTTCCCCATACTCCACATGTGGTAATACTTGAAAGGAGCTTTATGAATTCCAAGCTCTAGATGAACACTAACCAAAACTGGAGAATGATCAAAAGTCCCTTCTGGCATAAACAAAGCTTCACCAGTTGGAAACATATCTATCCATTTTGTGTTCCCCAAAACTCTATCTATTTTGGAAAATCTTCTATCATCACCATGCTGTTTGTTATTCCAAGTATAATAACACCCAGTAGATTTTATGTCATCAAGTTCACAATAAGACACACATCTCCTGAAAGGAAACATTTCATAGTCTCTAACAGTATTGCCAACCCTTTCCTCCTTATTCAAAACACAGTTAAAATCACCACCAACCATCCAAGGACCATGAATTCCATCAACAATCACCATTAACACCTTCCACAGCTGATCTCTCTCAGCAACAAAATTGTATGCATAAACAAAAGTGCAGAAAACCCCTCTCTATTAATAGGTTTCACAAAACAATGAATAAGCTGTGCACTTATCCTTTTAATGTCCACCTGAAAACTCAGAGGATTCCAGGCAATTATAACTCTTCCCCCAGGATGATGAGAAGAGTTAAAACAGAAACACCAACTAGCAAACAAGTTCTGATACATCCTTCCCATGTTCTTTGCCTTAACCTTAGTCTCAACGAGACTAATCAGTCCAAGCTAGGGATCTCATATTAATAATCTTTTTAACTTCTTTCTACTTAGATAAGCAGTTGATCCCTCGGACATTCCAGATAAGAATACTATCCATTAGCAACAGGAGAGTCCCCTCTCCTGCTGCCTTCTCCAGTTTCCATTACAGAATGAACTAAACCAAAAAAAACTGGTTCTTCCATTATGCCATCTAGAGCGGTAAATGAGTTATGAACACAAATCTGTTCATTTGATTTCTCATTCCTTCTCGATTTCTGAGTCACCTCTTGAAATTCATTAGATTTCTCAGAAACAATTACAGCCACCTTTGCTTGCACTGGCTGCACATCTTGTGTCTTAGCCTTCCAAACTAGCTTTTGGCCACCCTTGTTACATTGTTCAGTCTGATGGCCCATTTTCTTACACAAATTACACTTCACAGGTTTCCATTCATAAGAAACCTCAATTACAACCTCCACTCCATTTTCATTAATGAAACTCAATTGATCAGGGAACTCTTGATCAACCTTAACCTCAACCATCACCCTTGCATACTGCAATTTCTCCCTCTTTGCAGTAGCAGAGTCAACCTTCACATATTTTCCAATAGGACTCACTAATTTATGCAAACATCTATCACTCCAGTACTTGAAATCCAATCTCAATTGGATCCATGTAGGAATTACATCAAATTGATCCTTAGTGATATCCATATCCTGTTCCCAAGACCTCACAATCATCGGTTTATTATCAAAGAATGGAACAGCACTAGCAAGAACTAAATCCTTTTTCTCCATTGAACAAAACCTCACAATGTAAACACCATTTTTCAGCAAAGCAACCTTATCTACATTATGATTCCTCCAGATTCTCCTTATATATCCTTCCATTACATATGGAGGAGGACTAGCACCAACAATATAACAGATAACAGAAGAATTCTAGAATTCAAGTTCAGATTGAACATCATCAATGTCAATTTTCACTATATTCCTATCATTCCCTATCTGAACATTCAATTCAATTGGATCAGAATCTACCTCATCATCCGACATTTGCAGAATTGGAATAGGTTCAACAACACGAACACTCCGATCAGCAATTCCATTCTTCCTTTGTTGAATTCCATTCGCAGAAGAATGTATGGATGATAGCCACTCCGAGAACATTCGATGCGTTTGCATACTTTGCTTGATTGCACGAATATCATCTTCCTCCGAATTATGCTCTGATTGAAACTCCATTGCAGTAACTCCAAGGATTTCATCCATTGTTGTTGTTTTCTTAGCATTAGAGTCCGAAATTGTACCTTTCGCCTTTCGATTGCTAGAATTTACCGCCTTCTGCACTTTTGAATTTCTCGCCATGGCAGAGAGAATTCTAGAGAGAGAAACACTCTAGCTAAGAATTATTCCTTAGTGCATGGATTTCTTCGTTCTTCAACAGTGAAAGTTACTATGCATGATCTACTTACTTATAACTCCCACCAAGCAACCTTGATCCAATTGATGCATTTAAAAATTGGAATCCATCGACATGCATGTTCTTAAATCTCTCAAATTTCATATTTTTTTATGTTCAACTCTAATAGATCTTTGAGACCACTCAAAAAATTTATTTTGGAGAGAGAGAATACAAACTCAATCTTGCATTTCATTGAGAAGTCCCAAAACAGAAGGTGTAATAATTGAATTTGGATGAAAAAAACACAAATACAAGATCTTTTGTACACATTTGTTGGAAAGAGACGCGAGAAGATGAGAAATATGGACTGTGATTTGGAGGATTATGGCGTTGAAGTTGATTTTGAGACTTCATTGATTATATAGTTTTAAGAGGAATGAAGATGAACATTGTAATATGGTAAAAAATGAACTAAAAGTTGGTAGAAGTAAGACAAGATCCTAGGTGCCATATATTTTTAAGAGGAATGAATATATGCATTTTAATGGTAGAGAAAGGAAGGAGGATTGAATATGATAGGTGAGTGCAATGAGTAACATCCTTTATTAGTTCGTAATCTTTTAGAAAAAATATAATAAAAAAGGTTTCTTTTGAGAACTAATGAAAATTAATAGAAATGTTTAAGTATGACTCTATCCTATTCAACCTATTATGATTTATTTTATTCAGAAGCAAGATAAATTTTAATAATCAATTATGTTCAGATAATATATATACGTTCAGATAGTAATATATGTTCATATAAGATAATTAAATTAAGTTAGTATACAATAAGATAATTTAGTTCATATAAAATAAGTTAACTTAATTTACGATAAGATAATTTAGATAAAATCTAATACGTCTAATAATTCTCTTATAACTTCTTTTAATAAAGTTAAATAAGTTGTGAAAATATTATATTAGTTCGGATTAAAAAAAATATGTTCAAATACAATAAGATAAGTTCGGATATATATATATATATATATATATATATATATATATATATATATATATATATATATAAGTACGAGTCATATAAATATAATTTTCATATAAATGAAGATAAGTTGTGTCGAAAGGACCCTAAGTTTACAAATATATGATAAGAATTCCTATGATTTTTTAGAACTATTTGAGATGTCTAACTACAAATTACTTTTGCAAATAAATATATTTGGTATGTTTTTAGATCTTCTACTACATTAAATAGTTCATTTTATATATGATATGTAACATGTCATATAATATTGATATAGCTGAGAAAGATTGTGTGCAAAGAAACAAACTACCACAAAAAAATAGCTCGATGCTACCAACTTATAGAATGTCCTTAGTGGATGTTTCTAACAGTAAGGCATTCTTTTTACCTTATTATTATAATTTATAATGTTCATATTTTTAGGTGCTCTTCTATGCAGTTTACTTTCTCAAACAGGATTGTCAAATGTTCCATTTGTTAGTAAACAAGCTGCACAAATCGCAAGACGGAAAAGAAAGAGTATACTAGAAGATAAGCGTCGAAAGCGTGTTTATTCTATACAAAATAACAAGGAAAATGAAGGATGTATTGGCATACTCTCAACTCCATTGAGTTGTCTTTCAAATGGTAGCAAAAGAAAAACGCCATATATTAGTTCATTTGTATATATTAATTATATATGCACAATTTACTTATTACCATATTTTAACTTAAACTTTTGTAGTTTGCATACAAACTATATCAATCAATTTATTTAATGAACTTATATTAGTTACTGCAAACCTCATGGGAAATCCATATTTTTAATATAATTTCTAGATTTCACAAATGCTATACAAGAATCTATACCGTCGACAAGGTATGGAAATCCTAAGATAAGTGAGGAAGCGAAATTAGCTAGACAAAAGAGAAAAAATCTTCTTGATGAAAAGAGGAACAAAAACCAAGATCGTTGTCAAGGTACACTTCACTTTACTTAGAAATATTTTAAAATATACGTCCTGATTTGATATGATTATGCAATAAACAATAAGAAGAATTCATGTTCTCAACAAGTATGTTTAATTATTTTTTAACTACTAAAAAACTAATCAAAGTGGATATAAATATATATGGATATAGTAGCTTTGTATATTGTTATGTTATATAGTAATAGTTATCAAATCATGTTATATGTCAAGACATTTTAACAATACATCAAAAATTTCTAGGAACTTTCCTGACATAATTTATTATTTATTGTTTTAGATATTAGGTTTTCTCACTACAAGAAAAGCGCAAAATAACGACGGCCTATCAGCGACGGTTTACAAAACCGTCGGTAAAAATATAAAAAGCGACGACTAGAAGCCGTCGTTGATCACCGACTGCTGTTATAGCATTTAACGACTGCTTAGCTGTCGGCGATAAATAACGACGGCTAAAAGCCGTCGTTGATTTTGTGGAATTAAAGCAGAATTTTTTTTGCTTGGGCGACGGTCTAAAACGGTCGTTGATTTATAAAGGAGGGGTTTAATTGAAGCTGCTCTTTCAGTCGGGTTTTTTTTCAACAAAAAAAAGGAGGGAGGTAATTTGGGCGATTTTTGCAGCGACGAAACTCGGTCTACTCCACCTCCACCTGCCTCTCCTCCTTCCTCCAGCCGACGGCAGCGACCCACCTCCACCTCACTTCGCCGGCGGTAAACTTTATTTTCTCCTTTTTTTTAAAAAAATTTTGTACTCATGAACCAAACCCTAACAGTTGGGTTTTTTCCTCGTGAGAGAAGTGAGCTTCAGGCGACGAACTTGGGCGACGAACTTGCATCGACTCTTGCCGGACCGACATTTCGCCGGTGGTAAGCAGTGCCAATTTCTTTTTTTTTTTAACAATTTGTGTACTCATGAAACTAAACCCATAAAATGGGTTTTTGCTAAATCTTGTTATTTATGCTAAAAATTCGAATCTTGTTTTTTCTGGCCCTTGTAGTTGTTGTTGGTTCATTTTCCTTTGATTGCTTGCTTCATTCACTAGATGTGATCTTAGTTAGGACACAAATGGTGGTGGATGTTCTACGAAATGCAGCTATTTATTGTGTTGATGTGTGCGTGCAATGAACACCAATATCTCATGCTGTTAAAGTTGAACATTGATGGCTACTCTTACTTATTTACCCTAAAAAATTGGATAAACATGAATCCTGTCCTATAATGACTTCCTAAACTCAATGAACTACAAAAACTTGCCTTTGAGCAGGAAATTTAAGTCTGTTTACACTCATGCCCTTTTGACTAAGTGCATTTACTTTTATTTCTTTTATTCACTGTTATGTATTTGTGAGTGAGGGGGGCAGAGGGGTCGGTGAGGAGGGGGGCTGCGGGGGTCGATGAGGGGGGCGGGGGGGTCGGTGGGGGGCTGCGGGGGGTAAATGGGGGGGGCGCAGGGGGTAAGTGGGGGGGGCTGCAGGGGGTAAATGGGGGGGTGCGGGGGTAAGTGAGGGGGCTGCAGGGGGTAAGTGAGGGGGGGGCGGGGGGGTCGGTGGGGGGGGCTGCGGGGGTCGGTGAGGGGGGCCGCAGGGGTCGGTGAGGGGGAGGGTTGCGGGGGTAAGTGAGGGGGGCCGCAGGGGGTCGGTGAGGGGGGGTGCGGGGGGGGTCGGTGAGGGGGAGGGATTGCGGGAGGTCGGTGAGGGGGGGCGGGGGGGTAAGTGGGGGGGCCGCAGGGGGTAAGTGATGGGGGGGCTGCGGGGGTAAGTGATGGGGGGCGTAGGGGGTAAGTGAGGGGGGGCTGCAGGGGGTCGATGAGGGGGGTCATGTTTAATCTTGCGCATTTCTAATTTCTTGCATTTTAGGTAATCATGTCTAATCCTAAGGGCCGCGGTGGTCGAAGTGGCTTAGGTGGAAGCCAAGGTCGTGGGACATTGATTCCGATGCAGCTTTTTCAGTCACCAGAAGTAGAAGAAAGCCAGAACTCTATAGCAGAGACACAGGGAGATGATTCACAGGCACGTGACATTGGTAGCCACGTACCGGAGACTCCGAACACTCATACGGAGGAAGGTGAAGGTTCGAACCGTGCACCAAGAAAGGTTTTAAGTCCTACTGGACTATGGTAAGTTCGTAAGCTACTATATTCTTCATGATATTTGTATGCAATGATATTCACAATTCACGTGTTTGTTTGGTTTTCAATTCAGGTTTGATGATAACAAGGTTAGTGGGTCCATCACTGACATTTTCCAGGGCCATTTTCGACAACCTTGGTTCAATTACAGTGAGGTCGACGATGCAACAAAGACGCATTGGTGGAACATTTTCACAGTATGTATGAATCGAATTATGAAAAATTTCATTGATTATATTACTTTATTAATATCTTTGTTTAATGTTTGACTAAAGGGTATTTACGAATGGGCTCCTGAGTTAGAAGGCCTAGTGAGGAAGGATTACAAGAAAAAAGCTTCATCTCGTCTGAGAGACTTGCGATACTGGGTGGTTAAGAAAGCCAAAGAAAGGCCAAAATGGTTGGGGGAGACGATCTACGAAGACATGAAGAAGAGAAGTGACGAGCCAACATTTCGGGAGAAATCTGAAAAGGCGAAGAAGAACCGAAGAGGTGGCTCCCTGTCTAATCCAATTGAGCCGTCACACTTTCAGGGTTCTATTTCGGCGGCACAGCATGCTAGGAAGATGGTAAATATGTTGCATATCTACTACTTAGTGTAATTTACATTTCATTTTCGGTATGAGTAAAAAATTAAGCCTTTGTTCAACAATGTCTACAGGCAAAGAGTAGAGGAGGAGTACTCCCTACTGCTCCCGAGTTGTTCTTGAAGACTCATTTCAAGACTGTTCTTGGAAAAGGAGAAATCCCAGCAAACAAGAAAGCAAAGCAAATCTCGGTACATACTTCTAAACATATATTTATAGGCAAATATGATTGAAAAGTTTGGTTCAAGTTTAGTTAGAACCAAATATAGGCTATTTTGGCCATTTTAGGCCATTTCACTTGAAATTGAATGAATACGAGTAGTTTGATGCTAGTTTAAGTTATAAACACCTCAAACATCATATATATAGTTAGTTTAATGTGATTCGAAGTTGTTTTGATTGAAAATACACAAAATGGGAAAGATAGAACCAAATATAGGCCATTTTGGCCATTTTTGGCCATTTCACTTGAAATTGAATGAATACGAGTAGTTTAATGCTAGTTTAAGTTATAAACACCTCAAAAATCATATATATAGTTAGTTTAATGTGATTCTAAGTTGTTTTGATTGAAAATACACAAAATGGGAAAGATAGAACCAAATATCGGCCATTTTGGCCATTTTAGGCCATTTCACTTGAAATTGAATGAATACGAGTAGTTTGATGCTAGTTTAAGTTATAAACACCTCAAACATCATATATATAGTTAGTTTAATGTAATTCTAAGTTGTTTTGATTGAAAATACACAAAATGGGAAAGATAGAACCAAATATAGGCCATTTTGGCCATTTTTGGCCATTTCACTTGAAATTGAATGAATACGAGTAGTTTGATGCTAGTTTAAGTTATAAACACCTCAAACATCATATATATAGTTAGTTTAATGTGATTCTAAGTTGTTTTGATTGAAAATACACAAAATGGGAAAGATAGAACCAAATATAGGCCATTTTGGCCATTTTAGGCCATTTCACTTGAAATTGAATGAATACGAGTAGTTTGATGCTAGTTTAAGTTATAAACACCTCAAACATCATATATATAGTTAGTTTAATGTGATTCGAAGTTGTTTTGATTGAAAATACACAAAATAGGAAAGATAGAACCAAATATAGGCCATTTTGGCCATTTTAGGCCATTTCACTTGAAATTGAATGAATACGAGTAGTTTGATGCTAGTTTAAGTTATAAACACCTCAAACATCATATATATAGTTAGTTTAATGTGATTCTAAGTTGTTTTGATTGAAAATACACAAAATGGGAAAGATAGAACCAAATATACGCCATTTTGGCCATTTTTGGCCATTTCACTTGAAATTGAATGAATACGAGTAGTTTGATGCTAGTTTAAGTTATAAACACCTCAAACATCATATATATCGTTAGTTTAATGTGATTCGAAGTTGTTTTGATTGAAAATACACAAAATGGGAAAGATAGAACCAAATATACGCCATTTTGGCCATTTTTGGCCATTTCACTTGAAATTGAATGAATACGAGTAGTTTGATGCTAGTTTAAGTTATAAACACCTCAAACATCATATATATAGTTAGTTTAATGTGATTCTAAGTTGTTTTGATTGAAAATACACAAAATGGGAAAGATAGAACCAAATATAGGCCATTTTGGCCATTTTTGGCCATTTCACTTGAAATTGAATGAATACGAGTAGTTTAATGCTAGTTTAAGTTATAAACACCTCAAACATCATATATATAGTTAGTTTAATGTGATTCTAAGTTGTTTTGATTGAAAATACACAAAATAGGAAAGATAGAACCAAATATAGGCCATTTTGGCCATTTTAGGCCATTTCACTTGAAATTGAATGAATACGAGTAGTTTGATGCTAGTTTAAGTTATAAACACCTCAAACATCATATATATAGTTAGTTTAATGTGATTCTAAGTTGTTTTGATTGAAAATACACAAAATGGGAAAGATAGAACCAAATATACGCCATTTTGGCCATTTTTGGCCATTTCACTTGAAATTGAATGAATACGAGTAGTTTGATGCTAGTTTAAGTTATAAACACCTCAAACATCATATATATAGTTAGTTTAACGTGATTCTAAGTTGTTTTGATTGAAAATACACAAAATGGGAAAGATAGAACCAAATATAGGCCATTTTGGCCATTTTAGGCCATTTCACTTGAAATTGAATGAATACGAGTAGTTTGATGCTAGTTTAAGTTATAAACACCTCAAACATCATATATATAGTTAGTTTAATGTGATTCTAAGTTGTTTTGATTGAAAATACACAAAATGGGAAAGATAGAACCAAATATACGCCATTTTGGCCATTTTAGGCCATTTCACTTGAAATTGAATGAATACGAGTAGTTTGATGCTAGTTTAAGTTATAAACACCTCAAACATCATATATATAGTTAGTTTAATGTGATTCTAAGTTGTTTTGATTGAAAATACACAAAATAGGAAAGATATAACCAAATATACGCCATTTTGGCACTTTATATTATTTGAATATGAGTATATTTAACCAAATGCAGGAGACATACAATAAGAAGATGGATCATTGTACCACTCAGGGGTCACAGCCGAACCCTGATCTGTTGTATTGGGAGACAGTTGGGGGGAGGAACAGAGGAAAAGTTCGGGGTTGGGTCGGGGAGATCATTTGTACTACGACTCGCATCGGGCGAGGAGATGGCGGGTCGTCACAACCATATGAGCCGTCCATTTTTTCTCGATTTGAGGCGCAAGTGGAGGCAAAGGTCGCTGCACGGATGGGAGAGGTGGAGGCAATGGTCGCAAGCACGGGTGGAAGAGTCACGTCGGGCCCTCATAGAGGAAATGATGAGGAACATGTCTAGTTTCGGCCACATGTTCTCGGAGGTTGCAACCCGGGCCCCACTCCACAACGCAGACCAGAAGATGACCCAGGGTTTGGTGGTGGCGGTAGTGCTACAGAGCCACCCTTGACAGTGTAGTTTTTTTGGTTTTGGCAACTAGGTAAGTAACTTATAGTTGGATATAGTTAGTCTAACTATTTTCTTGTAGTGTAAATACTTATCGGCATCTCTCTTCGTTTCTTGATGTGTCGGGTTATTTTATTTTCAACCCGACTTCTACTTTATTTCCCGACACCGGGATCTATTTTGCGTACATATATTTAATCTAGGTAGTTTGTCTAACTATAGACATTTAGTGTCTATATTTATCGGCATCTAGTTTATTAGTTTCTAGCTTTGTCGATATATATTTTTTGTAAACACCGACATCTACTTTATTTCCCGACATCGGGATCTATTTTGTGTACATAAATGTAATCTATTTCATGTAATTATACAAGTATCTATGTAAATTTTAATATATATCAAAATTGCATATTTTTGTAATTGAAAAAATTGAATGCGATGGAGAAACAGCTTTAGCGTGGTATATTTAGGTGCAGCTGTGCAGGTACAAGTTTAATTATTATTAAGAACAATAGAATATTAAATAATATTATTTTTTAAGAACAGCGACGGTTAAACAATAAATCAACGACGGCTATAACAGTCGCTGAAAGGTTCTGTATGCACCCATTGAAACGAAATCAACGACTGCTTTAACATCTTAGCGACTGTTTAAAGCAGACGTTGATTTATCGAAGTCAACGACGGTTTAGAACCGTCGCTGACCTACCGTCCGCTTTAAACAGTCGTTGACTGGGTATCAACGTCGGCTTTTATAAACCGTCGCTGATTGTAATAAAACCGTCGTTGAATATATCACCGACGGCTTGACGGTCGTTGATTTTTGTATCACCGACCATCTGTTTACCGACGGTCATTTAACGACGGTTAGCCGTCGTTGATCATTCAGCGACGGCTTTTTAGGCTACCAACGACGGCTAAAAGCCGTCGTTAATTGGCACTTTTCTTGTAGTGTCTTCAAGATATGTCAACCGCGGTATATCCCAAAGAAGACCTTTAAGTGACATCTCAAATGGTAGGTTCCAATATAATATAAATTTATTTCATAAACTTTATATTCTTTATTGCCAACCACATAGAAAATTCATATTTTTTAATTTTCAGATTTGACAAATACTATACAAGAATCTATACCATCGACAAGGTATGACGATCCTATCATAAATGAAGAAGAAAGTAGCTAGACAAAAGAGAAAGTATATTCTTAATGAAAAGAGGAACAAAAAACAAGATCGTTGTCAAGGTACACTTCACTTTACTTAGAAATGTTTTAATAAACTTCCTATTTTGATATTATTATGCAATAACATATAGGAAAAATCAATATTCTCAACAAATATTATTAATTATTTTTGAACGGCTATAAATGTAATCAGATTGGATTTATCGAGATAGTTGTTTGTATATTGTCATGTTATATAATATTATTTTATCAAATCATGGTATATTTGAAGACATTTTTACAATACATCAAAAATAACTAGGAACTTTCCTAACATATTTTGTCATTTATTGTTTTAGATATTATGTTTTCTTCAAGTTCTGGCAACAGTGGTATATCCCAAAGAAGTCCTCTAAGTGACATCTTTAATGGTAGGTCTTAATGTAATAGACATTTTATTGTGTTATGATAAACAACATTGGACATTATTTGAGATTGTTGAATATTTTGTTGTCATATGACTGTGACACGTTGCAGATATGAAACACGGACATTTTTTACGTACTAAATCCTTAAAAAAAAGTAGTGTAGATGTTTTTTTTTACTTTTATAGACATATACATGCTTGGATTGTAATTTTATTGGTACTTTAACCAAAAAAACCTAATTGGTTAAACAACATGCGTTATGATCAAATTATTCATTAGTCATCAAAATGAAATTAACAAGAAAATATAAGACCATTTATATGACCACTTATTTACCTGTTTTATACACTTTTCAAATAAAGCAATACTAATTTAAAAAAATAACGGTCATTTTTAAAAATAGGGTATTTTCAATTACTTTTTATTGAAGTTGTAAAAAAAGTTTTTAAAAGTATATATATCGAGATGAATATAATAAGACCCCAAATGACTTTATTTTACCTTACATAAAAATTACACTAGATAGTCAAAGGTGGTGCATTGGTGGGTGAAAAGTATAAAAACCTAATTGTTGCAATAAGAATTAATAACGAATCAATTACTAATTTCTCTAATAGCATAGTTGATTATGTATGACATCCATTGACATACTTTATGTTTTCAAATCTATCTATCTATATATATGAGATTGTTAAGTTGGAAAATGCATTGACATATCTATGTAAGGAGATGCAGAAATATTTAACAATATTTCTACAAAGGAAGTTGAACAAAGGCATGCGAGACAAAAAAGAAAGCTTATATTGTCAGAAAAACGTGAAAGGCTTACACATTCTTTTCCAAGTCAACAAGCAAGTAATAATGTTTCACATTCATGTGGATACCTTACACTTGGTCAATCTTATGGTAATATGTTCATATAATCTCATTTATATATTTGTAATATACCAACAATTTTAAGTTCGTATAACATGAACAAAATTATTTTTATTTGCCTCAGGTTTTCAATTTCCCTCTGTAAGTACAATCATCAACTACTCAAACAATAACTACATAACTCCAATTTCAACTGGTAAATATTAATTCATACTTTCATATATGATTTTAGACCTATTTAATTAATATTACATGGATTTACATGTTCTTTCTTTACTGCAGATTCTATATCCAATGTTCCTCATTATAACACCATGAAGAATGTGACATGTGATACAAGTACCACAAATATCACTCCAACTAGCGTCATAACTAATGGTTGGATTTGATAATTTTATACGTATTGTAGATGTGTATTCTTTATATTTATATGTATATAATGCCTAACAAATGCCATTTATTGTTTTAGGGAAAGAATATGCCACAAAGTTAGCCAGATTGAAAAGAAAATCGTTACTGCATGAGAAAAGAAATGAAGGTATTTCAACGAAAGTTAGTTTTTAAATCTTATGATAGGTAGTTTTTGCAGCATCTGTCTTTTGATTTCAAAACTAATATGCAACTTATTTATTTCATGTAGAACCAACAAACGCATCTTCAAACATTACAACTTCTGTCCAAATGAGTACTTCTCTTCAATCAAAAAAACATGTATTTCGAAGCAAAAAGGTTCTCGAATCTGTTGCAAGAGCAATCATTCCTGGTATGACTATTAATGAATTGTGATACATGCAAATTATCATTCATTTATTTTTATTAACTGATAGTTATATTTGAATTTTCCTTACACATGTTCACATCTATTTGGACATATACAGATGAAAACAACCAAGTACATGTCAATAATGAATCAAATTATGGTTCTCGACAAGCAGATATGGTCCATGATACAAATGATGCTAATTGTGATACATTGGAATCCATAACAGGTACACTTATCATCTTTTACCTATTTTAATGATAACTATAATATTTGTCAAACGCAATTTAGTGTTTTAAAGAGTATGCTTTTGTTCCCTACGTGTGTATGTGAGTTTTGTGGAGCGCATATGTGGTTCGAAGAACGAGTTAATAAACTTAAAAAATTAGGCAAACTCAAATTTTCAATATGTTGTATGCAAGGAAAGGTCCAACTTCCTTTGCTTAGACGTCCACCACAACTTATTGAGGATCTGCTGAAGAAGAAACATAGTAAAAGCAACCATTTCCTGGAGAACATAAGACCATTCAATATGATGTATTTTTTTACATCTATGGGGGGTAAAATTGATACTTCAGCAAATCAAGGACGTGCGCCATACAATTACAAGATTGGTGAACAAAATCATCACTTGATAGGCAGTCTTCTGCCTAACGATGGAGTGCCTCCTAAATTCTCTCAGCTATATATATATGACACCGAGGAAGAAATGAGGAACAGAAAAAATTCTGCTAGGTATTATACTATATCAATTGATGATACTATCGCTTATCCTATTCATATAAGATTAACTGAATAATTGTATTTTAAGACGATGACAATTGTTTTTATTGTAACCAGTGCCTCAAACCCAGACAAATTTGAAGATAGTTTAGCTGCTGAGTTGCAGCATATGATTGATCAGAATAACTTTTAGCAAAAAGTTTTAGAATGGCGAGAGACCGACTTGCATTTGAGACTTATTGGACAAAAGGAATCTGATGGGAGAACTTATAATCTTCCAACAACATCAGAAGTTGCTGCTCTTATTGTTGGAGATATTGATAGCGCCGATAAAAGAGACACAATAGTTGAAACAAAGGGGGGTAGACTCAAATCTATTTCTGAGTTGCATCCATCTTATCTCCCTATGCAATATCCATTGTTATTTCCATACGGAGAAGATGGGTATCGAACCGATGTCATGCACAGAGATAAGACACCATCGACTGAGCCTACAAAGAAAAGAGATAAACTTACGATGCATGAATTTTTTGCATATCGATTCCAAGATCGTGAAGATGAGGCTGATACCTTATTGCTTTCTAGAAAATTGTATCAGCAATTGGTAGTGGATAGGTACACCATGATTGAAGCAGAGAGGTTCTGATTCATAAGGAGAAATTAGGACTGATAATGTTAAGAACCTACAGGGTGCTGCATCTAGAGGTGATACAGAAGGTTCTTCCACCGGCAGTCGTGTAGTTATACCATCCTCATTTACTAGGGGTCATAGTTACATGAGAGAGAACTACCAGGATGCAATGGCCATCTGTAGGTGGTATGGATATCCAGATCTCTTCATAACATTTACATGCAAATGCTAAATGGCTAGAAATCACACGCTTTGTTAAAAAAAGAGGACTCAGGCCTGAGGATAGACCTGACATCATTTGCAGAGTTTTCAAGATGAAACTTGATCAGTTAGTAAAAGATTTAAAAGATCACAAGATTTTCGACCGAGTAAGGGGTGGTAAGTGTTTTGTTCTTTGATCCTAAAAAGTTGTACTTCCGAATAACTTATTATTTTTTAACATATTTCCATTTTGATGGTTACTGCAGTTGTATACACAGTAGAGTTCCAAAAACGTGGATTGTTGCATGCTCATATATTACTTTTCTTGCATCAAGAAGACAAGTATCCTCAACCTGCAGACATTGACAAGATTATATGTGCTGAGTTGCCCGATCCAGATGTAGATCCTGAGTTGTATGAGACTGTTAGCGAGTTAATGATGCACGGTCCGTGTGGTGCTGCTAATCCTGATGCACCTTGCATGGTTGAGAAAAGTTGCTCAAAGCATTTCCTTAAAAGGTTTGTTGATGAAACAAAGGTCGATGATGAAGGATACCCTGTTTACAGAAGAAGAGATAAAGGAGCTTCAGTTGATGAAGGTGGTGTCAAACTTGATAACCGTTTTGTAGTTCCCCATAATCCATATCTACTTCGAAAATATCGTGCGCATATCAAAGTTGAGTGGTGCAACCAATCAAGATCAATTAAATACCTGTTCAAATATATAAACAAGGGCTATGATAGAGTCACTGCTGCTGCTTATCAAAAAAATAAGGATGCTGGAGATCCGCAACAAATCGATGAGATTAAGATGTACTATGATTGCCGGTACATATCTGTGTGTGAGGCAATATGAAGGAACTTCGGTTTCATTATCCATTATCGGACACCCCCCGTGGAAAGATTGAGTTTTCATCTCCCTGGAGAACAATATGTTGTGTACACTGACCACACTAATGTCGAGTCAATACTTGAAAGACCCAACATTGACAAGACCAAATTCTTATCATGGATGGAATGCAACACAAAATATCCTGAAGCTAGAGAATTGAGTTACGTGGAGTTCCCAACAAAATTTGTGTGGAAACAAGATAAGCGAGAGTGGATGCCTAGAAGCAAAGGATTCTCAATAGGAAGGATCTACCACGTAACTCCAGGTTGTGGCGAGAAATATTATTTGAGAACCCTCCTTAACTTTGTGAAAGGTGCAACTTGCTATGAGGAAATTAGGACAGTTAATGGTATAGTGTATCCAACATTCAAAGAGGCTTGCTATGCAAGGGGGTTACTTGATGATGACAAAGAATATATTGATGCGATAACAGAAGCAAGTTTCAGAGAATCAGGTCATTATCTAAGAAATCTTTTTTGCATGTTACTGTTATCTGGTAGTTTATCAAAGCCTGAAGAAATTTGGCAAAAGACTTGGCGTCTATTGTCTGATGACGTTTTGTACAAGCAGCGGAGAATCCATCGTAATGAAGGTAATTTTCACTAGATAAGTCTATTTATATGTGTACGCAATGTTATACAACTACCTTTTCTAATCACTTTTTGAACACTTATGTAGATTTGCAGCAAACTGATGAACAAATCCAAGTTTTTGCACTGTCCACCATTGAAGCTAAGCTTCAAAGTAATGGTAGCAGTCTTCGTAGATTCAGCGAGATGCCTTTTCCAGATGAGTTAATCGTGTCTGAAGGGCAAAATCAACTTATACTTGATGAGCTTTCCTATGATATAGCAGCCTTAACTGTCGAGCATGATAGATTATTTGTAGGTTTAACTATCGAGCAATTAAAGATTTATCGTGAAATCATGGATGTCGTGTCGGGTCAAGAAGGAGGTGTCTTTTTCGTTTACAGACATGGAGGGACAGGTAAAACACATATGTGGAGAACCTTATGTACTGCCATAAGGAAGATGGATGAAGTTGTATTGCCAGTTGCTTCAAGCGGAATTGCATCCCTACTCCTTCCAAGAGGAAGGAACTGCGCATTCTAGATTAAGTATACCTTTGAATGTCAGTGAGAACTCTACATGTGATGGCATTCGGTCGGGAACAGATTTAGCTGCATTGCTTATTAGAACAAAGTTGATCATTTGGGATGAAGCACCTATGAGGCACAAGTATTGTTTTGAAGCTTTGGATAGAAGTTTGAAGGATATTATGCGGTCAACTGATGCTGCCAATTTGCATCGTCCTTTTGGGGGCAAGGTTGTTGTATTTGCTGGTGATCTTAGGCAGATATTACCAGTGATACCTAAGGGAACTAGGCAAGATATTGTATTTGCAGCCATAAATTCCTCTTATTTGTGGCGTTCATGTAAAGGGCTAAAACTTACTCGCAATATGAGACTGCAAGCAGGACATTCAAATTCCAATGTCGATGAAATAAGAGAGTTTTCAGATTGGATACTAAGTGTCGGTGATGGCAAGGCTGGAGGGGCGAATGATGGTGCAGGTGTCATTGAGCTTAGTGATGACATTCGTATAGATGGAGGAACGAATCCTATTTCAGCAATTGTCGAAAGCACATATCCTTGCCTCCAAGATCACATGTGGGAAGCAAATTACTTTCAGGAAAGGGCTATTTTAGCTCCAATTAATGAGATAGTCGAGACGGTCAATAATCATGTGTTGTCCACCATTCTTGGAGAGGAAAAAATATATCTGAGTTCGGATGCAATTAGCAAAGATGAAAGCAACTTTGGGGTCCACGAACTTTACTCTACTGAATTCTTAAATACAAAAAAATGTTCTGGGCTACCAAATCATGAAATAAAGTTAAAGGTTGGTGCACCAGTGATGCTTCTCAGGAATATTGACCAGACAACTGGATTGTGTAATGGCACGAGGTTAGTAGTCAAGCATCTGGGCAATCTTGTTATTGAAGCTATTGTCATCTCCGGTAGTAATATCGGCGAGAAAGTGTTCATCCCAAGAATGACACTCACACCGTCTGACTCAACCAAATTCCCCATTAGATTTCAAAGAAGACAATTTCCTCTAATGGTGTGTTTTGCTATTACTATAAATAAAAGTCAGGGACAGTCTCTATTATCCCATGTAGGTTTGTATCTTTTGATACCTGTTTTCAGCCATGGTCAATTGTACTTTGCTATTTCCAGAGTGACGAGTAAAAAAGGACTTAAAATCCTCATTCATGATAAGGAACATGGTGTATGTATAACTACAACCAATGTAGTTTATAAGGAAATTTTTCAAAATGTATAAGTTGTAATGGATTAAATTACTTCAATTACTACTTGAGCACTTTTATTATATTACCGTAGCATATTGGGAGATACACGTAACATGTTATTATGTCTATACCATTGAACTAATTTTTTAAAATTCAAAGAAGAAAGCATATATGGGTAAATCAGAACTTCTCGTGCATCATGCACGGATCCAAAGACTAGTTTTGTTATATATGCTTAGCATTAATTTCCAAGTGACATGTCAAGACATTGTGAAGACATACATTAAATCATTAAAATTGGGTTTTGATATACATTAAATCATTAACATTTATTATTTGCTTTATATATTAATTCTTGGCAAAAAAAAATCATTTATGTTATTTTAAATAAAACAATCTAATATGTTATATATATGTATTATGCTAATATAATATGACTTACCCATCCAACATCCATATTTAAGCAACAACTAAAATTATATCAACCAATTTAGAAGAAATCAATTATCTAAAGCATTTAGCTGCCATCTAATAAAAATATAAATTTGTTTTGGGTTTTGAAACCAAACTCACGTACTCATAAGTCTCTTAGATAAATCTAAGAGACTACAACAATAATGTCTCTTAGATTCAACATTGACAGAGGGAATGGGAATAGAGTAATAGACTTAACTACTCAAACAAATAGATTTACGCAAAGTGAAAATCTAAATGCAAGAAGCTGTAGTAGAGGGATAATAATAACATGACAATAATGAGTCAATGGCTATCTACAACAATCAACCAAAAGCTTTTGAGAAATCCAAAACCCCAAATCCCCAATTCCCTCTCTTGATACGTGAGTCAATGAATCAATGAATTAAAAAAAATCAATCAAGGTTGAATCTTTGCTTGTTGATCTTGTCAAGAACCCATCTTCTTCTCAGTCAAGTTTCTGTGGGAGTTCGCCTGAGCCATGTCGAAGTCACGCCATTTTTCGTGATTGATGTTGTTGCTCTACCTTGCTTGTTGCACTCTTTCCTGTGCTCGGACTACCGTGTCCTCGCGGTAAGCTCGTTGACCTAAATTTTTTCCAGTTCTTCATAAAAACAATGTAAGTATTAACAGAACAAATAAGTTGAAAATGATGCATAAAGTCTGAAGTAAGCATACTCATGCATGTCAAACTCCTAGAAGGCGTATATGAACCCATATCAAGAGTGAACCAACTTTGCATCATTTTTAGTAGTCCCTCCGGTCTTTATTAGTTTACTCGTTTCTTTTACACAAAGTTTTAGGAGAAACAATGTTGTGGGATATAGAAAGAAAGAAAAACTATTATTTTATATAAAAGTTGAATGTATGTGTGATGGAAAGTTAGTGGTCACATTCCAAAAATAGAAACAATAAAAATGGGTAAACTAATAAGGGACATCCCGAAAAGGAATACGGGTAAACTAATAAAGACCGGATGGAGTATATTAGAAGATAATATTAAACATCGATTTTAGGGCAAGGATTTTAGGGTTTGTGGAGCTTGGTGTAGTAATGCAATGCAAGTATAATTAGAGTATTTATAGTGATGGATTTAGGGTTTAATACAATGTTTAAAAAAATTTATTTGATTTTTACATAGGAGAATTGTCCATAATAAATTGTAATTGATTAATTTCTAAAATTATTTTTTAAATTGGGAATGATTTTGAATTAGTTGATCAACTTGCCCATTATTAAAGCATGCGCATGTTTTATTTCTATATTTTAAAGATTGTAATTGGTTGAGAGAAACTTGATTGAAGGGGGCCAATTAAATAGGTGGAAAATGAATGATAAACATACGACACGTGGCACATACAATATTTAGGACGATTTTTGGTTTGCCAAATGACGAGAGCAAACCTATGGATGACATGTATGCTAAATTATCAAGGTTTATTAGTATATATAGATGATTAATATTTACTATTAAACTGATTTGGACCTACAGGGTCACACATAAACTACAATGCTTATTAATTAGTCCTTTAGACTAATATTATAGTGATAATGCCAATATATTATTTTACTAATGAAAACAAAATAAGATATGTGTAATATCTTACCATTTCTGTTAGAATCAATTATAGGATATATAATTGATTGATATCAATAATTAATTGATAGAGAAAATCAATCAATAAATAGATTAATATCACCTTCATTAAAAGGAAATCAAGTCCTTCCATTTTGGGTGTGCTTTAGCCAAAATAAGTAGAGGTGTGGGTGAGTAGTTTAACTTCACATTTTTCTTCTTCTTGCCGTGAGATTTTGAGTATGGTCAAAAGAGTTTCTTCCACAAAAGTTTGACAAACTTTAGATAAAACAAAAGGTTTGTTTTAGGTTCTAGCAAAGGCAAAGGTATTATCAACATTGTGGTAGTGGACTTCTTGTAGAGGGACTTCATTTGACGTCTTATAACATCAACGAGGCACACATCAAAGGTATAACTCTTTGCACACTTTGTAGAATGATTATACTATTTTAAGGCGTTCTTAGAATAGGATTTTTGTATAGATTGTTTATAATTCCGCATCGTAAATTCCTATTAGTGGTATCAGTCCCCATCCTAATTATGTTATTTGATCTATTTTGAAGCATATTATTCAGTTTTGTTAGTTATTAAATTTGGACTTATGAAATTGCAATATAATAATTTGATTTTATATATATTGGAATTCGAATGATATTGATATAACGATATTTAATTTTCGCATTTCATTTTATTTTGTGAATCGTTCATACAATGATATTCTTCTCATAATAATCGGATTGTTTTTGTAAGAGCAATACAATTATTTTCTCGATTACATGCCCATTTTTTTGGGTATTTGTTATTATAATATGATTATTAGACAATTTTTTTTTAAAGTTGAAATTCCTTATTCATTTTTTTGGTGTGTGGATTTTATTTTTTAAATTACACAAATTTGTAGGCAAGGATGTCTAATTTTTTAAATTTTTGGGATAAAATTACACATCATTGAAAATGGGATTTTAAATATAAAAAAAAAAATTTGGGCTTGTTTTGCTTGTTTGGACAACATTACTTAATTTCAGTTTTTGGGTTTAGAAATTTGTTTAGCACAAGTTTCTACAATATAAATTTTGAGCCTAATGGTTAGGTGATCCAATTCTAAGTGGGAGTTTACTATTTTGATGTTCAACTCTCATTTGTTGGATAATGTTGCAATTTTATTATTATTATAATATTAACTCCAAATTTAACTTCTAACTTCTAACATACTAATATTTTGTATTAAAATTGTTTAATATAAATTGGGTCACTTACTTAAAAGTAAGTGCATGAACAAATAATTTTATGCTTTAATGTTGGATGACTAGTATGGCACAAAATAGGATAGAAAATACGGTATATGTACCGTTTATGTATTTTTGTATCTTAAACACAAATTGATAGCCGTTTTATATTTTTGTAATTTTATTTAAATTTCAAATTTCACGAAGCTTGTACGTTGATTGGATAATCAAGTTTTTGATGGAGATCAAAAGGCGAATACAAGGAAGCACCTTCAAGTTTAGTTTTAGGTGTAGGGGCCATACTAGGATCAATTTTAGTTATACATTTAATTATTGCTTTTACTTTGTTATCATGTTAATTGTTCTAATTGCTATTACTTCACTAAATTTAGAACCGATATAGTAACTAAAGTTCTCAATTTTAAATTTTGAATAATTAGATACCCAACCTTACAAGCACCTATTTATGTTTTTGATCATCGGCAATGGGCTTGCCAAAGCAAAATATTACCTTTTATCTTACAAAATTTAGAGTATATTTAAGAAATTTACAAGTATGTAAGGTTTTATTCAACAAAGTATCCAATTAGGACTTGGGCTTTGGGGTATAGGAATAGGTTTTTACATGCAATGTTACCCATAACCAAGAGTTATGGGAGTATCACTTACAAAGTTGTTATTTACCTAAATCATTCATTTCTTGGGTGACCAAAGTCGGTTTAGGATTAAATGAGTTGGGGTCTTGGAATCTTTAGCCTAAATGAGGAAGTTCTTAGACTAAAGCCAATAACTTGTTTAAACTTGGTTAAAATTTAAAGTTATTGTTTATAAATATTAATCTAAAACTTTACTTTTTTTTTTGTAGATGGTTTCTCCTAATTCAAACTCCACTATCTCATCTTTTGGTTTTCGCTCTATTCTCTAAAAAGAAAACCTTAATGGAAACAAATTTCTGGATTGGTATCACAACTTAAGAGTAGTTCTTAAGTCTGAGATGAAATTGGATGTCTTGAAAATCCTCTCCTTGCTAAACCTCCCCTTCAAGCGTTTGGTGAGACTCGAAAAGCCTATGATACGGCAGTATCTAGATCCTTTGATGTCACATGTTTAATGTTAGCATCCATGAATTATGAATTGCAAAAACAAATAGAAAACATGGAGGCTTTTGACATCATTCATCAGCTCAGAGCAATGTTTCAAAAACAAGCAAGAATTGAGCGTTAGGAAAGCTAATCCTTGAGAACAGTGTCAAAGAAGGTGAACTTGTTGGTCCACGTGTTATCAAAATGATGGGATATTTTCAGAATTTGGAACGATTAGGTGTCATTTTAGGTGATGAGCTACCAATTGACATTACTCTCCACTCCCTTCATAAGGTGTAACACCCCGATAATTCTCTATTTTCCAAAATACCTTTTTCATATAAAACATAGAGAATTATCAAAGTATTATCGCCCGTGTAATAACGTATCGGCTTACTCAGAATTTTGCAGCGGAAATAAATAAATAACTTTGAAAACTTAATAACTTAGTCAACCATAAGTGAACTCCAAAAACCAAACCAAAAGTCAACCAAACCAAAAGTCAACTACTCAAACCACAATTAAAATCAAACTATAAAAGTATTAAAGCTAAACACAAGCTCTCTAGGAAACCCGAACCCACGATGCATCATCTTCAGACCTAGAATGGTCGATGCTCTATTGATCCTGAGAGATTGCACACCAAATGGGTCATCACAGAATCAATAAGGCACATCCATGATCGACATATAGAAAGCACGTAATCAGCAAAGCTGAGTACTACATACTAGATAAAATATAAGTCCTAACATGATACTAATATACATTAACTCAATGATAAATAATGACATAATAAACAACAGATTGACTATACTGAACTAGACTCCAAAATCAATAGAATAATTATAATTGGATTGAATAGGCAATGGAAAGAGTTGTTCAAACCAAACCAGTCTTCAATTTAGAAGACGAAGTACGGGCGTGACTCCGTACTCCCATGACCAACGATATCGAGGTACTAATTTAAATAAAATAGGACACGGTGATCAATCCGGTCCCAAGAAAAGCCATGGGCTACCACCATGTACTCCAACTAATACTAGTCCAACATTTCAGACGTGCACAAGTCTAAAACTTATTGCTATTCACTTTCCATTTTAAGTTATTAATGAATTATTTACTTGTGTGACTCACAAAGTAAGACAACCAACATAAATATCATGAATACACAAAGCTTTTATTTTATCTTAGGATTAGATAAGGTGATCAACAACTCAAATAATCCAAGAATGATTCCAATACTTAGTTTGGTAACCAACCAATATTTATTTGTTGTTCTAAGTCAACAATCAACCAACATTTCCATAGGTGAATATCCGACTTACCAAATAAGGCCCACGGTCTTCATAAAGTAAATACAATAAATAATCCAAAGGGAACAACATGATCCAATAATCAATATTAATATTAATCCCTCATGTGAATTAATAAAATAAAGTTCCCAATCCCACATGCTTGCATCAATCATCCATACAATCATATTATAACCAACATAGGCAACATGCTTCACACAACGACATAAAACATGCAAAATCACTTGATTATAAGCCACATATAAACTATAAAAAGTTCCCTATACATGATACTACATCAATCCTACTCTTAGGACATGATACTAGTCTACTAACACATAGGTATGTACGTACCTTGTGTAGACAAAACGAGAAGCCACTTTCACAACCTTAGAAGTCGCCTAAAGAATATTCTCCGCCTACCAAATACCAACATAACCAATAATCAATACTCAAATAAATTTCCAGCAACTTTAAAATATTTTAAACCCTCTTTAAAAGTGTTTAAAAACCTTTTTAAACATCAAAACTTCAACTATCAATGTCTCCTAGTATAGTACTACCATACTAGCTAGTCATTAAAAACCTTCAAAAATCCATACTTTGCTATTTAAAACTCCATCATAAGCATACTAATAAAAATTCCAGCAACTTATATCATGTTTAAAACCCTTTAAAAATCACTCTAACATAATCATAAACATTAGAGTACTCAATTTTCATAAACTATAATATAGTACTACAATTTCCAACTCTTAAAACATTAAAAATCCATGCTTTGATTCTTAAAACCCTAACTTAAACATATTTAATAAATCTGAATTTTTATTACTTTGCCATACTAAACATAAAATCTGAAATCTATATTTAAATCATCAAAGTTACATACTTTAATCATATAAACATTAAAACAATACTTAAAACCTAAACCTAACATTAAAATAATATAGAGGAGGAAGAGAAATAAACCAAAGAAGAAGAGAAAGGGAGACACGGCCGAGAGGAGGGCGGACCACCGGCGGGATGCTGGTGCCGACTGCAGGCGGCGGCGGCTGGGGGCAGTGGCTGGGCGGCGCGGCTGGCCGGAGAACCGAGGGAGGAAGAAGTCGGGTGCAGGGAGGAGGAGGCCGAGTGAGGAGAGAGAGAAAGAAAAGAGGAGAGGAAAAATTAGGGTGAGTAATTTAGTGTGGGGATTTTTGGGATTTCATGGGGTTTATATAGGTAACCCTTGTGGGCTTAGGAAATTGTGTTTGGACTTTTAAATCAATTAATTGGGTGCTTGAGTTGAGTTGGGCTCCTCTAACCCATTTTTAAAATCCTTTATACTCCAACTCAAAAATAATTAAACTATTAAATAACTCTCAAAGTATGACTAAATAAAATATTTGATTATTTAAAAATATTAAATAATCCGTTTGACTTTAAAATAGTCAACACCTTAAGGAATTAATTATTTAAATACTAAAATATATATAAATATACATTAAAATATATTTATAAAATTCATAAAATTATGGGGGATTACCTAAGGGGTATGACCAATTCGTACTAAACTTTAACATGAATGAGTTGGAGAAGACTATAAATAAGCTTCTAAGAATATATGCACAAGAGTGTTGAACCAAGTATCAAGGTTGTACATAAGAATCCTGCTCTTATGATTCAGAAAAAAAAGGGGCTTTCAAGAAGGAAGGCAATAAGAAGGAATTTCAATTTAGTCATCAATGTAACGAATCAGTGGTAAACTCAAGTATGAGAAATCAACTTATTTATATTTTAGGGAATCTTATGAGATTTAGTTCTTAAAAATTTCTCTACGTGGGACATATCCAATGTGTATTCACCAATTCACATTAATATAATTGATTAGACACCCAATGCCCCTATGATCCATGAAATATGATCATCAATTAATTGATAAAACAATCATTATGAGTCATTAATGTACCTACTTAATGGCCTAATTAGGGACAAAGTAATCATTTATTTTAGTTCACTTAATAGGGTTCCATGGTTGAGTCCTCGTACTCAACATCTTATTTAAAACAACTAATGACTTTGGACATTTGTTTAATACTAAACCGAATTTAAACAAATATATTTTTTATAAAATAATAAACATAAATCTTTTATTTTAATAATGAACATCGTTCAATATTAAGTATAAACTAGGTCATTCTCTAATGTTCCTAGTTCCCATAACTGAAGTATTACTCTCATGATTATGCTAAGAAAGTGGCTTAGTAAGCGGATCTGCAACATTGCTATCCGTATGAACTTTACATATCCTAACATCCCCTTGATCAACTATCTCTCAAATCAGATGAAATATCTTCTGAGTACATGTTTTGGTTTTTGGAGTGATCTTGGTTCTTTTGCTTGTGCTATAGCTCCAGTGCTATCACAATAAACATCCGAAGCATTAGCAATACTAGGAACTACTCCCATTTCAGTAATGAACTTCTTTATCCGAACGACTTCTTTTGTTGCTTCTGATGCAACAATATACTCATCTTGAATTGTAGAATCTGCTATAGTGGTAAGCTTGGAACTTTTCCAACTCACTGCTTCTTCATTACAAAATATGAATCCCAACTGCGATCAAAAGTGATCCTTATTTATTTGAAAACTAGCATCAGTGTAACCTTTTATACTTAGCTCATCCACTCCTCCATACACTAAGAATTTTATTTAATTCTATTAAGATTAGAATATTCTTAACTAGTCTAATGGTCATCACACGGATTTTCTTGATATCTATTGGTCATGTTCAAAGCATAAGAAACATCTAATCTTGTACACATCATGGCGTACATGATAGATCCAACAGCTGACGAATATGGGATCTTGCTCGTACGGTCTTTCTCATCAGTTGTCGAAGGATACTGAGTCTTGCTTCGACTAATGCCATGAGACATGGACATAAAACCTATTTTACAACCCTTTCATATTGAACCTAGTCAGAACCTTATCAATATAAGTCTTTTGACTTACTCAATTCATTATGTTAGATCTATCTCTATAGATCTTAATGCCTAGTATGTATTAAGCCTCACCAAGGTATTTCATTGAGAAACACTTTCCAAGCCATATCTTTACAGACTCTAGCATAAGAATGTGAATTTCAATCAGAAGTATGTCATCTACATACATGACTAAGAAAACGATTTTACTCCCACTAACTTTCTTGCAAACACAAAGATTCCTCTTCATTTATGAGAAAACCAAAACCTTTGATTGACTAATCAAATAGGAGTACCCAACTACTTAATGCTTGCTTCAATCCATAAATGGACTTTTGAAGCTTACATACCTTTCTAGGTGCATTAGGATCAATAAAACCCTCATGTTGTGTCATGTACACTTCTTCTTCCAAAAAAACCATTTAGGAAGTCGTAATCTAAACTAGCCATAGTTGCTTTGTAGGTAGTAGGCTCATTGTTTTCTAAAAACAATATTTCTTTATTTGTCAGATACGAGAAATCCATATCTCTCAGGTTGTGAAACCTTCCTAGTAGAGCTATGAGAGGCGGTTGCCACAGAATCATTTTCCACAACAACTTGTAGAGGCTAGCTCCTAGTTCTCGAGATGAATTCGAGTTTGATTTTGTGGCTCATTTTCAGCTCGAATTTCCTCAAGATGAAAATTTTTTCCACTTGAATTTCTAGAAGATGTTCTCTTTCGAGAAAGACACCAGTCCGAGCCACAAACATTTTGTTTCTTTTGGATTACCCACAAAGTAACATTTGTCAGATTTAAGTGCAAGCTTGTTAGATTGTAGACATTTTACATATACTTTGCTTCCCCAAATCTTAAGAAAAGATATAGTTCAATATTTTCCATCCCATAACTCATATGGAGTTTTTCCAATAAATTTGGTTGGAGTTCTATTTAGGATTAGTGCATCTGTTTCCAAAGCATGACCCTAGAATGATATCAGAAGATCGTCCTGACTCATCATTGATTGATCTGACCACATCTAATAGAGTTATATTTCTCCTTACGGATACACCATTCCATGATGGTGTTCCTGGAGGAGTTAGTTGGGAAGAATGCATAACTTTTGAGGTGGTCATCAAACTCTTGGCTTAAATATTCACTACCTCGATCAGATCAAAGGGCTTTGATTGTCTTGATAGGTTGATTATGTAATTCCATTTGAAAATTTTTGAACCTTTCAAAAGCTTCGGATTTGTGCCTCATCAGGTAGATTTTCCCATATCTACTGAAGTCATCCGTGAAAGTTATGAAGTATTAATAATTTCCTCTAACGTCTGTACTCATTGGGTCACAAACATTAGAATGTATGAGGAATAATAAGTCACTTGTTCTTTCACTTACACCACTGAATGGAGCTTTTGTCATTTTGCCAACTAAATAAGATTCGCATGTATCATATGATTCGAAATCAAATGATTATAGATGCCCTTCCTTTTGAAGTTTTTGGATACGTCTCTCATTTTTATGACCAAGACAATGCCAAAGGTAAGTTTTATTTTAATCAATTGATTTGGCCTTTTTAGTATCAATGTTATAAACTTGTCTTTCTAAATCTAGCATGTAGAGCCTATTAAAATAAATGAGCATTATCATAAAGAATTCCATCCTTTTGAAAAGAAAGACATTTCTTTTGTGATTTCAAAAGTAAACCTTTCCATATCCAAACTAGAAACATAAATATCGTTTTTAGAAATAGCTGGAATACAATAACAATTATTCAAATTCAAAAGATGCCCAGAGGGAAAAAATAAACTAAAAGTGCATATGGCTAAAGCTGCAACCTTTGCTCCGTTGCCAACACATAGGTCCACTTCCCCTCGATTCAAGCTCCTACTTTTCTTTAGTCCCTGCACATTTGTACAAATGTGAGATCCACATACGGTATCAAATACCCAAGAATTAGAAATAGTGAGATTAACTTCAATAACATGTGAACCTTAGGTAGAAGCAGCATTGCAGTTCTTCTTGTCCTCTAGATACTTGGGACAATTCCTCTTCCAATGACCTGGTTTGTGGCAATAGAAGCATTCTTGGTCTGGGTAACTCCGGCCTTGGTTTTGGCAACCTGTTTACCCTTACCCTTACTTTGATGATATTCCTTCTTAATGCGCTTCTTCATGAAAGCCCTTTTCTTTTTCTGAATCATAAGAGTACGATTTTTATGTTCAACCTTGATACTTGGTTCAACAGTCTAGAGCATATGTTCCTAGAAGATCATTCATAGTCTTCTCCAACTCATTTATGTTAAATTTTAACACGAATTGGTCATACCCTTATGAAGGGAGTGGAGAGTAATGTCAATTAGTAGCTCATCACCTAAAGTGACACCTAATCCTTCTAAATTCTCAAAATATCCCATCATTTTGAGAACGCGTGGACCAACAGGTTCACTTTGTTTGAGACTGTTCTCAAGGATTAGCTTTTGTAACCCTCAATTCTTGCTTGTTTCTGAAACATTGCTCTGAGCTGATGAACGATGTCAAAAACCTCCATGTTTTCTATTTGTTTTTGCAATTCAGAATTCATGCATGCTAACATCAAACATGTGACATCAAGGGATCTAGCTACTGTCGTATCATAGGCTTATCGGGTCACAGCAAACACTCGAAGGGGAGGTTCAACAGGGAGAGGATTTTCAAGAACATCCAATTTAATCTCAGATTTAAGAACTATTCTTAAGTTGCGATATCAATCCATAAATTTGGTTCCATTAAGTTTTTCTTTTTCAAGAATAGAGCGAAGACCAAAAGATGAGATATCGGAGTTTGAATTAGGAGAAACCATCTACAAATAAAAAAGTAAAGGTTTTTTAGATTTATATTTATAAACAATAACTTCATATTTTAACTAAGTATAAACAAGAATATTTGCGAGTTACGAATGAACATTTGCAAGTTCTTCAAAATTCTAACTTTGTCTTTCTAAAGTATAAGATTCTAAATTTTTATTGCTTGAACATAATTTTATTTTGGAATGAACATTTTGAACAACATAAAAACAAATTGGGTCTAATTATTGAAAATTATAGACGTTCTTTTGATTTGACTTAATGTTCATTTCATTGCACTTAATAATCATTTGTGAACCAACCTTGACATTTGTGTACTAGTCTTGACATATGCGCACAATGCTCATCCTACAATCATGTGCACCATCTACGCTTAAAGATGCTCTATACAAGCAAGATTCAATTTGGTCATAAAATTCAAAGAAAAATGAACAAGTGAAAAATGGATGCCAGCATTCCAGCTCTCTTCGTCAAAAATACTTTTGTTTCCGGTATGGGTGGAATTGCATGAGTTACCGTTAGAATTCTTCAACACGCAGATGTTTGAAAATTTTGGGAACTATCTGGGTTCGTTTATGAAAGCCGATTTGAGAGTAGTCAAAGATAACAAAATGAGGTTTGCTTGTCTACAAATTATGGTGGATATATCAAAGAAAAGGAAAGAAACTATTTGGTTGGGCAACCTAAAACTGTCAATATTTTGTTCGGATTGGTCTGAAATGTGTGAGGCTAGTGGTCACGTAAACCGCCATGTTATGGATTGCCCGGAAAAGGAAAAGGTGCAAGCACCAGTGAGGAAAATTCAACCCCCTAATGGAACCTCGTCCAATGCCAATGCTGGTGTGGTTTCCGATAGAGGTGGAGAAGGTCCTTGGTCCCACATTAAATCCCGCAGACTTAAGTCTTCTCCTATGCTCCCTACAAAAACGTGGGTTAAGAAACCTAGTATGGGTTTAGTCACTTCATCTAAAAAGTCTGATTTCAATCCCTATTTTGCTCTTGTTGAGGCCTCTGCTTTGGAGATTATATCTCTTGTTGCTGAGTCCCCATGTTATGGCTCAGCTTTTCTCTCTTTTCTCCCAGTTATAAATCTTCCTTCCTTCTCTCCAAATTGTCCTTACTCCGTCATTTTGGAGAACTTTTCCATCAATGTATTTTCTTCAACCCAAAATAAGTACTCATTCTCGCTTTCCCTTAAACCCATCATTTTATTCCTCCCTCTTCCCTCTATTTTCCCTAGCTTAGAAAAAATCAACCAAAAGTTCCATGGCCTCTCCATTTCCTGCCGAAGAGAGGGATCCAGCCCTTGCCCCAAATCTATTTGACCCATCTTATAATCGAGGCTTCATCATGCCCCCTCCAAAGCATCCAAAACCAGTTCATGTGATCTTATCCCCTGCAACCTCAATCATTGTGAGAACTAGGCGTCATCTCACGTTCCCGAAAATATGGGTGAACCAATATGGTTATTACAAGAAAGAGATGATGGGGGATTGCTGGATAAGGGTCCACCCTTGGCTGTTGAGAGAGATCAAACTGAATCCTTAGGAGACCTCTCTGAATCTTCCGAACATGCAGATGATTTATCCGGAAGAACCGATGAGGCTTGCTCCGTCTCATCTACCTTGCATTTTTGACATCGAGAAAATCTCGAAGGTAATTGGGTTAACTCTGCGTTGGTGGATAAAGCAACTGGAAAAAGAATCATCTCACCAAGTTATTCCATGGAACTCTAATTCCTATCTGATCCCGTACCAAAGAATTGGCTAATGGTGCAAGCGAAAAGCGAGTCAGACAACGTCAAGTGGCTCAGGTTGACGAAGCCATGCAACCAACTAAATCTGAAACTAGCGTGGGGCTACACCAAGGAAGACTGGGGAATTATGTTGGGGGTGAAGATAAAGATAAATAAGGATATCATATTCAGTTCCAAGGCAAGCAGGATGGTCTCCCTAGATGCCAACACCCAACCGAATGTCTTGGTAGAGATCTTGAACTTCCCTCTCCTTAACCCCAGGTTGTCTATTCTCCTATGGAATGCTTGTGGGGTAGCTCGTCAAGTTTTTGTCGCAATATTAGGCAGTAAATTAGAGATCATGATTGTTATTATCACCAAAATGAAGGTTGGTCGTACTAACATCGAAGAGGTGGTGGATAGTTTACCCTTTAATTCCTTTGAAACGGTTAATCCCGTGGGGTATTCTGGTGGGATTCTTATGTTACGGAATGAAGAGCTTCACTCCTTCACTACTATGACAAAAGAAAGTCGAGCCATCCATGGGGTAGTCCAAGTTTGTAACCCCCCCCTTTATGATTTCTGCGCTTTATGTTAATACAAAGTACAAGAGTAGGCTAGAAATGTGGGAAAACCTATCTGCTATGGCTCAAAATGTTACTCTTCAGTGGCTTGTGTTAGGTGATTTTAATGAGGTGGCCTATGCTCATGAAAATATTGGTGGTAGTAGACCAAAGGATTATAAAATGAGAAATTATAAAGATACTACGCATGCTTGTAATTTGAGTGATCTTGGCTATATAGAGAGCAAATTCACTTCGTTTAATAAAAGAAAGAACTTTCCCATATTTGAAAGACTTGCGGATAGATGTTGAGCTACTAATAGTTGGATCATGAATTTTCCTGATGTGGTGGTTAATAATTCGCCTAGACTATCCTCCGACCACAATCCAGTTATTCTTTCTCTTCAAAATCGTTCCAGTCAGCCCATTAGAAAATGTTTCAAATTTGAGCCCATGTGGCTCGCTGATCCGTCCTTTGAACCTTGGGTAAAATCCAAATGGGTCAAGCTTTTTGATCCTATTCCTTCAACAATCTGTCTCCTTAGTTGTAGTATGGCGTCTTGGCCTAAAGAAAACTTTAATATTTTTAAAAGTAAACATAAACTTTTGGCCCGTTTAAAAGGGGCCCAATTAGCCTTAGAAGTTGACCCTTCTAATGGATTTTTGTTTGATTTGGAAAAGTCTCTAATAGAAGAGCTTAATGGTATTTATGAAAGGAGGAAGCCTACTGGCAGATAAGATCTAGGACGAATTGGTTATTGTTGGGTGAGATATAGCCGAGCCAGAAAATAAAAAAGAACGTAATACCCACTTTTTCCATTTGTCTACTACTATGAGGCGTCTGAACAAAATCTTCATGCTAAAAAAATTATGTAGGTGAGGCATTAACTGATCCCGCAGCAATTAAGAGTTTGATTAGAGATTATTTCTCGAATATTTTTTCCTCTAAAAATCCTTCTTTGTGCCCCTCCATGTATTTCCTTAGAGTCTATTGATAATTCTTCCATGCCCTTCCTTAAGTATATAAAATCGGCCATTTTTTCTATCTGCAGTAGTAAAGCTCCGGGGGATGATGGGTTCCATGCCATGTTCTATCAACATTTTTGGGAAAATGTCAAAATGGATTGTTTTTTTGCTTGTTCAAAATGTGTTCTCGTCGTTTTCCATTCCTATCTCTTTAAATACTACTCTTATCTCCCTAATCCCGAAAATATAATCCTTTGATAGTAGCTAACTTCAGACCTATCAGCCTTGTTAATACGGTGTATAAGATGATCACTAAAATTTTAGTTCATAGACTTAGGCCCCTCCTTCAAGACCTTATTACGCCAAACCAAAATAGTTTGATTCAACGGAGGGGGTCTGAAACGAATTTCATTATTGCTTCTGAAATCCTCCATTCAATGAAGAAGAAGAAGGGGATAAAAGGGTTGTTTACTCTTAAGTTTGACCTAGAAAAGACCTATGATAGGTTAAAATGGTCATTAATTGAGCATTACCTATCAAGGTTTGATTTCTCTTAAAACTCAATCAAGCTTATTATGAGTAGTGTGGCCTCCGGTATGACCGCTGTCCAAGTTAATAGGGACGGGACTATTCCTTTCCTACCTTGTAGGGGTATTAGACAAGGAGACCCCCTTTCACCCTACATTTTCATCATTTGTCTTGAATATTTGTCTAGAGAAATTCATGAAACTTGTTCGTCCAAAGATTGGCTTCCCTATAAAGTTAGGGGTGGTATTACGGAAATTTTCCACTTGTTATTTGCTGATGATATCTTGTTGTTTGGAGAGAATAACCTTTCTACTCTTAACTCTATGAATAGGATCTTAAGGGCTTTTTATAGAATCTCGAGCCAAAAAACTAATGTCTCGAAAAGTATGCTTTACTTTTCCCCCTCACACTTCCTTGGAGATTAGGGATGAGTTTGAGCAAGAATTTAACATCCACAACACAAATGAACTCTGCACATATTTGGGTTTCCCTCTTTATCATAGAAAGCCCTCTAAGAATAAACTAAGTTTCATCATTGATAAAATGTCTAAAAAGTTGGCCTCTTGGAAAGCAAAATATCTTTCGAAAGCGGGCCGATCTATCCTAATCCAATCCACCTTGCAAGCCATTCCCCGGTATTTTATGCATCCTTTAGCGTTTCCTAAATCAATTACTCAAAAGCTTGATTCCCTTTGTAGTAATTTTTTCTGGAACAGGGCTAGTGGGGGGAAGAAAATGCATTAGGTCGCTTGGTCGAGAATCTGTAAGCCCAAGGAGGAGGGGGTTTGGGTTTTCTATCTTCTAATGATATTAACAAATTTAATTTAGCTAGACTTTACTGGAAACTTGATAACCATTCAATTTAGGCTCGTAATATTATTTTTGAGAAATACATCAAAAACAATGCCACTCCCAAGTCCCGCCTGTTTTAAAATAGGCTCCCACATTTGGTATAGCATAGGGGTGGGCGGGAAGTTCTATAGTAGGAGTCTTGCTTGGGAAGTGGGTAATGGGATGTCTATCAATGTTTGGCATGATAGATGGATCAATGGTGATAATCTTAGGTCCATAATTCATGGGCCTCTTACCTCAAATGAAAGTCAATTGATGTTAAATGACTGTAATGGGAAGGAGTGGTCCAATATTCTTTCTTTTAACCTCCCTCCTCATTTATTGAACAAAATTTCCTCTACTAGGTTTAACAATGGGCCGGATAGGATTTTTTTCTCTTTGGTCTAATAATAGCGGCTTTGATTTGAAAAAAGCATCGAGTCTGTTAAATGAGGTGCTCACCTCCTCGGATTCGTCCTCTTGGGCTTGGATATGGATATGTTCGGGCCACCCAAAAATGCTCTACTTCCTCTGGCAAACTTGGTGGGGGAGAATGCCTACCAACGTTAATGTCAACAACAGAGTCAAGGAAGAAGTAGAAGAAGAATTAGAAGAAAAAGACCCAGTTGAAGGATTTTTTTTGTTTAATAGGACCGTTGATTTTTTTTTTCTTATGTGAGGTTAAAGTTGCGGAAGAAGGAGACTTCGGCCCTGTTCTTTTGAACTTATTTTGGCTGAACTGAACTGAACTTATTTTATTTTTGCTGAACTAAACTTATTTTTGCTGAACTGAACTTATTTTTACTTATTTCTGCTGAACTGAACTTATTTTTACTTATTTTTGCTGAACTGAACATATTTTGGCTGAACTGAACTTATTTTTGCGGAACTGAACTTATTTTTGCTGAACTGAACTTATTTTTTCTGAACTAAACTGTATTAACATAATATTATCAATACTTATTATTATTAACAAAATAATAAATAATAATAATAATTAATAACAAATAATAAATAATAATAAATAATAATAATAAATAATAAATAATAAATAACAAATAATAAATAATAAATAATATTAATAATAATAAATAATAAATAATAATAATAAAAAATAATAATAAATAATAATAAATAATAATAATAATAAATAATAATAAATAATAAATAATAAATCATATAAAATAATATTAATAATAATAAATAATAAATAATAAATAATAAATAATAATAAATCATAAAAAATAATATTAATAATAATAAATAATAAATAATAAATAATAATAATAAATTATAATAATAAAAAATAAAAAATAAAAAATAATAATAATAATAAATAACAATAATAATAAAAAATAAATAATAAATAATAAATAATAAATAATAAATAATTAATAATAAATAATACATAATTAATAATAATTATAATAAATAAATTATAGATAATAAATAATAAATAATAATAATAAATAATAATAATAATAATAATAATAATAAATAATAATAAATAATAAATAATAAATAATAAATAATAATAATAAATAATAAATAATAATAGTAAATAATAATAATAATAAATAATAAATAATAAATAATAAATAATAAATAATAAATAATAAATAATAAATGATAAATAATAAATGATAAATGATAAATAATAAATAATAAATAATAAATAATAAATAATAAATAATAAATAATAAATAATAAATAATAAATAATAAATAATAAATAAATAAATAATAATAAATAATAAATAATAATAAATAATAAATAAATAATAAATAATAAATAATAAATATTAATAATAAATAATAATAATAAATAATAAATAATAAATAATAAATAATAAATAATAAATAATAAATAATAAATAATAAATAATAAATAATAAATAATAAATAATAAATAATAATAATAATAATAATAATAATAATAATAATAATAATAATAATAATAATAATAATAAATAATAGATAATAAATAATAAATAATAATAATAAATAATAATAATAATAATAAATAATAATAATAATAATAAATAATAATGATAAAAAATGATAAATAATTAAATAATTAAATAATAAAATAATAATAATAATAATAATAAATAAATAATAAGTAATAATAATAATAATAATAATAATAATAATAATAATAATAATAATAATAAATAATAAATAATAATAATAATAAATAATTAGAATAATAATAATAATAGTAATAATAATAATAATAAATAATAAATAATAAATAATAAATAATAAATAATAAATAATAAATAATAAATAATAAATAATAAATAATAAATAATAAATAATAAATAATAAATAATAAATAATAAATAATAAATAATAAATAATAAATAATAAATAATAAATAATAAATAATAAATAATAAATAATAAATAATAAATAATAACTAAATAAATAATAAATAATAAATAATAAATAATAAATAATAAATAATAAATAATAAATAATAAATAATAAATAATAAATAATAAATAATAAATAATAAATAATAAATAATAAATAATAAATAATAAATAATAAATAATAAATAATTAATAATAAATAATTAATAATAAATAATAAATAATAAATAATAAATAATAAATAATAAATAATAAATAATAAATAATAATAATAAATAATAATAAATAATAGTAATAATAATTAATAAATAATAAATTCTAAATAATAAATAAAAAAATAAATTCATCGTCATTATAATTATAATATTAATAATAATAATAATAATAATAATAATAATAATAATAAATAATTATAAATAATAAATAATAAATAATAGATAATAAATAATAAATAATAAATAATAAATAATAAATAATAAATAATAAATAATAAATAATAAATAATAAATAATAAATAATAATAATTATTAATAAATAATAAATTCTAAATAATAAATAAAAAAATAAAAATTAAAAAATACAAATTCATCGTTATTATAATTATAATATTAATAATAATAATAACAATAGTAATAGTGATATTGAAAACAAAAATAATAATTACAACATTAGACAAGACTAAACTTATTTTTGCTGAACTGAACTTATTTTGGCTGAACTGAACTTATTTTTACTTATTTTTGCTGAACTGAACTTATTTTTACTTATTTTTGCTGAAAATAAGTCCAAAAGAACAGGGCCTTCCTCTATTTATCTGGATTGGTAACACTAATGAAAAAGAAATCTTTCATCTTTTAAGAATAGTATATATACTCCTTCCTTGAGAGCATCAATTTCAATCTGCTTACAAAATTAAACAGAAACAATTATAAAATTAAAGTGGGTAATAATTGCTACATACAAAGTTACAACTAGGAATATGCAGGACTCTAAAGACGCAATAGAGATTAAACTTTGATCTCTATAGGGCTTAAACTATATGATGCCATTTACAGGAGAAGTGGTAAAAACAGGTTGAGTCTTGTCTATGTTAGCTGTAGTTACACTATTACTACTGCTTTTCCTCCTAGGCTTTGCTTCTCCCAGCATTGAGATCACATCTCTCATTGAGGGTCGATCCTTTGGTGCTTTTGCGGTGCAAAGGAGCGCGATTCTAAGCACTAGTAACATCTCTTCTTGGACATGTTTACTGTCTCCTGCTAAGCTAGGATCAAGTGCTTCTTCTAAAGGTCTGTTGTTTCTTCCTTTGTTTCGTATCCACCCTACAACATCTATTGAGTCTCCGAATTCTTTGTCAATTGGCCTCTTTCCGGTTATAAGCTCCAACAGGACCACTCCATAGCTGTATATATCACTCTTCTCATCGACTTTTAGAGAGTATCCATACTCTGATCACACAAAAACAAGCAAACAGAATAATCATTAGTGTGATTTTCATTATTCTGAAGTTGTTCTTCAGCACAAGGGCAGCAACATGTTTACCATAAATCAAGTAGGGTTTGATGGCTATTTGGACTATAAATGAATGAACAGAAAACTCTTATTCCTATATATGTTGTGTAAGTTAATATTTCGGATAAGGTTTAGTTAAGTATATCGTCAACATTATAGACGATATGAGTATATATATGACTAATACTTAGGAATTGTGATTGAATTCTGTCTGTCACTGCCATTTGCAGCTCTCTATACACTCAAATAAAAAAGGAAAAAAAAAACAGAAAGATGACTGAAGGGACTTACCAGGGGCTATGTAGCCATGAGAACCAGCAATCATAGAGACAGTTTCGTTGTTCTTGATCATCATCTTAGCCAATCCAAAATCAGCAATTCTTGCTTCTAGATTGGCATCAAGCAATATATTGTTTGATTTAACATCTCGGTGAATGACTGGAGGATGACAATCATGGTGAAGATAGACAAGCCCTTGAGCTACTCCAACTGCAATGTTGTATCTTGATACCCAATCTACTAACAATCTTCCGGCTTCTCTTCCATGTAAAGCATCTCCAAGGTTTCCATTATGCATGTACTCATATATAATCATAATTTCTTTATCATTATGAAGATATCCCAGTAATCTTACAATATTCCTATGTCTTAATTTTCCTAGAAGGTTCACCTCCCCTGCAAGATCATCACCCCTGTTCCCTGCCTCAATGTCAGTCTTTGCTTTCCACAGCTTCTTGACTGCCACAGTTGTGTTTAACCGAGTTACCTCAGCCTTGTAGACTATTCCGGTGGCTCCCATTCCAATCACATTTGCCTCCTTGATACAGGAGAGGATTTCATTGCTAGTGAACCCGAGCCTTTGGAAGGCCATTAGCCTCCAAGGCCACTCCCCATTTCCAGTATCATCATACATCTCAAAGCATGTTCCATTGGAGTACCATCTTTTGTATATGATGCGGGTTCCTAGGACCGCAATCCCAATTGCTAAAACAACAGAAACCCCTATTGCCCATCCTGTTAGGATACGTTTGCTACGGAGATCTTTATTCCCTGCTCTATAGAGTGAGGTTGCGGAGCAAGGAAGAAGGATCCCACCACAAAGTCCTTCATTTCCTGCTAGATCAGATGGATTGATAGTCCTAAGTATACCATTTACTGGGACAGGACCAACAAGCTGGTTATGTGAGACATTGAACATCTCTAAGGCTGGTGAACTACCAAAATGTTCTGAGATTCTGCCTGTTAAGGTGTTGTTGGACAGATCAAGGATTGCTAATGAAGGCATCATCGCGATAGAATCTGGGATTTCACCATATAATTGATTGTCTTTAAGGTTTAAAGTTACCAGTTTCTGACAGGAAGCTATGCTTTCTGGGATAGTACCAGTGAAATGATTTGATGAGAGATCAAGAACAGAAAGTGAAGGGCAGTCCTGAATCTGATCTGGGATTTTGCCTCCTAAATTATTGTTTGAGACCATGAGAGTTTGGAGATTGGTAAGGGATAGAATAGTGGAGGGTAGAGAAGATTGTAGGAAGTTTCCTGAAAGATCGATAAACGAGAGAGAAGATGAAGAAGCAAGATCATAAGGAATGCTACCAGTGAGACTATTATTTGCTAGTTCTAGTCTTTGAAGCTTAGGTAATTTTCCAAGACCCAAAGGTATAGTACCGGAAAGTTGATTATTTTGGGCACGAACACGAACTAATGAATGACATTTAGACAAGCTAGCTGGTAAAGAACCATCAAAAGCATTATCGAACAGAATAAGCTTAGTGAGGTTACCTTGATCACAAACTCCTTTCGGAATTTCACCCGAAAATGAATTGGATGAAATATCCAACCATTGCAAGGGGGATATTGTACCAAGATCACTAGGCAAAGGCCCACATAGTGAGTTATTCCAGAGCTCGAGAATCTGCAACTGAGGCAACTTACCAATCCCAGAAGGGACTGAGCCTGTTAACTTGTTAAACATCAAGTTTAACAGCTGCAAGTTCTTCAATTCACTTACCTCATCTGGGATTTCCCCTGATAGTAAATTATCAGAAAAATCAAGCGAAACTAGAGATGACAGATTACCAATTGTTGATGGGATTTTTCCTTCTAGCCTGTTCTTATACAAGTAAAGTGTATCAAGCTGAACTAGCCCACCTAATTCTGCTGGGATTTCACCACCAAGATTGGCAATTGCCAAATCCAAGTACTTCAGATTGGTTAAATTACCAAACTCTCTAGGAATCCTTCCTTCAATGAAGTTGTATCCAAGAATCATGGTTTCTAGAGAAGCGAGCTCCCCGAGCTGAGGAGGAATTTTGCCTGTCAAATTGTTTCCTGACAAGCCTAAGAACTTCAACTTCTTCAAGTTCATATAAGAAGCAGGAATCGATCCCGCAAAGTAACTTCCTCTAAGATCAAGAGTCTCAAGAAGAGTAGCATTGCTTAAATCAACAGGAAGATCACCCTCAAAATTATTTCCAGAAGCATTTAAATATGTTAAAGAATCAAACTTACCAAATCCCAAGGGAAAAATCCCAGAAAACAGATTCTGACTCACATCTAAGAACTTCAATGATGTGAGATTTGTGAGAGAATTTGGTAATAATGTTGAAAACGCATTGCAGCATAAGTTGAGATCAGACAGAGAATTCAGCTGTTCGAAATCATCTGATACCTTGCCACTCAGGTTCATGTGGGAAAGATCGAGCTTCTCGATGAATCCGAGCTCATTGCAGTGGACTCCAGTCCAACTGCAGTGAGCTGAATAATTATTTCTGCTTGGTACATTCCAATCATGTAAGCTGTCAAGTGGATCAGCTAAGCTCGATTTTATCGATAAAAGAATCGAAACTTCATCATTAACATTAGTAGTTCCACTGATAGTGTAACTACCAATGTAACAGTAAAAAAGGAAGAACAACAACAATGATAGCTCAACTTTAAGCTGCATTATTGTTCTTCAGGAGATTTTCTACTAGTTAGTTACACTTAAGTGAGTGTAACTACTTTTTCATGATTGCAGGAACGAAAACAGAAGGTGGGTTCTTGTGGGTCAGGGGAGTTTCAGTGAAAAAATGTGAAGGAAGAAGAAGATGGAAGATGGAACAGAGAAGATTGGTTAATGAATGAAGCATCAATTTAAGTAAAATAATTGTACTATTTAAAAATGGATTAGATGAAAAAAAATATTAATTATTGAATTGGATGATGTAATATGGGCTGTTAAATCTGCAAAGAAAGAAATGAACATGTAAATAAATTTGGATTTATTGGGAGAATCTCCGACATTAAACATGGAGAGAATGTGTTTCTCTTAACTTACTCCAGTTTCTTACTTCCTTCTAGTACTGTTAATATATGTTTGGTCAACTATATTAGTAAGTAAATTAAAAGATTTATCTTTTTTATAGAAAAAAATTGGTTGATTTCTGTAGATTATTCAGTGGCAGTCTGTCTGATTGAAGAGTTGTTTATTGCAGCATAATGCAGCACATCTGTATACGCTCTTGCATTTCTTAGAGGACATTTCTTTGTATATTAAGGTTACCAGATGCATATATTGCAGAGTTCAATATTAATCCTTGGTGAAAGTAGTTTCCCAGGTTAGAACATCCTCTCTTTTCCATTTTTTTTTATTTTTGGAGGCGTAAGATAGATAAATTTCATTTATTGAAAGTGATATAGTTTTTGCAGTAAGTATAAAAAAAAATGAAACACAATGTAGATCAAACAAAATTATTATTTTTTGTAATTATAATGATCCTGAGCTAGATCTGACAATAAAGCATACTTTAAAAAATGTTTTATGTTTTTCTTTACTTGGGGTATAATCTCTCCATTTCTTTGTATTTCATGCACTTCACTTTGGAGACAACTAAGGAGGAAGTATAAAAATATGAGAGAGAAATTAAAAAGTGAGAGAGATAAACTAAAATGTAGGTTAAAGTATTAAAAAGTGGATGACATAAGTGGAAAAGGAGGATAAATTAAATAGGACATGTTACAAAGAATAGAATAAACAACAATGTGTAAATTAGAAAGAAATAAACCAAAAAGGAAAGTGTGTAGATTAAAAAGAAACGCATGGAGTATATAAGTAAAAATATTAAAACAAAAAAAAACTGTTGAATTATTGTCTAAGAGAATTTATTATGAGAATGATATGCAAGTATCCCTGGCTATATGTTTGAGGAAATCTATACAAATATATTAAAAGGCGTGCCTAAGGAAGTCTATGTGCCATGTGGCACTCTCCTCAAACTTCTAAAGTAAATGCTTTATGTCCATCTATATCCTCAATTAAAAAATATTGTGTAATTGCAAGGTCTTGAACACCTGACCTTTGAAATGAAAAGTAAAAGTTTAACCATCAATACACTATGATTTTATTGTCTAATGCTTGAAATATAATATGATAAAGTCTTATAATAAATATACTTGACTAGAAAGACTTAAACAAGTATATAAATCTCTAACACTCTTATTACGTAACTAACAAGAGACTATTGATGTCATATTCTCTTACCACAATTCCTTTTAAGCTATTATTTTCAAACTTAAACCTTCCAGATTTTTTTACTTATCACGTCATAACGTAAACTTTTCAATTTCTTAATGGACAAAAAATACGAAAAGTGGCAAAATAAATTACGAAATTTAAGAATAATAACATATTTGTTTATTGTAACTGACCCGAGGCATCGCCCGGGCAAAAATACAAGTTGTCCAATATTATGATGCAGTTTAATTTTGTCTTTTGAGGACATGAAAGTTAATTACAAAGAATTGGAGGAGGAAGTAAGAATATTTATTCCTTAAAAGAAACTACTTCATAAATCATAATAAACTAGAGGGAAAAGAGTGTGTGAATCCCGAAGATGCATGGCCAATATGATTAGGACTTTGTCCTAAGTCATGTCAAACGAAAGAGTACCTTTCAAGTATGACAAAGATTCTTGTAACTAGTATTATTATGACAAGTATCATATCTTGAGGAGCATCCCACCACTTTTAGAGACGGATTCAAGATTTTAAATTTAGTAGGGCACCGAATTCAACTGACAGAAAAATATACTAGATTTAAAAAAAAATTCCATCAATTAATAAAATTACCTCAAATAAGTCACTTTAATTACAACCTATACTAAAATAATTTATTATAATTGTTCTGGTAATGTCACATATTTTAGAATCAATTTACAAAATCAAACATCATCACTTTTTATGATTTGATAATAAGACAATGATAGAAATTAACAGAAATTATTGTGTGTAACTATTACACAATAAGTAATGGTGTAACCACCCAATTCACCAATTATCAAAAACCCTATATCTTACACCCGCAAATTAAAGCCATCGTAATTTCAATTTTCCAACACCACCAATTTTTCATTTTTACCCCAACTTTCTCTCTACTAATTTTACGGCGATGGACGTTCGACAACAACAACCACCATCACCTTTGCCGACGCCGATGAAACCTTCTTATCGGAAAACTATCGTCAACGATAAACAGAATCCAAACCAATTTCAAATCAAATCGACGCGCAAATTGAGGAACAGAAGACGATTACTCCTCGATCAACTTTGATTGCGACTCTGAATTTGTGAAAACTCGATGAGAATCTACTGTACTATTTTATCCTTCATGATCTTCGCACTCTGTGCTCTACAAATGTTTAGGAGTTTCAGAGAGGTTTATGGGAGAATCAGAGGTAATTTTTGAAGGCATTGCTTTGATGATGAAAGAGTGAAGATCAACTTACGATTTTAGTGTAAAAAGAGGAGAGTGGTGGAAGAAGGTGATGGTAAATTGAATTGATCAATTTTCAGAAAATTATATTGCAGGATTTGAAGAGGAAGAAGAAGAGGGACAATGAGAGTTGAATGACGATTGAAAATTATAATTAGGGCTTTACTAGTGAGGATGTTGCTTCTTCTTCACACGAACCTGATTTTGGGGGTGGGGAGGGGGTGAATGAGGAAGGAGGAAGGAGCAGGGGAAGATGATATAAGTGTGTGAGAAATGACATAAAAGTGAGTAGTGATAATGATAAGGTATATAAAGACTTGACAAATGATTATAAAATAAGTGAAAATTAGAGCTGATCAACTCCAGCTCGGCCCGCGGGCCCGGCCTGATTTTGGGCAGATTTTTTTGGCCCTCGGTCGAGCCCGGTCCGGCCCAATTTTTTTTTTTGGGACGAGCTTTGGCCAAGCCAAAAATGACTTTTTAGTCTAATTTTTGGCCCCGCCCGATTTTTGGCCCGAAAAGCCCGCTCGGCCCGGCCCGAAATAGCGTGCTTTGGGCACAAAATTTTGGCCCGGCCCGGCCCATGATCACCTCTAGGGAAAATGATACAAATTTGCTGAAAAATGATTACTCGGAGTAGAGCATAAACCTAAAAAATAAAAGAAAGCCATTCAAGAACAAGAAAATTACATTATGATTTGGATTGGATCTTGATAAAAGTGAGTAATAATGATATAAAATCTCTTACAAATGATAGCAGCTTGTGTAATAATATAAAGGTATATAAAGAATGACAAATGATAATGAAATAGGGGAAAATGATATAAGTTTGCTGAAAAATGACATAAAAATATCAGTTTGAAATAATGATAAGATATTAAAAAGTTGACAAATAATAATAAGATACGGGAGAATGATACAAGTTTTACTGAAAAATGACATAGAAGTCAGTAATAATGATATGAAACATACCAATAATGACATGAAGCATATTTAAAAATGATATGAAATAGTTGCAACATTATATGAAACACATCAATAATGATATGAAACAATTATATTAGTTCGCACATGTCAGACTTTGTTACACGATAAGTTATGGTATAACATGTTACATCCAAGACGCACTCCTAAGTTGAACTTTAGTTTTGTCGAAATAGAAGTTGCTTATTGTATGCGTGGATTTTGAATTCCTTTAATGCCTACACGCGGTGTGAGCGCGTTTATTTGACTACCCCATTGTTAAGGTTTAATTAAAAATATGTTTTGAAGTCACCAACAATTCTTTAAAGGAAGAATCATAAACCTAATTGGATATTGAAACGGAAGGGACATCTTAGGGACTTATCCAATGTAGATTTCCATGTCTTGACTCCATAGATGGTCAAAATGAACCAAAGATTGAGTTCGGGGGTGAGGGTACAAATATGGTCATAATGAACCACATTTGCCCATTGCTGACCTCTACTAAATATCGATTCACAATAAATTTTATGCAAAAGAATAATCAAACACTTTAAAACACCCTAAAATAATTAATCTAGATTGGTTCAGGAAACACACAAAAAGACTAATTATTTAATGACCAGTTATTATGCAATCATTTTACAAGGTTCATAACAGGTTGTCCAAATTATCTGAATTAATGAGAACAATTCTTTAGGTCTTGTTTAGCAATAAATACAAGGTGATAAATATTCATGCAGGACAATCATAATAACATGAATAATAAATAAAAAAAATAAGAAAATAAAATATCGCTGGGAGTTAGTATAATACTCCCTCCGTTTTTTAAATGTAACATTGGACTTTTCACATTTGTCGAGGCACAACTTTGACCGATAATATCTCTAATTGTATAAAAGTAAAAATTATAAAAAAATATATATTTGGAAAGTGTATACCGTGACGAATCAATCAAGATCCCACATGACTATATTTTTTCTTATGTATAAATAACAATTAATGGTCAAAGTGTATTGGATGAATAGTGCTCAAAGTCAATATGTTACATCTAAAAAAAACGGAGGGAGTATGTACAATACTTACAGTCGCAGGGACGTGTTAACAATCTAGATCCTAAATAGAATGTTAGTAACTTCAAGAAAATAATAATATAAATAAAGAAAGCAAATAAATATGGTTAATTTAGTTGACCCTCATAAATTATACCACCGTCTGGGGTCGTTGATTTGTACGGATCTTGGAAATTGAATGTTGTTCGAGTCTTAAAAAAGATTATGTCTTGCGTTTGTAACAGTATGCGTATAGTGATTGATGTAAAGGTGTGATTTTGTTGTGAAGATTTGTTATTTGCGGCACTAGTTTATAGTAATATCGGTTTGGTGGTGTAGGAGTATTAGGATATATGGGTAGTATTAGAGTAGGATAAAGGCTGCAGGAGGAAGATGATGTGGCGTTGACCTTAGTTTTAGAATTAATAGGTTGCTGTTAGCTCCTTTTGGCTTGACGATGTGGCGAGGGATCAGGTGAGGATGAGTGATGAATGGCGTGGGCGTAGGTGTATGAGGCGCAAGATTCGCCAAGTGGATTTGTGAGTATGAGGGCCGTGAATTGTGTGTGTCCAGGGATTTGTATGAGGTTTTGTGTTTTGTGCCGTGAGAGTATCGAGTGAAGGGATGGAGGTGTTAAGCCGTGTCTTTATGAGATGGAGGATAGGGGTAATATATAGTGTAGGTTGATTTAGGTTGTTGAGATGCAATAGGTTTTTAAAAGATAATAGGTTTCTTAAAAGATATTTTATAAAATAGTTAGATAAAGATATTTGAAAACACTATGGGAAAAAGATGATTTTTTCTAAAAAGATATTTTTATTAACAAAACTAATTAATATAATTAATTAATTTTATTAATTAAATTGGGCTAGAGAAGGGGTTTTAAAAATTGGGCTTTCGTAAAACTATTTTTAAAAGGTTTTAGAAGATGGACCTTTAAAAAAGTTATTTTAAAACGTTTTAGGAAGTGGGCTTAGTAAAACTAGTTATAAAAAGGGTTTTCGGAAATGACTTAATAAAAAGAGTTAGAAAATGCATTTGGGCTTAAAATATTTTATTTTAGACTCGTTCTTTATTCTTTACTCGATCCGGACCAATTGGAGCGGGGTATTGGTCATCATAGAGTACTAAATGAGGAGACACGATTATGTGTCTACAGAAGCCCCCACTTTGACTGAGGTTTGTAAAACCGAGAGTCAAAGTATACGTGTCGGGACGGAGAATGATTCTAGATGCTCTGCAATCCAAAATCACGCACTCTTTTACGCCTGTACCTGCAAAACAAGCAAGAGCTTCAGGAACAGACATACATGAAACATATTTGCAAAGTAATTGTAAGTTTGCAAAAGTGAAATGATAGGTGGATGTGAAATAGATGTTGTAGAGCATTTGTATCCCGCTCCATGGGGTTGAGCTGTTGGTTGTTCCGCTCCCAGACAAGTAGTGTAGAGTATTTGTATCCCACTCCACGGGGCTGAGCAGTTTGTTGTCCCGCTCCCAGACAAATGGTGTAGAGTATTTGTATCCCACTCCACGGGGCTGAGCAGTATGTCGTTTGTCCCGCTCCCAGACAAATGGTGTAGAGTATTTGTATCCCACTTCAGGGGCTAGGGCAGTATGTTGTTTGTCCCTCTCCCAGACAAATGGTGTAGAGTATTTGTATCCCACTCCACGGGGCTGAGCAGTATGTTGTCCCGCTCCCAGACAAATGATGTAGTTGATTGAAAGTGGTCCGCAGACCTAACGGTTTCTGTCCCGCTATCGATTTTCCTGAGTATTCAGTGTTTCTTGAATGATAGACGTTGAGAATTTATAGGATGGCAAAATCTTATTTTGAAAGTTCGTTGAATTGTCGCACATAATGTCGTAACGAACATTTGAAATCATTCGGAATTGTTCATGTGGGCCCCACCTGGCTAAGAAGCCCCCAAGCGTGTTGTACAGGACTGTGCGCCAGACGCACAGGCCTGCGCTTGGCGTGGTATGATGCGCTAGACGCAGTGCGATGTCGTAATGAACATTTGAATTTATAAGAAGTTGAGCATGTGGGCCCCACTTGGCTAAGAAGCCCCCAAGCGCGCTGTACAGGGCTGTGCGCCAGACGCACAAGCCTGCGGTTGGCGTGGTATGCTGCGCTGGACGCAGATTGTTGTACGTGACACAACATTGTCGGTGCGCTGGACGCACCATGTATATAGCACATGTACTCTGTTGCTAATTTGTAGTGGTCCGCAGACCTTGGCGGAATATAACCCGTATAGAGCCGTTTAATGTTGGGTACCTGCGAATATAAATAACACATAGATATACAGACAACTACTAGGGGACATGCATGTGTCTCGTGATGTGGGTGATGGTGTATGGATAGGATAAGACTCGACCTATAAAGAGTGACCTCTAATACTCTAGACTTAAAGGTGATATCGTGTGTGCATACGTGTGTGCGTGTATGTGTGTGTGTATGTGTGTGCGACTCGATTATTGACGCTAGATTTCTATGGCTAAGGACGACCGATGCGATGCTTGACACCAATATTGGATGATGCAGATATGTAATGCAAATGCAGAGATGTGACACTAATGCAGAGATATGACACTCATGCAGATGATATGATTTGATGATTTGATCGTTCCATTAGAAGCTCAAATTTTCATTTTAGAAAATTGTTTTTGAAAGAGGAGAAATGGGAAGCCCCCAAGGATGATCCATGTAGGTTATGTTTGATTCGAAATGTGTTGTAGTTGTTACGGGCCTAAGTGAGCCCAGAAAACAATTAGGATTTCGTATGGATCTGGAGCCCACAATCTTTTGTATGTACTCGAAATGAAGTCTTTATGAAGGTACACATGGAGCCCAAGGATAATCTATTCAGTTAATAGACTATGTTGGATTTGAAATACGTTGTAGTCCTCGTAATGCTTGAATTGTGTGCTCTTCGAGTTTCGTATGTCAAGGCCTAAGTGAGCCCATACAATCGGTTCAATCTTGTATCAGTGTGTGTTTTAAAACCAATATTTCATGTATGGACTCGTAATGAAGTCCTTACGACAATAGGCCTATACTCGGAGCCTATAATTTTCTGTGTGGAACAGTGATGAAGCCCCCAGTAAGATGGAGTTTATGAAGTACTCAGCTTGATTGCTTGATTTTGAAGATATCTCGTCACGCTTAGCGGAAGTTTCGACCGAAGATTCCATATAGGGCTCCTAAGGTGAGAAGACAAGAAAGGCCAAAGAAAAGAACACTCAAAAGATGAGGCGCGGTCATAGCGCTGAGTGTTGAAAGGTTATGCTAAGGTTGGCTTAGAAGCGATAATGTGGCTTTGGAAAAGGAAGTGATTAGAATAAGAAAAGTAGGAGTCATAATGAATCGACTCACGCAATGAGGTAGGCCAATAATGCAGGTTTGAATCCCAGTCTAGAATCTAAGGGTAGGGATGAGCATTTAAAATTCATGATTTGCACGACCGCGCTTTTCTCATGGGGCCTACGCGAGCCTTTAAAATATGTATTAAAATGGTCGGGCCTCAAAAGAGGTTACTTACGTATCCATGATGGAAGCAGGCCAGTCGTAGCTCTTAACATTTTAATTGGTGGCCGAACATTTTACTTTGGTGCCATTTGCAATGAATTAAGCATTGACTTAATCATTGATTTGGAAGAGGTCTTTAGCAAGGGTGGATAATGATGTGGGTTTGGTTTAAAAGTTGAGCTTTTAGGAACAATCTGAATATCCTATATGCATGATGATTTTTTTTTGATTTTTTTTGGATGCACCTAATGCATGACTCAATCTATGCGTTCGAACCTGTAAAGGCTGCCTACATATCCCAAAAGAGGGAATCAGATCGCTTGTAGTTCAAGATTACAATAAATGCGCAATGCATGAGATGACATGGAGAGTGTGGAGGCAACGAGACTCCTACATGCCTAATAACTCTAGTTATGCATGAAGTGTATGAATGATGGATTATGCAATGCAAATGAATTCTAATGTGAATGCAGTCCTAGACTTGACAAACTTCTAATGATGTTAGAATTCTAGACTTGACGAACTTTCAAGGATGCTAGACTCCTAATATGCATGAGACTCTAGTGGACCTAGACTCCTAAAATGGACGGAATTTTGATGGATTTGGACCCCTAATACGAACGGAATTCTAACGGATTTAGACTCCTAAGATGGATAGGATTCTAATGATTTTAGACTCCTATTATGCATGGACTTTCTATGGATTATAGACTTCTAAGATGGCAGGGCTTCTAACGACCCTAGACTTCTTAGATAGGTGAACCTAGACAGGATTAAGACTCCTAACATGGATAGAGTTGAATGAGGTGAAGAACTCTAAATGGAATGAAACTGGATGAATCTAGACATTTTGGGTCAGACGGACTTCTAATGGAGTTAGAATTCCTAGGTGGATGAGACTTTTACAACAAGATGGACACTAAAAGGAATCCTAAATGATGCACACAAATGATGGATAATATACATAGAAAGATAGGATAGAGAACAAGGATGAATTTTCGAAAAAAGATATGTGATAGGAAAAAAGATGGAGATGTTTTTCCGGAACAAGGATGAATTTTCAAAAAAAGATATGTGATAGGAAAAAAGATGGAGATGTTTTTTCTGGAAAAAAGGCGGAGATAGAATTTTTGAAATAGATAGGAGATTAAAGATGGGATGAATTTTGAAAAAGAATGATTTTTGAAACAAAAAAAAAAGAGGGGATGAATTTTCAAAAAAAAAAAAAAAATGGGAGATTATTTTTTTTTAAAAAGATGGCAGATATAGTTTGGTAAAGGATATGGATAGAATTTTCAAAATAGATATGAGATTAGAGATTGAGATTATTTTTTGAGATTAAAATTTTTTTTAGAAAGAAAATAAAAAAAAGATATAAGAATAAAGTGGTAAACGCTGTAGGAAAGGCGAGACGTAATGTTAGCTATGCGCGAGACGCAGAGAAAACGCAAGACGCAAAAGGACGCGCAAGACGCAGAAGGACGCGCAAGACGAAACATCATTGCTGCGTAGAACGAAATGAAAAGAGCGACATGTAGTCCTACCGCGTCAGACGCAGTGATCGTGCATGGAGCGCACGTGACGTGGAGACGATTTTTAATTTTTTTGCTCGTCGCGCAAATTCATTCGATATTTTTGACTCGAAGACCGATAATACGAAACAATTAATGGCACGCACACTCAAATATGCACAAGTAGTATAATGATATGCAAAGTTCCAACCTAAAAGTCAAGTTCTACGTTTGAACTATGGTAGGGTTTAGGTTAAGGCTGAAAAAGGGCCCATGACTAAGAGATTGATCACACGCTTCGTACCCCTACTTAAAGAGGTGGCTACGTGTAAGACGCACTCCAGTGCTCAAGTCAGTAACAAGAGAATAATGCCATGGTTGGGTAGATTTGCTTACAACTAAGATCCAACACTATCGCTCAGGAAGCTTTTTGGAAGGACAAAGCGCAAACCCCCCGGGGGTGACCTCACACATAGAACATGTGCTAATGAGGCAAGGTAGATTGTCCGTATGGTGGCTGAACAATAGCCATGCATATGCAAAACTGTATATTATTCAAAGGCATAAAAATAAGAATGAATTGTATTTTTCGAGTTTCACCCACTAATTTAAAAAAAAGTAATTTTTTAAAATCCTCCCTAGTGAAGTCGCTAAATTATAGGCGTGGATTTTGAACTCCTTTAATGCCTACACGCGGTGTGAGCGCGTTTATTTGACTACCCCATTGTTAAGGTTTTATTAAAAATATGTTTTGATGTCGCCAACAATTCTTTAAGGGAAGAATCATAAACCTAATTGGATATTGAAACGGAAGGGACATCTTAGGGACTTATCCAATGTAGATTTCCCCGTCTTAACTCCATAGATGGTCAAAATGAACCAAAGATTGAGTTCGGGGGTGAGGGTACAAATATGGTCATAATGAACCACATTTGCCCATTGTTGGCCTCTACTAAATATCGATTCACAACAAATTTTATGCAAATGAATAATCAAACAACACTTTAAAACACCCTAAAATAATTAATCTAGATTGGTTCAGGAAACACACAAAAAGACTAATTATTTAGTGACCATTTATTATGCAATCATTTTACAAGGTTCCTAACAGGTTGTCCAAATTATCTGAATTAATGAGAACAATTCTTTAGGTCTTGTTTAGCAATAAATACAAGGTGATAAATATTCATGCAGGACAATCATAATAACATGAATAATAAATAAAAAAAATAAGAAAATAAAATATCGAAGGGAGTTAGTCTAATATGTACAATACTTACAGTATCAGGGACGAGTTAACAATCTACATCATGAATAGAATGTTAGTAACTTTAAGAAAATAATAAAAATAAATAAAGAAAGCAAATAAAGATGGTTAATTTAGTTGACCCTCAGAAATTATACCACCGTCCGAGGTCGTTGATTTGTACGGATCTTGGAAAATTGAATGTTGTTCGAGTCTTAAAAAAGATTATGTCTTGCGTTTGTAATAGTATGCGTATGGTGATTGATGTAAAGGTGTGATTTTGTTGTGAAGATTTGTTATTTGCGGCACTAGTTTATAGTAATATCGGGTTGGTGGTGTAGGAGTATTAGGATATATAGGTAGTATTAGAGTAGGATAAAGGCTGCAGGAGGAAGATGATGTGGCGTTGACCTTAGTTTTAGAATTAATAGGTTGCTGTTAGCTCCTTTTGGCTTGACGATGTGGCGAGGAATCAGGTGAGGATGAGTGATGAATGGCGTGGGCGTAGGTGTATGAGGCGCAAGATTTGCCAAGTGGATTTGTGAGTATGAGGGCCGTGAATTGTGTGTGTCGAGGGATTTGTATGAGGTTTTGTGTTTTGTGCCGTGAGAGTATCGAGTGAAGGGATGGAGGTGTTAAGTCGTGTCTTTATGAGATGGAGGATATGGGTAATATATAGTGTAGGTAGATTTAGTTTATTGAGATGCAATATGTTTTTAAAAGATAATAGGTTTCTTAAAAGATATTTTATAAAATAGTTAGATAAAGATATTTGAAAACACTTTGGGAAAAAGATGATTTTTTATAAAAATATATTTTTATTAACAAAACTAATTAATATAATTAATTAATTCTATTAATTAAATTGGGCTAGAAAAGGGGTTTTAAAAATTGGGCTTTCCTAAAACTATTTTTAAAAGGTTTTAGAAGATGGACCTTTTAAAAAGTTATTTTAAAACGTTTTAGGAAGTGGGCTCAGTAAAACTAGTTATTAAAAAGGGTTTTCGGAAATGAGTTAATAAAAAGAGTTAGAAAATGCATTTGGGCTTAAAATATTTTATTTAGACTCGTTCTTTATTCTTTCCTCGATCCGAACCAATTGGAGCGGGGTATTGGTCATCATAGGGTACTAAATGGGGAGACACGATTATGTGTCTACACTTATACAATAACAAAATTCATACTCTATGGATTTATCTAGCTCAAATCAACAATTATCATTGTACAAATTGTACTTTCTAATATCAGTTCCTTTAAACATTTATAATATGTCAATAACTTGTAATTGCAAAATCACAAAGAATAGTTACACTACTGATAAGAGGTTTTTAGTGTGTCGTTAAGGCACCAAAAATCGCTTCTCAAACAATATTTATAACACCTAACGAGCAATTACTAAGAACGTAGTAAATGCAAGTCAAGGGTCGATCCACAGGGAAATTGGGATTAATTAAAGTCTAGCAAGTCTAGACTGCCTAATTGAAAGGTATTTGGGGGTTTGAAAAGATTTGGTAACAACTATGTCTAGCTAATAGCAAGAACTAGCAAATAACTCGAATTGATGAATCAGATAGGAAGACACTAGAGTTGAGGTTACTAATATGAATAAGAATGGACAATGAATGTTAATGCGATTGTGAAGTAACGGAGAAGATTATGCAAGGTTTAGTTTTCCTCTAAAATACTCGAGTCCTCTCTCGAATGGTCCTCGAGAATGATCGCTTAATCAATCGACTAAATCCTCTCTCGAATGGTCTTTAGTCAATTGATTAAGAGATCCAATAAATTCCGAAAACCCCTAATAAAGGATCCCCTTAATTTATACCCAATATCTTGGCCTAGAAATTAAGTTGATTCTTGGGGATGATAAAATAGTTCAAAATTCGACTAAGAACATTTGAATTCAAAATACCCAAGCATAAATGTGATCAATATCTATCCTAAGGCCTCAAAACACCAAGATCAATGCATAAACGTCTTTAAATCATCACAATCACATTAACAATACATTTAAACCCTAATTCATACTTTCACCCTAACCCTAGATAAGAAACTACTCACTAATCATGGATTCTAGGCAATTAAACACAAAATCTATGACCAATCTAAGGCTAAACATGATTAAGAGATAGTTAAACTAATAGAAATAACAATTATGAGATTATGAGAATGAAGATCTAAAAATAACTAAGAACAAGAGCAAACACGAAAAGAATGCAATAAAAACTGAAACTTCAAATTAAATTCAATGAAAAGTACCTTGAATGTTATCGGAATCACGATGTATGATTAAAATATATCAAATCCCAATAAAACTCAAGTGTTTATCTCTCTAGTATGAACCCTAATAATATTCTCTAAAAACTAGAAATAAAGCATAAGTTTTAAAAACTAATCAACTCTTGTTTTTAATGCCTAAGAGAAAAACAATTTTCTCGCGGAAACAGGTGGTGCGGGCGCACCAAGGCCACTGACTCAGATGGCCAATCTTCGCTGGGAAGGTGCGGGCGCACCATGGAGATGGTGCGGGCGCACCTATGATCTGGTGCGGGCGCACCTATGATCTGGTGCGGGCGCACCTATGATCTGGTGCGGACGCACCTAACTGACTGATAATAAAGATGCCTAATCTGTGGGCGGTGCGGGCGCACCCGTTTGAGGTGCGGGCGCACCTATGTGTGCGGGCAGTGCTACGAGGGTGCGGGCACACCATGGAGCTCAAGTCAAGCTTCCTTCATACCATTTTCGCGCGTGCAAACTCCTCAAAACTCCCGCCTATTACCGTATCTCCCAAGTCTTGACCTTATAAAAGATCATACCTGCAATCAAAGCACGGGAAAACACGGTGAAAGCAAATGTACTAGAAATCCAGTCAAAATTGACCGAAAATCTAGCGAAATGTCACAATGATCAACAATGATCAAGTGAAGGAAAGAGAGAGAGAGAAATGAGGAAGAAAGAGGGAAGAAAAGGGTATAAAGAGGATCAAACCAAACCAAAAAGAGCTCATAAAGTACGTTAGAAACGCACTTATCAAACTCCCCTAAGCTTAGCATTTTGCTTGTCCTCAAGTAAACCAAGAATGAGAAAGAAAGAAGAGAGGTGTGAAAAAGAGGAAAAAGAAAAATCATGCAACAAACTAATCTAAATGCTCTAAAAGCAAAGCTACAAATATGACATGCAAGCTAAATGAGTTCATAACAAGATTTAGGAGACCAACCAAACACAAGAGGGAAGATGATTAGGAAGCACAAGAGTGACTTACAGGATCTAATACACCGATCAACCGAGTTCCCTTGAAAATAGGCTTTCTAAAAGTGATTACTCACTCTTCTCCACTTCCAAGTCCCGAGTTTGACTCCCCCCTAGGGATGCTCAACCATAATAGCTCGCCTCTACCACATTTTGATGTCCCTCATCATGACTTGCACAAAATCTCACCCGCCACTACTAATTGACCAAGTCCAATCTAGAAGTCAAAAGGGGCTTTGTTTAGGTTGTAACGGGGCTAGGTTAAAGGGTGTGGATAACAATTTTGGAATGTGGTGCGAAAAGGGTATAGTGGAGTACACAATAGGGGGTAAAAACTCCCCCAAGCTAGTCCAAACACCAACTCAAATCGATATCTCACACATCTTTGATTATCACTTTGATTTTGCTTTTTAAAACATTGATTTTCACTTTTTGATCACACATTTTTTTTTCTCGACAATTTGCTCTTTATTTCTTTTCAATAGAAATCCAAATGAAGCACTAAGAGCATTCTTTCTTTCTTCTATTTCCTTTGTCTTTCCTTTCTCAAAATTTTCCTCAACTTTTGCAATTATACATGCACATTAATTCACTTTCAACCAAAGACTTAGTATCAAAATAACTCAACTCCAAACAAACTAGACATGTACTCCACTTTGGGGAAAGTTTGGCCATGACTTATTACGAGGGTTAAGCAAGAATAGGATAGAAAGGCTCAAATGGGTTGAGAAGCGGACAATTATGCAGGTATAAAAGCTTTTTTGGCTTTTTAGCTCCTATTTCTAGCAAAAAGAAACGCCCTAAATCATTCTTCTATAGGCTCGGTCTTATGCAATCTTGGGGAGCTAAAATGCAAGTCACAAGTTAGGTGATCAATGGTGAGGGTTGTAGATGAGTCTTACGAGGTTCTTGGCCCTCCTTCGAGGCTCACCGCACAAGGGACAAGGCAATCCAATCAACCAACTCGCCTAGTTTCAAAGAGACTCTACCAAAAGTCACCGATCTCAAAGATCATCTAACGTCACAACGAGGCTTCCAAAATCATCAAGTCAAATGCAAAGAAGGTCTTCCAATCAAGTTATGAACACTGTTAGCCACAAATCATACATACAACTAAGCTTCCCTAAATGCAAATTTTTTTTTTTTTATGCAATGCAAAAATACCAAAAACAAACTACCAAAACTAAGCTAAAAACAAACTTCTAAAAACAAGCTATACAAGGGTGATTTGGATGAAAAAGGGGTGGGGGAAGAAGACCAAGAAGAATAACCAATCACCAAGTCAAACCCACAACCAAAAGAACCCCGCCTAAATAACCACCTAAAACCCTAAATTCCCAAAAACATAGACATGCATGCAAGGGCCCCCACGCTTAAGCGAAACTCCGCGCTCGGAGTTGCAAAGGGTGGGAGGAGGAGGGGGGGTTAAAAGGAGCACCTAAGAGTTCCCATCATTGCCGCCATCAGGAGCGGGGTTAGAAGGGAAGAACGCTCCTGGATACCCGTCTGGATAGTAAGACGGGTAGTGGGGGAAGGGGCGGAAAGGTACCTCCTCGAATGGCCCGTTACGAGGGTCAAAAGCAGGAGGGTAGTAGGGGTGGTTAGGGAAGGGAGCCTCATGTCCGGAGTGGACATTGGCGAGATGAGTGCGCCAAGCCACTCGAGACACATGGTCAAGGTCGGTGCGGATATCATCAAGGGTAGCAATGACCGCACGGTGGTTGGTCGCTTGAGTGGCCTGCATCTGGGTTATGGCCGCCATGACGGAGGCCATATCAAAGGACTGGGAGGAAGAGGTCTCGGCCGCATCACTCACGGGAATGCGGTGCTCGGACCTCGGAACCCCGGGGAACCCCGTACCCTCTCCACAAGTGGTAGGCGAAGGTAGGTCATATCAGTGCAGTGATCTGGGTCAATAGGGGAAGGGGGAACCCGCCATCGGTTACATTCAGGCGGGGGGTTCCAAATGAACTCGGTGTCCATATTACAGTAGGGTCTCCCTCCCACTAGCCAAATGCAACTGGTCTTAAAAAAACCACGCAAAAATTTCATCTGCTGAAGGGCCGCACCATCCAATATGTTGGACTGACCAACAGTTGGCACGCTTTCTTCAAAGCGGGCCAGGTCATCGTCCAACGAGAGGTAAGACGCTAGCCGGGTGATCATTCCACCACAAATGATCTCCCCAGCTAGCGTAGTACCCCCCCTAATCTCTTGCAATCGCTTAAGGAAGATAGCTGCAACGTTGATTCGGGCGTTATGGTGGGCCCCATCAGTGGCCAACCATAAAACCAACAGCTCTTCCTTTCGCAATTGCCCGACTTCTTGCTTGGGAAAGAAGGTGTAAACCAAAATCCTATGGAAGTAGCGGAGAGCAGGATGGATAATCTCAGAAGCTTTGGACGAGTTCGTCCGAAACCGAGTGGTGCCATTAGTGATCTTGGCCCACCACTCTTGTTCATTGTAACCCTCCCAAATTATTGAATAGGGGGCATCACATGGGGCAGTGGAGTCTGTCTCAAATGCTTCACATAACTCGTCAAAAGATAGTGTTCTGACTTGATTAAATAGACGAGATTGAATAGTCAGAGCACCGGATGCTTGCTCCCTACTTATGTTCTACGAACTCAAGAACTCGAGAATTAGTTGGTCATAAGTAGGTTCCCGAACTTGAAGGAAGTTCGACAACCCCAGATTTCCTGCCATCTCCCTTACTATCGTGTCGATTTTAAGGTGTAGGCAGGTATCAGAGTCATAGAACTTCGTGGGTCGCAGAGTTCGGTTCGAAAGCTGGGTAAAAATTTGACGGTGTGCAGCATTTGAGAATTTGAGCGGGTAGATAGGAGGGGGATTAGAGCTAGAAGAGGGTCCTTGCGAGGAGGACCCTGTTTTAGCTCTCTTAGCCCTGGAGGAGGATCCTTCGCCACTTTTTTTTTCCCATTGTGTTGTTTTAAAAACAATGTGAAAAAGATTTTCTTTGAAACGGGGAAAAAACAAAGGGCGCAACCGTAACAGAGGAACTCTTCAAAACCTTTGGTCTAACAAATCACCACACTAATAACACACAAAAACCTAAAAAGAAAAAAAAAACTACCAGCACATAAATCCCACAATCAATAGCAACGAAGTTGCTAACAAGCAAGAATTTGATTCTAATCCGAAAATTCAATCAAACTCACACAATTCTCCAACTCACACAATCAACAATCCAACAACATGTTTATCAATACTTGCTCAACAAATCACTTCAAATAGTTCAATTTAGTTCACAAAAATCTCATAGACTATGAAATTTCCACAAAGAACAACTAATTAAACTAGTTCATCACAACACCAATAACAAAGTTGGGCAAAACTCATGAACAAACCAAAGCTAGGAGAAAAACAAGCATGCAATCAAAAAGAAAACAAACTTGTAGTCCAAATAACAAGATTATCTATGAAAAATAAGAGGTTGGATGGAGATTACCAACTTGGAGATGAAAATCCCCAATTTTGAAACCCTAGAAATCCAAATCTTGCCAAAGCCCCAAATTTGATGCACTTGAGTGATGTAGAGAGGAAAGAGATGAGTTTTCCGATGAGAAAGTGGCCGGAGGTCGCCGGAAAGTCGTGGTGGTCGCCGGATCTAGAGATGTGGAAGTGAGAGAAAGTGAGTGAATGAGAGAGATAGGTCGAAAATATGAGAGAATAGAAGTGAGAGTGCCGAAAAAAATAGAAAAACTGTGATTTTGGCCTCAGACGGGTTTGGTGCGGGCGCACCTATAAATGGTGCGGGCACACCAAACTTACTGCCTGCTGTTGAACTTTGCGGGGTAATTGGTGCGGGCGCACCACTACGTGGTGCGGGCGCACCGTTCAAAATTTCCGAAAAAATTTTTGAACGGTGCGGGCGCACCTCGTGGGAGGTGCGGGCGCACCAATGCTTCTGTGTTGTGTTACCAACTGCAGACTGAATGGTGCGGGCGCACCATTCGAAATTTCCGAAAAAATTTTGAATGGTGCGGTCGCACCTCATATTAGGTGCGGGCGCACCAATGCATCTGTTTCTTTTCACCCACTACAGACAAAATGGTGCGGGCGCACCAATGCTACTCTCAAGCTCAAATGAATTCTCATTGTTAGCCGATAAAACAAAAATCTAGACTAAAAATGAAAATAGAAAAAGAGAAACGGGTTGCCTCCCGTGTAGCGCTTGTTTTAAGTCATTAGCTTGACTAAAAGGATACGTTCTTCAAGAGTAGCGCTCGGGCGAGCGAAGGATCAAGCAACCAACAGAACCGATGGCTTGATTATCGTGGTAGATCTTCAATCTTTGACCGTTCACCAAAAACGGACCGTTCTCGCCCAAAATCTCATAGGCTCCATAAGGCGTAGTCTTCAACACATGGAAGGGTCCCGACCACTTGGACTTTAATTTTCCGGGGAAAAGCTTTAGCCTTGAGTTAAACAACAAGACTTTATCTCCAACCCAGAAGTCTCTTTGCTGAATCCGGTGATCGTGCCATTTCTTTGTTTGCTCCTTGTACAGTCTCGAGCTCTCATATGCATCGAAGCGGAGTTCTTCAAGCTCAGCTAGCTTCTCTTTCCGAGCATCTCCCGCCAAGTGAAGATCCATGTTGAGCTCTTTGATTGCCCACCAAGCCTTGTGCTCGAGTTCCACCGGCAAATGACAAGCTTTGCCATACACGAGGCGGTAGGGAGTGGTTCCTATAGGCGTCTTGAAAGCCGTGCGAAGAGCCCAAAGAGCATCATCTAGCTTCAAAGACCAATCCTTCCTTGTTTTATTTACTACTCTCTCAAGGACGTTCTTCACTTCCCGGTTAGAAACTTCAACTTGGCCTTGAGTTTGGGGATGATAAGGAAGTCCGACTTTGTGATTCACCCCGTACTTCTTCAAGAGGGCCTCCAGTTGCTTCTTGGCGAAGTGTGAACCGCCATCACTTATCAATACTCGGGGTATTCCAAACCTCGGGAAGATGATCTTCTTAAGGAGTTTAGTCACAACCTTGTGGTCATTGGTGGGGGAGGCAATGGCTTCAACCCACTTAGTTACGTAGTCGACCGTAACAAGGATGTACATGTTGCCCAAAGAAGGGACAAAAGGGCCCATAAAGTCAACTCCCCATACATCAAATGGCTCAACCTCCAGAATGCTTTGTTGAGGCATCTCATGTCTCTTCGTGATGCCGCAACTCCTTTGACATCTATCACAGCTCAAAATAAACTCACGAGCATCTTTTTGCAATGATGGCCAAAACATACCACATTGGAGCACCTTAGCAACAGTTTTGCTTGCTCCACCATGCCCTCCACATGCCAAAGTATGGCAATGATTCAACACTGAATTGATCTCATGATTGGGTACACACCTTCTTAAAACACCATCGGCGCACTTTTTAAACAAGAGAGGGTCATCTCAATAGAACCTCGAAGCCTCCTTGAAAAATCGCTTCCGTTGTTGAGAATTGAAACCATGAGGTTCAATCCCACAAGCCAAGTAGTTCGCATAGTCCGCGAACCATGGAATCTCATTATTCATAATGGCGAATAGTGCTTCTTCTCTCAAATCTTCTTCAATAGGGGTCTCGTCAGGATCCGAGACCTTCTCATCAAGAGGGAGACGAGAAAGATGATCAGCTACCACATTCTCCGTCCCCTTTTTCTCCTTCATCTCAAAATCAAACTCTTGAAGAAGAAGCACCCACCTAATGAGCCGAGGCTTGGCATCTTTCTTACTCATCAGATAACGGACCGCAGAATGATCCGTATACACAATAGCTTTGCTGCAGGTCAAGTAAGACCGGAATTTGTCAAATGCAAAAACTACGGCCAACATTTCTTTCTCCGTAGTTGCATAATTCCGTTGAGCATCATCCAAGGTCCTACTTGCATAGGCTATGACATGTAGCCTTCCTTCCTTGCGTTGCCCAAGAACAACGCCCACTGCAAAGTCACTAGCATCGCACATCAGTTCAAAAGGCAAGCTCCAATCCGGAGCTTGCACAATGGGGGCAGAAGTGAGGGCCTTTTTTAAAGTTTCAAAAGCCTTAATACAAGACTCATCAAACTCAAAATCTACATCCTTTTGAAGTAGATTCGTCAATGGTTTGGCTAAAGTCACTAGCATCGCACATCAGTTCAAAAGGCAAGCTCCAATCCGGAGCTTGCACAATGGGGGCAGAAGTGAGGGCCTTTTTTAAAGTTTCAAAAGCCTTAATACAAGACTCATCAAACTCAAAATCTACATCCTTTTGAAGTAGATTCGTCAATGGTTTGGCTATCTGAGAAAAATCCTTGATGAAACGCCGGTAAAAACCCGCATGTCCAAGGAAAGCACGAACTCCCGTCACCGAATTCGGTGGCGGAAGCTTCTCAATAACCGAAACCTTTGCCGGATCCACTTCAATGCCCAAGGACAATGCCTTCCTCGACCATAAAGTGACATTTCTCCCAATTCAGGACGAGGTTCGTCTCTTGACATCTTTTCAATACACACTCAAGATTAACTAGACATGTGTCAAAAGACGAACCACACACACTAAAATCGTCCATGAACACCTCAATAGAATCTTCTAGCATGTCAGAGAAGATTGCTGTCATACACCTTTGGAAAGTGGATGGGGCATTACACAAACCAAAGGGCATCGTTCGATATGCGAATGTCCCATACGGACAAGTAAAAGTGGTTTTCTCTTGGTCATCCGGATGAATAGGGATTTGAAAGAATCCGGAATAACCATCGAGAAAACAAAAGTGTGAATGACGAGCAAGCCTCTCCAACATTTGGTCAATGAAGGGGAGAGGGAAATGGTCCTTTCCGGTGGATTTGTTTAACTTCCAATAATCAATACAAACCCTCCACCCTAATAGGTTCTAGTTGAGATAGTTTCTCCTTTCTCATTCTCAACAATAGTCATGCCTCCTTTTTTTGGAACCACGTGAATCGGGCTCACCCACTTGCTATCGGAGATAGCGTAGATGATTCCCGCGTCACGCAATTTCATAATCTCCTTTTTTACAACCTCTTTGAGATTAGGATTGAGCCTTCTCTGATGCTCTATGGATGAGGCATTACTATCGATGAGATGGATACGATGCATAGTAAGAGAAGGGCTTATCCCCTTAAGGTCATCTATCGAGTACCCAATGACATCTTTATATTTTTGTAGTATCTCAATCAATTTTGATATAGAGATGTCATCAAGACTCGAATTGACAATAACTGGATAAGTACATGCATCATCAAGAAAAACATATTTAAGAGAAGAGGGAAGGGGTTTGAATTCTACCTTGAGAGGAGGCTTAGAACACTCCTCTTTGTCAGTGGATGTCGTGAGAACCTCAAATGCTTCCTCTTTTGTCTCCTCAATAGTAGTGTCAAGAAACAATGAGAATTCTTTCACCTCTTCCATGTCCAAGCTAGGGGCTTCAGTAAGAGAAGCATACAACTCATCCCCGGTGTGAACCACACTCGCAGCATCCTCTATCTCATTCTCCACTAGGTTGACCCAGCAAATTCTCTCTATCATGGGCCTCTTCAAAGTCTTAGAAACTCAAATACAACCCGCTCATTGGCTACCTCAACCGTGATAGTATCATTTTTGCAATTGATCACGACTCCCAACGTCTTTAGAGCCTCTCTTCCAAGAATAAGAGGAGTCTCCGGATCTTCCTCCATATCCATCACCACAAAATCACAAGGCACAAATACATGCCCATCTTGAATTGGTACATCCTCCAACTCACCATGGGGGACTCTCACAGTGCGGTCCGCCAATTGAATAGTTTTTTGTGTCGGATGAAGAGGAAAATTAAGGTGCTTAGCAATAGACAGTGGCATCAAACTCACACTCGCTCCTAAATCGGCCAATGCACCCTTGGGCTCTAGATCACCTATTTTCACCGGCAAGGTGAAACTCCCGAGGTCTCTTTGCTTCTTAGGCATAGCACGTTGCACAAGAGCACTCACTTGATAGGGCAAGGTGATAAGCTCATCTTCAATTTGTTGGAGAGGATCTCCTTCAAAAATTTAGCATATGCCGGCATTTGAGACATAGCCTCAAGGAATGGTATGTTGATCTGTAGGCTCTTCATCACATTGAGAAATTTGGTGAACTTGTCACTTAATTTTCTCTCGACCAACCGCTGAGGATAGGGAACCGGAGGCACATAGGTCTTAGTTGGTGGAGATGATGGCAGTGGCGCTTTATCACCAACTTGGACTTGTGTCTCATCTCTTTCCACATTTTCTTCTCTCTCGCCTTCCTCAACTTCAACTTCTTTCTCAACAACCCCACCTTCTTCATCCTTCTCTACCTCCTCGGTTGGCATCTTGGGACCCTCGTAACTTGTTCCCGACCTCAAATGAATGGCTTTGGCTTGATGGAGGTTGGGGTTAGGAATAGGTTGGCCCGGAAGTTGATTTGTGGGAGTAGAAGGATTTTTCTCGGCTACTTGGGCAATTTGGGTTTCAAGCATTTTATTATGGGCTTGTAGCTCTTGAAACCTTTGCTCATGGTTTTGGAGAATTTGGTTCATGGATTGAAGTTGTTGGAGAATTTGGAGAGAGGTTGGCTCGGGAGATGGAGTGGGTTCGAGATTTTATTTGGGGAACGGAGGGTTAGAGGGAGATTTTTGGGTATTGGCTCTTTGATGTGGAGCTTGGTAGACATGAGACCCTTGTGAGGATGAACCACCTTGGTTATAGTTTGGGTTATACCCTTGCACATACCCTTGATGTTGACCTTGGTTGTACCCTTGTTGAGGTTGATTCCATCCTTGTTGAGATTGGTTGAAGCCTTGATTGTAGTTTTGTTGGGGTTGTTTCCAACCTCCTTGTTGATTGCTTCTATACCCTTGGTTTCCTTGGTAACCATCTCCTCTAGAGTTGATTGCCGCCACATGCTCCAAATTTGTACCTCCACAATAAGATGTATCATGATTAGTACCTCCACAAATATCACAAGAAAAAGAATTTGTACCTGTGATGGAGTAGATGATGCGAGGTTGATCTTGGAGAGCTTCTTGTCAAGTTGATCCATCTTAGCTTGAATTTGATCCATGGGATCTAATTCAAACTTTCCACTCTTCTTAGGTTGAGCACCTCTTCGACGTCCACCCCATGAATAGTTCTTAATTACTTCTTCAATGGTGGACTCAAGTTGATCTTGCGGGATCTTAGAAAGTTGACCTCCCGCTCCAGCATCAAGGTTGGCACGTGATATAGGATCAAGGCCATCATAGAAGAATCGCATGAGTAGATTCTTGGTGAACTCATGGTGTGGGCATGAACGACTCATCTCCTTGAACCGCTCCCAAGCTTCCGCAAGTGTCTCATTGTTCTCTTGCTCAAATGAGGAGATCTTCCTCCTTATGTCTGCCGTCTTCCACTCCGGGAAGTACTTCTTCAGAAAAGCCATTGTGACTTCCTCCCATGTAGTGAGGGAGTTAGTAAGTAAACTCTTGAGCCATGATTTTGCTTTTCCGGTAAGAGAAGACCGGAACAAATGCATCTTGATGTAGTCTGGAGAGACGTCATTTGTGGTTATCATGGCACAGATCTCAAGAAACCTGTCAAGATGGTTGAGAGGATCTTCATCCGACCCTCCACAGAATTGTTCTGCCTTCACCATCCGAGTGAACTGGGGTGAATACTGAAATTTGTAGTAGTGGTGGGGAGTCGAATACCACCTTGAAGAACATAGGAACCCGGATTTCCGAAATCCCTAAAGAGTTGTGGATTTGCTTCACCCATTTCTGACTGAACTTCTCTTGTTGTACTAGAGGCTGGTGAAGATGGTTCGGAACCCAAAGACAAATCTTCCAAATTTTTCCGAAGCTTTCGCAATGTACGGTCAATTTCTGGATCAAGAGGAAAGGTGGGTGAACCGTGAGCTCTTCTTCTCATGTAACAACAACAAAGCTAAGTAGAGGATTAGCAAATAACAACCACAGTCAAAAAGAAAAGAAAAATCAACTAAGCAAAGCTAAACTAAAATAAACTTCAATTAATAGCACAGTTTCCCCGGCAACGGCGCCATTTTGATACGAGGTTTTTAGTGTGTCGTTAAGGCACTAAAAATTGCTTCTCAAACAATATTTATAACACCTAACGAGCAATTACTAAGAACGTAGTAAAGGCAAGTCAAGGGTCGATCCACAGAGAAATTGGGATTAATTAAAGTCTAGCAAGTCTAGACTGCCTAATTGAAGGGTATTTGGGGGTTTAAAAAGATTTGGTAACAACTATGTCTAGCTAATAGCAAGAACTAGCAAATAACTCGAATTGATGAATCAGATAGGAAGACACTAGAGTTGAGGTTACTAATATGAATAAGAATGGACAATGAATGTTAATGCGATTGTGAAGTAACGGAGAAGATTATGCAAGGTTTAGTTTTCCTCTAAAATACTCGAGTCCTCTCTCGAATGGTCCTCGAGAATGATCGCTTAATCAATCGACTAAATCCTCTCTCGAATGGTCTTTAGTCAATTGATTAAGAGATCCAGTAAATTCGGAAAACCCCTAATAAAGGATCCCCTTAATTTCTACCCAATATCTTGGCCTTGAAATTAAGTTGATTCTTGGGGATGATAAAAGAGTTCAAAATTCGATTAAGAACATTTGAATTCAAAATACCCAAGCATAAATGTGATCAATATCTATCCTAAGGCCTCAAAACACCAAGATCAATGCATAAACGTCTTTAAATCATCACAATCACATTAACAATACATTTAAACTCTAATTCATACTTTCACCCTAACCCTAGATAAGAAACTACTCACTAATCATGGATTCTAGGCAATTAAACACAAAATCTATGACCAATCTAAGGCTAAACATGATTAAGAGATAATTAAACTAATAGAAATAACAATTATGAGATTATGAGAATGAAGATCTAAAAATAACTAAGAACAAGAACAAACATGAAAAGAATGCAATAAAAACTGAAACTTCAAATTAAATTCAATGAAAAGTACCTTGAATGTTATCGGAATCACGATGTATGATTAAAATATATTAAATCCCAATATAACTCAAGTGTTTATCTCTCTAGTATGAACCCTAATAATATTCTCTAAAAACTAGAAATAAAGCATAAGTTTTTAAAACTAATCAACTCTTGTTTTTAATGCCTAAGAAAATTCAATTTTCTCGCGGAAACAGATGGTGCGGGCGCACCACTAAATTGGTGCGGGCGCACCAAGGCCACTGACTCAGATGGCCAATCTTCGCTGGGAAGGTGCGGGCGCACCATGGAGATGGTGCGGGCGCACCAGATTGGTGCGGGCGCACTTATGATCTGGTGCGGGCGCACCTAACTGACTGATAATAAAGATGCCCAATCTGTGGGCGGTGCGGGTGCACCAGTTTGAGGTGCGGGCGCACCTATGTGTGTGGGCAGTGCTAAGAGGGTGCGGGCACACCATGGAGCTCAAGTCAAGCTTCCTTCATTCCATTTTCGCGCGTGCAAACTCCTCAAAACTCCCGCCTGTTACCGTATCTCCCAACTCTTGACCTTATAAAAGATCATACCTGCAATCAAAGCACTGGAAAACACGGTGAAAGTAAATGTACTAGGAATCCAGTCAAAATTGACCGAAAATCTAGCGAAATGTCACAATGATCAACAATGATCAAGTGAAGGAAAGAGAGAGAGAAATGAGGAAGAAACAGGGAAGAAAAGGGTATAAAGAGGATCAAACCAAACCAAAAAGAGCTCATAAAGTACGTTAGAAACGCACTTATCAACTACAAATATGATCAATCAACTAGAGATAAAACAAGAAATTTGAAAATTTACACACAAAAAAAGAAGATAAAACTAAAGAAATTATATTAAAACACGAACAAATGTTTTTAAGGAAAAAATCCTGACCTAAATAGGGAGCGAGAATGTGTCCAACGGGTCGCACTAAGAGATTGTGCATATTGCAATCTAAGATATGATCAATTAATTCTGTGGCTTAATGCTTCTATGATCGTCACATCAAAATAATGAAGCAATCTAATCATAGCTTTTAGGTTTTGGGAGAGGTAACTTATTTTTGTTAAAAATATGAAAATTCTACAATCGTCTTTTTGCAAAAAAGACCATGGAAAATGTGGGGACACAATCAATGTGAGCCACACACCTCAGCTTTCTTTTCCCTTTTCTTTTTTGCTTTTAAAAGATTTTAGAAAATACCAAAATCATTTATTCTAATTTCTGAAAATGTTTTAAATAATTTCGAAAAATACAAAATAAAAAAGTTCTGAAAAAATTCTGAAAAATCCGAAAAATAATTTCGGCCAAAAAAAAATTTTTGGGGAAATTTTTTTTTTACCCAGATTTTCTCTCTCCTCTCCTCTACCCCTTCCTCCCTCAAATCTTCCATGGATCTTTAATTTTTCTCGAATTTTTAGTAGATCTCTTCCTTGGACCCTTCTCTTTCCATGAAATGGTAAGAATTCATGAAAAAATCATGAATTTGTGATGGAGAAGTTGTGAAATCGAAATTATAATTTGCAAATTTGGGGAAATTTTTGGGGGGAAATTTTGGGGATTTTTTTTTCACTTTCCTCTCTCTCATCTTTGTAAATTCATGAAATAGATGAACAAACATAAAATTGATGATCGTATGTACAACATGAACGCTCGAATTTCCATGGAAATTAAGGTATAAGTTTCAAAATGAAAAAACTCAAAATCAAAATTCTAGGTCATTATGAATTTGGCAAAAATATAATTTGGATTGTTGTAAGATGTTGGAAAACCGTCAATTTGGGACCGATTTGTGCGTTTTTTGAGTATTGATGACCATTGTCACACTAGATGAAGAATTTCAGAGGAGAGAGAAAAAATCGAAAGGTTGAAAATGAAGTTGGAAGAAGATGACTGAACGGACACTTTAGGTAATTACTAAAATGGGTTTCGATAATTACCAAAACGTTACAGAAACTAAGAGAAGTCTCAAAACCTCCAATTCCAAAGTGTATTGAAATAAACAATTGAAATAAACGTTATAGAAACTAGTAGAATAAATGCTTATTGCTGCGGTCATTAAGTGGCCTATTGCGGCGGTTTTGACCGCAGCAAAGAATTAAGGGCGCAAAGAATAGGTAATACTTATTCATATTCATATTTTTTATTAAAAAAAGACAGTATATCGCTGCGGTTTCTGGGAAAAACTGCAGCAATATTCATATTTTTTATTTAAAAAGGCAGTATATTGTTGCGGTTTCTGGGGAAAACCGCAGCAATAGGTACTGGTACAGGTAAAAAAAAATTTTTTTTTTTTGCATTTGCCATCAAATTTGAAAGACAAAAAGGCTAAAAGAAAATAAAACACTACTGATTGAAACTAATGACAACAAAATTATTATACAAAATTCAAAAATATAAAAATACAAATTGAAATATATTATTACAATATATTTAAGGCAGAGTATAAAAAAACCAAAATTATAGTACCAAAAAAACAGCAAATCTGAAATGACATATGAATCTCATTAATATATAAAGATAAAAAAACTAGTTATATAAATAATACAAAAGATCAAAAAATAAAATGAAAAAATAAAAAAACAACTGTTACAATTAACTGACTAATTACAAAAAATATAATAAAAACAAAAAATATATTAGAAAAAATAAGAAACTGATCTAAAAAAACAAAAAAAAAATCCTAAAACAAAAAATCTACATTGAAAAAAATCAAAAAAAAAATCCTAAAACAAAACAAATATTAGATCAACAAATTACCACAATATTGAAATAAATAAGTTATCTCAAATTATGCTACACAATTGCAGCAACAAAATCGAAAGAAGAACAAAATCAAAACAAAAACGAAATAGCAGGAAAATCAAAACAAAATAAATAATATATCAACAAATTACCACAATATTGAAATCAACAAATTATCAATTGCAGCAACAAAATGGAAAGATGAACAAAATCAAAACAAGACCAAAGCTTCAGTGGTCGTGCGGTCCCCTGGTGGTCTTGTGTTCGAATAACGAGATAGAACGAACGAACGGCCGGCGGCGAAGAATGAACGAACGGCCGACGAAGAACGAAGGACCGGCGGCGAAGAACGAACGAACGGCCGACGAAGTACGAACGATGGCGCTTCAGATTCGAAGGAAGGACGAACGAGTTTGAGAGGAGTTGTAGGATTCGAAGTAGTGTGAATTGAGAGAGGAGAGAGGAGAGAGGTGAGAGAGGCGTGAGTTGAGAGAGGAGAGAGGATGAAAAAACCCTAGCATCTTTAAATATTTTATAAGGACATATTGCTGCGGTTTTTGAAAAGAACCGCAGCAATATATTAAAATAATATTAAAAAATATTATTTTAATATATTGCTGCGGTTCTTGCCAAAAACCGCAGCAATATTTTTGGTCAAATAGTAAAAAAAATTCCGTTGAAATTATATTGCTGCGGTTTTCGGCCGAAACCGCAGCAATATGGTTATTTTATATTTTTCCTTTTCTTTTTACGTAATATATTGCTGCGTATGGGTAAAACCGCAGCAATATCACCGCAGCAATAAGCAATTATTCTACTAAGTACAAATTAATCAATATGATATACATGTGTTAATCCAAATAAGTCAAATAGGGTTATAAAGTTACAACATGTAAGAGATAAGAATGTCTTGATAGATTTGGTAATGCCCAAAACATATTTGGTAATTACCTAAAAGCATATGATATGGGGTTAATTTGCGTTTTTTAGTACAAGGAAGGACAATGGGGGCCCAAAACTCAAGTCAATGGGATTTGGTGAGATATTGGGTCTAATGGACCCAGTGGCATGATTATCCAATACCTATAGGATTGCTTTGATGAGTAATGGGAATGGATTGTGATTGAGATAACATCCTCCACTTAGTAGGTTTGGTAATGCCCAAAACATGTTTGGTAATTATCTAAAAGCATATTATTTGGGGTTAATTTAGGCTTTTTAATACAATGAGGGACAATAGGAGCCCAAAACTCAAGTCAATGAGGTTTGGTGAGCCATTGAGCCTAATGGACCAAGTGGTACGATTGTCCAATCCCCATAGGATTGCTTTAATGAGTAATAGGAATGGATTGTGATTGGGAGAACACTCTGCACTTAGTTGTGTAATAATGCCCAAAACATGTTTCGTAATGACCTAAAAGCATATGATTTGGGGTTAATTTGGGTTTTTTAGTACAAGGAGGGACAATGGGAGTCCAAAACTCAAGTCAATGGGGTTTGGTGGGGTGTTGGGCCTAATAGACCAAGTGGAATGATTGTCCAATTCCTATAGGATTGCTTTGATGAGTAATATGAATGGATTGTGATTGGGAGAACATTCTCCACTTAATAGGTGTGGTAATGCCCAAAACATGTTTGGTAATTACCTAAAAGCATATGATCTATGGTTACATTGGGTTTTTTAGTAAAAGGAGGGACAATGGGGGCCCAAAACTCAAGTCAATAGGATTTGGTGAGGCATTGGGCTTAATGGACCTAGTGGCATGATTGTCCAATCCCTATAGGATTGCTTTGATGATTAATGGGAATGAATTGTGATTGGAAGACGTTCTCCACTTAGTATGTTTGGTAATACCCCAAACCTGTTTGGTAATTACCTAAAAGCATATGATTTGGGGTTAATTTGGGCTTTTTAATACAAGGAAAGACAGTGGGGCCCAAAACTCAAGTCAATGGGGTTTAGTGAGTTATTGGCCCTAATGGACCAAGTGGTATGATTGTCCAATCCCCATAAAATTGCTTTGATGAATAATGGAAAATGATTCTAATTGGGAGAACATCTTCCACGTAATAGGTTTGGTAATGTCCAAAACATGTTTGGTAATTACCTAAAAGCATATGATTTGTGGTTACATTGGGTTTTTTAGTAAAAGGAGGGACAATGGGGGCCCAAAACTCAAGTCAATGGGATTTGGTGAGATATTGGGTCTAATGGACCCAGTGGCCTGATTGTCCAATCCCTATAGGATTGCTTTGATGAGTAATGGGAACGGATTGTGATTGAGATAACATCCTCCACTTAGTAGGTTTGGTAATGCCCAAAACATGTTTGGTAATTATCTAAAAGCATATTATTTGGGGTTAATTTGGGCTTTTTAATACAATGAGGGACAATAGCGGCCCAAAACTCAAGTCAATGAGGTTTGGTGAGCCATTGAGCCTAATAGACCAAGTGGCACGATTGTCCAATCCCCATAGGATTGCTTTGATGAGTAATAGGAATGGATTGTGATTGGGACAACACTCTCCACTTAGTTGTGTAATAATGCCCAAAACATGTTTAGTAATGACCTAAAAGCATATGATTTGGGGTTAATTTGGGTTTTTTAGTACAAGGAGGGACAATGGGAGTCCAAAACTCAAGTCAATGGGGTTTGGTGGGGTGTTGGGCCTAATAGACCAAGTGGCATGATTTTCCAATTCCTATTGGATTGCTTTGATGAGTAATAGGAATGGATTGTGATTGGGAGAACACTATCCACTTTGTATGTTTGGTAATGACCAAAACATGTTTGGTAATTACCTAAAAGCATATGATTTGGGGTTAATAGGAATGGATTGTGATTAGGAGAACATTCTGCACTTAATAGGTGTGGTAATGCCCAAAATATGTTTGGTAATGCCCAAAATATATTTGGTAATTACCTAAAAGCATATGATATGGGGTTAATTTGGGTTTTTTAGTAAAAGAAAGGACAACGGGGGCCCAAAACTCAAGTCAATGGGATTTGGTGAGGTATTATGCCTAATGGACCTAGTGGTATGATTCTCCAATCCCCAAAGCATTGATTTGATGAGTATGTGAAATGATTCTAATTGGGAGAACATCTTCCACGTAGTAGGTTTGGTAATGTCCAAAACATATTTGATAATTACTTAAAAACATATGATATGGGTTAATTTAGGCTTTTTAATACAATGAGAGATAGTGGGGGCCCAAAACTAAAGTCAATGGGTTTGGTAAGGTATTGAACCTAATTGAACCAGTGGCATGATTGTCCAATCTCTAGAGGATTGCTTTAATGAGTAAAGGGAATAAATTATAATTGGGAGAACATTATCCACTTGGTAGGTTTGGTAATGCCCAAAACATGTTTGGGAATTACCTTAAAACATTTGATATGGGTTTATTTGAGCCTTTAAGAACAAGAAGAGACAATGGGGGTCCAAAACTCAAGTCAATGGGGGTTTGGTGAGGTATTGGGCCTAATGGACCATTAACATGATTATCCAATCCCCATAGGATTGCTTTGATGAGTAATGAGAATGGATTATGACTGGGAGAACATCCTCCACTTATTAGGTTTGGTAATTACCAAAACATCTTTACTAAGTACCTAAAATCAAATGATTTTGGGTTAATTTGGGCTTTTTAGTACAAGGAGGGACAATGGGGCCCAAAACTCAAGTCAACCAGGTTTGGTGAGGTATTTGGCCTAATGAACCCAGTGGCATGATTGTCCAATCCCCATAGGATTGCTTTGATGAGTAATGGAGAAAAATGCTGATTGGGAGAACATCCTCCACTTAGTTGGTTTGGAAATGCCCAAACCATGTTTGGTAAGTACCTAAAAATATATGATATGGGGTTAATATGGGCTTTTTAGCACAAGGAGGGACAATGGGAGCCCAAAACTCAAGTGAATGGGGTTTGGTGAGGTATTGGGCCTAATGGACCCAGTGGCATGATTGTCCAATCCTCAAAGGATTTCTTTAATGAATAATGGGAAAGGATTTTAATTAGGAGAACATCTTGCACTTAGTAGGTTTGGTAATGTCTAAAAGATGTTTGGTAATTACCTAAAAGCATATGATATGGGTTAATTTAGGCTTTTTAATACAATGAGGGACAATCATGGGGGCCCAAAACTCAAGTCAATGGGTTTGGTAAGGTATTGGGTCTAATGAAACCAGTGTCATGATTGTACAATCCCTATAGAATTGCTTTGATGAGTAAAATGAATGGATTATGATTGGGAGAACATGCTCCACTTAGTAGGTTTAATAATGCCCAAAACATGTTTGGGAATTACATTAAAACATATGATCTGGGGTTAATTTGGGCCTTATAGTACAAGAAGGAACAATGGGGGACCAAAACTCAAGTCAATGGGGTTTGGTGAGGTATTGGGTGTAATGGACCAAGTGGCATGATTGTCCAATTCCCATATGATTGCTTTGATGAGTAATGAAAATGGATTATGACAGAGAGAACATCCTCCACTTAGTAGGTTTGGTAATTCCCAAAACATGTTTAGTAAGTACCTAAAAGCATATGATTTGGGGTTAATTTGGGCTTTTTAGTACAAGGAGGGACAATGGGGCTCAAAACTCCAGTTAACCAGGTTTGGTGAGGTATTGGGCCTAATGGACCCAGTGGCATGATTGTCCAATCCCCATAGGATTGCTTTGATGAGTAATGGGGAAAGATTCTGATTAGAAGAACATCCTCCACTTAGTAGGTTTGGTAATGCACAAACCATGTTTGGTAAGTACCTAAAAGCATATAATCTGGGGTTAATATGGGCTTTTTAGTACAAGAAAGGACAATAGGAGCCCTGAACTCATGTCAATGGAGTTTGGTGTGATATTGGGCATAATGGACCAAGTGGCATGATTGTCCAATCCCCATAGGATTGCTTTGATGAGTAATGGGAATGGATTGTGATTGGGAGAACATTTTCAACTTAATAGGTGTGGTAATACCCAAAACATGTTTGGTAATTACCTAAAATCATATGATCTGGGGTTAATTTGGGCTTTTTAGTACTAGGAGGGACAATGGGGGCCCAAAACTCAAGTCAATGGGGGGTATGGAAATGTACTAGGTCTAATGGACCCAATGGTATGATTGTCCAATCCTCATAGGATTGTTTTGATGAGTAATGGGAAAAGATTATGATTTGGATAATATCCTCCACTTAGTAGGTTTGGTAATGCTCAAACCATGTTTGGCTAAAAGCATATGATCTGGGGTTAATTTGGGCTTTTTAGTACAAGAAGGGACAATGGCGGCCCAAAACTCAAGTCAATGGGTTTTGGTGAGGTATTGGCCTAATGGACCCAATGGCATGATCGCTCAATCCCCATAGGATTGCTTTGATGAGTAATGGGAAATAATTCTGATTGGGAAAACATCCTCCACTTGATAGGTTTGGTAATGCTCAAACCATGTTTGGTAAGTATCTAAAAGCATATGATCTGGGGTTAATTTGGGCTTTTAATTAGTACAATAAGGGACAATGGGAGCCCAAAACTCAAGTCAATGGGGGGTTTGGTGAGGTATTGAGCCTAATGGACCTAGTGGCATGATCGTTCGATCCACATAGAATTGCTTTTATGAGTAATGGGAAAGGATTTTGATTGGGAGAACATATTCCACTTAGTAGGTTTGGTAATGCCCAAAACATGTTTGATAATTATCTAAAAATATATGATATGGGTAAATTTGGGCTTTTTAGTACAAGGAGTTACAATGGGGCCCAAAATTCAAGTCAATGGGGTTTGGTGAGGTATTGGGCTTAATGGACCCAGTGACATGATTGTCCAATCCCTATAGGATTGCTTTGATGAGTAATGAGAATGGATTGTGATTGGGAGAACATCTTAACCACATAATTCCCTTATCATATTAACCATATAAAACCTCATGGATTAGGTTATCAATAACCCACATCTTAACGATACAATTTCCTCATCATATATGTTATAGTCACATGATTTGAGGCCATTGCTCAAGACAATTATTATTTTTGGTAATGCCCTAAAATGGGTTAGGTAATAAACTAAAATTTTTGGTAATATCCGAATATAATTAGGTGATTACCTAACATATATAGTGGTTATGTTAGGTCATGAACAAAATATCTTTAGTAATTACCTAAATCCTGCAGTAAATTGCACAAAAAATCAGTGACATTCCACTACAATGGAGATGATTTGTTGAGAAATTGTTCGACCATTCCAATCCGATGTTCACATAAACAATCTATCGATGAACTTTGAAATTGTTCGACCATTCCAATCTGCTGTTCACATAAACAATCTATCGATGAACTTTTCATATTACCAAAGTCATTCAATTCAATCATTTGAAAGCAAAAGAAAAAGGAAAAAACGCAACGTTTTACCCCGATTCAATCTTATCATATAAACCATATAAAACCAAATGGATTAGGTTATCAATAACCCACATCTTAACCAGACAATTTCCTCATTATATATGTTATAGTCACATGATTTGAGGCCATTGTCCAAGACAATTATTATTTTAGGTAATGCCTTAAAATAGGTTAGGTAATGACCTAATTTTTTTGGTAATATCCTAATCTAATTAGGTGATTACCTAACATATATAGTGGTTATGTTAGTTCATGACCAAAATATCTTTAGTAATTACCTAAATCCTGCAGTAAATTGCACAAAAACTAGTGACATTCCACTACAATGGAGGTTCCGAAAATGCTGCAAATTTTTTTCATCTAATTGCTAAACTAAAGTATGATTTACTCAGCAAATGTAACCCAAAAAAAGTGTGAAGTGCATTTATTTATTGCAATTATCTCACACACACCTTAATTTTATTTTTGGTCATGTTCAAAATATATTTAGTAATTACCAAAATATCTTGATGTTTGGTCATGTCCAAAATATCTTTAGTAATTACCAAAACACTGCAGTACCTTAAACTAAAAACTAGCTCAACCTCCCATGGAGGTTTCGAAAAATCTGAATTTTTTTTTGCATCATCTAGTAGCTAAACTAAAGTATGAACTACTCAAATGTAACCACACATTTGTCACATAAAAGTATGAAAATGCATTAATTTAGAGCAATTTAATCACCAACACCGTCATTTTATTTTCCCTAAAACCCTAGGTTTTTTTTTGGGGAAAATTTTCATAAATTGCAAGTTTAATTTTACTCAAACGCACAAATGAAGATAGAAAATCATTTATTCGTTACTATATGCGAAATATTCAAGTAAAGTTACATCCATTTCATCTACGGGTGAAGAGTTTAGATCGGTTTCCATGGAGGTGAAGTTCAACAATGGAGGTGAAGGTTTGGGGTGAAGTAGAGGTGAAGAATGAGTCGAAATGGAGGAAGAAGATGGAAGATAGGGTCGAAATTGAGGGAGAAGGTGGAAGAATGGATCGGATTTGGGAGAAATTTGGTTGAGAATCGTGGAAGATGAAGTGTTCTTGAGTTTTTGGTGAAGAACACCAAGAACATGAAGAACAAAGAGGAGAGAGAAAATGGGTAAAAAAAATTTGGCTCCAAAAATTTTTTCCCAACATGAATTACTGTTTGGCTGGTGAAAAAAAAAAACGGATTATTTATTTATTATTTTTTCGAATTTCAGAGAATATTTTCATAAATTTTGGTAAATAAACAAAATGAAAAGAAATTAGTTTTGGCAATTAAAAGAAAAGGGAAAAGAAAAGAAGTGAGGGCTCCACCAGCAAGAATGAGTGGCTCACATTCATTTGTCTCAAAAAAAGACCATTGGTAGAATCATCCCTAAAAATAACTAGTTTTTTAGGGCGAGGGTATGTCGTGAGTTTCATGACATGACATGACATAGCTATATGTTGCTAAAGAGATATGGTTTACAAATAAAGAAATGTGGTTTGATGGTAGAATGATGACATTCTTAGGTAATTAGTTAGGGGATCAAAACTTGGTAAACAACTTTTTTTGGTAAACTGAAATGAAAGATGTCATGTCATGTCAATATTTGGAGATTTGGTGACACGTAGCAGATTCAAATGCTCCCCCACACGTTTTAATAATAGTTTAGATTAAAGTGGAGTAAAAAATGTGACTACACCTTTTGTTCCGAAATTATGCTTGACATGCTTGCAACTTCCAATGTTATTTTTCTCTGTTTCCTAAGATACTCAAAACTTTTTATAAAATAATAATGAGGAACATGCTACCCAGGTCCCTACATAGGCCTGCCCTGCGCACTTTGCCTAAAAATTATGGTTGTTTTTATAGTTTGTTTTCGTGTTTATTAAAAAACTATATTGTATCTTCATCCTTTTCAAAATCTTCACAGTACTCCTATCATCTTAGAACTATCTTTAAATTGCTCCTATTATTATCTTTGGATCGATGAAATCCCCAAGTAAGATAATCTACATGATAGAACTCATTTTGGCATTATGGAACTGATTTGATTAGCTAAAATTTTTGTTATAAGTGGAAAAATATTATTTCAAAACACATTTTTTTCCAGTTATATAACAAGAAATAAAAACTAATTTTATTGGCTTAATATAATATTGGTATGCATAAAATGATTCTCTAATAATTTTGATTTACCAAGAGGTGACAATTGAAGAAGTATTAAGACAAGTTTTAAACGATATAGTGGATCAAAATTCTAACCCAACCCCTTACAAATCATGCGCTTCGTCCATTTGTGTTTGATAAGAAAAATTCTCATATGAATGGATATATTTTAGAGAAATTATCAACTAATCCCGTGTTTTTGCTTTTTATATTTGGTAACCAAATTTAAATCTAAATCTCATTTTTTTATAGCAATTACTTGTCGAGTCCATGTCAAGTAAAAAACTTATATGGACTTGGTCCACACTAAATTAGTGTGGGCTAATCATCTTCATTCATGTGATTCATGAAATAAAAAGAATCACTATATAAAAATAAATATAAAAGATGAATATATATAAATCATGAAGTTTGACTATGAAAAAAAAGGTTAATATGTCACAAAGTGAAAACTTCATCATGATAAACTAATGTGAGAAACAGTTACTATATTAAAAAAAAAAAAGTCACTATGGAAGATAGTAACTGCATAGTGTAACTTAAAATTTGAAAAGGTTACTATATGGAACTAAAGGGTCACTATGTTAAATAAGTGGTTTTGATCCACAATAATATTATTGTAGACCAGGTCCACGCAAGACTAACTCCCATCTCAATATGGTGAGAGATTACAATTATTCCTTGACACTTACTAAAGGATGATATAAATAAAAATTTGTTCTTATCTTCAGTCTCACAAAAAGTTATGATAAGAATGTCTCATACAAATGTTAGTCAAATTGCTACTTTAAATAGCACTCTTTCCTTTCAAAAAATATATACCAAATATACCAATATGTTACAGCTCACAATTGGTCGACTTGGGTTTGGTTCAGGTTGATATGTAATCGAAATGGGTTGATATGCTTAAACCAATCCAACCTATTTAGTTAAGCAAATCAGGATTCTCAACCCAACCCAACCTGATAATAAATGGATCGACCTAAAATCGAGCCACTAACCCATTTAATTAATAACATTTTACAAATTTTATTAATAGCGATTCGATTAGTAATTACTTAAGTACCTCACATCATAAGAACTTCGAAGTACAAAGATTCCATACATAACAAGAAGACAAATCCAAATACAATACAACCCTTTTATTGTTCATTTAACTTGAAAATTTGATTTTTCCGATGGAAAATTAAACGGGTTAGTGGATCAACTCAACCCGAGCCTGACTAAAATGATAATAATATAAAATTTCTAAATAAAACTTAGGTCTCGACTATGGACGTAATGTAATAGTTTTAATAGCAAATTTATGAAACTTTACCCAAAAAATTAAATCTAACCTATTATTGAGTGACTAATCTGGTTTTCTTTAGGTGGGTAAGAAGAAGCCATAATAAGTTGGGGAAATAAAGAGGAAATCAGTATTGCTAAGGGTAAGACTTACGCTGAGATCAAAGGTAATACTATTAGGCAATCCTTATTGCTCAGTGATTAGCTTTCATACTTCTTCATACCCAGAAGAAGCAAAAAATAATACTTGGGGGAAATTGCACTTTACTACATTAAAGTTATCTCTATGTATGTCTCATGAAATGGATGATTGATTAGTTGGACAGGAGGAAAGACGAATCTTTGCATGTTATGGGCATAACCACACTGAAAGAAAAACCAAATCATTCCCATGATTTTAATTTTAATTGACAAATGACTCATTGACTCCCGTGATTTTTACTTTAATTGACAAATTAGTCCCATGATTTATTTCTACTAGTATATGACAAAAAACCACTGAGGCGGGTAATTGCATATCAAATTACTGCAATTACTCTATCATCTTAAGATATTTGATATATATTGTCTTTTATATTATTTTTTTTTTTTTTTGAGAAGAAATCATCTTCTATGACTATTGATTACACTCTTTGTATCCTAAAATTTTACCCGTTTGTTTTTGTTAAATTTTATCAATTTTAACATATAGAGTACTATTACAATATTTATTACAGTATATATTATTGTATGAAATCTTATTACAACAGTATTTAATGTAAAATTGCAATATATAAATGATCATCAAGTTTTTCTACTAGTTGTTGGCCGGCGCGCCGTCCCCCAAGGTAGCAAAATCTGATTTGTGAATCGGTTGTCTAATTATTTTAATCATAGATTTTTTGGATTAACTCAATACAATTTGATGCAGTATAAGCTATTTTCAAGGACATGAACTTTCAATATTATATTAATAAGTGACAATTTTTTCGATTTAGCCAACTTTAATAGCTATTGTCAAGGACGCTTTTGACACGATGTATACATATTAATATAATGTTACACAAGTACATTGCGTTTTATTCCTCCAAAATATATGCATTACACTACTAATCTCATAGTAGTTCATCCCTAATTCTCGCTGCAAGTGGTGCTCTTTACATCAGGTGGCCTTGAAGATGCTTCAGCCAAAAGTCTTGACAGATTAAACACATTATAATATTCTCGGTTGGAAGCTGCACATGTATCCATTGAGCTAGATGCACTCTCAAAAGCATGAATATATTACAAATGGTGGTCATCCAATATAAAGGGTGAAAATGTCTCTTCAGCTTCATAGTGAGCTATGTGGGCCTAATCGATTTGAATTGTCTCCTTCCTAAAGTTGCAGTGATGACAATAAAGCTAATTTTTAGATAGCAACAAGGAAGAAACAAATTATAAACCAAATAGCATCAAGTAAATAATACAACCTTGTAAAAGCTCGAACAGAATAGAAAAGATTGCCCTCCAATATGTTTACTGATGGCGGCTAAGGTATCTAATTGTGCCAATAAGAGGTAGTGTTGAGAACTATCGGATATATTTTGACATAAGGAAGCACCATACAAGCCCAAAGTAACAGTTAGGTCTTTTCACTTCAAAACTCTAATGTTCAATACTCATATATACATGGAGTCTTTGCAGTGCAATCTTCATTTAATTATAATGACACTACCTCACCACATTCTTTCAACATCCCTTACAATTTATTACCATGATCTTAATCTCCATTTCTTAATGAATTTGGTCTTTGCTAATTAGAGTTTCCCTCATTATAACAGAACACCTAATTTTTCTAATTTTGCAAATTTTAGAAAGTTTTTCCTATTTGCTCCCCTATGTTTTGTCCATCTCACTCATTTATTATAGCTGAGTTGATCCAATAAAGTCTTCCTACTTTGTGTTTGTTTTTCATCAAACAAATCATATTCTAAAAGTGCTCTCAAGATAAATTTTATCACTTCATGAACTACACTATATATTTGTTTTCTTGAAAGAGCTCATCTCTCCCTCTCCTTCCCTCTTACTATGTTAGAGAAAATTCTATGAAGTGCTCTAAAAATGGTCTCTACAAAGTGTTATTTCTCAATTATACTCTTAAATGGTTGCTTAAAAGTGTTATTGTCTCTTCCCCCGGCTCTTTTCCCCGTAAAAGTGAAATTAATGCAGAGGGCCAAAAGCATAGCCGGTGAGCTCTTCAGGATTCAAAGCATAGCTGACCTTCGGTACGGAAGGAGCAAGTGAGCAAGCCATTGTCGTCCCTTTAGATCCCTATCAAACATCTTTAAAAGCTATTTACATTGTTCTTGGGCCTACTGTAAATATTTTTTGGATACTAAGGAAATTACCTATGAAATTTCAACTAACCCTTGTCAGACATACAAAAACCAAATAAAGAAGTTTCAGCTATTTAATCATTGATTAATATGATTGTCATTACATGCTCAACCAATTGCAAACATTTACGAGAATCATAAGCAAATATAAATGAAGCATCTTAGACAATATCTTTCTATACATAATTGATTTCTAACCTATATCAAATTCTATACAAGGACTCGTCAAAATATATATCAGCTTTAGTCACTAACTGAAATCAAGACTCTGTCGTATCAAGCAAAGGTATCCAAATATATACATACAATCAAATTAAAAGAACATTCTTCCCCGATACATAATGTAGTTTTTTTTTTGTTAAGGAAGAACAACTAATATCACAGCAAGAAATAAAGTGAAACTACAAGCCATACCTTATTGCCTATTTTTGCTTCACAGTTTGATAGATAAATGTAGAAGTAGTTAGTAGCTTAGAGGTGCAAGTCAGAGATGTTGATTTGGATAATATGATATGGCATAAGATACCACCTACATTCTTCTAAGAATTGTCAGTGCATATAGTTCGTTTTTTTGCTTATGTTCCACCATTTTCCTTCAATAGCAGAAATAGAAAATAAGAAATCTCGATCTTTGATTAGCATATTAAACAATTACAAGTCTTTTGTATGAACTCCTAAAGCATAAACATCATTTCAAATCCATTATGACCACCTGGAAACTCTATTGTCTACAATTTCCTTATCCTTTCTTGAGATATGAATTCCAGATTTCCCTCCTCTATGGACTCCATTCCAATGTGCATACTTTCGGTGCATGCCTGGCAACATTGTGATGGAGTTTCTCAATATCAGAAAAGACTAAAATGCAAAAATGGCCCGTAATAGTAGAAATTACAACGTATTGCTATCAGCAAAGAAAGATACTATATAGTATACGCAACTTGAGCAAAAATCTGAAGATAATTTCTATGCATCTTTCCTATTGGTAGCCTTGCTAACTTGACCAAAGGAACAACATACTCTAATTTGTTACCAATTTATGTTACTCAAATTTCTATTCTTCCCCATACCCTTCTCCCTATCCCTTTCTTCCTTTTTATCCCTCTTTCTCCCATAAGACTTTAGTCACTTATTCATGCTACTCTAATTTTTTATTAGAAAACTCATACTCCAATAAGCGACATCTTAAAAGTGCTTTATCTTACTCTTTTTCTCCCTCTCTCTTTATACCACTCTATCACCCTACCCATAATTATTTATTATTTATGGTCTCGCAATTTTTAATAAAGACTCCTTATGCTATTTCCCTCCTTCCTGTAAGGGTTTACTCATATGGCAATTTTCAATGCCTTTGTCATATAGATACAGACTCTTTGTATAGATTGAGATAATATACTCATGAACATCCTTGCCACTCAAGATAGGAAGATAGAAGATCGAATGACAAATGTTTGCTCAATCCTTGACCAAGAACCTCAATTGACATTAAATACTACCATTACTCTTTTATTTAGTGGATTGTACTCCAATCTAGCTAAGTTAGGTGAACAATGTAGTTTAGGGTAAGACCATGCTGGAAATGCTAGGTTCATGTGCACCTGATTCTTGTCCTTGAGCAAATTAAGTTGCTTATGGAGTTTATGCACCATCATAATTAGTGGACTGTAGTATGAACTGACACGATGTAGGAGTTCATAAAAAATAGGAGCTAACTCACATGCTTGCTTGAAGTGACCTTCTTGGCAAAATGGAAGGTAAGAAAATAAGGCATGACTAATGCCAATCCCAGGAACTATCGTTAACCTCTGCAAGTTGATGAAGCACTTTAAGTAGTAAAATACCTTCATTGTTATTTAGCACCATTAAAAATGCTCAAGTGTTCTAAAAACCAATAATAACTCTACTTTACTAAAATTATATTGTGATTGCTTTCCTTAGGCATAACGCATATAGTTTTTGAACATTTTTCTCACAACTTAATTATGTTCCTAAACTCATGTCAACAAATTTATTGAGCTTATATGAGCATTTAGACGTTTACAAAGCAACCACGCCAACTTCAATAGGAATTCCAAAGCAACATGTAAAAAAGTGCCAAATAAAATTTCAAAAAAAAATAGAAAAAAAGAACACATATTTAGGCTAAATTTAAGCAAAACATGAGGCATGCATACCCGAATAGTTATATCGACAAGGAGAAGACCTCACAAAACAATCATAGCGCAATCTTAAAAGCAAATCGGAATTAATTTTGATCCTAACATGAAACACTTAACCAGCAGCATTTTAAGATACAATAGATCAGTGTATTTCTTTTTTAACCATGAAGTTCAGAATATTAGCAGGTAGGCGGAAAGATACTTGTTATTCGTGACTTGAAATCTTGTGAATGGCATAAGGCTGACTTTAAATGCATTAATCAAACTACAACACCCCGTTTCCTAACAAATTGGTATCAGAGCTTGGTTGTTTAAGATCTTAGGTGTTTATAGAACGAGTTTGATTCAATTATGTCAATGAAATTCGATATTGAGAAATTTGATAGGCAAGTAAATTTTGGCCTATGGCAATTGAAGATGAAAGCCATCTTGGTTCAAAGTGGTTGTCACAAGGCTCTTGAAGGTGCATCCAAAAAGCCTTTGGGTATGACAGATGATCAGTGGGAGGAGATCGATTTGAAAGCACTCTCGGCAATTCATTTATGTCTATCTGATGAAGTTTTGAGAGAGGTTGCCAAGGAGACAACTGATGCGGGTTTGTGGTTGAAGTTGGAGTCACTTTATATGACAAAGAGCGTGACCAACCGTCTACTACTCAAATCTAGACTTCATGATCTCAGTCTAAAGAAGGTAAACCGCTTGAGTCTCATTTAGATGAATTCTTCTCTATTATTATGGATTTGCAAAACATCGATGTAGAAATCGATAATGAGGATATGGCTATTAGGTTGTTGTGTTCTTTACCGCCTTCGTATAAGCACTTTCGAGATACTTTATTGTATGGTAGAGATGATTTGAGTTTGCAGGATGTTAAGGATGCCTTAACTCAGAGAGATTTAATTGACAATAAGTTGGTTAATAAATCTAATAATTATGCTCAAACAAATGCTTTGGTTGCTCATGGTGGAAAGAGTTTTGGCAAGAATAAAATCTGTAACTATTGTCACGTGAAGGGTCATGTCAAAGCTGATTGTTGAAAATTAAAGAGGAAGAATGGGGAAAAGTCCAATGAGGGCCAATCCGCAAATATTGCCAACGATGTCTTTGATGATGATGTTGCACTTTAGGGTTACAAGTTTTGGGGCTGGGATTTCTACGATCTCTTTATGATTGGTGCCCTTTTGAGATCTCTTGATGAAACGAGAAACCGTGTGGATTTTGTTTTGGAGTCTATGATAGATTGCTTTTGAGTTTGTAATAAAGTAGCAATCTTGGTTATGCATTAGATTTTGTTCTAGTTATGCTATTTCTTATCTCAAATTAGTTACTTTTGTGTTTTGGTTAAGTACAGTTGCACTTTAGAAATTATTGATGTCAATTGGTTTTCTAGAATTGTTTCTTGAGTTTATTGTTGAGATGAAAAGTGTTTGAAGAGAGTTTGGTCAATTTGAATAAGCATGCTTGGCGTTGGTGACTATATACTCTCAATCTAGGCCATGTGATGGTTTTGTATACGGAGTTTTGTGTTCGAAGACGCATCGGTACACAGTTTATAGAAGATGTCCGTTCTTGATTGCCTAAAGTGATTAGGCTTATGGATTTTTGTTTAAGGTGGAGGTTCTATATTTATGGTGAGCATCATTTTTTGGTTTTCAGTTCAAGGTGGAGTTATCTTGTTTGATCGGTTTCAAGTCAAGGTGGAGATTGTTATTCGTGACTTGAAATCTTGTGAATGGCATAAGCCTGACTTTAAATGCACATATCTCCCAATATATAAATGGTTTTGATGTGATTCAAATTGGAGGTGATAGCTTGTTTCAAGGTATTTCCAACGATAGGTCATATGCCCAATTCCGCTGAGAAACGAGAAAGTTACGCCCGTTTTACGAAGAACTGCCGAGAGCATACCGCGACTCGCGGCAGCCACCGCGCCTCGCGGTTTGCGAGATGCGTTTCCAAATCGGATTTTCTTTTTAGGGTTTTGTACGGAGTATATTATAGGGTTTTTGTGCGGGGTTCCTTATGTTATAAAAGGACCTCTTGGTGCTCATTATTTGACACAACTTATGAAACACTTTTAGCCTCTGGTATTTTAGGACTCCTTGTATTATTCTCTCTGATTTTCTCCATTATAGTGAAGAAGCTCGAATCCCTCATCTGTGGACATAGGTCTATTTTGACCGAACCACGTAAATCCTTGTGTTCTTTTGTTTCTCTTCTTTATTGTTTTCTCATCCTTATTATTTCATTGATTTTGTTCCGCATTAATCAAACTACAACACCCCGTTTCCTAACAATACTAATATCAACACTACTACAAAATTTGCATTTGATAACGGCTGAAAATAGCTATGGACAGCGGTTTCCAACCGCTGTTGATTTAGGTGTTGTTATAGGCAAGGCACCATTTGGCAGCGGTTAGGAGGAACCGTTATGAATTATTACATATTCTAATAAATTTAAACATGAGTATCAACAACGATTTATGACTGGCCTATCTTAAGTCTTTCCCTTTTTGGCGGTAAACAAGTCATTACAATTATTCTAGCACATGTAGGACTTGAACCTAGGGGTGTAAGTGGATTGGATTGGATTGGACTTTGCCAAATCCAAATCCAGTCCAAAGTTTTTTGGACTCGAGAAATTGAGTCCAAGTCCGGTCCAAATATTTTTTGAGTCCAGTCCAGTCCAGTCCGATAATTTTTTCTTGAGTCCGAATCCAGTCCAGTCCAGTCCGAATATTATATTTTTTTCCCCCAATTTAGATTCAATGATTCACAACGTTTTTTGAGATGCTTGAGCATTTGACATCTGATTCAATTATCAATGTCCACAAATTAGATTGAAAGTTTAAATTAAAGTAAAATACTATGAATAAAAATTTGAATTAGATGCCTAACTTGATCTAAGTTGAGAGGAAGCAGAGAGACTGAGAATATAATCTGAGAGAGAAATAGAGAATGCGAGAATCAAGACATCGAGGTAGAAAGAAAATGAAAGAGCGAGAGGAAATGAGTAGTGAGGAGTGAAGTGAGATAGAATTAGTCGGCTACTAGCCTACTACTGCAATACTGCTAGTATCATTTACTTATTTAACAAATGGAGCCAAGTGAAATTGTCTGGCGCCAAGTGAAATTTTCTAGCGCCAGTTGAAATATTTAGAGAGGGAAGGTTGAAAACTCCAAAATTTTAAAAATAGTATCAATAATTTTTTTATATACATTAATATATATATATATATATATATATATATATATATATATATATATATATATATATATATATATATATATATATATATATATATATATATATATATATATATATATATATTAGATATAAAAATATTTTTGGACTGGACTGGACTTATTGGACTCCAAAGGGGTGAGTCTAAGTCCAGTCCGAAAATATTTGGACTCAAAAATTGAGTCCGGACTCAAAAATTTTGGAGTCCGAGTCCAAAAGATTTGCCACCCGACAAGTTTGGACTGGACTGGATTGGACTCTGGACTTTTCGCAGTCCGCTTACACCCCTACTTGAACCTACATCCATGTGCAATGGCACATTGCTCTACCATTTGAGCTAATATGCTTTGAAACACATTCATATAAAAAAAAAAATTAAAATATTATAATATAGGATATAAAATGAAAAAATAAACATTGAAATATACTAAGGTCAATAAACATCTACTCCACAACATCTCGTATAACCATAAAAGAAAAAGGAAAGAAAAGAAAGTATAATAAGAGATCGATCCATAGGTGGGAAACTTAATTATTTTTTCTCCAAGAACCAAGTAAGATTATAATACTGTAATATTAGTATTCTTTAGAGAGGATAACTTGAAAATTTTGATCCGCTTAGAGACACCCGCAGTTGCAAACAATTCGTGGTCTCTGTCAAATTCTATGCTGCACATGGAAAGCACATATCACAATAGTGCTTGATTATCGCACGAAGATGGCATGAAAACAAGCAAAAATAAATAAATGGATTAGAAAGACAGAGTTCAAAGTGAGTTCTCCTAGCAACAAAAGCATTCAGGTCTCTGATTTAGGTGAGTTCCAAAGGGCAAAACTTATACAATAAACAATTTACACTTTCAGGACAATGGAAAACTTGGACAAAAGATTATACAAAATTAACAGAGAACTACTGTAGCAAGCATATATAGACAAGTAAATAGATAGGAAGAAAGGAAACAAAGAAGATAAAGAGAATGAGAGTTGTTAGTCTCATGTCATCGTAGACTTGCCACAAGCAGCTACATGCTCCATGAAGCTCAATTGTGCAACTCTAGCATGTCATTACCAGTTCAACTTGTAAAGATTATATGTAAGGTGAAAATTTAATACCTATCGGTAATAGCTTATGTTTGAAAAGCCAACAAAGAAATGGAATAGTGGCCAGTGGGAATGCAAATTTTAGAGAATTAAAGCAGCTTCTAGCCTAGTGGCTTCTGGCCAAAATCAAACAAAATGGAGGATCATACAGGTCTAATTAAACCTCAGTTTAGTTATTCATAAATTTTAAATTTTAACAATAACATTGTTTCAACAACAGAAACAAATAATTATGTCACTCTCGGAAAGAGGAATTAAGAATTAAAAAAAGTTTAAATTTGAATAGCACAACGTGCCTGGAAATAATATTGTCGGCTGAAAAACATTGCCAAGCCTCAACTCTGAAATAACCCTTAATTGGCTACATCAAATTCACCAGAAATTTTAAAACACATATCAATAAACCAAGTATGAGGACCTAAAGCAATAAAGTAAAATCGTAGATATGGCGCATACCTGTATCGAGTACAGGAAATTCTCCCTCTCTCCCCCCCTCTCCCCCTCCCCTCTCTCTCTCCCCCCCCTTCTCTCTTCCTCCCTCCCTCCCTCCCCCTCCCTCTCTCTCTCCCTCTCCATCTCCCTCTCCATCTCCCTCTCTCCCTCCCTCCCTCCCTTCCCCCCTCTCTCCCCTTTCAAAATTGCTATCTACCCCAAGTAAAATAGAAACTATGTAAACCTGTTCTATGTGTATCCATGCGGACCGGTGGTGCAGGTATTGCAACACAAATAGAGAAGCACTTTTAAACTTTTCAACGACAAAATTATGAACTTACGAGGTATGGTGTATGCCCCAAGGGCAAGGATGTTCGCATATGTCAGCCATAATCCATGGTCACATTTAAGATGACCCAACTCATGGGCCATGACCGCCCGTTGACAATACCAGGAAAGGATATAAGGAATGAGAACTGTAAATTTCTACTAGAGAATGACTTAATAACACTTCTATCACAGCCCAGAGATGAAGAATTAGACAAAGGGGAGATGGGACATGACTACAGGAGAAGTAAGGAATACAATATGATGTTAATACCTGCAACTCTTTTCGTGACAAAAGCTCGATAAGACTTGTGTGCACAACAACAAATGGCCTTTTGCCACTAATGGCTAAAGTATAAGCATTTGGTGCAGGGTTCTGGCGAACATACAAATTGGGAGGCTCAATATTCAATATTTCAGCATCCTCAAGCATCAACTGATGCAGTTCAGATAGCGACACATAAGCACAACATATCGTAGTCGGAAGTAAGCTTAAACCATAATCTTTGAGGCAACACGAGCTTCAGCAATCACAAAAAAAAATGTTTGAGGGCTTTAAATGATAGCTTTTCTACTATGATGAAATGCAAATCAAGGTGACTAATTCCTTCAAAGTTCAAAGTCAAGACTCAAGACTGTAAAGATCTCTACATAATTCAAATGTTCAAGTATGTATCCATTTCCACACAACAATGAAAACTACAACATCGAGAAGCAGATATTAGACAAATTATTGGACATAAAAATTTGAAAATTGCAAAAGATAAGTACATATATACACCAGTCCTTTTTAATGAATTTTACAACCAGTCCACCACCTTCTATCTTTGTCACTTTACATTGAAATATAAGCGTAATATCCTAACGTTGTGTTGCTCAAGTTCTTCATTTTACCTCAAGTACTTATGTTAAATCCCAACACTTCGACATCAGTATGAACACTTAAACCTTCACCAAAATATATAACATAGTCATAAAATGACCGAGCGTGACACCTTGACGCATACACATGCCCAACATTGTTAGGAAAATTGAGTAACTTCGCTCCAGGTTTATATATATTGAGAAACATTAACATGGTATTAAACATTTCACAATGCAATAGTATTCAACTTCAATTTCATTGAATCTTTATGAAGATTTGCTTGCAAACTTCATAACTTCATAAAGTGGTAAATGGACCCAAACATTACCTGATTTTCAGAAACAAGCAGCGAAAAAATGTCAAATTTAATAAAAATCAATAATCTTTCAAGGAATAATATTTTCAAATCTCCAATAGGCAAATGATAAATTAGTGAGCTCAAAGCCCCAAACTCACTCTGTAGAATAAATAGGATTTGGAGAAAGCGCATGATCTAAATCCATTCGGCCAAATAGAATATAGATGTGATTACTGTTGTTTGAAGCATTTTAATCACAAACTAGATGATATGTTTTGTGAAATAATGATTCTGAAATTCGAATCGAAACGAAATGAAACTCGCTTTCTACAGCTAATTTTTCTTGGCCGTAGCCTGAATTTGATAGTTTTACATAAATTACTGGTCGTATTGTACTTTTTAACATTGATAGTATCTTTTCAGGTAGAGTTGTTATGGGGCTCTTTGAAAAGACAATTCCCAAAACATCTGGTAGATTCTTTAATTTACCATATTAGTTTGATTCAATATAATTTGGCTCATGATTTCATCATTTATTGACTTTAGCTTTTCTTTTTCCTTGTATGCAGAAAATTTCAGAGCATTGTGCAGCGGAGAGTTTGTAATCTTATTGGTTGGGTTTTTTTCTCAGTTCTCGTTTTTTTATTAGTATCGAGATAAGTAGAAAACTTTAGGTAGTAAAATGCCATGTTCGGCTTTCATTTCAAATGAAACAAGACAAGTGTAGAATAGGAGGAATAAGGAGAGAATCGCCAAGTGTATGAGGAAAATGTAGAAGATATGAGGTGGTTGTGCTCTGATACGATTTCGTATGACCTACTATATCTGTGTTGTAACACGATTGGGTATGACCTAACAAACGGAAGTTAGTAATTCATGAGTACGATCCATAATCCCGATTATGTTTCATAAAAAACTGATCTAACTCTCCTAACAAACCTCGTGAATCAGAGATTTAGAAACAATTTGCTCTTTCCAAAAAACAGCTTAGAAGAATTAGCCCACCTCTTCCCCCGCCCCTAATCCCCATCCCTTTAGACCTCATTATTAAAATTAGATAAGCTTCTCTAGCCAGAATAATCAAAAAAATAAGCAACGACCAAGATTCTTAACGTATAAGGAGATCATTTCATTAGAGAGCTGTCATGATGCAACTAAAAATTTATCACTTACCTAAACAAAATGCAATCTGCTACGTCATAAACAAAACGAAATGGAAGGAATAGGGGATTTGAGGAGTGAATAAAAATTATCTTTTGTGTGTCGGCATGTATCAAGAAAATAGAAATTTCCCTCTCGAGAAAGGCTTGAATACGAGCATAGGATGACCTGTTGCCATAACAAATTAGGAATAAGTGAAACCTTGGATTCATTGGAATGATTAATTAATAGCACATGGATGGTGTATAGTATAGATATGAGCACTTTTCATCGAAACCACTATGATGAGTCAATGGGAAAATTTAAACTCCAAAATGCTAAGTGATATTGTACAATTACCAACTTGTTATCTCAAGCAACATACAACTACCAGAGCTATTTCTAGGCAACCCATGAGCAGAAGAAGTTTCTTACCAGTAAAATGAAAACACAGAAGTCCAGAAATTTAATCTTTTTATACTCCATTTTGATTAATTACCACAATATTTCAAAAAGTTTTACAGGCTTTACAAAACCATGATTTGAGGGTTTACGAACTTGTTCATGCTCTGTTTCTCACATGTGCGCCTCCACTTGAATCAAAATCTTATGAGGGTCCACAACGAACACCTATTCTCATCTTCCACAACTTTTATTCACCTGCATTCTCTTTATTCTTTCTTTCTTCCACAACTAATCTGATCTAATATCCTATGAGGGTCCAAAAATGAACCCCCCCCAGTTGAAAAGAGATGTCAAAGAACAAAACCCATAAATCAGAGAGAGAAAAAGATACCATTAGGACCAAGAGAAGTACGGCTCATGTCAGTGAGCTCTTTGCAAGCATCGATATTTTTAATGACGGCTTCTTCGAGGCCAGAAAGATGGATGTACCCTTCTTTTAGCATCGACTTCATACCATACGGCTGTAAATTGAACCCCATTCTTGCAAAAAAATAGAGAAAGAACTCAGAAGAGTGTAAGTGATTTATGGGAGTAGAAGTTTGAATAGAGGAAATATCAGTTTAGAGTTTAGAGTGAGGTCGAAAGCCCTAGAATAACAACTGCTTGCTTTCTCTTCCAATTTAGTTGAAAGATCTAGCTTTCCACTACCTGCACCAAAATAAATCAAATAAAAACTATGATTCATCAAAACGAAAACCCAGTTAATAAAAAAAAGGGCAGCTTAAAAAAACTAAATTAGACTTAAATAAACAAAGAAATCCTAACCAGTGGAGATGGAAGATAGAATTAAGAAGACAAAAAGACGAAAACAAACGACAATGCAAACTAAACGCATGATAGAATGTCGGTGCTTGTTTTGAGCTTGAGCTCTCATCATTTTTCTTTATTCAAATAAAACCCAACTCTCAGATCATTTCATAGTTAATATAATCACGATTTTTTTGCTGAAAATTACTCAACCTATAAATGAAAGAAGAATACCTGAAGAGAGAGAGAGATTGGACCGAAGGTGGGTTTGGTTTGCGAACTTCTAATCAATTTCACTCGAAAGAAAACAGCCATACGAAATTCAAATTTTTACTGAAATTCAGAAATACAAATATAGATACCAAGAGGAAACTCAACATGTGCAACTCCAGAAAAATTAGGGTTAATATCATCACTTCCTTCATAAAAAACTGCATAATCTCGATTAGTAATCTCCTTTTCCTTCGACAATTTAGTACTATCTGCAATTAATTAAACCATCAATAATCTCCCAAACAAAAACAAAAAGCATAAAATGTCGGAAAAAGAAAATACCGGGAGAAGAATCGAAATCGCGAGAGGGAGTCAGTGAAGAATTAGAAGGAAATCGAAAAAAAGAGAGGGAAAAGACCCCATAGTAATGGCAAAAAAGAAGAGAGAGAGAGAGAGAGAGAGAGAGATAGAGTGTCAAAGAAACAGGAGAGAGAAGAGATAAAGAGGAAAAGCTGGAGAGAGGAACCTTGCACTGTTGCACAGGCAGAAGAAGGGAGGAAAACGTGGAAGAAAGAAGGAAGGGCAATATATCACACAAATTGCGATCAAATTCAAAGAATATTCTCTCTCATGATTTGAGGCATTCGTTTAACTTAGTTTTACTTCAATCTCTTCTTTTTTTTAGCAAGTATGAGTAATTAAACCTAGGTATAATATAGGGTTAAGTACCCAACTAGAGTTTGTATGAGCAATGATAGGATGGTGAGTGAGGAATCTTTAGAATAGATCTATACAGTGGAGTAGAAGAGTCATTTTTCCTTTAATTTCCTAGCTTGTATTAAGATTTTGTTTTATTATGGTCATCATTTTTGCATTAGGATGTATAGAAGATGATTTACTTAAGCTTGAAAGGCTAAGACCAGAGGGTTGGATCTAATTGGTATATATTGAGTATACTACTCCCTCCATCCATTATAGGATGCCCCATATCCATTTTGATACTTTATTAAGAGTTGTGAATTGTGATGATTGGATAGGTAGTTTTTTTAGTGTTTGGGGTATGAAAAAAAGTAGAGAGAAATTGTGGAGACTATGTCACTTAAATAGGAAATGGTACAATCTGTTGGGAACAAAGTAAAAAGGACACCAAGACAATCTTTTAGGAGTGAACGGAGTATGAAAAAGAAAAAGATAGTTCTTCTCAAGACTTTCATAGAAAAAAGCAACTGTTCCACATTGTATTAACTTGATCCCGAAAGTGCAGCTGATGCCAATGAACACCAAAATCTAAACTTACTATACAACAAACTTCATGTAGAATATGGCAGAATCAATTCTAACATTGAGCTGAATCAGATGGCTACTATCAAAGTCTCTACAATCTGTGAATCCGGCCAACAATAACAAGTTTGTTTTTCATTTACATAGTCTACAAAATAAGATATTTAAAGACCCTGTGCAAGAAACTCCTTGCAAATTAGTTGTAGCCTCAAAATGACAGATGGGGGTGATAAGAAGTAAGTATATGGTTCAACCCTTGAAATCAAAGTATAATCAGACGTAACCGATAAAAATTCAAGTCTGTTAGATCTTATGATCGGTATAAAGATGCTACTATAAAAGAACTATTATAATATGCTACTATAAATATGGACTATGGATCATATGATTTGAAGAATCCAATCTCCATAACCATAACTCTTACTTTCCAAAAATCAAACACACACCAACCAATCTCCAACCATTTCAATTCGTTGAGCATCTCCTTTACCACAAGAACAACAACAATCACTGTATGACAAATTCAAATCGAAAATACGAACAAGAAATAAAAACCCTAAACACCAAACAAACAACCATCCAACCGAAAATGAGAAGACCCATATAACATTCCAATCAAACTACTTCCCAATAACAAGAAGCTCACAAACACCACAATTAACCAAAACCCTAACACAAACCAAAATTCAACGAAAAACCCAAAAAAAACAATGGCGGGAAGTACGAATTACCAGTAAATTATGCGGTCAGTGAGGTCAAGAATGTGAACCGAGTATCCAGAAAAACTCAGGGGGGCCAAAACCGGGTTGGGCCGGCGGATCATCGGAGCCGGTAACCTCGACCTTCGTGGGGACACTGAGTGGATATTCACGCAATTTCTAACACTTGGATAACAAAAATTAGGTCAAAATCCAGAAAAACGAAAAAGAACAAAACCTTCACTTTAATCAATGAGGGTGATTGTTTTCTCCAAAACGCGATTAAACATGTTGGATTATTTACATATAATTCAACAATCAGCAATATATAACATCCTAATCAATAATTCAATATACAAAAATCGACGCAACATTTACATATACAACTCTATTCTCTAAATTAAACCAAAAGAAGAAAGAAATTGCGAAGAGAGAGAAAAAACCTTCATCGCCGGGATCGAGGCTTATCTTCTAAACCAAGAGCACTATCAAAATTCTTCTCAATGCTCTTAACACTCTCTTGAAGCTTATTCAACGCGCCGAAAAAATCCAAATTTCCAAGCGACACTTTTCCGCCCCACCAGTCCATCTTTCTACCTTGATTCGATCACAAAATGCGCGATTTTCGGATCAAATTCATCACGAAACCCTAGAAATCATAGCGTAAATCAAACAATTGAACATTTATTAATTGAATATTGCAATCGAATCAAAGAAATTGTTAAATAAAAAAGTGTAATCGAACAGCTGATAACCTAAAATTGTTAGAGATCTCGAGATTGAGAGAACGACAACTGGTCAAAATCGAATTTGAGGATGGAGAATTTGCAGAAATGTTGCGGAGATCTAGGAGGAGAGAGAAAGATGAAGGTTTTGTTTTTTTGGTTTGAATTAGACGGGAATCGAAAAGGAGAGAGGGAAACGACCCATAGTAATGGCAAAAAAGGAGAGAGAGAGTCAAAGAAATTGGAGAGAGAAGAGATAAAGAGGAAAAGCTGGAGAGAGGAGCACTTGCACTGTTCCACAGGCAGAAGAAGGGAGGAAACGTGGAAGAAAGAAGGAAGGGCAAGTAGGCAATCTCATGGATTTGAAGGGGCAAAACCGTCAAAGCACTGTTCCTAAGAAACAGTAACGAAACTCCTTGCTTTTTAATGGGTATAGATTAGTAGATAATTAAAAATATTAAGATTTACTCACGTTCCATTTTGATCCTCTTCTTGAAGATCAACTTACAATGCTTTGCTTATCTTTTGGCAAAAAATATACAATAATTTAATCATCCTTGACTCACATCTTCTCTTCCTCGCTCTCTGATATCCTCATTAATATATTATAAGCTCATCATACTCTTTCTTTTCATTAAAGAAAAGTAAATGAAAAAGTAGACTCAACTTTTACACTCAATTCGATTTATCTTAAAGTGTATATAATAGTCGTTTAGATCTTCAGAAGACGGAGGAAATACAACTTAATTTGATTTCTTTTTTGAGGAACAACGTGTAACTAAATTAACTCTCAAAAACTATATGTACTAACATTACATTAGGTTATAATTTAATCAGTGACGGCCTTGGGCCTAGGCGGAAAGTGCGACGGCCTAGGGCCCATGACCGTAAGGGGCCCAAAAATACTCTTATCTTCTGAAGGGAAAAAATTTAAAGTTGAGCGCGTATTCTCCGAGATTTCCATTTCCCAAACTCCAAAATTGCTTCCTCAATCGACATATCATCATTTTTTAATTTGCTACTTTTCCAAAAAAATTAGTTGACAACTTTCTGACTTCTTGACTCTTAAGTTCTTATATCTTCAATTACCAAATCTAAAACAATCGAATTGAAAAATCTCTGAGTTGTCAAATCAAAGAACCAAATCTGTTGAACAAAAAAGTTAAAACTTTAACAACAAACTCTAAACTCTATGTGCCAAAAACAGGGCCAATGTATGTTCTCAATTTCATTGGTAACAATTACCAGTCAAGATTTGTAGTACGACATGCCCCATAGAAGTCTGTAGTGTCCTCCTTTTCATCTGAGTTCTCTTGTTTTTTTTCTTTTCTTTCTCAGAGGAAGGAAGCAGACGTAATAAAATAGATAGAAACTTGCAGTGTCGTCCATTGATTTGTTGTATATATGATTATAATTGTGAATGAACATGTTTGATGTTTCACTAATTTATAATATATTGTGCTTATTTAGTGTCTAGTGATCTAGTTCATTTCTTTTACCTTAATATTTGCATCTTGTGCTGTAGACGAGTTGCGAAATGAGTTTTGGAGGATATAAGATGTACTAGTATTTTGAGATAGACAATAGTATAAGGTTGAGTTGGATAAAATAAAAAGCAATGCATTTTTCTAATATTTAGTAAAATCATGTCATTAAAACATACCACGTTTCATGAAGTCATACAATAAAAAATTAGAAAATGCATAGTATAAGATTTAATCTCATGACTTCTAAAATGCATAGTATAAGATTTGATCTCATGACTTCTACTTACTATATGTCTTCACCACTAAACCAAATAATATTTGATTTTATAATTTGAAAGTAAGATATTAATAAATAAAAATTATACTTACCCGGGGCATAGCCCGTGCCTAAGAACTAATTACTAGTTCGAGTTTGAATAAGAGCACCCTCGTCTATAGTTTCGCCTAGGACCCACAAAATGTCAAGATCGGGCCTATATTTAACAGTCTTCTTAGGAGAGGAGTCGATATTTAAGTAAAGTTTTTATTTCAGTTTACATGCAACTACCCCCAGTCAGTGGCGGAACTACCCTTTGTCATGGTGGGTCACGTGACCCACCATTCCCAAAAAAAAAAAAATCAGCCATTTTTGTTTCTTTGTCCTCTAGGTTGTTGGGCATGACGGTCGGCAGCAGTCCTTCGATTCCAGAGACCAGAAGGCAGAAGCTCGCCATGTTTTTTCTCAACTTTTGTGGGTTAATTTGTGATAGGTTGATAGTGTTAGAAAACATGAGATCTCAACCTTTAATTTCCATTGAAAAATCTTACATTTCCTCCGATGGCAGATAGTTTATTTGAAGAAGAAATTTTCGAGTGATGATGATAATGATGATGATGATGATGACGATGATTGTGATTCTTTAGGGGTTTGGGATGTGTTTATTCTTTTGATTCGGGGATATTAATTGTGTTAGAGGAATAATTTATTTTGTCAATTTTGTTTCTTCTTCTATCTTACATAGTTATATGATTTTTAGATCTTATAAATGGGTTGAAATTATGTGTTCTTGCTGATAAAGGCGAAAACTTTTATATGTTTTAGGAATTAAGTTTAATTCAATTAACCTACAAAGGATAGCTCATGTGGTGCTTTTTGGACCGTTCTATGATATTTTTGGTTAAGCATTGGATTGGCTTTGAAGTTGTGATTGATTGTATTTAGGTACATACACTAAAACCTTCTTATAGGTCTTTTTAGAATCGAACCTATTATGAAAAGTTTTCGGAGAGGCCATGAGCTTTGGTCTTATGTTGGTGGACTTAGTTGGAGATAGATAGGACTTGAATTTGATATTATTGTAATAAAATTGATTTGGTTTTATGGAATGACATAATTAGTAATTTAGTATATAGTTTGATATAAGAATTGATTGATATGTTTGACAAAATTGGAAATAGAAGTTTCTCCTAATCTTGAGTTGTTTAAGTTGTATTATTACTCATTGTAATTTTGTAAGAGTATTAAGTGTAAAGGTTTTTATAAGCCAAAATCAGAGTCAAAAGGGACCCGCTAACGACCCGCAGTGATGCTCCGGATCCCCAATAGCCTGCCTAGTAGTGACTCACCATTCATAAATTCCTGGATCCGCCACTGCCCAGTAACAAGTTTTTGCTTAAAAGCTTGCAATTCGAGCATCATATTTGTACATGAATGCTCTGAAATACTTTTGCCCTTTACACAGGAACTTTATGCTTGTTGTTCCCTTCCTTTCGCTTTCCTTCTTTTTTTTCCTTTTCTTTTCCTTTGTAATTTATAATATTTCATTGTCTTATGCTTTTCCCTTCAATCTTTTAAAGAACTCTTTCCAACTCTTTTACCACTATTTTCAACTGTCTATCATTATAGTGATTAGTAGAAAAAACAGTCAACATATTCTACCTCAAAATCATTTGTTGAATCTGAATTTCTATTCGTCGCCCCAAAATTACTTAAAATCGCCCTAAAAAAAAGTTGAAATTACATTTATAGCCCCAACCCCCTATTTCTCTCTCCTCACTCCACCACCATCCACCTCCTGCCACCACCACTAGGGGTGTGCACAAACCGGTCCGGAATTTGGACCGGACCGGAGATTCCGGTCCGATCCCCGGTCCGCCAAAAATCAGGATTCCGGTCCACCGGTCCGGACCGGTTGGACCGGAATTTATATTATTTTAGTAAAAAAAAAATTATATGTTAAAAAAAAATTAAAAGGTAGAAAGTTAGAAACTTAAAAACGTACTATTTATTCCTTTAGGATTATTGACATTAAAATTATTAATTTTTAATGTATATAATTTATAAATATATTTAAATAAAATAAAAAAGATTTTTTTTTTTGAAAAAAAAATTGCGGTCCAAGAGGTCCAGGACCGGACCGACCGAAAAATTCCGGCCCGGTCCCGGTCCAAGAAAACCCTGGATTCCGGTCCACCGGTCCAGCCGGTTCCGGTCCGATCCGGTCCGGTCCTGGACCGGTGCTAACCCCTAACCACCACCCCCATTGCCACTGCCACCCACCAGCATCCCTCCACCCTCCCCCACCCCCACCCGCCGCCCCCACCCCCGCAAGCCCCACGAACGGCCCCCTCGCAACCCCCTACCCCCTATTTCTCTCTCCTCTCGCTTGATGCTAACGGCCAAAGATTGTTGCTCGATGAACGTCGCCTGGAGCTCAACCTCCACTGCGCCTGGTGCTCGCCGTGGTGGCAATCGGGCCTAAAACCGAAATTTTTTGGGGGACCATGGGGCGAACGTCCGGGCCGACTTTCTACCCATGGTGAAACGTCTGGCCTGGACGTTCGGGCCATGGGTGGAACGCCCAGCCCGGACGTTCGCCCCATGGTCCCAAAAAAAATTTCGTTTTTTTACAAGGTGGGTGGTGGAGGAGGTGGCAGGTGGTGGCGGGGGAGGCAGGTGATGGCGGGTGGTGGCAGGTGGTGGCTGGGGTGGTGGGTGGTGCAAAAAAGAGAAGGGTAAAATTATCTATTAAAAGTGGACCCGGGGCGATTTTAAGTAATTTTGGGGCGACGTTTAACAAACTTTATTCAAAGTTTGCTCCAAGACTACAAATATAATAATACAAACGATATTTGAGTTTACTAGTTTATATACTACTGCCTCTATTTCTTATTAAGTGCAACAATTTGACTTTTGTACTATTCACATAATTCAATTTAACCATATTTTTTTACTAAAATATAAAAACAAGTTATTATATAGACATATTGATAGAGTATAAATCTATTCCTGGGGCCTCAACCATCAGCTTAAGCTTTTGGTTGAGTTGGTCCTTTGACATGGTATCAAGAGCCAGCGTGACAAAAAGGTCACGGGTTCGAATCTCCTCCACCCCTCCTTTCTCAGTGGAATATTTAGCGCCAGGTATGAGGGAGACCTGTGTTGCATCCACACTTCAAGCCCAAAGGGCTCTTGCATGAGGGGGTGTGATAGAGTATAAATCTATTCATGGGGCCTCAACTATCAGCTTAAACTTTTGGTTGAGTTGGTCCTTTGACACATATAGTAGAAGTTATTTGGTTTGTATTAATAAATATATTTGTACTGTCAAATTTTTAAAATTTAACAAATCTAGAGTTATTAATGGTAAAAAATTGGGGCTGGTATAGACATATAGTAGAATGTTATTTGGTTTGTCTTCATAAATATATTCGTATTGTCAATTTTACACAATTTAACAAATCTAGAGTTATTAATGGTAAAAAATTGGGGCTGGTAAACGTGAATGTCAAAGTGTTGTTGCACTTATCTAAAACATAAAGAAGTATGTTATAAGGATTGTCCAATAATTTACATCGTGTGTATATGTCTCTGTTAATTTTCGTTGCCATGTACTTATTACTCCATGATCATAAAATGTTTGAACCTGGCTATCAAAGCAAGGAATGGGACGTTTGTCTAGTTGTTTTCCTTGAGTACTTATTGCCAAAAAAAAATGTTTGAAAGCATTGTTAGTTTTCATTACCATAAACTTATTACATATACATCCGTATAACATATTAGGAAGTTTAGAATGCGTTCTCTTTACCTAAATTTTTTTGAACTATTATGAATTGAATTTATTTCCGCTATTATTTTCCTTATATCCCAATTAGGAGAAACTTATAATATCTATTTATTACAAGTAAACAATGAACACTAACTTAAACTCGAAGCATTTGAGTTGAGAAAAGAAGGTTCCAACTTCTAAGCCAATTGATTGATGCAACAAAAAGTATGTTTTTCTATGAGGGAATTTATCTAAAATTATTTGAACGTATTAAATCTGATTTAACATGATTAAATTTTTTTAGACCTGATTGGACCTTATTAGAACTACTAGACCTAATTAAAACTTATTAAATTTGATTGGAACTTATTAAACATGATTAAGCATGATTGGAACTTGTTAAAACTTTTTAGATATTGTTATTTAATTATTAATTTTGAAATTATTACTAATTTTATCTAGGATGGATAAATTAATTTATAATTATAAATTAATAAGCTAGTATATTATATTGATTTAAACCTGATTGAAACTTATTAAACTTAGTTAGACCTTATTGGAACTTATAATCCTAATTAAAACTTATTAGACCTGAATGAAACTTATTAGACTTGGTTAAACCTTATTGGAACTTAAAATTTTGATTAGGACTTATTAGACTTGATTGAAACTTATTAGACTTGATTAGACTTGTTTGAAACTTATTAGACCTGATTGAACTTGATTAAAACTTCTTAAATATCAAAACTGATCTCAATTGATCTAAACTTATCTGAGTATATCTGAACTAATCTGAACTTATGTGAACCAAAACTTATTTTGTTAAGGTGAAGAGGATGTACCTTATGCGTTTCTATCAGGGCTCTCCATATCTTGCTCTTAACTCTAGGAAGCCTAATATGTTTCAATAAGTTGAGATATGTCCCACTAAGCTCTAAAACCTTATAAAAATAAGTTTTAATAAGTTCATACTACCTCCATTTCTCAATACAAGCAATACTCGAAATTTTAGCGCTATGCAAATACTAACATTTAATGCATTTCAATGCTATTATTACAAAATAGAATTCTGTCATGTAATGAGTTGCTAGATTAGGCTGAAAATGTGTTTAATATATCAATTTTTTTATAAGTTTTACTAATCAATAACTAAATATATTAATAGTTAAAGTACGTGTATTGACATTTGTAAAAGTCAATATGTTGTATATATTAAGAAACAGAGGAAGTATAAGTTTAGCAATAAGTTCCAATGAGATTCTACAAGTTCGCTTCAAATAACTTCAAGAAAAGCAAACGAAAAAAATGCATTCTTGATCCTCAAAATATATTAACCTTAATAATTGCTTGTCTTTACAGCATTATGAAGAGAAAGGGAAAAAAAAGAGAGCTTAATTAGCCGCTATTTCCTTCTCTCTCCCCTCTCTCTGTCCACTTTCCACTGGAAAAACCCTCTAAAGGGACTTCCATGGATCTTTTCGTCCATGGTAAGCCCCTGTTTCTCTCCTTTTTGCAGTTTCTAGTTTGTTTTCTTGCTTTTTTCGTTTTTTCGCTGTTTTCAATAAGTCTCATCTGTGTGATGACATTAGTCCCCTTTATGGATTTTGTAATCACTCCGTTCACGGTGGGTGTATTAGTTTAGTTTCTTTGTGTAATTAGCAGGGTCTGGATCTTGGCTCCAGTTGAAGGATGATAGGTTTTGTGTGAGAGTACGACGGCTGTCAGTATTTCGTGTACAATCAATTGAATTAGCTCTAGTTCTACCTCAAAACTACATCAGATCATTAGATCCCCTCGTAGAAAGCTGCATCAGACAATGATGTGAAAGAGGTTATTTAGACGAGTTATTTCTTTTCAACGATCGTGGTTTTGCCATATTAGAATTAAGTTTCTTTCAATTTGATCTGTATTTTTTAGTTTCTGACTTCTATTGTAGATGTCGTATGACTACATATTAATGAACGAATTTTTACTTTAGGGGGAAGAGCTTAGTGATAAAGTGTAACCAAATTGCTTTTTTGTTTTGGGTACGATGATAAATGTCTTATTAGAAAGGGTACATATTGTTTATTTCATAGGTAAGAGAGATCACTGGTGGCTTAGGCCTTCGAGAATGAAATAAAACATGCAAAATATTTACGGGTTAATAATAGTACCTTACAAAAGGAATTAAGGATTAACGTTAAGTGAAGGAAACAGGAAGAAATGGGAGAAAACTAGAAAAGTGATGAACATGTTAGTGTCAATCATAGCATGGACCCACCAAACCTTCATTCCTCCCATTAATAAAAACAATTAATTAGATACAAAAACGTATTTATTTCGCCGATTTTCACATGCCCACATGTGACGGCCCAGCTCATCCACAAAGACACAGAGTGAATTGGTTAGTTTGGTACGTACTACCTCTATACCATATAAAACGAAATTTATAATATCAAATTGTTTTCGATTGAGAATGGAAGTGTTGCTAATAGTTGGGCTATGATAGTGCTGAGCTAAATGGTTGCCATGTGAGTCCACACCTCCTTAGTTCCATTATTGAGAGAGAGATAGGGTAATATATTCACTTATCTTGGGAGGCCTTTGGTTGTATACCATAAGTCATTTCATTACTAAGGCAATTTTGAGGAAGGCACTGTGAAAATAAATACATATCAAAATTTTGCAAATTCTTGTTTTAGACTGAGAGAATAGATTTTATTTGGACTGATTTAAGGATCCGTCGAGGCCTGTCTTTTTTTAGTGTTCGGCTAGTCTACTTTTAGTTTAATTTAATTGATGATCATACATAGGGGTACTTATCGGTAGGACTCTTCAGAGTGCAGTCTGGACCGCACCAAACCGCAACCCAAATCATTTTTTCGCGGTTTTGGGTTGGTTTGCGGTTTCAAAATACGGTTAGGGTTATGATTTCAAGAAACCGCGGTTTGCGGTTTGGGTTGGGTTTTAATTTTTGTAAACCGAAACCGCACCGTAAACCGCAATTTTATATGATTTTTTTTAAATTTTTTTTATCTATTTTGATTTTTTTTTAAAATACACTTGACAATGTGGCATACAAGTATACAACTGAAAAAAGAAGTTTGAGGTAAAGAACTTGGACACTTTTGATAAATTATTATTTATGTTAAATTATGAAGTCAACTTCATATTTATTTAGACTCTTTATATTTATTAACAGTTCTTTTTTACTCTTAGTTTACAAAATTAATGTCGCGGAGGAAAAAATGGTTAAACCGCAAACCAAACCGCACCAAACAGTTTCGTGCGGTTCGGTTTGGGTAAAAGTGCGGTGCGGTTTGGGTTGGAAAAATATCAAACCGTATATTTGCGGTTTGAGTTGGGTTACATCCCAAACCGCACCAACCCAAACCGTGAACACCCCTACTTATCGGTTGAGTCGAGCCCGAACTCTTGTTAGTTTTGCTCGTGTTCATATATTCTTATTTGAAGTTGAGCCGAGCTCGAAACTTAACGAACTGAGATGTGTCCGAGCCGATTTTTTACCAAGTGTTGACCGAGCAGTCATCGAATTGTTCACTAACAAGCTTGACTTATTATTATCTTTAGTTTACTTGTGTTCTTTATATTTATTTTTTTGAATATTTGTGTTTTTTGAGTTTATTCTTTGACAATAAAACTATTAACTTATTATTGTGTAATATCTAGAATAAACATACTTATGTATACATACATTATACATTATTTCCATATATAAAAAAGTGATCGAGCCTATTCAAGAGCTTTTCGAGACGAGCTCGTCATAACTCAACTCGGTTCGTTAAGGTCTCGAGCCAAACTTGAACTCGAGCCGAGCCACAACGACCCGAGTTTTGCCCGAACTTTAACCAAATCGAGCTCAAACTGTTCATAAAAAGGTCAGGCTCATTGTCACCTTGCTCCTTTCCTCATGTGATTGCTCACACCAAAGGTTAAAGCTTGGTCTTCCCTATGGAAGATTGAGCAAATACCATTGAGCTAAAGTTCACTTGTTGGGCGAATATAATAAATATTAGTTAGACGGATTTGAGCTAAGTTATAGAAAAAAAACTAAAGATTTTAAAAGTTACACAAGATTAATTAAAAAGTTTAAAATAAGAAAAAAAAGCTAATTGGCCAAGCAGAATATGTTTGGTTAATGGATTGGAGACTGAGTTTATTGTCTAATATTATTAAGATTATTTTGTTGTATGTGGATTATCGTCTTATGACTTAAAACTTAAGGTTCAAATCCCACACTCTACAATCCTGCTTAACATTGGAGATTTACTTATCCTCATTATTGGGATATATATAGAGCTCTTTCATGATTTTGGAGGTATATGCCTAAGTATATCAAGTAATACTAGTTTATATATATATATATACATATATATATACATATATATATATATATATATATATATATATATATATATATATATATATATATATATATATATATATATATATATATATTGGCATGTATTATATTATATCTAGAATCATTGTATCCATAGACCCATATTATCCCACTAATTAAAGAACTCACTTAATTTATCTATAATATAATTGTAGCCACTATCTATAATATAAGAACTCACTTAATTTAATTAATCTTCGCAATAATCTAATAAAACTCATGTACTAATACTTTGGCCTTGTTCACTTAATCTGATTTTTACTTATTTATCTAAATTAAACTTATTTTGACCGAACTAGACTTATTTGTGCTGAACATAACTTAATTATATTAAACTAAACTTATCATTGTTAAAGTGAACTTAATTTTACAAGATTCTCTATTGTTTTATCTTATATACTTTACAAATTTTTACAGAATTAAAATGATTTTTGTCGAACTTTACTTATTTTAATTGAACTGGATTGATTTTTGTTGAATTATACTTTACAAAATTGAACATTTTACTGAACTAACTTCACTAAATTGAAGATAATTTTATTGAACTTTATTTATTTATTTAAGGTGAAATGAACAAGGTGCTTTAACCTCTTAAAACTCTCTACAGAAGCATGTATAACAATTAATATGGAATGAAGGTGGTAAAAATAAAGTGGGGTATGTGAATAATACAAAATTCAAAATGTTTACACTGGTATGCTAAGTAGAAGATTTATTGAATATTATTACACCATTAGCATTCAAAATTAAATTTTAGCTAACATAGTTTCGTTGAAATCAGAGTTCTATAATGAACTAAACATTATCATATTAACATCAATTGGAAAAAATCGGGTATAGCTCGAGTATGACCCAATGAATATTCGAATATGTGTTATGTCATTATTAAATATAAGCTCATACTACCTCCGTTTTGTTCTAGTTTACTCACTTCACTTAAGGGGGGAACCAATGAGAAAGTGCAAAAGTATGAGAGGAAAACTGAAAAGGAGGAGAGAGTAGATGATATATGTTACCAAGAATAGAAAAGGCTACAATGTGTAGATAAAAAAGAAACAGGCTAAGAAGTGTGTAGATTAAAAATAAATGGAGGGAGATATGGAGTATAAAACAACTCTCTCCATTCTCTTTTGTTCTCATCATTTGTAATCTTCACACTATTCACAATTAGAGAGAATCTTCTAAATACTTCTCAATATAAAAGATAAAATATAGTCATGTGGGGGTTTTATTTGATCTATCTTAATGAAAACTTTATTAATATTCAATCGTTATAATTTTTACTAATATACAATGAAAGATATCTATAGTCAAAGCAGTATATTGACAAATGCGCAAGTCAAAATAGGAAGAATAAAAGAGAACGGACGGATTACTTAGGGCCCGTTCGTTATCGTTTTTTTTTTTTTCAGTTTTCAATTTTTTTGAAAACTAAAAACAAAAATTAGGAAATCAGACAAAGTGGTTTTCACTTTTGAGTTGTCAGTTTTCAAAATCATCATGTTTCTAATAAGTTTGACTAATTTTTTATCTATTATGGGACATATATCATATGACTTTTAAATACAAAAAACCAAAAAATCAAAACCACAACGATACCGAATGCTCCAACTTAATGGGTTTAGAAAATAACATTTCGCAATTACTTCTATATCAATGTACAGATACTCCCTCAAAAAAGAAAAAAAAAAAAGTACAGATACAACATATTAAGTTTCAATAAATTAATATCCTACTCAAAATCTTGAATGTAAAATTAATTTCTGAATGTTTTTGGGTTCGACCCAAGATTAATCTTTGGGCTGTGTCGAAGGTGGGCTGTGCAATTACACCCTTTCTACAAAATTGAAAATCTTCAAAAAGTTGGTCATTAGATTTTGCAAGGGGTACAATATCAGTGAATGGCTGATGTTGTAACACATCAACTTTTTAACATGGAGATGACCATATCATCATCATCCTCAAAAATCCACTGAATTATTCTTTATTTTCAAAAGATTTCTCGGTTATTTTTCTCTACTTACCAAAAAATTCTATATCAAGCATGGCAGCAGCTCTGCAATCTCTCACTTGTTCCTATCCACCTTCTCATTGTTCCTCTCACAAATCTTCCTCTCACCCAGGTATATGTATATCTCTTTCTCTCTCTTTTTACCTAGGTGTTTTAAGAATTGTACTCTCTTGCATTGTCTATATATCCACCTTTAAAATACTGCGTTCTCTTAATCGCTACAAATTGACTTTTACGCTTATCAATGCACAACTTTAAGTGTTCGTCAATTTGATAATGTTGTGAGGGAAATTCTCCTAATTTTGGAAGGTTTAATAATTTTGTAGCAGTTTTCCATTGAAGTATTACAACAATTGGGGTCAACTTTTTTTTTTTGGCATTGCTAAATGAGGCGGATTGAGGCCTAAGCAAGTGATTACTTTTTTTTTCTCCGTGCTTTTCATAAGTTTGTAGCACGCCAGCAGCTAATTCATATAAAAAAAGAGCTTTATTAATTAATGTTACTTACAATGGTCATGAAAAATAGCTCAACGGGTGGTTGTTTTTTTTTTTGGGTTTATTAATGTTATAGTAACTGTGTGTTTTATTAGTTGCAATGCTTTGACTTCTGAACTATTTATAACTAACATTGACTGGAAAATTATGACAAATATACAAAACAAATTATGTAAGTTGTTGGTTTTATCTAAATGTAAATTCACATAATATCAACTTTTTGTAAGTTTCACTAATAGAGAATTGAATATATTTATGCTTAAAGATGTGTTTGTCAAGCCGTGAATGTCAAAGCGCTGCAACTAAGGAAGTATATTAAGAAAAGAAGGATTTAAGGTATTAGTTTTGAGTTCCATGGCTTCAATCAATGCGTAATTGTTAATGGCTCAAGTTGTTTTGAGATTTTTGTTGTGTGTGCGCGTGTGCGCGTGTGAAGGGTCATCTAGTTGTATGAGTGTAAAGTTTAGATTCCTAGTTCCTGCTGATTGTTCTTCTGCTTAAGGTTTAGAAATGTATGGGTAACAAAGCGATTTTGACAATGATATTAAACCTTGCTGGACTGTCTGAACTCTGGATAATGCTCTAGAGCATAGAATTTTAAGTTAGTCTAGAATAACTACTGAGATGAATGAGAGTATGCTAAGTGATCACATCATTGTCTAACCTCAAAAATCTGATAATATATCTTTTCTCGTCTGTAAGGCATTTGTGTTTTCTCTTCGGCTAATCCCCAGCGTGTACACTCTTCGTTCAACGGGCTTCAACTGAGGTTGCGTCCTTTCAGATGGGTATCACAAAGGTCATTATCCGCACCAATTGGCCGCATAGTGATGATGGTTCAACCGAAAATTCAGTTCATCCAAGGGACTGATGAACTTACAATACCAGATGTGAAACTAACTAAATCGAAGGATGGGACAAATGGCATGGCTTTATTTAAATTTGATCAGCCCTCTGTCTTTGACTCATCTAAGGAAGTCGGCGATATAACTGGGTTCTACATGATCGATGAGGAAGGTGTTCTTCAGACAACCAGTGTTAATGCAAGGTTTATCAATGGGAAGCCAGCAGGGGTTGAAGCAAAGTACATCATGCGCACCCCACGAGAATGGGACAGGTTCATGAGATTCATGGAACGCTATGCCAATGCAAATGGTTTGCAATTCGTTAAAAGTTAAGGCAATGTACATCCTTTCTTTATCATAAACCAGATTTTAGCATGGTTTTGCAAGTTCTATATAGCTCAAAAGCTTGGTTCTTTTTCCATTTAGATTCATATTGTTTGTTCTGTCATCTAACACAAGTTACTTATCTTGACAGTAATTCACTTAAGATTGCTAATTTGCTTCTTTTGGAGATGACTAAAATACTCCTCCATGTCCTATGTGAATGCAATAACTTGAGTGAAACGGCAAATTGCTTTACTTCACTATTTTATTTACTCCTATATACATGGTGAAAGCAAAAAGTTCTTAGACCCTGTGATTATTTTAGTAATCATATGACATAATGAGATGAAAATAGTGCTGGTCCCTCTCCCCCCCTCAAGGGATGCTACATAGAGAAAAGGCCTGTTAAAGAAAAAATTTACATCTTATTCAATTTGGAGAGCTATATTGCTTAGCCTTGGGAACTCATGTGAGACAGGGGCTACTTATCCAAGTGTGAGACTTGGCCATTCTAGGAAGAAGTTCCTGTATCTTGGCCAAAATTGAAGTGTCGAAGTGTACATACCCCCTATCAAAGCGTGTAGGACCAACACATGTACTTGAGGTAAAATGAAGTCCAAATTACATAGTTGGAGAGTGATGTCCCACTTATACTTTGGAAAGTAAAATATCTACTTTGGGGAACACATATGTTCCAATGTGTACTTATAGATACACGCTCTTCAAATTTCCCTATCTTCCTTGTATGGACTTGCAGAGATAGATATTGCAAATTAAAGCTAGACTACTCGACGTTTTAAGGAAAGACATAATATTGCTACTTTAGAGTCAACTTCAAGAGCTAATTTCTGCAGTCCCTAGGACAAAAAAACCAGTTGAAACCTGTCAAACGGTCTATAATTTTATGGCAAGAAAAGAAAACTTAAAACTTATGAAAGATAGCTTCGTTATAGACATGTAAGAGGTTACACATGTAGCGTTCTGTTTCTTATTAGTTGCTTGATGAGCTAGATCAGAGTTCTTCAATACTATTGCATTATGTAACTTGCAAAATGTCCATGAAGGAGGCCTGGAACGTTTCTATACACCCTTTTTTTGATTCATATTTTGGAAACTTAAAGCTTCTTTGATGGTGTTCTAAGTGATTGATTATATGTCATATATCTAACTTATCACTGATTTTGTGAATTTTGAATAGACTTGATCTAACAAGGCTTGGTTCAGTAACAGAAGTAATTGCCTGAAACAAAAATTTAATCTAATGTTATGGAACATAGCAATCTTGTACTCAAAATGAAATTTTCTATTATAAATTTTGAGATCAAAGCTCAAATAACATAAAGAACATGTTAGAAATCATTGTAACCAGTAGTAGGTCAGAGAAATGTAATCTAACTCTATCCACTGGCACATGGTAGCTTCGAAATTCAAATTATCAAGAATAGATGTGCTTCTGTGTCTCTGCCTGACTATCAAGCTCGAGAAATATCCTTCATTTACGATTTCCGGCTTTCCCAAGACACTGTGATTGGGCTTCTAACCTTGTAAAGGCGACGAGACTGCACCCACTGCAATTCTCCTTGAGCAGAGCTAACTGGCTTTGCTCCTTTGGTGGCTATAATGTAAACTCTATAGCCCAATGTTTGATTGATGCTTCGAAATACTAACCGCTTTGGTTTGACTACAATTCTGACTCCTTTGGGAGCTCTAACTTCCACTGAGTAAATGGAATTCTGTCTTCCCACATTAGTTACTCTCCTATCTATCACCTTCACCGTCTCACTGCCCTTGAAAATGGCAGAGATTGAAGGATAATTTAAACTGAATCGCCTGCTTTTCTGCAGCATTTCTTTGCAGCTTATGTTCCTGCGACTAATTGTGAAGATATCCGATCTTGTGTATCCCAGACTGCACAAATGTGTGATGTAGTCTGCTGGTCTGATATCATATACTAATCCTGGATCGACTGCTTTACCTGCATTGATGTGTCCAGAGCCCATAGCAAAATAGTCTGCCGGAATATTTCCATCCATGATTGGCTTTCCATAATGGTCAGTTACATCTGCTGTTGTCATAAGTGCAGATTTGACTGCAGCAGGGGACCAACTTGGGTGAGCAGAACGGATAAGAGCAGTAATGCCACTGACATGAGGACAAGACATAGAAGTTCCTGACATGACAGTGAAATTAACTCTTCTAAAATCTCCTAGAAGGCCAGTGGGGCCTAAGTTTTGGGGCCAGGCAGCTATGATATTTACACCTGGCGCGATCACATCTGGCTTGAGGATTGAAGGGTTGTTCAAGCTCGGCCCCCTAGATGAAAAACGTGCCACGGCTGGTGCTCTGGATCTTCCTGTGAAAGTCCCTGCAAAGTGAATCTTTGCTGTTGGTCGTTTTGTAGAGTTGATGTAACTCTTTAATTGAACGGATTCTGAAAATCCGATTAAAGTAGCAGGCAAAACGTGAGCATCGACTGAATCTTCTTCGAGATTTATCTCTGTGTTTGCTAGAACCATTGCAGCCCCTCCAGCTTTCCTCACAACCTCACCTTTCTCTGCCCTTCCATTTACTCCTCGATCACATACAACCATTTTACCAGCAACTTCTGCTCGAGAAAGGGACCCTTCGAGACAAAATTCACTTCCTGTGTCACCTCCTGTTACATAGACTACTTCAAGGTTCCTCTCTGCCCTTGGGAAATGATTTCCTGGGAACATGGATTCCCCATACAGATATCTCCCGCTTCCCATTCTGACAAAAGCGGGAAATCTTCTATCAAGGGTACTTGCTCCGACAGTGGTAACCCAGGGTGCTTCATTGGCAACTGAGTTCCTGATAGGGCCGTTGTTTCCTGCTGCACAGACGACTGATATTCCCTTTTCCGCTGCATGGAAGCTGCCAATCGCAACAGTGTCATCGTAGAAAGGGATGGGAAATCCTCCCAGGGAGAGGGAGAGGACATCAACACCATCTCTTATTGCCACATCCATTGCAGCTAATATGTCAGAGCTGTAACACCCATTAAACCAGCACACTTTGTAGATAGCAACATGCGCCCCTGGGGCCATCCCTTGGGCCTTGCCAGCCCCATTGCCAAGCACACTCGCCATCGGGACTGCTGATCCCCCAGCTGTGGATGATGTGTGTGTCCCATGCCCAGAAGAATCACGCGGTGACACATACTCGGGGTTTAAATCTGGCGATTGTGACGGTGAATTAGCCACATGATGACCTTTAATAAAGAACCTGGCGCCAATTAGTTTCCTATTGCAACTCGTAGCGTTGAAGTTCTGCCCTTCTTGACAAACCCCTTTCCATTTCCTAGGAGGTGCGGGCATGCCTTGATCACTAAAGCTTGGGCTCTCAGGCCAAACTCCAGTATCCAGGACACCAATGATCGTCCCCCTCCCAAACCCGGTCCTCGACCATGCCCCTACACCCGGTGCATCAAGTCCTAAAAACTTGTAAGAGTAGGTAGTATGCAGCTCAAGCCTCCTATCAGGTCTAACAGCTATAACCTCATGCAAGCTTCTTAGGGACTCTACCTCCAACCTAGAGAGACGAGCCGCAAAACCTTCCATGGCCGAACTATAAGAGTACAGCAGACGAGAAGAAGGGCTGGCATCATTCTCAGAAGACACCGTTCTCTCAAGAAAAGAGAGGTGCCAACTGAGCTTCGAGGCGATAAAAGAGGCGGTTTCACTTTCACTTTCACTTTGTGGGTGTAGTTGTACAATGTAGGTTCGGAGGGGTAACTGGGCATTAACAAAAACCACAAAAAAGAGTAGTGTTGTAAAGAAAAGGAAAGTTTCGGGTTTCGCCATTTTCGGATACTTAGAAGGTTATAACTCAGGTTGTTGTTCATGGTGCTCTGTTGTGAGAATGTGGGGGTATATATGAAGGGATTTGTTGAGAATTCAAAAATGGTGTGTTGAGTGCTGAGAGAAGAATATGAAACCCGTGAAATTACAATAGAGGGCAGGGCTCTTACTCACGAGGATCTTTGGGAGGAGCTGAGAAATATGGGAATGAGAATTTTGGTTTGAGTTTTTCACGAGATGTTATGGTTTTGTTTAATATCTACATGCAGAAATTTGTTCTGAGAATGTTATTAATACTTTGCTCTATAAATAATATATATTCTTCAATTAATTTTTTGAAAATACCTGTTTTTTAAAGTATTGGTTTGTTTGACATGGAAGTAGTCTAATGATAGGAAAAGAGGTGATGAGTTCACTGCATTTAATTCCACAATCAGACACGCTCCAATGTGTAGTTGTGCCTCTCTTTTGGGTAGGCGAGCCCATTGGTTCAAGGTCTTATAGGTCGTCGGAGCCTTGATTTTTTTTTTGGCAGGAGCCTCGAAATTTTTATATGAATTTGATGATTTTTGAAAGGAGAGATGGGGTTGAAGAAGATGATTAGCAATATAGTCCCTCTATTTTAAAAATTTTGCCTCTTTTTTGTTACTTTCTTAAAGATGTATAGTTTATAGAGCATTAATTTTTTGCAAGTTAGGAGTACTTATTAAAAAAAGAAAAAATTAAATTGGTATTTTAAAGATAAACATTGAAATGATTTACAAAAATCTCATGCGATTGTGTTTATTCTTTTATATTAGTGAAACTAATTTTTTTGACACGCGTAAAATGCACATAATTTTTTTTGTTTTATAAATTTAAGATTGTAGCATGTTTCTCCTAAAATCATGCTGTGAATGTTAGCTTGTGAATTAAAGTTTTTAAATCATATTGTGACCTAAGGCCACTTCGTGGGTTACGACACTAGACCCACAACAATTATTACAAAGCAAAACATTATTAGAAACATCGAGACTAGCCTTAATACTACAAATATAACAAGGTACCCTTGTGGTATTTTAAAATTTATGCGGTACCCCTATTGTTTGAAAAATGCACCAAGTACCCTTACTTTGGGGGGTGAAATGCACGAAATGCCCTTAATGACTAACTGTGTCAAGTTTTCGTTAGTCATTAGGGTTAATTAACCCCTCTAACCCTAATTAAATCCTAATTAGCCCTAATTAACTAACTAAACCCTAACTTCTAACCCTACCCTAACCCTAACCATAACTTCAAACCCTAACCTAACCTTAACCCCCTAACTTCAAACCCTAACCACCACAACCCAACAAACACCACCTCCCCCTCCCCCCCCACCCCTGCAGCAGCCCCCCTCCCCCACCATTCCCCCCGTAGCAGCAGACCCCTTCCCCACCATTCCCCTCGTAGCAGCAAACCCCCAATTCCCCCGCATTTTAATCGACGGTGGCTGCGTTTCCCCGCACCCCCTTCCGCCCTCATCGAAGCCCACACCCTTCCCCTCCCCGCACCCCCTTCGACACTAATGGCGCATTTCGACACTCTCTCTCCTCATCTCAACTGCTTTTTTCGAATTTTCCCGCATTTAAGTTAGCTCGAATTTTTCGACACTAATGAGGGGTTGCGGGGGTGGGGGTAAGGGTCATGGGAGTGGGGAATTCGACGGGGTGGGGGGAGGGGGGAATTCGACCGGGGGGGGGAGGGAGGGTGGAATTCGACGGGGGGTGGGGGTGGGGGGAGGAGGGGGAATTCTGGCGAGGGGGGGGGAGGGGGGTCGGCCGGGGTGGTGGGTGAAGGGGAGGTCGGTTCGGGGTGGTGGGGGAAGGGGGGGGATGCTGGGGTGGTGTGGGAAGGTTAGGGTTAGGGGGTTAGGATTAGGGTTTAGGGTTTAGGGGTTCAGTGTTAAGGTTAATAATGGCAAAATGGTAAATAAAGCTAACGAAAACTTGACACTGTTAGTTATTAAGGGCATTTCATGCATTTTATTGAAATAGTAAGGTTACCTGGTGCATTTTTGAAACAACAAGGGTACCCCATGAATTTTGAAATGCCACAGGGGTACCTGGTGAAAAAACCGTTATTTAAATGACGATTTTTCCTGGAACAATTAATAGTAGAAGCTTGGTGGAGGGATCAAATCCTTTATTTTCCTGCCCGTGGCTATCCTGTATGCTGAAGAACAATTAAACGATGAACAAACAGTGGTCTTTCTCTAAGAATTTTTCCTTCTACCACCATTCTTTACATGTGATCCGGATTACTTTTCATTCTCCTTACTGCAATAGAAAACCTTGAATGTTGCTTCCCTCTTGGGCTTTGCGCACACCAGGAGTCCAGGATGAGGTTTCAATATTCTTCTTGATTTTGGTATCATGGCAGAGGCTACCTGTAACACAATTGCTTACTCAATTATCCTCCTCTCTATTCGTGGACTCACACGAAGTCTCCATTACTAATTCCTCTTTCACTAATCTTTCAACTCCATATTGAAATCATTTACCGGTTTATCTTGTTTTAAATAATGAACCGTGGTCGAAATAGTCACATGCTCTCTCGGCGTTTTCCCGAGTCCGGGCTTGTGGCGCAACATGGTAATGTTAATGCTGGGTCCTGGCTGGTTTCGCTTCCAGTGTCGGGCTGGATACAAGATGGCTCTCCTTCCTCCTAATCAGAAGGGCTTCAAGCGCAACTTCATTCATATATACAAGAGTAGTGCTTGGGGGATTCTGACTGTCCCGTAGGAGGAGGGGCCTTGTTTTGGGTTGAAACAGATGGTACACGAGATGTCCAAGAATGAAGCAGTTGTCGGGGTATATTGTTCAATGCTCCCGAAAACCATCCGGAATGTGATGTTCTTAGCAACAGTCGGTTTGAGCCGAAGTTGTGACAAGGGTAATACATATTAAGGAGGTCCCTCTTTTTAACTTCTTGGATTTTTACTTAGTGTTAACACTTTCTTTTTGACTTCCAGTTGTTGGCCGACACCGTTTTGCTCCCGATATGACTGAGAGATTTACAAGCAACGCCTCCCTGTTGATGAAGCTGAAAGCTGAGTTAGAGGCTGAGAATTTGAAGGTTCCTTCTCCCCCGAAGGTATTCCTACTCTCTTGGGTATTTTTGTTTCATACATTTTTTGTTCTGCAGGTTTCTATTTCCAAGAAACCGAAGAAAAATCTTGTGTGCTCCCGGAAGCTGGTGTAGCAAATGCAAGAAGTCCTTGCTTTGGAGAAGGTTCAATCGAAGATGTCCGAGAGGGCCTTTTCGGGTGTATCTCGGGGTCGAAGAGAAGGGCAGAGGACCCCGAGCCCATCATCGACATGACTTCACCGAGGAGCCCCCGCCGAAGAAGACTCTGGGAACAAATCGGGGTTGACACCCCTTTCACCAACCTCACTCATACTCAAAAGACGGCCCGAGCGTGCCATGCGATGATGGATATTTATATGGATGCGCATGATGACGCCCTCATTGCCGAAGGCTCCGAAGAAGTCAATACCTTCTTTGAGTCATGGCTGGACGTGAGTCTTCTTCCCGAGTGCCTAACTGATTTTCTCTTGCTATCTTTCAAACTTGTATATATCTTTTTGTGCAGACTAGCATTCGGATGAACTCAATCATCCATCGTCGGGTCAAGCTCGAGGATACTGTTGTCGGTCTCTGATATGAAGTAGGAGACTTGCAAGCTGAGGTCTCTGCCGATGAGGCCGAGCTCTCTAAGTTGATTGCTGAGCTCGAGGCTCAGAAGAAAAGCTTCGAGGATGCGAGCAAGGCGATTAATGAACATGCTCAACTAGTGGAGAGCAAGAAAGTGCTGCAGGCCTCTCTGGACGTGGGGACCCTGGAACGAGACGAGGCTAGGAAAGCCACCACCGAACTTCAACAACAGTTGGACAAGGCCAATAAGAAGGCCAAGTCCGCTAAGCAAGACTTGAAGAAGGCGAAGTTCAAGATGAAGAGAATGGAGGAGGAATGGCTTCAGCAATGGAAAGCTTTTGCAAAGGGCTTGACTATGGAGTCAAGTGTGGAGCCATGGCCCATCGTATCGTAGTCCGTGACACCAAAGGGCGGCTTAGGGCAATCCTGACCAAATCCAATGCTTTTTTAGATTGGGACGCTTTAACTGGAAGGGATGCCTCCTGCTGATGGCCAAACTGGGGAGGCCTCTCGTGCTCCCGGCGGTTATGAATCAAGAGGTTCCCAAGAACGTCCAATCCGAGGATGTTGTTGATGAGGATGAGGGCCAGGCTTCTGCCAAGGTCCAGGCATCTGAGTACGAGGATGCTAGCACCGACAACTCTCCGAACGAGGTTGCCTGACTTATGCTTGTGGTATCCGATTTTTTACTGTCTTAATTAACAGTCTGAATCCCACCAAAGTCTCTCATTGGACTATGAGTTTTAGAAAACTTTGAAGTCGCCACCTTAATAATTTCTAAATAGGGACAAATTTATTTAATAAATCATTTTAAAATCAATTTTAAGAAATATTATTTAAAACGATGATGACTTCATATGGATAAGGCTTTTTTGAAAATTGGTCTTTCATACCATGAGATAGGGTTCGGGGTTTAGGTTAAGAGGTGCGAATGTCTGGAACTCGCGTCGTCTCCTCTCCCGTTCTACAGAACGAGCTCTTACTAAATGCGTTATTTTCCATTTTAAAGTAATCATGGCTATTAAAAAGAAAGAAAATCACATAATTTGCACATATAAACATTAACCATTTTTATTTAGGACCAATATATCATTTGTACATGGTTGGTTTGAGCACTGAAGTTGCACTACGTACCAATCATTGCGGGATTGGAATCCACTCATGGATCAAAACCGTCGTAGTTCGAGCCTATGTCTCACCCTAAATGGCCAATTCCACTGGGGAAAGAAGAGGAGGGAATAGATTATGAATAACTCACCTTTAGAATTAAACAAATCTATCTGAAATGAGGTAATCACTCCAATTAGTGATTGAAATGGAATTGAGATAATCACTTTAATTAGTGATAAATATGAAGGATTAAGATAATCACCTTAATTAGTGATTAAAAATAGAGGTTAAGATAATCACCCTAATTAGTGATTAAACTTAAAAGGAAAGATACTCACCTTAATTAGTGATTAAGAATGAAGGTTATAAAGAAATCACCCTAATTAGTGATTATTCAAGGTTTAGGATAATCACTCCAATTAGTGATTAAATGAGAAAAATAATCGTCCCAATTAACGATTATTAAGGTTAAGATAATCGCTCTAATTAGTGATTAAATAAGAAGAATAATCATCCCAATTAACGATTATTAAGGTATAAGATAATCACTCTAATTAGTGATTAAATGAGAAGAATAATCGTCCTAATTAACGATTATTAGGGTTTAAGATAATCACTCTAATTAGCGATTAAATAATGATTGGAGATAATCACCCTACTTAGTGATTAAAAGAAATTTGAGTTAACCGCTCTAATTAGCGATTAATCGAGGATTGAAATAACCACCTTAATAGTGATCACATTTATGATTTTCAAGAGGTCTTAGAAGTTTGCTTCCTAATTTGAAGGCTTTGGAGAAATAATCTTGATTGAAGATTATTAAGTCATTTAGAGAGAAATGATCAATTTGAGATCAAATTTGGGAGATTGTGTTTAGCTAATTGGAATATGGCCATTTAAAGCGAGACACGTGAAACGGCCTAAAATCAATTCGGAGATCATAATTACAAATCTAATCATGTCAAATTATATGATTAATCCATTTGAATATGGAGAACACATTTTTAAAATATAAGATGGATCATCATACAATTTAACTTAGTTAGATTTGCAATTTTTTCTCTTAATTGAGATTGAATCATTTGATTCATGTACTATGACATATTGGGCCCAAAGACGCAACCTTTGTAACATTAGTTGCTCATTTTATTAAAAAGAATTGTGAAATTATTTATGAACATTATGCATAAACATCTCCATTTTTTTATCAATTGAGTGATGCAATAATTATTTACAAATAAACTATTATTACAACAATATATACAAAATCTTTGATCTATACAAATCTTCAATCTTGATCTTCACTATGATGCTCCTTGATCTTCACCTCCTTGAATGAGCTTTGGAATTCATGTTTGTTTGTGAATTTGTGAATTTGTGAGAGTTAAAGATTAATTAACTTCTTTGATTTGATTTTTATGACAATTTTTATTGATTTTTATTTACATGATGAAATGTGCCATTTTAAGAGAAACAAATTTAATGACTTTTAATTAACATTTTCGTGTGAAAAGAAAACATTTTTTTTTATGAAAGTTGAGTTAATCACTTTATTTCATTTTCCATATTACACTTTTGTTCTTGCACTGACTTACAAAAAATTGAGAATGTGATACATCTATGGATAGATCAGTGAGTTCTTTATGTTGTGTCAAAATTTCCCAAGTTTTTAGTGACAACTTGAATTATAGTGAATTTTATGTCAAAACTGGTCAAAACAGGACCTTTATTGAAGTTGTTCTTTGAGATCCAACTTATTGAACTTATTTTGAAGTAAATTTTGGTATGCACATTCTCGACACTTTGAAGAACTAGACTGGAAATTTTCACTTGAATTGGACACTTTTAAGACCTTTTTTTTATTTCCTTAACTGAAAGGAAAATCAATTTTTTGGAATTTAGTGATTTACATGAATGGTTTTGTAAAAATGTTGTAAAATTGTATAAAATTCATATGAACATGATTTTTATATATTTGAAAAGCTACTGATGTTTCCTTCAAACTTGATGTTTTTAGTTGTATCTAAATGATTTTATTTTAAACTTTATTGACAGAACAAGCTAAGGTGGTACTAGACAAAATCAGTTTTGTACAACAAAGTTGTATGATTTTTAATTATTTATAAAAAAATCGTTTTTTAAAAATTCCAAAGCACAGTTGCTGAAAACATCTTGCAATTCATAGAAAAAATATTAAATCCTACAGACGAAAAATGAAATGTAGTACGAAATTAAAACTGAATATAATTACAGCATCACATTTTCTTTTTTTATGGAGATGTTTATGCACAACTTGTCTTGAATTTTTTTATGAAAACATTTTTGGTGATGAATAACAAATTGATTAACGAAAAATCAGATAATCACATTGTTTCCTAAGAGTCACCTCATTAGAGGTGACTATTCTAGCTGGGGTGATTTAAGGTTGGGAACCTATTAGGATTTCCACATACCCAAATGCCAAATCACTTCAAAGATTAAAAAAATGATAAGAAGAAAACAAGAAAGAAGTTAGTAGATGATTAAGAATATAAAAAATACGGATTTTTCACCAGGTACCCCTGAGGTTTCTTAATATTCACCTGGTACCCTCGCGTTTTTCAAAATTCACCAGGTGCCCCTGTGGTTTTAAAAAATCCCTGACGTGACCCTACCGTCGACTTTCCGTTAACTATCACCCTAAAAAAACTGATACTTTATTTCATTTCTCTCTCCATCTACAACCACCCACAACAGCACCAGCACCACCACCCCTACCTCCCACCGCCGCATCACCACTAAAACTACCACCCTCCACTCTTTGCAACAACCCAAAGAAGAACGACACAACCACAACAAAGAACCCCGTAATGGTGGCACCACCACTACGAACGCGCATCCATACACACCATCACCACCATCAACACCACGTCGGCGACCTTGAAGCCCACACACCATCACCACCATCAAACGTGCAGCCATACAGGAAGCTAGCCACCCTCCCTTCCCCAGCCCCGAAAACCACCAACCCTCCCCCTCCCCCAATCCTGAAAGTCCTAAGAAACCATTCTCAATCGTCATCCGCTTCTTCTTCCTTCTTTCACCATTTTAGGAGAGAGAATTTAAAGGAAGTTGAGTATTATTCAAGAAAAGAAACTACCCAGAAACTCACATTTGTATCCTCCTCTGTTTCCGCCATTTTTACTTCAAACTTTTCAAATTTCTCAAATTTTTATAATACTCTTTTTTTGGGTATGAGGGATTTTTGGAAGGTTGAGTGAATTTTTTAGACCAATTTGGTAACCGGGTTTCAAATATGTTGAGTTTATAATTCGAAAGTTATGATACAACCTCCGAAATATTACCGAAAATTAAAACTCTTGATTCTTGCGCCATTGTTGCCAAAAATTAGAACTCTGATTTAGGAGGAAAATTACGAGGAGTTGAACATTGTTGAAAATTGTTGTTGCGCTTGGTTTATGGTGTTTGGTATTTTCTCGTCATCTTCTATCAGAATGCTATAGGTCAATCTATGCAAACATGGTTTAGTAAACCTTCACAACAAGAATGTGAAAAACCAACCCGCATGAAGTCGATCGACCATTCTCGTTGAATTTTTGAGTCGAGTTTAGGAAGGGGAAGTAAAAACAGGTGAGGGATGGTAGGGGTCCTGGGTGGCGGTGCCAGGTTGACGGTGAGGTGGAATTAGGGGTGGTAGGGCTGCTGGGTGGCGGTGCTGGGTTGACGGTGAGGTGGGGTCTGGGCCGGGCCCGGTTGGTGGTATCGCCGCCGCCGGGCGGGGGGCCGCAAGGGTGGGGTGAGGGGAGGTTGTGGGGTTTGGGTGGTTAGGACATTAGGGTGGGGTGGGGTCGAATGGTGGGGTTAGGGGTTAGGGAGAGAGAGAGGTTAATTAGGGTTTAAAAGTATTAATTAGGTTTAATTAGAGTTAATTAGGATTAATTAGTAATTTTTAGGTTAGTTACGGGTTAGTTTGGTTGATTTAGCCTTAATGACTAACGGAGTTGACGACCGTTAGTCATTAAGGGTATTCTGATGATTTTTCAAAACCACAGGGGCACCTGGTGAATTTTGGAAAACGCGAGGGTACCAGGTGAATATTGAGAAACCTCAGGGGTACCTGGTGAAAAATCCGTAAAAAATAAACAAGAGTTTCCACTTTACCTTGCTAGCTCAATGATGCACTTCCTTTTGCCAATTTTTCTACCTTTTTTGTGATTTTCTTAATTTCTAAGTGAGTTTCTAAATTCTCTTAATTACTAACTTAAACTCTTTTTGTTGTGTTTTTTCTTCTTTTGATGAACTTCTTTACTTACTAATTATTTTACTAACTTTTACTTTCTTTTTTTTTAAGTGTGATTTCTTTAGAGGAATGGAGTAGAGATGATGAGAGAATTAGTGAAATTAAGTTGAACTCCTTTCAACTTGGTTTTAAAGTGAAAAAAAGGAAGGTATTTATAGAGAAATGAAGGAGGTGAACTAGGGTTTCAAAGAGGCAGAAAATCAGATTTTTCACCCAAAAAATCTGCTTTTCTTCATCCTTAATCACCTTAATGACATCACTCTAATGACCTCACCCTAATGACATCATCAAATCTCTTTGGAAACACAAATATTCTTATTCTTTATGGATTTTCTCATTAATGAGGCAAAATCAGATTTTCAGAAAATATTCTTCCCTAAACATCCTAATACGTTAAAAAAATACATCGAAAAACGTGCAAAATAAAACTGATCAGAACGCTGCGCCTAACGCATGAAGCTGCGCTAGGCACAGTGCCTTGCGCTAGGCGCAAGGCTCTGCGTCTGGCGCAGTGCATCCTTGTGCGCTAGGCGCACAATCATGCTTCTAGCGCATGATTGTGTGCTTGGCGCACACTTGATTCTTCCGGAAATATCCGAATTTCCCCCTCTTACACATGGGATTTGATTCTTATTCTCACATCTTTTCATGATTCTTATTCTCTAACTAATGGATAAAGGATGTGTTTAGTGGATAAAGAATATATTCTTATTCTTTATCTAATGAACAATGACTTGACCATCAAGAAAACTGATTAATGCCGGTTTTGGGATACGACTTAAATCCCGACGCCTAATCGCGACTCGTTTTTCATTTTTCCGAAAGACTAACTTAAGACAATTAGCGAAAACTCGTCAAATTAATAAAGACGAGCATGATTATACTACGAATCATTTTTTAAAACCAAGGGTTGTAGTTATTGACTACAACTCACGAAAATTATACTTCTAAGCCGAAACTGCATGACTAATACGCAAAAATGGAAAATCGTGAGACGGAATGAAACTCGTGCTCCGGGGCGCACGCTTCATGATGCATGGTGATTTTTGTTATTTTTATTTCTTTTTAAAATCTTTATTTATCCGAAAAAGGGGTTCAAAATTTAGTGTCTACAGAATGCCCCACATTGGTCGAATATTGGAGGAAATGATGGCCAATGTTTGAAAAGACACAAATTTTTGACAGAAAATTTCTTTTGAGATAACATATTCTCCACAGAAAATAGTTATCATCAGTGTTATAATTCAAGTTGCTTACTGTAGAAAATCCCAATTAATTTTCTAAAAATTTTGAAAATGCGACTTTATTGTCGTCTTAGATAGAAAATCCCAATTAATTTTCTAAACACTTGAACATGCGACTTTATTGTCTTCTTAGATAGAAAATCTCAATTAATTTTCTAAATTTTGAAATGCGACTTTATTGTCGTCTTAACTAGAAAATCCCGATTAATTTTCTAAAATTTGAAAATGCGACTTTATCGTCGTCTTTAGATAGAAAATCCCAATTAATTTCCTAAAACTTTGAAAATGCGACTATATCGTCGTCTTAACTAATTTTCTAAAATTCAAAATACGACTTTATTGTCGTCTTTTTTAGTCTTATGAATTTGTCTTTTGTTAATGTGAGAGATTCCGACAATTAACAGGTTGACTCTATTCTTTTTACAGTTTTTCATGGCCTTGTTGACAAACAAGCTGTCAAGTCACCATTACTTACTTTTTATGACTCCATGTATTATCATGTCACCTTAAATTAGGACATTGTCAGGTCATGTCACCTTAAAGTGATGCATTGTTAAGTCATGTCACCTTGAAGGGTTGACCAAAGGTTATTACCCTCTAGATAAACTATGGTGGACCATATCATCATGTGGCAAAAAAATTTATCTGTTTTTCCGAAATCTTTCAGAAAATTTTTCATGCATAATGCTTATTTGCTTTATTGGAAAATGATGATCACTATATAAAATAGATTGATCATGGTCATTATTTTGGATGATCATTAGGAAAAAGGATTGTATCAACGTTGTTGATTCATCATTGACACAGTTTTTTTTTTTTCGGCTTCAACAAAAATTGTCATACTACAAATGTTTGGTCATTAACCATGGTGAAGGATGCTCCTTATTATCCTATGGACAATACTCAAACTTATTATCCATGACATGAATCATGGATGATCATCTTTTCCATCTATAAAAGGGGCATGGTTCTTCATTTCCAAATGCACCACTTCCACTACTCCAATCTTCTTTCTAATTTTTTCTTCTTTTACAAAATTGTTCTTACTTATAAAGAAGCTAATGAAATGCGGAGTCGGGAGAAAAAACAACTCTCGGGAGTCACAAAGAATTTGGAGCAACCAAGGCAATCTTTTTCTTCTTCCCACTTCACTAAGGCTCTTATGCCTTTGCTTTCTCTTTCCAACTGTTATGACATGATTCATGCTGCTTCCCAATTTTGGGATGAAACTCGCCATGTCTTCCGCTTTGGAGACCGGGAGATTGTGCCTCTTGTTGAAGAGGTCGAAGGTTTGCTAGGCTTATCATCCAATGGTCCAGTTATCACACCTAGATCTCCTACCAGGATCTCGGGAGATTTATCAACGATTTTATATCTTCCCAAAACCTTCATGGAAACTACCTACAATATGGTGAGGTATTTCTTCTCAACTTATTGTTGACTTTTCAATTTGGCACTTGGCAATTTTCTAACAATGCCAACTATAGGATTGCTAGAGAAACTCACTAAATGGTCTTTAAACACATGCCGTGTTCGGTGTCTTTCACTTATTCCTCAAATCGTTAGTGGGGGTCGTCTTGGACCACTTATTTTGGGGGAAATGTTCCTTGGCTTAGATGAACTCAAAAGAAACCCTCAAAGCTTTGTGAAGGGATGTCCATTAGCCCTTCATTTATGGCTATTAGAAAAATTTTCTTTCATGAAATCCCACAAGAGTCTTATTTACAAAATTAGTCATGTCCGGGAGAGAGGTCTTCTTCCTTTCTTCTATCAACTTAGCAAAAATGGTGGGTGGAAGGATTTTTTTCTACATTAAGACATAAAGTGGGTCACAAGCCACCTTGACATTAGTGCAATTGTATATTGCAATTCTGGTCGCAGAGGTGTACAATTACCCGGGCTTTGCCAAGTCACTTTCTACCTTCCATGGAGATGTCTAAGGCAAATTGGTTGGAAGCAAGAGCACATTCCTACCCTCCAGGTTCTTCCATCTTGTACCACTTATGAGGCTGATATGAGTGGTATTCAGAGAATGCCTACTATATGGCAGGGGGCTAAAATTATATCAGCGCTACCGGAACTTTCCTTTCCACTGATTGATGAAGATTACCTTCAATGGCTTCTAGCGGATATTGGTCAAGACAAAGATTCAGACGGGCCTACCATTAAGAGGAGAAGGGTTTGAGAGAATTGTCATGTTTATTTTCTATGTTTTTTTTTAAGTTTGTAGGAAATGAAGGCTTTATGTCTTTTTATGTATGAAATGAAATACCCCAGTTGGGATGAATAAAAGATCTGTTTGTGAGAATTATCTGCTTGTGAGAAATTCAATGTGAGCACAATTCTAAACACGTGTACACTTTAACATTAAATATGACATGCAAATCATAACTAACTAATCATATGACACATAAAAGCATAACATATAAACCTTGACAATCAAAGACATGTTTCATCATTTTTCCTTTTTCCTTTTTTCCTCTTTTCTGTTTTTCCTCTTTTTCTTTTTCCGTTTTTTTTTTCTTTTTTTTTCTTTTTTTTTCCGTTTTTTTTGCATATATCATATGAACAACTAGAAACTCATGGCATGTTTATTAAGAATAACCAGATAGGATTCAAAACCCACAAACTGTTTGGTTACTTGATCATGACAATTACAATTACTTTATATTTGATGCCTAAGCGTAATACTTCTTCAACTGATCAAGATTAGTGAAATGGGTGAACTCATTTTCATCAAAATCCATTAGCTTTCACTGCTCCAGCCGTGGTGACATGCTTAACCAGGAATGGTCCAGACTAATTAGGCTTGAATTTTCCTCGAGGATCATGCAACGGAGCTCTATTTTCTTTTAAATCTAGATCACCTTTTTGAATGTCTCTATCTCGAACCCTTTTGTTAAATGCACGAGCAATTCTCCGTTGATAGAGTTGTATGTTATGCAATGCTTGTAGTTGGCGCTCATCTGCGAATGCAAGCTCATGATAGCGAGTTTTGTGCCACTGGTCTTCCGAGATTTCACTTTCTGCTATGACCCTGAGAGATTGTATCTCCACCTCAACTGGTAGGATTGGCTTCATCCCATAAATCAAAGAATACGGGGTTGTTCCTGTTGGAGTTCTGATTGATATTCTATATCCCCAAAGGGCATATGGTAGTTTGTCATGTCATTCTCTAGTCTTTTCAGTCATCTTGGCAACAATGGTCTTGATTGTCTTATTGGCGACTTCCACCGCTCCATTTGTTTGGGGACGATAAGGTGAGGATTGATGATGCTTGATTGCATATTTTGCGAGAGTGGTCTTCAGATGACCCTCAAATTGTGATCCATTATCAGAGACGATTTCAAAAGGTATTCTATACCGACAGATGATGTTGTTAATCACAAATTTCGAGACTTGCTTTGCCCCTAGCTTTGAAAATGATGCAGCTTCAACCCACATCGAAAAGTAATTAATTGCTACAAGAATATACTGATGCCCATTTGAAGCCTTTGGATGAATTTGTCCGATTATGTCTATGCCCCAACTTGAAAATGGCCAAGGAGAAGTCATATTATGTAATGACACAGGTGTCATATGATTGAGGTTAGCAAATATTTGACATTGCTTGTAGGCGCGGACAAAGCTGATGCAATCGCCTTCTAGAGTGCTCCAATAGAAACCTGCTCGCAAAATTTTACGAGCCAACATTCTTCCATTCATATGGGGTCCACATTCCCCTCCATGAACTTCTTTCATGATGACTTGCTTTTCGCTGTCATTTACGCAGAGTTACAGAGTACCATCACACCCTTTGTGATACAGTCTGCCTTTTAGTATGAGAAAATGAGCAGCTAGCCTTCTGATAGTTATGCGGTCCTTCTTGCCACTTCCGTCTGGATATTGCATAGTTTCCAAAAATTCTTGATGTCCTTATACCATACATCATCATCATCTTGTGAACCAAATACGGAGACAATTTGTGCTACCGTCACCGTTGGTCCCTTCCTTTCTTCAATTAAAACTGACTGGATCTTTGTACCATTTTCCCATGTTAAATTAACAGTGAGATTAGCTAAAGCATCAGTGAAACTACTTTGTTCTCGAGGAAGATGTTTAAGCCGATATCATCAAAATAAGGGATTAATTCTTGAAGGTACTCGCGTAGAGTCAAGTCTCTCATCTCTAACCCTCCAAATTCCCATTGTTTGAGATATGATGAGATTAGAATCTCCATACACATTGAGATGTCTTTCCCCTGCTACCAAGGCGGCCTTTACTCCATATATGCAGGCTTCATACTCGGCTGTATTGTTTGTTGTGGAGAAATCCAAACTGACAAAGAAATGAAATATGGACTCCATCGGGATCTACTAACAAAACCCCCGCTCCATTACCTCTCCTATTACAAGCTCCATCAAAGTACATGCACCGTTGTGGACTCGTTAATGAATAATAAGTACTCATCGTGGAATGCATCATCATATTCATCTCCCCGACACCGGTCCTTCCGCTAGGGCTTCGTATATGGCTCGTCCCTTTAACGTATTTCGGCCGACACATTGAATATCAAACTCAAAAAGCATAGCATGCCATCTTGCCAATCTTTCACTAAGAATGGGTTTTTCAAACGTATACTTGATTGGATCAAGTCTTCGAGATCGATAAGTACGTAGTATGAGCTTCAAGGTGATGCCTCAACTTCTTCGTGGCATAGACCAAGGAGATACATGCTTTTTCCAAAGGGGGTATATCTTGTCTCATACTCAAGGAATTTCTTGCTGAGATAGTATATGGCAACCTCTTTCTTTGTTCCCTCTTGATATTGGGCTAAAAGAGCTCCTATAGCCGTTTCCGTGATAGTGAGGTACAAAATCGAGGTTCTCCCAGTCTAGGTGGCATTAGAACAGTGGATTTGAAAGGTATTCTTTCATAGAATCAAAAGCTTCCCGACATTCTTCATTCCACTCATGGGATACCCCTTTTCCGAGCAACTTAAATATAGGTTCACTTTTCATAGTGAGTCGTGAGATGAACCCGCCGATATATTGAATTTCGCCGAGAAATCCTCTTACTTCTTTTCTCGTTTTTGGAGGAGGTAATTCTCGAATAGCCTTCACCTTTTCGTAGTCCACTTTGATGCCGTCTTGACCGACAATGAATCCCAACAACTTCCCCCGAAGTGACGCCAAACACACATTTTTGAGGGTTCAACCTTTAAATCGTATTTCCCGATTCTTTCAAAGAAGGACCTTAATGAAGGAATATGCCCCTCACGATCTTCACTTTTCACAATCATGTCAGCTACATAAACCTCCACAATGTCGTGGATGAGGTCATGAAGGATAGTGGTTGCGGCCTTTGATATGTGGCTCCCGCATTCTTGAGACCAAAAGGCATAACTCGGTAGCAAAAAGTGCCCCATGGAGTGATGAAAGATGTCTTTGTCATGTCTTCTTGAGCCATGAGTATTTGATTATACCTTGAGAATCCATCCATGAAGGAGAACATTGCATGACCAGCCATACTATCAACAAGAACATCGATGTGGGGTAGAGGAAAGCAATCTTTTGGTGACGCAACATTCAAATCTCGAAAATCAATGCATACCCGAACTCTCCCATCCTTTTTGGGTACAACCACTATATTGTCGAGCTAACTTGGATGTTTTACAGCTTGGATGAATTTGGCATCAAGTCAAGCTCGGATTTCTTCTTTCACTTTCAGACTAACCTCTGGCTTCATTCGGCGGAGCTTTTGCAGCTTAGGCTTGCTTTCAACGGAATGCGATGTTCCGCAATTTCTCTATTAACACCAGGCATATCAATATAAGACCATGCGAACACATCTACATACTCTTTTAATAATGCAATAATCATAGATTGTTCAGTTGGGGAGAGGTATGATCCTATTTTGACTTCTTTTACAGCATTTTCTGTACCAATATTGATTACAATGGATTCTTCCATGGGCTTTATATATGTTTCAGTGGTATCAAGTGATTCATCATTATTAAATTCACTGTCAGAAATAACATCTTGCATGCAAATGTATTTAGATAAAGGTTCACATTCAATTTCCTCACTATCAGAGTCTTCTGACTGGGTATGCAAGGTAGATTGGCTGGAAGATGAGCTATCAGTGTGATATCCATCTGAAAGGGGTGAAAAGGTATTTTCATGAGATGGATGTGGAGGATGGTTTCCTAAAAACATTTAAAATTCTATAGGTCCGTCTTTTGCCTGACACTCAATACTCCACCTATGTTCAATGCTTTCACTAAAAGGTATCATCAAAGACACCGGGTCAAAATCCCCTTCCTCAGCGGACTTAGAAGTGAAAAGCTTCTTAAGGACTCCATGTTCCAGATTATCCACCCAGTCATTTTCTTTTTTCATGTTTTGTTCTCGGACAAACCAACTTTCGATTAAGTCAAGATTTCTAGCCTCATTGAAGAATATTTCCAATCCCTAGAAAATCCTCCCGTTCTTTCCTACTAAGCCAAGGTTCTGGAAACTCATAGTATGGCTCAGTATCTCCTTGCAGGATGAACTGACCATTGAGGGTAGAAGAAGGTTTTTTCATGTTTTGAGAAGTGCTGCCCGGATCATATCCTAATCCATGTCGGTTCTGCTTGTCTATTACGGGGATTGGTTGCTTCATTCCCCTACCATCACGCCCTAATCCGGCTCCTTGAGTATAACTTATATTCATCATAATTTGAAATCCTTTGGACAGAGGTTGCATGGCAATCCAGACAGGCTCTTGGACCGCATTTGTGGATATGGCTGAGGTGTTTGTTTTCTGACGGTAATTGGTCATCCTTAGAGAAGGGACAAATTTCTTCTTTTTTGGACCTAAAGGTAGAGAAAAAGAATTAAAAGAAAAGAAAAGAAGGCTACATATTGCAGAATGCATTGCAGAGTAAAGAAAATTTTCGAAAACAACTTTGCCATATATTGACTGGAATAGTCCACCTTCGCAATTTTGCTTTTTTATATTTATTATTTATTTTTATTTTTTGACTTTATTTTGACCTTTTTAAATGACTTTACTGTCATTGGGGTTGAAAACAGATTTTTTCATTCTTCCATTCCCTGCTTAATATTTGAACAAAGACAGAAAATATAGAGATTAGGGCCTGTATCCCCATTGATGCGTCAATTCAGCATTCTGAAATTGCTCCTGTGATGACTGGCATCTTGAATTCTGATCACATTGCCTGAAATACAATGGTTAATATATTTGAGTCGAACTCGAAGGTTGCCTACATATCCCCATTGCTCCAAGTGCATTAGATGGGGAATCAGACTCAGCGTAGTTCGTTATTTTAGAAAGAACTAAAGTTTTTTATTTAATAAAGCAGTTGCACTCATATTGAGCTACCTACGTACCCCAGGTGTTACATAGGTGGAGTGATCTCGCAGTGCAAGTGTAAGTGATAATGGGGATTCAAGCTGCACGTAGTTCTCTGATACTAACAAGCTAAAAGATTTTTTTTTAATGGGCTAACCCCCTACAGGACTTTTACCGAAGATTTTTCTCCTTCTGTGAGATGGTCAAATAGCTTTGCGATAAACAAGAGCTATGTTGGTGATTTGCTTGATGCGACAGCTGAGAGCATGACATTGGTTTGTGTCATGACCATGCAACTGATGATATTGGCAGTACTTGTGGAGATTTGATCCCACGGGACTTGCGCCTGGGCGTCTAGGAAGTGGATGTATCCGACCCTGCTCGACTAATTTGCGGAAGATATCAACTTGGGATTGAGGTTGAGGGCGCGCCGATACTTTTCTTATGCGCACTTCCTTATGGGTTGGACTAATGATGCCTCGATCAATCAGGCTTTGCACTTTGTAGTAAAGGTCACGATATCGATCAGTTTCATGCCCAAATTAACGACAATAATAGCAGAATTTGCTCATGTCTGTTCCAGGAAGGGGTGAACAGTGCACATGCGCTGGAACTTGAAGTATACCTTGCCTCCGAAGACGATCATACACCATACTGAATGGTTCATCCATCTTAGCATAAACCCTTGGATTTGTATTGGGAGTTTTAAGATTTTCTCGGGGCCGTTTTTCTTGCAATTTCAGAGCATCGATGTCAAAGCCATGCTGTTCCATGTAGCTGAGGGAGGTGTATTTGATTGTAACCATGTGACGATAATAGAAATCGTTCAGGTTCCGCAGCAATATGAGCATGAATTCCCGATCAGTTATAGGGAAACGAAGTTGTGTGCGGATATGAGTGCATCTCGAACAAAAGTGCGAGAAGGTTTCTAAGGCACTCTGAAGCAAAGTGACTAGCTTGAACTTCTTGACGTCAGTCTGTTTATGTTCGAGAGCCCAATTAATAAAAGCTTGGCTAGCATTTTCCCAACTAGCCCTATCTACAATATCTGAAGAATAGTACCAGTGCAGAGCTGGTCCTTCTAAACTCTTGTCAAACAGCATGGGGAAATCTTCCACTGGTATGCCCCATGGATGCAAGGCATTCACAAATCCCACTAAGTGGACAAAAGGATCACCATTCCCGTCAAATTTCCGGAACTTGGGTTATCCACGATAGTGATCTTCATGATGATATCCTGGAAAGAGAATCAGTGATTCGGTGTGAACTTCTCGGATAGGACCCACTACATTAAAGTCCAGATCAAAATCATCTGTCCTAGATCTCTTCTTCGAGTCATTATAATCATCTTGAGGATTGCCGACACAGGTTCCTCCTGTGCTTCAATTGACGTATTATGAGTGCCGATGCTCGGAAATCCTATTTCTTCCTCGTCATTCTCACTATATTCTGGTTCTGTTTCTTCATCACTTTCATCCGGTGTGGCTGTTGGAACCTCATTCATCCATTAATTTTCAGGTGCTGCTAGAATGCAGTGGATAGTATAACCATCCAACCTAGTGCCCTCAACTTCGTTCAGATACAATACCGATTTTCCGGCGTTAGAGATGGTCATAATTTCTGGATCACCAGAAATAGTCACAAAGACTCGATCGGTGAGAAGCTTTACCTTCTGATGTAGAGTAGAGGCTACTGCTCTATTTCCATGCAGCCATGGTCTTCCTAATAAGAAGTTAAAACAGGCTTGTATGTCAATGACCATGAATTCCACCTTCCTTGCCCCGGGGTCACATTCAATGAGGAGGCTGATTAAACCCAGTACTTCTCTCTTAGCATTATCATATGCTCTGACCACCTGGTTGGATGGTACCAGATCTTCTTTTGAATACCCAAGTCTTGTTAGCACACGCAGAGGGCAAACATTGATTGCGGAGCCATTGTCGATCAACACCCTAGGTATCTCCCATCCATTACAACGTATAGTGATGTGTAATGAATTATTGTGGTTGATATTGTCAGGGAGATCATTGTCTGTGAACATGAGAGTTCGATCTACCCCATGAATGAGCCGCACCATCTGGTCAGGTGTTATAGAAGAGCTTATAGAGGCTTCATTAAGATGCTTTAGAACAACAACCCTATGAGGCTGGGAATGCATTAACAATTTCCAGATGGAAACATTAGCATTTACTTCTTTCATGCGCTTGATAGCATCATCTTCTTTGTTACTTTCCTCTGTCATTGGCTCTTTGCCCTTTTCCTTCCTTATCAATAACTTCAAAGGATTTTCATCCTCCAAATGGGATGGTTTAAAATGGCGACCTGCTCTAGTCAAATGAGATATATCCACGTACTGCTCATCACTAAGATCATCGAGGCAGATGGGGCCCCGGTATGTATTTGGTGTGGTGGAATGTCCTCCAGTGTTCTTCTCCACAATTGTTAAGATCGAAGAGGCATCTTCATCAACATCAGAGTCCAAAATGAAGAAGGCACCATCATAATCCAAAGTTCCACACATGTTAGAGAATGGATCTTTGTTGAGAGTGAAGCTGGGGTCTTTACAAGGCATCATTTTTACTTTTTCTTGAGTGGAATAGTCATAGACCAGGCACTTGTAACCTACGGCTATCGACATTTCATACATTTGAGGAACTGTCTTGCGGATTAACTGAATTGGATCGCATCCGTCCGAAGTAGCAGAGATGGCATTAATGGCGAATGAGGGTTTATGATTAGGAAGGGATTTTTTTGTGATGTTAGGCTAAGAGTCATTTGGTTTATTAGAGATGGATCCCAGAGAAAGTTTTCCATCATCCACAAGGTTTTGAATTTGATGCTTTAGAGCCGTGCAGTTTTAATTATGCCCCAAGGCTTTGATGGTATTCACAGTTTTGATTTGGGTCATAACCAGGGTAAGGATTTTTAGGAGGTGGGCGTGGATTCAAGGGTTGAATGAGATTGGCCTTTTTTTAACTTGGAGAGAGCTTGGGAATAAGTCATGTTCAAAGGAGTAAAGTTCCTTTGTGGTGGCAACTGGAATGCAGACGACGCGCCAATGGCATGGATCGCATTAATTGTCTTAGGAGCTGCGGAATCATTGTTTGGAGTTCTTTTGTTATTTCCAAACTTTGCATTATAAGTAGTGCCGCCAGTAGGTTCATCTTTCTTGATGTCTCCCCTTTTCACATCATCCTCAACTAGAGTTCCCGTAGCAATCAAAGCTTTGAAAGTCGGGAAATATTGGTATGCCATATGCTTCTGATAGACAGGAAGAAAGTTCTTCACAACCATTTGCAGCTGTTCCTCCTCATTAGGCCTACTCATCATTTTAGAAGCCTTGTTTCTCCATCGAGTGATGAATGAAGAAAATGTCTCATTAAGGTTTTGAGAAGTAGTCTCCAGATCCCTTCTAGTAACATCAATTTCTTCATTATACTTGTATTGGTTTGAGAACTCTTTGACTATGTCAGCCCAAGTGGATTTCTTTGTATTTTCAAGGTTGAGGAACCAATGTGCTGCAGCACCATCTAAATATTGTTGAAATAGTTGGGCCATCAAAGATTATTCCACTCCCCAGGGACTCATTGCCCCTACATACATTTTCAGGAAATTAGTGGGGCTATCGGTCCCATCAAACTTTGTCAGATTAGGCATTTTGAAACCATGGAGTAGTCGTGCCTTCGGGAAAAGAGTTAATCCATGAATATCCATCCATGGTTAAGCTTTAGTCATGCCTTTTAAGACTTCTTTAAGCTTGACTACTTCTTCCTCGAGTTTAGTGGGAATTTCTCTCTCATTGTTCAGAGGCTCAAGATGAAAAGGCGAAGCTACTTTCGACTCCGGAGGAGGAGGAGGAGGAAGAGGCATCTGGGTGCTTTGACGCATTATGCCCAACACAGTTTGCTCAATATTATCCTGTCTGTCAAGCATGGCCTGGACGAATCCTCGGAGCTCAATCATTGGATCAGGTTGAGGGGTAGAGTTCTGTTGGTGCTCGTTGTTAGGAATTTCAGACATGTTGTTGAGACGTGTAGCAGAGAATGCAGCTGGTGTAGACAAGGATGACAATATTACTGACAGAGAACGTTCACTATGGTCAGAACTTCGGTGAATTAGCCTAGATCCTGAGCGGGCCCAGACAAAGTTCCTGTGAAATGAGATGAAAATTTAGTACAGAAGTTTATCCAAACTTCGTTTCTTCTTTTCTTTTTCTTTTTTTTTTTCGTTTTTGCAGGGAATGAAAAAAATGAAACCTTTGAAAATTCTCTCTCTTTTTTTTACCCCAATTTCAGTTATCATTTATTAAAAGGTGTAAAACCTTGACTCTATCATTTGTTTTGAGATTTTTCATTAGATTTCTTTGACTTGTTATTCTCTTTTTTTTTTAGACTTGGACTTTTTATTTAAACTTCCACTTTTTAGGCTCATTTTTTTTTTGGGATAATACACAAACGTTTTTCAAAATCAATTTGATAATATCCTTCCATTTCCTACTACTACAGAAATAAGAGAAAAGAGGTATAACGAGGCCTGTGTCCCTATTTTGGCAAATTATAATACCCCAGATATCGTTCTTCTATGTAGTGATCTGCACGTATATATTGGTTGCTTCTAAGCGCTGAAACCACAAAAGAAAATATTAAATGCAAAAGGGGCCGCACCCGAAGGTTGCCTACGTATCTCCATGAGTGGATTTGGAATTGGGGAAGAGATTTTTCTTGTGATGATTTTTTTTGAATGGAGAATCAGACCCAACGTAGTTATGATATATTGAATACTGAAATTTTACATATTATTTTTTTTGCAGCTGCACTCAGGAAATGAGTTGCCTACGTACCCCTTTTAGTACATTACATAGTAGAGAAATCTAAGATAGATGCATTACAACATTAAATTTATTTTTTTCATTTTTTTTTTGTTTTTTATCTTAGGGGATCAAGCCGCACATAGCTCTACCTACAAAAAACAATATAAAAGCGATTAAATGAATAAGATACTTCCTAAACTTTTCAGACTTCAGTTTGCCGGGCGTCAAGCCATATGTTCTCCTGTTTGAAGACGTTTGTCCCACCTTTCTTTCTTCTTCTTTACATATAAGGGGTTGTCTTCTCGGCTGAGGAGCCATGATGCCAAAGCCTTGCACACCAGCATGCAAGAGGCTCTTGTTTCATAATCAATTTCATCAAGGAATATATAGGGTTCCATGATAGATTGGATGGCGGCAACTTTGTGTGCTGGACTTTCTTTTCCCTCACACTGAACGGCCCATGTTTCTTTGTATAGCCAATGAAACTTCTCTTCAATTCTCTTAACTTCTCTCATATCCGGTACCCAATTCGGTTGATCAAGATCCTCCTCGGGAATAGGCCAGTGGAAATAGGATTTTACCAGTTTGAGGGGCGGCATATTTGATTTAGTTCCTACGGAATCCTTGCCGTTCTGTTCATGATTTAAGTGACACACATGAGATATGTGAGATTTTTCCATTGCTGCTCCCATGGCTATATCGCATGGAATGGTGATTACTCCGTGCGGAGTTACCATTTTTACTTTTTGGTGCAACATCGAGATGATAGCATGATTTTCGTGGAGCCACGGTCGTCCCAACAACATTGTGAAAGGAGCTTCGCAATCGATAATCATAAAGTCCACCTTTCGTATGACAGCTCCGATACGCAAGATCATAGTTGTTGACCCCATAATCTCCCGCTTGGAACCATCATATGCAACCATGGTTCCTATTGAGGTTTCTCCTTGGGGAGGGGGACACCCGAGCCATTTAAGGGTACCGAGGAAACAGTGATTGGCAGAAGCTCCGTTATCGACCATTACACCTTTGATATGTCTGGCACTGTGATCAACAGCAATGTACAAAGCATTGTTATGAACTGGGTTATCGGGGAGATCTTTATCAAAGAAGGTTATGGCAGAGGTGGTTTAAGCCTGATCTGTGTTGAGAGGTCCTATTGGCATATTCTGAGCACAACAGATGTCGGCATAAGCGATGAGTTGATCAATTGTCATTGGGATAGTGGAAATGGCTTCTGAATTGGATCCTTGGGGTATTGAAGGAACGTTATTCTCTAGCATGCAGGGAGTGAGGGAACCATTCCGAGGACCTATTTCATCTTCTACCGTTGGCGTTGCAGAGGTGATACTTCTTGGTTGTGTCGGATTCCCATGGATGGTTATTGTTCCCGAGGTTGTTGGGCATTTGAGTTTTCGGTGTGCAGGAGAGGCAACGACTTTGTTCACATGGAGCCATGGTCGCCCCAACAACAAAGAGAATAAGGTTAAAGCTTCGACAACTATGAAATCTGCATCACAACTCTAGTCTTTATATCTCAATTGAAGATTAATCATTCCTATTGTCCTCCCTGAAGAATTGTCATATGCTCCCAATATTGTATCAGTAGGGCTTAATAACGTGCTGTTATACCCTAACTCATAAAGCGTTCCTTTGGGGCAAACATTAAGTGCCGATCCATCATCTATTAATACATTAGTCAATTCTCGCCCATTGCATTTCAAAGTGATGTATAAAGCTTGATGAGGATCCAGTTCCTTGGGAAGATCAGCCTTAGTGAAGGACACAATTGGGGGTACCCATGATGGATGAATGGGAATTTTTCCATCTTCTATTAGCTGGTGGATGGCATGCCGAAGGTCAACACACCGGTCTGTTTCGTGTCCATACTGATGGCAAAAGTTGCAGTATAATCCCATGTTCACCCCTAGCGGTGGCAAAGTGTAACAGTGATGCTTCGCTTCTAAAAGACCCTGTCTTTTCAGACGACTGTACATGGTTCCCAAAGATTCTTCCGTGTCAGCATAGATTTGATTAATAGACCTCCAACGGCCTTGCTGAAGCTTTAGTCTGAATTTGCTTTACAGAATCAGACATTGTGAAATGATGTAGGTTTCAGTTTTCTCCTTTTTGTTTTTTTTTTTTTGAATGTGAAGTACCTGAAATGTACATACTAACAACGTTAATAAATGACTAATGAATTTTTCTTTATATGTTTTTTTTTAGCAGGAAATGGAGGAATCCTCCTTTTTTTTTAACACAATTATCCCTTTTGACAAATTTTTTTATGTTTTTTTTTTATTTTAAAAAATTATCCCTTTTGACAAATTTTTTTCTCTTTTTTTTAGACTAGACTTCTTGTATTTTGAAACCACGTTTTAATTACATTCTAATTCCTAAACATGACACGTTTTGAACCCGTGATTATGACTCTTTTTATTTTTCAACTTTTCAAACTTTTGTTTTATTTGGGATCATATTTTCAAAACTAAAAATTTTTATTTTTTTTTAAAAAAAAAAATCAATTTTGTTTTTTGTAAAACCAATTTGAATGATGTACATGTGAGTTTTTTGAAAATGGGTGAGCACACACATTTTTTTACATGAATCTTGTGATAAATAAACAAAAATACTCTTAATATTTCAATAATCATTTCAGCAGCAATTCAGCTATACTTAATGATTTCCGAAATATTGACGAGTGAAAACGGACTGAGGAATTTTTTTTTGAAAGTTTTTTCACATTATTCAATAATTGAAATAAATAAAGGACATTTGTGCATTGATCCTTGTGTCCTAGAAGTCAACTAAAAGGTGATTCATTTAAGGAGAGATTATGTTAAAGTGGCCTCGAGTCACTTCCATTGTGTCCATCGAGGGTGGACGCTCCTAACAGAGCCGGTCGCAATAGCTCGCGGATGCAGGTTTTACGTCCTTAATTCATTAATTTGTCATTCAAGAATTCTGACCCTTGCCAATCGACAGAGGTATCAGACCTAATAAGAAAATGAATTCACGAATGACTTCTGAATCAATAATAAATAAAGAAATCATATGTAAGAACCATAGCATTTCGTGATTTGTTGGATCCAATTCAATAAAATTTTATGTTTCGTAATTTCATAATCCAAAATTGGAACTTGTAATTGAGTTTTGGATACAAATCACGAAAAGAGTGCACGTGTATGGATCGATAAACTACCAAGCACACGTAATTTTCACATAAGCATGCTATATACAAAAATTAAATGGTGAATAGCCATGATTAACTTTTCTTTTTTATTGTATATACATATGGAAAATAGCGCATTGTTCAGGTTTAAACCTCTTATTCTTCAAGTGGAAGTACAGATCCCCAGTGGAGTCGCCAGCCTGTGGTATCCGATTTTTTACTGTCTTAATTAACGGTCTGAATCCCACGAAAGTCTCTCATTGGACTATGAGCTTTTGAAAACTTAGAAGTCGCCACCCTATTAATTTTTGAATAGGGATAGATTTATTTAATAAATCATTTTAAAATCAATTTTAAGAAATATCATTTAAAACGATGATGACTTCATATGGATAAGGCTTTTTTGAAAATTGGTCTTTCATACCATGAGATAGGGTTCGGGGTTTAGGTTAAGAGGTGCGAACGTCTGGAACTCGTCTCCTCTTCCGTTCTATAGAACGGGCTTTTACTAAATGCGTTATTATCCATTTTAAAGTAATGGCTATTAAAAAGAAAGAAAATCACATAATCTGCACATATACACATTAACCACTTTTATTTAGGACCAATATATCATTTGTACATGGTAGGTTTGAGCACTGAAGTTGCACTACGTACCAATCATTGCGGGATTGGAATCCACTCATGGATCAAAACCGTCGTAGTTCGAGCCTGTGTCTCACCCTAAATGGCCAATTCCACTGGGGAAAGAAGAGGATGGAATAGATTATGAATAACTCGCCTTTAGAATTAAACAAATCTATCTGAAATGAGGTAATCACTCCAATTAGTGATTGAAATGGGATTACGATAATCACATTAATTAGTTATAAAATATGAATAATTAAGATAATCACCTTAATTAGTGATTAAAAATAGAGGTTAAGATAATCACCCTAATTAGTGATTAAACTTAAAAGGAAAGATAATCACCTTGATTAGTGATTAAGAATGAAGTTATAAGGTAATCACCCTAATTGGTGATTATTCAAGGTTTAGGATAATCACTCCAATTAGTGATTAAATGAGAAAAATAATCGTCCTAATTAACGATTATTAAGGTTAAGATAATCACTCTAATTAGTGATTAAATAAGAAGAATAATCATCCTAACTAACGATTATTAAGATTTAAGATAATCACTCTAATTAGTAATTAAATGAGAAGAATAATCGTCCTAATTAACGATTATTAGGGTTTAAGATAATCACTCTAATTAGTAGTTAAATAATGATTGGAGATAATCACCTTAATTAGTGATTAAAAGAAATTTGAGTTAACCGCTCTAATTAGCGATTAATCGAGGATTGAAATAACCACCTTAATAGTGATCACGTTTATGATTTTCAAGAGGTCTTAGAAGTTTGCTTCCTAATTTGAAGGCTTTTGAGAAATAATCTTGATTGAAGATTTTTAAGTCATTTAGAGAGAAATGATCAATTTGAGATCAAATTTGGGAGATTGTGTTTGGCTAATTGGAATTTGGCCATTTCAAGCGAGACACGTGAAATAGCCTAAAATCAATTCGGGGATCATAATTACCAATCTAATTATGTCAAATTATATGATTAATCGATTTGAATATGGAGAACACATTTTTAAAATGTAAGATGGATCATCATACAATTTAACTTAGTTAGATTTGCAATTTTTCCTCTTAATTGAGATTGGGTCATATGATTTATGTACTATGACATATTGGGCCCAACATGCAACCTTTGTAACATTAGTTGCTCATTTTATTAAAAAGAATTGTGAAATTATTTATGAACATTATGCATAAACATCTCCATTTTTTTGATTAATTGAGTGATGCAATAATTATTTACAAAAAAACTATTATTACAGCAATATATACAAAATCTATGATCTATACAAATCTTCAATCTTGATCTTCACTATGATGCTCCTTGATCTTCACCTCCTTGAATGGGCTTTGGAATTCATATTTATTTGTGAATTTGTTAATTTGTGAATTTGTGAAAGTTAAAGATTAATTAATTTCTTTGATTTGATTTTTATGACAGTTTTTATTGATTTTTATTTACATGATGAAATGAGCCATTTTAAGAGAAACTTAAAATTTAATGACTTTTAATTAACATTTTCGTGTGAAAAGAAAACATTTTTTTTTATGAAAGTTGAGTTAATCACTTTATTTCATTTTTCAGATTACACTTTTGTTCTTTCACTGAATTACAAAAAGCATAACTTTCTATAGAAAGAGTCAAATTGAGAATGTGATATATATATATATGGATAGATCAGTGAGTTCTTTATGTTGTGCCAAAATTTAACAAGTTTTTAGTGACAAATTGAATTATAATTAATTTTATGTCCAAACTGGTCAAAACAGGACCTTTATTGAATTTGTTCTTTGAGATCCAACTTATTGAACTTATTTTGAAGTAAATTTTAGTATGAACATTCTAGACACTATGAAGAACTAGACTGAAAATTTTCACTTGAATTGGACACTTTTAAGACCTTTTATGTTTCATTTCCTTAACTGAAAGGAAAATCAATTTTCTGGAATTTAGTGATTTACATGAATGGTTTTGTAAACATGATGTAAAATTGTATAAAATTCATATGAACATGATTTTTATATTTTTGAAAATCTACTGATGTTTTCTTCAAACTTGATGTTTTTCGTTTTATCTAAATGATTTTATTTTAAACTTTATTGATAAAACAAATTTAGGTGGTACTGGACAAAATCAGTTTTGCACAAAAAAGTTGTATGATTTTTAATTATTTATACAAAATTCTTTTTTTAGAAATTCCAAAGCCCCTTTGCTGGAAACATCATACAATTCATAGAAACAATATTAAATCCTATAAACTAATCTAATAATACAGACGAAAAATGAAATATAGTACGAAATTAAAACTGATTATAAATACAGCATCACATTTTCTTTTTTTATGGAGATGTTTATACACAACTTGTCTTGAATTTTTTTATGAAAACATTTTTATTGATGAATAACAACTTGATTAAGGAAAAATCACATAATCACAATTTTTCCAAAGAGTCACCCCATTAGAGGTGACTATTCTAGGTGGGGTGATTTAAGGTGGGGTAATTATCTTACTAACTTTTACTTTCTTTATTTTTGAAGTGTGATTTCTTTAGAGGAATGGAGTAGAGAAGATGAGAGAATTAGTGAAATTAAGTTGAACTCTTTTCAACTTGGTTTTGAAGTGGAAAAAAGGAAGGTATTTATAGAAAAATGAAGGAGGTGAAGTAGGATTTCAAAGAGGTAGAAAATCAGATTTTTCACCCAAAAAATCTTATTTTCTTCATCCTTAATCACCTTAATGACATCACTCTAATGACCTCACCCTAATGACATCATCAAATCTCTTTGGAAACACAAATATTCTTATTTTCTCATTAATGAGGCAAAATCAGATTTTCAGAAAATATTCTTCCCTAAACATCATAATACGTAAAAAAATGCATCGAAAAACGTGCAAACTAAAACTAATCAGAACGCTGCGCCTAACGCAGGAAGCTGCGCCGCCTTGCGCTAGGCGCAAGGATCTGCGTCTGGCGCAGAGCATGCTTGTGCGCTAGGCGCACAATCATGCGTCTAGCGCATGATTGTGTGCTTGGCGCACACTTGATTCTTCCGGAAAAAATCCAGATTTCCCCCTCTTACACATGGGATTTGATTCTTATTCTCACATCTTTTCATGATTCATTTTTTCTAACTAATGGATAAAGGATGTGTTTAGTGGATAAAGAATATTTTTTTATTCTTTATCCAATGAACAATGACTTGACCATCAAGAAAACTGATTAATGCCGGTTTTGGGATACGGCTAAAATCCCGACGCCTTATCGCGACTCGTTTTTCATTTTTCCGAAAGACTAACTTAAGACAATTAACGAAAACTCGTCAAATTAATAAAGACGAGCATGATTATACTACGAATCATTTTATTAAAATGGTGGTTGTAGTTATTGACTACGACTCACGAAAATTATACTTCTAAGCCGAAACTGCATGACTAATACGCAAAAATGGAAAATCGTGCGACGGAATGAAACTCGTACTCCGGGGCGCGCGCTCCATGATACATGGTGATTTTTGTTATTTTTATTTCTTTTCAAAATCTTTATTTATCCGAAAAAGGGGGTTCAAAATTTGGTGTCTACAATGGTATGCTCTTTCTTCTTGATGCTTGCTTGTATTTTCTTTTTATTTAGAACTTCCAGTCCCTGAGAGTATGTTCTCGAGATTCTTAGGTTGTATGTTTTTTGCAAATGAATGAAAATTTGACTATTCTGCCAAATTGTGGTATTTTATCCGAGTTTTTCGCCTTTTTTGATGCAACTGTGAAACCCGTGTTTCTTTCAAAACATGGCTAACTTTCATTCATAATTGAAAGAGTACATTTATAGATATGGGGTACAACTTACAGCCCCGAGTTGTGTCTAACAAGAAAGAAAAATAATGGCTAACACTCCGCCAAATGACAAGATTGCTTAAATATAGTACCTCTTGAGGTTGTCGGAATTCCAAGGTCGGGCAAGGGGGATGCCCTCGGATGATTCAAGTCGGTAAGTTCCCGACTTGATTACTTGAGTCACTCTGTAGGGGCCGTCCCATTTGGGCCCTAACTTGCCCTTCAGATGTTCCAGCCCCATGGCCTCCACTTTCCTTACTACCCAATCTCCCACATGGATAGGTCTTGCTTTAACCCGAAGGTTAAACTGCTTTGTGATGCGCTGCTTGTTGCTAATTGATCTGAGTAGGGAGTTGCCCCTAGATTCGGGGAGTAAGTCGAGGTTGACCTTCTTCTCTTCTTCGTTTTGCTCGATGTTATAGAAAATAATCCGAGGGGAAGGCATACCAACTTCTACCGGTAGGATGGCCTCACGGCCATAAACTAAGCTGAAGGGCGAATGTCCGGTTGCTTCTTTAACTATGGTCCTTGCTGACCATAGTACTCCTGGGAGGTCATCAATCCAAGCCCCCTTGGCGCCTTCCAACGGCTTTTTGATCCCATTTAGCATAACTTTGTTGGCTTTCTCAGCTTGGCAATTAGTCTGGGCTCGGAAAACAGCCGAGAACCTTATCTGGATGCCAAACCCAGAAAAGTAATCCTGGGTAGGGCCGCTATTGAATTGTCGTCCATTATTCGAGACTAAAGTAATCGGAACCCCGAAGCGGGTGAAGAGGTTCCTCCAAATGAAGTTCTGGATTTGGTTGTCAGTTATTGATGCTAAAGGCTCAGCCTCCATCCACTAAGTAAAGTAGTGTATGGGTACCAGTAGGAACCTTCTCTGTCCTGAGGCTGCTGGAAAAGGACCTAGTAGGTCCATTCCCCATTTGTCGAAGGATAGGTTTGCTTGAATGATAGTTAAGGGGTTGGCTAGAGCCCGAGGAATATCCCCATGGAGCTGGCAGTTGGGACATTTCTTTACAAGCTCTGCTGCATCATGCTTGAGGGTAGGCCAGTAGTACCTGGCTTTAAGTGGTTTTCCGGCTATTGTCCTAGCCCCTTGGTGGCTGCTGCAAGTTCCCTCATGTATTTCCCGAAGGATATAATTTCCATCGAAGGGTGTAATGCTCTTAAGTAGAGGGTGAGTGTAGGACTTCTTGTAGAGGTGGCCTTTGTGCCAGGTAAACCAGTCCGCTTTTCTTTTCAAGTTCTCGGCCTCTTTTTCTCCCGAAGGCAATATGTAGTCTCCCAAGAAGGATATGATATCCTCCATCCATGAGTCGGATCGGTTGGCGGTGTGCACTTGCAAAGAGTTGATGTTGGGTTGGCCGAGGATTCCCACATTATAGTCCGAGGGGTCAGCCCTTAAGCCGAGCTCGCCATTCGGGCTAGGGCATCTGCCTGTTGATTTTCAGATTTCGGGCGATGATGAATGTTGAATATGGACAACTATTTGATTAACTCTTGAGTTTTGTCGAGGTACATCCTCATGTTATCTTCCTTGGCCTCGTATTTCCGTCAGACCTGTCCGACGATCAATCGGGAGTCGGATTTGGCCGTCACAGACTGTGCTCCCGAGGCAAGGTAGATTTGGAGGCCTAGGATCAGTGCTTCATACTCGTCTTCATTGTTGGAAGCTAAATAACCGAACTTAATGGCGTACTCCATTTTTTCCCCGACCGAGGGTATGATTACCAGCCCTGCGCCACTTCCAGCTTTTGTTGCCGACCCATCTACTTGTAACTCCCACGACTCTTTTTCCGCAGTCTCGACTGGTCAAAAGCTACATTCACTGATGAACTCTACTAAAGATTGGGCCTTGATTGCTCGCCGAGGATCGTATTCTAGCCCGAAGTCTGCTAGCTGGTCGACCCATTCTCACTTTCGAGTCGAGTGATTCCCGCTCTCAATGAATTACCTTTTTGATAGGTTGTACGGTGAGGACTTTGATGGGGTGAGCCTGAAAGTAAAGGTTTTAATTTCCTACTGGTCATGACTAGTGCAAACACCATCTTCTCAATCTGACGGCATTTCCCTTCAACACCCCTTAATGCGTGACTGATGAAGTAAATGGGTGCTGAGCTTCTTCTCTATCAGCAACGAGAAATGCGCTAAGGGCGTACTCGGACACCGACAGGTAAATGTAGAGCGTTTCCCCCGGCAAGGGATATATTAGCTTGGGTAAGGTAACCAAATGTTGCTTCAACTGTTGGAGTGCTTGCTCTGCTTCTTCATCCCACTCGAACTACTTCCTCTTTAGTGCTTTGAAAAACAGCAGGCTTTTGTCGACTGAGCGGGATAGAAAGCGACCGAGGGCTGCTACGCATCTCGTCAGCCTTTGCACCTCCTTTACATTCCGGGGTGAGGTCATGTTTAAAACTGCGTTGATTTTATCGGAATTAGCCTCGATTCCTCTTTCGTCCATCGAGAATTCGAGACACTTCCCCCACCCAGAAAACACACTTGTTCGGGTTCAACTTCATGCCATGACGTCGTAGAGTGCAGAGTGATTCTGCCAAGTCATCAATCTGATCTGCTTCTTTTTTGCTTTTGACGACCATGCCGTCGACATAAACCATGATATTTCTTCCGAGTTGCTCTGCAAAGACCTTGTTGATAGTTGGCTGATAAGTTGCCCCTGCGTTTTTTTAGCCCGACGAGCATCATTTTGCAGCAGTACATGCCTTGGGCAGTGACGAAAGTTGTGTGCACGGGTCCTTTTCCACCATCGGGATCTGAGCTGTGTGCATCCATAAAGCTGAGCAACTCGTGATCGGCAGTTGAGTCAACCAGTCTATTAATTTTTGGCAGGGGCTGGTTGTTTTCGGGTATGCCTTGTTCAAGTCGGTGAAGTCGACACACATGCACCAGGCTCCGCTAGACTTCTTTACCAGGACGACATTGGCCAACCATTTTGTGTATTATCATTCCTCTAATATTTTCTGCTTCTAATAGCTTCTTAACCCGTGTGGCTGCTGCCGCATTCCTCTCCGGCGCTTGATGCCCGAGCTTTTACTTGATAGGTCGAAACCCTTCTTTTATGTTCAGCTCATGGCAAGCAAATCTTGGATCTAGCCCTTGCATGTCTAATGCGGAGTATGCGAACACGTCCTTGTGGTCGCGTAGGGTCTTGATCAGCTTTTCCTAACTCGGGACTGGTGCTGGTGCCAATCCTCAATTTGTGCCCGAGTTCCGCATTAATTACCACTTCTTCATCATCCTCGACCGGTTGGGGACGCTCGTACAACTTAGAGTTTTCCAAGAGGTAAATCCCGAGACAGTTGGGATTACATTCGGGACTTTCTCTCTTCCTCTTTCTCGGACGCTCTTCTTCTGATGTAGTTTTCTTGAAACTATTTGTATAACATTCTCCAACTGTCTGTTGGTCTCCATAAATCTTCCCGACCTGGCCATCGTCTGTCTCGTACTACTTAAGGAGTTGGTACACCGAGATGGCTACTTAGATTTTGTTCATTGAGAGTCGACCCATGATGGCGCTGTAAGGTAGTGGAGTATCTACCACCAGGAAGTCAACTAGTAGGCTATTACCTTTTCCCCTCTAACCGAGTTTTACTGGCAGCTTGATGAACCCGAAAAGGTATACATATCCTTCCCCGAAGCCTATCAGTGGCTGACTGGTCGGAGTTACGTCCTTCTCGGTGTACTTGACCTTTTGCAAGCAGTCCAGGGTGATGATATTGGCTGATGAGCCACTATCGATGAGAATTCTCTTGACTCTGGAATCGACGATCTTCATCTCAATGACGAGTGGGTCGTCATGAGGGGTATGTATTTGCCGGTCAGGCTCCCCAAACGTCATGACAGGACCGCCCATCCTTGTCGGATCGATCTCCACATAATTGATGCTTGATGGCGTGAAGGTGGGCCTTGCGGGCTCGGCCGGTTAGGGCCTCCCGAGGCGTAGCCCCCCGCGATGACCCTGACAAACCCTTCGGTGTTATCGCTATCATTTCGTGCTTCTTTCTCTATTCCTTTCTCTTGCCGAGAGTGCTTAAGGTAGCTGTTTAGTTTTCCTTGATCAGCATGATGATCCAGGGCTTTTTTCATCTTCCGGCAGTCCTTGGTGGTGTGCCCACACTCTCGGTGATATTTGCACCAAAGTGTTGATGTCTTCTATCTTTCGACGTCTTCATGGGAGGAGGGTTGGGTAAAACCAACTTGTGCTTTAGATCTAAGTAGATCTCCCTTCGGTTTTTGTTGGTTTCCTCTTTCCTTTTCTTCAATTTCTTTACCACTGGCTTGCAAATATCCGAGGCTTGAATCAACTTCTGAGCCCGAGTCATCATCTCAGTGAATGTCGTGACTTCATTCTATGCCAGCGACTAACTGAATTTTCCCGGCCAGAGTCCCGACATTAAGGCGGTGAAGGCTACTCCGTCTTGGGGGTCAGAAATTTTCAAAGATTCCTCATTGAAACTTTTGATGTAGTCGGCTAGGCTTTCATGTTCTTGCTGCTTCATGGACATCAAATGGATGCTTGTTTACTTGTGTCTACTTTCGGCTATAAAGTGTTGGTGGAATAATGCTTCTAATACCGAGAAGTCGGTGATGAGGCCGGGAGATAATCCTGAGAACCAGCTAAGAGCCAACCCTTTAAGTGTTGTTGGGAAATATCTGCACCAGACCGCCTCACGGCTCATGCAGGCAATCATCGGGCCTTATAGGCTGCCATGTGATCATCGGGGTCGGTACTCCCTGAGTGCTGCTCAATTTGGGGAACTTTGATCTTGCTAGGGTTTGGGACCTCCATAATTTTCCAACTGAAGGGTGTCATGAAATTGAGCACTCCCCGGTTTACAAGGACGGGGTTCTTGTAACGTGGGGGTCCCGAGTCCCCCTTATCTTTCTCCCCGGTCCTTTTTAAACCAAGAGGGGTGCCATCTCGCTCCCTCCGGGGAATCCGAGAGTGGGCCTGTTCCTCCTGGCGGGTTTTCTCTTGATTGGCCTTGCGTTGGTCGCTGATTATGTTTCGGGCATCCTGCTCCTTTCGTCGTCATAGGTTCTCTTCAATTACTCATCGGGCGTCCGTGTCTTGAACATGACGAGAGGTACCATGTCGGGGTCCTTCTCCCCTCTCTCGCTGCCCATCCCGGTTAGGGATGTAAGAGTCGGGGCCTTCCCGAGCTTGTTGCTCACCTCGGGCCTCCTCCCGAGTACCCCCGTGGCTAGGTTGATGTGTTCTTTGGTTGAGTTATGGGATTCCTGCTATGCGTTCCTGCATACTCCGCTGCATGTTTTTTATATCGGCCATAGTTACAATCGGGGGTGGGTTTGGAGGATATTGATCCCGAGGGATAGGTTGTTCCTCGTTCCGAAGGGTGGATCCCTCGTCGTCCAGAGCAAGTGACTCCACAATCACATTATGCTGTGAAGATTGGATCGGTGTTGGTCGACCCGGGTGTGAAGCTCGGGTTGTTTTTCCTTCGCGGTGTCATGTTGCTCTCGGTACATGACTTTGAGATGTAGAATCCCCACAGACGACGCCAAACTGTTTCTATCTAGAAACTAGTCAAAGGAGTTGAGTGTTGTTGAGAGTTTGAAATACCGAGAGGGTTCAATCCTAAGAGCCTTGTTACCGGATATCCCGCAAAAAATACAATCAAACCGTCCCCGGGGTTTTTCCCTGGAACACCCCTCCGCAAAGGGCGGATCTAGGATTTTACGGATGGTGGGTCACTACCATGGTTTGAAAATGTGGTTTCGATTGGGGTGGCAAAAATGGTAGCGGAGTCGGAACGAATAAGTTGACGATAGACTGCATCGCAATTTTCATGTCATGATTTTTATAATAAGATTTTTCAAGTGCTATTAAATTTTTGTATCATGAAACAAGATCCTTTTCTTAAATCTGTTCCAAAAAAGAAATTCCTTTAGTTGTTACTTTTATATTTTTTTTTACTTGCAACATTTTTCATTTTATAAAGTTGCATAATACTTACAACATTGACTTTTTTGGCAATATATTCTCTATTTCTTTCTCCTAGTCGGTGAAAGCTAGGTCCTTTTTGTCACTTTTTATTTTCTTTTCCAAATTCTTATGTCATACTTCAATATTGCAAATAGAAAGAAAAGCGGAGGAAGTCCATAAAAGATTAAAACAAATCCTAAACATTATACGAATCAAATCTTTCATCCCTTTTGTTATCAAATAAATTAAAAAAGCAAGGTCAACATTGTCATTCAATAACCTCTTGTATAAGCCTAGCCCTTCCCACCAAACAAAAGTCAACTTTGAAAATGTAACTCTACTCTTATTTGATCTAGTAATTAACAATTCACTTTTAAAAATCCTACTACTAAATAGAGTACAAAAGAAAAAGAACAAAAAAATAGAGTAAAAAGAAAGAATAAAAAAAAGGAATAAGAAATTACCAAAATCCACGCGCTAACCATCCCCACCCATTTATGCCCCTTCTCTCTCTCTTCAAAATTTTCTTTTTACTTTCTCTTCTTTCTTTCTCTCTTCTGAGTTTCTGCAAACTTCAAAACCATGGCATTTTTTTTTCTGTTCTCTCATTTCCTCTTCCTCCACTCAATCAATTATGGCATTTAATCCTTGTTTTGCTCTTCTTCCTTGCGGTAGACATACCAAAAGTTCAAAATTTTGGGATTTTTTTCCCAAAAAAAAAAGAAACTAGAACTTCATTTTTTTTCCTCAGATAATAGTGGGTCAAGTGACCCACCATGACTAAACGTGGCTCCACCACTGCCCCTTCCACGCTCAAGTCAGTTGAGATTGAGGTAGAGAGAGAAAGTGAGTAATCGTAGAGAAAGGTGCTCTGGTTTTTGTAGGTGAGAATTCAATACATGTTCATTGATGTGACTGGCTTCTTTTATAGTGTTGGTGATTTCCCAGACTGGAAAACCTAATGGGGAACATCCCAACTTTTAGGAAAGCTATCTCCCTTTTATGGTAAGAGTCCTTTCAGCTTGGAAAGGCTAATGAGTTCCTTGTAAGCCATGTCCCTTTGACCTTTTTGATGGACTTTTGTGAAATATAATTTGACCAGCCATGGGTCCAAACATTGACAATTTTCAATCAAACGGAACAGAGCCTTAGCTCTCATGCATATTTTTTAGGCAAAATTGGCCTCAACACCCTCAACTATAGCGCGGGTGCACCAAACATCCCCAACTACGACTTATAGCCAGAACACCCCAAAGTACGAACCTGGGTGTAGTCTGCACCATAAATGAGGTCGGTGTCCATAATTCTTATCGGATTCTCTCCCCTTTCTTATTTTCTTCTTTTTTAACCCTAAGTTTTTTACTTAAACAAAAAAAAAAGGTGTGTGCCTTCGTTTTCTCCTTCCTCAACTGAACACAAATACTTTCTTCCCCAAATTCGCTCTTACTTCCGCAAATTTCCTCTTTCTTTCCAAATTAACCCTAAATTCTTAAAGAGTGAAATCCGCAAAAAAATAATGAGTTCAGCTTCATCTTCAAGTTTCAAGAAGAATTCAAATACCAGTTTAGGTAATGGTAGGGTTTACTTTCGACATCGATTGCCTGCAGTAGTCCAAACTAGTTGGAAGTTCAATTACAATCAAGGAAAACGCTTCTATGACAGCCCAATATCTAGAACTCAACTTATAACCAGGGAGAATTCCAGTCACCAACCTCATTTATGGTACGCACTGCACTCAGATCCGTACTTTGGGGTGTTCTGGCTATAAGTCGTAGTTGGGGTTGTTTGGTGCACCCGCGCTATATTTCAGGGTATTGAGGCCAATTTTGCCTATTTTTTATTGATCACGATGATTAAATTTTGCATAAAATGTTTTAGTTAGAGTAGGGAAGAAGTTGAGGATCTAGCTAAATCCCTTGGAATAGAGGGGACATGACAACTTGTTTTTAGAAAAAGAGCCATGTTCAAACATTGTTTTTTCATTTTTTAAACGGAAATGTTGAACATTCTTATCTGTAAACTTGCTGGAGTTTGAGAGAAGAGGTTACGTACACATCACATGATGTATAACAAATTATTTAAGAAGTCAACATGATTATAAAATTAAGCCTACAAATAACTTATTCTTGCTAATGTCATATATGGCTTATCTATTCCCTATAAGACCCTGAAATAATCACAGACAGCCATAAAATTGAACACAAACAAAAACAAAGAAAGAGGAGAGTGATCAAATGGTTAGGTTTCTTCTTTGCATGACGACCTTATTCCGTACTGGCTTGCTTGTTTTGGATTTTTTGGAAGCAATGGGAGTGTGTTAGTACGTCTAGGTATGCTTCAGTTTGCTTGTGCTGATCATTTTGGTAAACGTGATAGACGGTGTTGCGGTTATGGTGGTGGTGGCGGTGGCGGCGGAGTTGGCGGTGGATATGGAGGGAGGGTGTGGCAGTGGCCTGGTCTCCTTAATTATTTGGTTTTCTATGTTGTAATCTTGTAAGAGATTCCATATATACTCCTTGTCATATGTAAATACATGTTTTTATCTATCTTGTACAAGAACTTGTAAATATATATATTTCCAAGTCAATTATCAATATTAGCATTTCAACATTTATTCATCAAAGGCATATTCCTCCAAAAGTCATAGATTATGAAACCTATCAAAAAGATGATAATCTTTTCCGAGTATACATCAGTTTAGGGCAAATTTCACACTAAGCCTAATTTGCTTGGAGAGGGGGTTGGCAATTAACTTGCGAAAGGAAATAAATTGCATACATGAAGTTGCGAAATAAGAACAAGAACACAAAGCAAGTTTTTACGTGGAAATCCTCAGAAATGAGGGAAAAAACCATGGTAGGATTGATACCATGCCAATTCACTAAGTTTGCTTGAGTTTGCGTGAGAGTACAAGGAAGTTACTTTAGCTAGTAAAAGAGTATTAGAGGTGAGTGTGAGATGATTTTACAAAGTGAGCTAATGAACTCTTTTTATACTACAAAAATAATGACGTTGCCTCTTGTAGCAGTTTTCTTCCTTGAGTCGCCATTGGTTAAGATCCTGTTATTAAGGGATTATGGGATATCTTTTGACCTTGTAGTTGCAATTCTGCTCCACTTCTCCCTCAATGCAGCGCGCCTCCCCTAGATTATACGTAGTCTTCAACTGCTCGACATGTCAGTGATCTTCTTTTTCTTTATTTACTCAATCACTCGTTGCCATCTGGCTTTGCAAACTAACACAAAATGCTCGAGTAACTTGCTGCCAAGTAGGACAAAAACTGACCCCTAACATCCTAATTAATTATTGGAAAGTACTTATGTGACTACTGACTATCCCTTTGGTCCACAAATTTCTCCATACTGACTGCAGTTCCACATATCAAGAAAAAAAAAAGCTAATGTAAACGAACTTTTTGAGGAGAATCATTGAGCGTGATAAGAAAACTAAATGGTGGGTCAAGTTGAGGAAAACTAATAGTATTTCTTTGCCAAAAAAGGAATAAATAAAGTGAAAGTGGAAAGAACTTAATGAAATAGCTTCAAACAAATATAGAGGAAGACTTTTGTGGAACAAGGGTTGCGTGTACTAAAAAAAAAGGCAAAAAGACTACATATTTGATCATATCAATCATCTCATATGACAAAAAGAAGAGTGTGAAATATTCAATAGATCAGAATAGTTTTGAAGTAACTTGCTGCCACGCAAGACAAAAACTGACCCCTAACAACATCCTAATTAATTATTGGAAAGTACTTATGTGACTACTGACTATCCCTTTGGTCCACAAATTTCTCCATACTGACGGTAGTTCCACATATCAAGAAAAAAAAAAGCTAATGTAAACGAACTTTTTAAGGAGAATCATAGAGCGTGATAAGAAAACTAAATGGTGGGTCAAGTTGAGGAAAACTAATAGTATTTCTTTGCCAAAAAAGGAATAACTAAAGTGAAAATGGAAAGAACTTAATGAAATAGCTTCAAACAGATTTAGAGGAAGACTTTTGTGTAACAAGGGTTGCGTGTACTAAAAAAAAAAAGGCAAAAAGACTACATATTTGATCATGTCAATCATCTCTTATGACAAAAAGAAAAAAGCGAAATATTCAATAGATCAGAATAGTTTTGAATCAATATGCATATTGTAGAAGGCATGCTTTATAACTTGTAAATATTAGAGGATTAAATTGCTTCTTCAACCCACTCATGACCATGCCAACAGATAATGATTGTGAAGTCAAGTAAATAACTTTTTTTTTTCTTCTCTTAAGCTAGAACTTAGATTGTAGACTTTGGCAATGCCCAATTTGCTGAAATTTTAAAGCCGGCTGCATACATCACTTAAGATATACATATACTCTATAGTCTATTTTAATACTAAGCTATCATTTAAACAGTCAATCATGACCAGGCGATGAAATAGCCCTACATATTACAAGTACAAATTACTATGCCTTGAAATAATCCAGAAAGGCCATTAAAAACACAAGGAAAAGAAGAGGTTGATCAGATCAAATGGCGAGGTCTCTAAGTTCACTGCATGGAAAGTATATACCATACTGGAATAATGGTGGTTTTGAGGGTGTCTTGGTGTTGGTTTGTTTGATGGTTTTGTCCATTTTAGTCATATCCATGCTTTTATTTGCTTGTGCTGATCATTTTGGTAATCCCAGAAGACGGCGGCGTTGGGGTCGTGGTGGTGGAGCCGGCGATGGAGATGGAGGAGGAGGAGGAGGCTGTGGTGGCGGTGGCGGTGGCGGTGATTGAATGATGCAATATTTTTCTCAATGTTAATTGTTAATAATGTGTTGTGAATTAGTCAAACAAGGGAGTTCTTTGGTTGTGTGATTCTCTTAGTTTCTTTCCCAACTTATTGAAATTACTGTTTTTGGGTATTGTATCTGTATGTTCAAAATCATGTTGTGAACTTGTAATCTTGTAAGACATTTCACATTCGTCATATATGCGAAGGCGGGTATTTAATTTGTATCTATTTTTCTAGGAAACAAGTGAATTATTTATACACTCTCAATTATGGTTGAGAGTCCCATATGAAAATCAGGCCCGGTCCTGACAATTTATGGGCCCAGGGCGAGATGAGACATAGGGACCCTTTAATTCTAATAGTATAATTAGTAAGTTTAGATTTTTGTGTAGTACATAGTATTACGAATAAAATAACATGGCAATATAATTTATATTTTTATTTTTTTGGTCAACTTTTGAATAAACAATCGACGAAGTTATAAAAAAAATTTATGGGAATATAAGAATTTTATAAAGAGGATATAAAATGTGTTTTGTGATTCAAGCTCATAATTTATATGAATCCTTTAATAAACATATTAATAGTAAAATTTATGTGTTAATAAACGTGCTAAGTGAAAAATAATACAAGTAAACAAATGGAGAAATATATCACATAGATATAAGGGCCCTATTGAAAAGCAAAACTTTAAAGTCACTTAGAAATATATCCATAGTAAATTACTTGAAAAGAAGACTTAACATTTGGGAGTCTAGTGTCTTGGAAGGTCAATATTTGCATATGAGGTGTGCATCTCATATTTTGAATTTGATTGTACGAGAGGGTCTACGAGAGCTTGATGTGTCCATCATAAAAGTCCGAACTCTTGTGAGGTATGTTAGGTCCTCTCCCGCTAGACTTCAAAGGTTCAAAAAATGCATAGAAGAGGAGAAAGAAGATAGTAAAAGTCTTGTTACTTTGGATGTTGAGACAAGATGGAATTCAACCTTTTTAATGCTTGAATCTGCTATCAAGTTTAAAAAGGCATTTGCAAGTTTATACATGAAAGATTCTTCTTGTTTTAAGGAACTTAAGAAGCTTGGTGGTGGTCCTAAGGAAGATGATTGGAAGAGGGTTGGTAGTTTTTTGCCTTTCTTAAGTGTCTTCTATGATGCAACATTAAGGTTATCGGGTTCTCGTTATGTGACTTGCAATGTTTATGCTCATGAGATTTATGGAACTAGATTAATGATTTCCAACAATGAAGGTTCCGATGATGAGGGTATTAGGAAAATGGCAACCCAAATGATGACAAAGTATGACAAATAATATGGAAATGTTGATAATATCAACATTTTGGTGTTTGTAGCGGTTGTCCTTGATCCTAGGCACAAAATGAACTATGTTGATTGGGTTGTGCGGGATTCCTATGATGAAACAAAAGCCACTCTTTTGAGCCTTAAAATTAAGATGGTTTTACAATCTTTGTTTGAGTCTTATGCTTCTTCTATGCCTCATTCAAAGGCCGGCCCTACTACTTCTTCTACTTCTACATCTTCCTCTGTTTTCACACAAAGTGGAAGAAAAATTGACCTTCAAGAGCTTATGACGGCCAAATATCAAAGGGACACGGGTTGTTCTTTGACTAATGTGAACAAAAGTGAGTTGGAGAAGTATTTAGAAGATGCATGTGAAAGTCATGTTCCAACTTTTGAAATTTTACAATGGTGGAAAGATCAATACAAGAGATATCCTATTCTTTACAAGATGGCTAAAGATGTGCTTGCCATACCTATATCTACTATTGCTTCGGAATCGGCGTTTAGTACGGGGGGTCGCGTACTTGACTCTTTCCGCACTTCATTGTCTCCTAAAATGGTTGAAGCACTTGTTTGCACACAAGATTGGCTACGCACTTCACGTGCACCTCTTGTAGTAGAGGAGAGTTTGCTTGCTTTGGAAGAAATGGAGGAAGGTATATTTCATAACTCTTATTCATTGTTTCTTTTTACATTTGTGTATAATTTATTGTTTTCACTTTACTTTATGTCATACGTATGGTAGGAATGAAGGATTTAACCTTGGAGCAACCGGAAATCATAATTGATGAAACAATTGACACTATGGGAGACTTCTAAAGCTTGGTCAATGGATGCTTGGAAGTTGGAGTCTTGGAGTACTACTCTAGTTGTCTTTGTTTTCTTATTTTGTTGTAACTTGTGATCTTATGGATATTTTTGAATTGATTAGTTTGATCGATTTCCCCCCTAAATTGTTGTAAGTCAACCTTGCAACCCCCAATTTGTAATATGAATTTAGTAACTTTGAACTTTTTATGTGTAATATGCATTTGTGTGTTGTAATATGAATTTCGGATCATTAGCAAGCTAGTGTATTTGTGTGTTGTACTAGACTACTAGGCTACTAGCCTACTATTATATAATATGTAAAGTTGTAAACTGTAAAAGACTAAAGTGGGCTAAGTGGTAGATTGGCAGTAGCTAATTAGTTATATGTTAATATGTTGGCCACTTAAATCTTTCTTTTTTTTTTTTTTAAGGGGAGTTGGCCACTTAATCATTATGTGAATGTAATATATGGGCTGCCGGCTGCCCAACTCAAGTGCCCAGCACAGCAGGCCAGAACTTTAGCAACCCAAGTTTCGGATCAATTTTTCGGATCTTCGGATCGGATATCGGATCCGATCCGATCCGAAATATTCGGATCGGATTTTTCCCGATCCGAAATTTCGGATATCCGGATTTTCGGATCGGATCGGATCCGATATCCGATTATGCACACCCCTAATAGTAATAATTCTTAGTTTTTTTTAGTTTCCTATTTTTAATCTTTCTATTTCAATTATCTAAGTACCAGTATTTGATATCAGGTCCTATTGGAAAGCAAAACTGTAAAGTCAACTACCATATTAATGACTAAACTTTACTAATAGCAAGAGATTTAGTTCGATCATGTGACTGTTGAGTTATGTTACTCCTAATAGCCTAGATGCCTAATGAAGAATAAGAAATTTGTAAATACCACTTAACTTTACTGTCATGCTTATTTGCCACAATTTCCCCAATTAAATGGGTAAAATTGCCTAGGAAGTTGAACACCTACATATTAAATTATTAATGCTAGGGCCTAGGAGAGAGAAAAGGCAGTAGATTTCGAGAAACTCTTGGCAACAAACAGTTTGAGTCCCAAAGTGACTCAAACAGGCCAAAAAAAAAAGAAAATTAAAATAATGTGGGGCCACACCAAAAAAAAGTCAGTGAGGTTTCAATCTCTAAAAAACATGAGAGTGGGGGAGTAGAGTGTCAAGAGATATTTGTTTCTCTCTCAAAGGAGTGTGAAGAGAGAGAGAAAAGCAACTTTACTGAAAAAAATCCTGGGGGAAAATACAGAGAAGGAGGGAGAAAGGATTTGGCGGGAATAGGAGGATTTTAGGCGGGAGAAATTTGCAACACCATTGTAGCACCTCCCCAACATCATAGAAGAGAAAGAACTGAAGCAAATGGAAAACCTACTAGATCTGAATCAACCAATCTCCATGGATGAGAGCTCGAACAACGACCCTTTTTTCGACAAAAATCAGGTACGCCATTAATATTCGAAATTAGAGGTGGGGGGAAGATGTTGTTACACAATTTATGAGTATAGGATTGGGGTTTTATGAAATTAGATTAAAGTATCAGCCAATTTGTAAATATAGGATTGGGGTTTTATGAGATTAGATATGAAATTAGATGCATTGAACAAGTATGGAAATTTATTGAGGGTGTAGTAAATTTGGTGAATTGGTAAAATTTGGAAAGACTTGAATAATTATTACTACAGTGATATTTGCATGAATGAATACACATCAATTGTAATGTTTAATTGAATAGTGATATTTGCATGAATGTAGTGAATACAAAATACTTCAACTTTGTCAATTGATATATTAAAGTATTTAGTTAATTTAGAATGTTAAGTGCAATTGACACCGTGCAATTTGTGTGTGAAATTGACCATTCTAAAATTGGTTTAAGTACTTTGAGAACAAATTTATAATTGCTAATTTGGTATGAAAGTATCTAAAAAGATGGTGCGAATTGGTTGGTACCAAAAAGAACAACCCACAAACAATATTTTCATAAAATGGTACCAAGATGCAGCTTCTTTGGAACCAACCTCACTTAGCATTGGTATCAAATTGTCCCGAAAATTGTAGCAAGTCCCGGTCCTAAGTCGTTGCTTTGTGCGGAACGAAGTTAAAGTCGTGCTAAGCTGTAACTTATGTTTCTATTATTAATTGATCAGAATATGCTGAATGAGGATGGAGTGGTGGACAAATCAGAAGTACCAATCCATATAGGGGATGATGTGGATGGTTGTAATTCTGGAGATATACTTTTTGTTGATGAGTGCACAGATGTTGTACCATTGGCGCTGATCATGATTCAACTCCGACGACTGGATGTGGTAGTAATAGTGTGTTATGCCCTCCAACTCCGGGGATGGTGTTTGCCTCTTGCGAGGATATTCATGAGTATTACAAAGCCTACGCGAAACAAGAAGGATTTGGAATCGTTAAGTTATCGGGATCTTATAATGTAAGGGGTGAGAGAAGGAATTACACTTGGAGATGTGATCGTTGGGGCAATCGAATCCATAGACGGTGGGAGAATGGAAAAAGAGTTGTCGTTGGGGATCAGAACTTAATTGTTCGAACCACCAAAACAAAAAAATGTGGGTGTACGGCTATGATATACGCCGTTAAGAGTGAAAATGATGAGTGGAAATTGAAGAAAGCGGTGAATGACCACAAAAACCACACCCCTACCCCTCGCAAGTCACGATACATATCGATGTATCGGAAAGATGAATTGGATGGACACGTTAGGAGGAAGTTATTTGATGATATTCAGGCTGGGGCCCGGGTTCCCCAAATTCACAATAGTTTGGCGCTACAAAAAAACGGTGTTCAGAACATGGCTATCACCAAAAAAGACTTGCACAATGTAGTCCTCAAGTATAAGAGGTTGAAGTTAAAAGACGGTGATGCAGAGGCTATGCTAGATTATTTTACTAGAATGACGGAAGATAACCAAAATTTTTTCCACATGCATAGGCTCGATACGTATGGGTCTCCGAAGGACATTTTGTGGGTTGATGCTAGGAGTAGGGCCGCTTGGGGAGGAGTTTGGGGATGTAGTATGTTTTGATGCAACATACTTGACACACGAGTATGAACTACCGTTTGCCAATTTTGTTGGTCTTAACCACCATGGGCAAAGCATATTGCTTGGATGTGCATTGGTATCCCATGAAGACACTGAAACTTACCGATGGGTGTTCCGTACATGGTTGGCATGCATGCGAAAAGTCCGATCGGCATCCTAACCGATCAAGCAAATGCAATGCGGAGAGCTCTATCCATTGAAATGCCCGATGCGCGACATCGGTGGTGTTTGTGGCATATCACCAACAAATTTATCAAGAAACTCGGGCGAAAGGGAACTTTCCGTATATAAAGAAGGCACTTTTGAACGCAATATATAATAGTTTGACTGAGGCAGAGTTTGAAGAGAGTTGGACTGCAGCTATTGTGAAATTTAAACTGGAAGAAGATACATGGTTGTCAGGTAAATTTTGAACTTCTGCAGTAATAGAATTCCATGTAAATTATGAACTATTATGTCTGGTACCAAAAGCTTTCTATTGTGGTACGAAAGGCTTTATACAATGGTACCTTATTTATAACACTTTGGAAAACGTTTTGCTAATATAGATACCAATGTGGGAATTGTTGGGTACCATTGTATTCAATATATATCTACAATAGTACTACTTGTGGAAAACTAATGCTAATAATATGTACCAATGTAATAGGGGGATGGTACCAAAGTGTTTATTCATACCAAGGTTCCACAAGTGTTCGATTTTTAATGCGTCACATATTTCTGGCAGGTTTATATGAAGAGAGGGAGATGTGGGTTCCCGCGTATATGAAACATTTGTTTTGGGGCCGGTATGAAGACCACCCAACGGGTCGAAAGTATTAATAGCTTTTTCGATGGCTATCTTGACAAGCATACCCTAGTTGTATCGGTTTGGCCCGGCTTATATGAAAGCGATGGAGTCAAGGGCAAATGATGAGCAGCAGGCGGACGCCAACTCACACATGTATTTGCGCAGCTTGGCCACTGGTTTGGCTGTTGAGAAAACTTTCCAATTATTATACACGGATGCAAAATTCAAGGAAGTCCAAAAGCAATGTACAAAATGCTTATATGTTAATGGGGTATCTAGGAGGGCTATTTCTGAGTATGTGGTTGAACATACACTGGAGGACCGTATTTATATGCACTGCGATGAAACCAAAAAAGAAAAGTTAACATCTAAAACCAGATGTTACCAAGTGACGGTTGATAGGAAAACCCTCAATGCATCGTGTGTATGCAAAATGTTTGAATGTGAAGGCATTGTATGTAGGCATCTAATTAAGGCATTAGATATGGAGCACATTAGGATAACCCCGGATATGTTTATATTGCGGAGATGGATGAAAAATGTGCAAAGGACGCATACGATGGTCAAAGTTGCATACCATGATCCATCCAAAACGGAGGAAGTGAAGAGTTTCGATGAAATGATGGATTCTTTCAAGGACTTGTGTCTAGATGCATCTGGGATACGGCCATGTGTTGAGATCGTACTTGAGGGCGTAGCAGTGTTGAAGATCCAGTGTAAGGAGAAGAAAGAAATGTATATGAAGTCACGACTCGAAACACCCATTTTCAAAACGCCTACCACTCAATGTACTCTCATACCTTCTAATGTATCTAAATCAGATTCCGCTGTATGCTCGACAACAGCTGCCCCTAAGGTGAAAGACCCAATCGCACCTAAAAGGCGGCAAATAGGCCTCGTGACACTCGTTTCCTATCATGCGTGGAGAAGCCGAAAAAGAAGGCTGCCAAAAAAAAGGAAGTTGTCACTAAGAAGGTTGCAGATGGCTGTCAAAAAACCACCAAGAATGTTGTGAAGGGTGCGAATAAGGTAACAACTAATTTAATTAATTGCATTTGTTTATGACTGACCTTGGTATCCCATTGTATTTACATTGGTATTGTATAGGTAAATTAATAGTACCAATGTGATGTACGTTAGGTACCAATTAGTATCGATACTTATTCGATCATGTTGCATGTACAACTCGTTTGTAATGTTATTCCCTTTCAATTGCGGGGACGGACCCCGTAACAAAAATGCACTGGGCCCTCTACAGTTGGACAAAACAAGGATTTTGAAGGCATGGAAGGGGTTGGAGGCCAAAAGTCTATTGGAGGAATAACATGTAATGAAGGGTCTATTGGGTATTTCACACGGATGCTACAAGGAGCTAACCCTCAGCTGGCCTACATTGATTCAGGCGACCAATATCATGATATGCTCCGCCTCCTAAGGTTAGGTTGAAATCAAAGACCACGACATCTTATCATTTGTAGTTTTGTATATCTAGTTAGCATTTATCGTGGACAATATTTGTAGCTCTATAAAAAATTTAAGCTAGGGTTTCCATAAATGAAATGTAATGTCAAATGTGAAATAGAATTTGTTAACAAGTTGGTGTTTATGGCATTGGTATCCTTTGCATGTTTAAAGTACTAATTATATTTGAAATAACCAAGTGTTATGGTTTCCATTTGGAATTAACAAGTGTTACCTTGGTGCAACATGTTTCATACATTGGTACCGTCTCCTTCATACATGGATTGCAAGCATTTGGGACAATAATAATCAACAAGAGAAAGTCAAATTAATCATCAAGTTAATATAATGACTTGGGGTGCATGATTAGGTGGGGACTTAATGAGCATCAATAGGATGTAGAAGGTTTTTGAGAGTTATGGTTTCCATTTGGAATGAACAAGTGTTACCTTGGTACAACAAGGTTCATACATTGGTACTGTCTCCTCCATACATTGATTACAAGTATTTGAGAAAATAAGCAACAAGGAAGAGTCAAATTAATCATCAAGTTATTATAATGACCTGGGGTGCAAGATTTTGGTGGGAACTTAATGAGCATCAATAGGATGTAGATGGTTTTTGAGAGTTATGGTTTCCATTTGGGAGGAACAAGGGTTACCTTGGTACAACAAGGTTCATACATTGGTACCGTCTCCTCCATACATTGATTGCAAGTGTTTGAGAAAATAATCAACAAGGAAGAGTCAAATAACTCATCAAGTTAATATAATGACCTGGGGTGCATGATTTGGTGGGAACTTAACGAGCATCAATAGGATGTAGATGGTTTTTGAGAGTTATGGTTTCCATTTGGGAGGAACAAGGGTTACCTTGGTACAACAAGGTTCATACATTGGTACCGTCTTCTCCATACATTGATTGCAAGTGTTTGAGAAAATAATCAACAAGAGAGAGTCAAATTACTCATCAAGTTATTATAATGACTTGGGGTGCATGATTTGGTGGGAACTTAATGAGCATCAATAGGATGTACATGGTTTTTGAGAGTTATGGTTTCCATTTGGGAGGAACAAGGGTTACCTTGGTACAACAAGGTTCATACATTGGTACCGTCTCCTCCATACATTGATTGCAAGTGTTTGAGAAAATAATCAACAAGAGAGAGTCAAATTACTCATCAAGTTATTATAATGACTTGGGGTGCATGATTTGGTGGGAACTTAATGAGCATCAATAGGATTTAGATGGTTTTTGAGAGTTATGGTTTCCATTTGGGAGGAACAAGGGTTACCTTGGTACAACAAGGTTCATACATTGGTACCGTCTCCTCCATACATTGATTGCAAGTGTTTGAGAAAATAATCAACAAGAGAGAGTCAAATTACTCATCAAGTTATTATAATGACTTGGGGTGCATGATTTGGTGGGAACTTAATGAGCATCAATAGGATGTACATGGTTTTTGAGAGTTATGGTTTCCATTTGGGAGGAACAAGGGTTACCTTGGTACAACAAGGTTCATACATTGATACCGTCTCCTCCATACATTGATTGCAAGTGTTTGAGAAAATAATCAACAAGAGAGAGTCAAATAACTCATCAAGTTAATATAATGACCTGGGGTTCATGATTTGGTGGGAACTTAATGAGCATCAATAGGATGTAGATGGTTTTTGAGAGTTATGGTTTCCATTTGGGAGGAACAAGGGTTACCTTGGTACAACAAGGTTCATACATTGGTACCGTCTCCTCCATACATTGATTGCAAGTGTTTGAGAAAATAATCAACAAGGAAGAGTGAAATAACTCATCAAGTTAATATAATGACCTGGGGTGCATGATTTGGTGGGAACTTAACGAGCATCAATAGGATGTAGATGGTTTTTGAGAGTTATGGTTTCCATTTGGGAGGAACAAGGGTTACCTTGGTACAACAAGGTTCATACATTGATACCGTCTCCTCCATACATTGATTGCAAGTGTTTGAGAAAATAATCAACAAGAGAGAGTCAAATAACTCATCAAGTTAATATAATGACCTGGGGTGCATGATTTGGTGGGAACTTAATGAGCATCAATAGGATGTAGATGGTTTTTGAGAGTTATGGTTTCCATTTGGGAGGAACAAGGGTTACCTTGGTACAACAAGGTTCATACATTGGTACCGTCTCTCCTCCATACATTGATTGCAAGTGTTTGAGAAAATAATCAACAAGAGAGAGTCAAATTACTCATCAAGTTATTATAATGACTTGGGGTGCATGATTTGGTGGGAACTTAATGAGCATCAATAGGATGTACATGGTTTTTGAGAGTTATGGTTTCCATTTGGGAGGAACAAGGGTTACCTTGGTACAACAAGGTTCATACATTGGTACCGTCTCCTCCATACATTGATTGCAAGTGTTTGAGAAAATAATCAACAAGAGAGAGTCAAATTACTCATCAAGTTAATATAATGACCTGGGGTGCATGATTTGGTGGGAACTTAATGAGCATCAATAGGATGTAGATGGTTTTTGAGAGTTATGGTTTCCATTTGGGAGGAACAAGGGTTACCTTGGTACAACAAGGTTCATACATTGGTACCGTCTTCTCCATACATTGATTGCAAGTGTTTGAGAAAATAATCAACAAGAGAGAGTCAAATTACTCATCAAGTTATTATAATGACTTGGGGTGCATGATCAATAGGAACTTAATGAACTTAATGATTTGGTGGTAACTTGTTGATACTAATGTATCACGACTTAGGTACCGAAATGGTGAACTATTTATACCAAGGTATGATAACATAGTTACCAACCTTGTTAAAAAATCGTACCAACATACTAAAATATTGATTCTGATCTGACCTCGTGTAAGATAATTTGGTTAATTTTCAGGCCCAGTAGTGACATCGAAGGGATCAATGCTATCGTTTGAGTTGGAGGCATGGTGGTTGGGATCAAATTATAATCATTTTTGCGTTGGAGTCGAAGAATTTTGTAATATATTTTAGTTAGTTTCTTTATGTTATATGTAATGTGGCCGGGGAACTCTAATGGCCGGGCTAATTAAGTTTATGTTTTAGTAAAAAGCATTGTTGTAACAGTGCAAAAACTAACTATGGCTATGCATATTTTGTTTCTATTAAAGATGCATCTATTGCAAACTATTTAGTATCTCCTTCTCGTGTAAGTATGGTTTGAAAAATTAATATATCAAGTCATAAGTTAAACAATGGTACCAAAGCTTTAAATTCGGCATCTAATTAACAAGGCAAATAAAATGCATAAAAAAAATAAAAAACAAAGAGGTAATTAATTGATACCTTTTAAATGGGAATGTGAGGTACTAGTATATAAATGACTAACATAAGGAACACTTGTGATTAAACAAAAAATTGTTAGTACATTTGTGGGTGGGGGACATATCACATTTAAGGCATTTATTAATTACATTTCAAGTTTTATAAATTACGTTTGTGCCAACCTGGACTGATGTAAGGTTATATAGGTATGAAATGTTAGTACAATTGGTAACACAATTTAGGAAGAATGGTACCAATGTTAGTCAATTGGTACCAAAATATTCCACCAAAAGGTACTTAGGTATATCACTAGTTAATGTATACAAAACAGACTTAAACCTAACCGCATATTATATGTTAATAACTTAAACAAAAGGGGACTTACATAATATATAATGCAATACGTCATACAAAACGACACTCCATAGTGGTTTGACTCACGCACAATGGTACTTAATGATCTGAAATCCTAAACAAAAGCTATCTCTTATAATCTGATAATTTAATTTGTAGCATAGAAGACCGTTATGAAAAAGCCATATGACCTTTTCCAATCACTTCTTCCTGAAAACAGCGTACACTATATCACCACTCCTTATGTTGACATCTTCCACTGTCTTCCGATGGTCTAGTTCCTTCTTCTCATGGATTAAGGTCAGTTTACTAGGATCACCACCTGCGTAGTCAGTCCACATCGAGCATAAATGCCTAACGGTTGCGTTGTAGAACACGCAAACTCTCTGACTTGATGGATTTGTTCGAAGATTTTGCATTCGAAAACTCCGCACTGTTCTTTCCAAGTAAGGTGCAGGCTCACCGTAATCCTTTACAAATGTCACAGAAAAATATGAAAAACTTGTAAATAATTTAAGCCAATAAATTATTTTTAAAAACCAAGTTCGCAATGCTAACATAAACAGGTACCAATCTAAGAACAATGGTATCACATTCATCATATATCGGTACCAATGTGAAACCACAATGGTACCAATACTAACATATGTTGGTACCAATGTAGAACGATTTGTAGAAAGGGAAACATAGTTTGACCATTAGTAAGATTAAGAACGCGTCACATGAAGAAAAACTTGAATACCTGTAGAATGGCTTTTATGATGTCTCCATTTTTCAACATGATAGATTTAGGAGCATCAGTTGTGAAAACTTCTATCCCCCGAAGTTGGAACGATAATCTTGAGAAAGGGAGAGAGTTTACCCTAGCATAGTGTTGTAGTATTTCTTGAAGGGGCTTATCATCATCTCCCGTGAAAGGAATGCCTACGTCGTAGTTGTTCGACACAATTCGAAACTTGACCGTCCCGTCCGTTGAGAGGCAATTAGGAACGCGTTGGTAGACTCCACTTTCAGCAGTTGACCTAGACATATATGAATCTCCAAATAGTTTGTGTGAAAGGAACGGTGTCCTTTGAGAGTTGTTTACTATGATTTTTGAGAGTTGGGATCTTAATATGGTGAACTAAACTTTACTAACTAGCTATTACTTATGTACCTAGGTGGAGGGTGAAAAAACTAGGTAATGCATTGATGGAGTGTAAGAAAGTGGAGTAAGTGGTGAAGTGGAGTGATTGAAGTGCAGTGAGATAATGGATTTAAACTACTTTTATTTAATGAGGGGTACTTGAACTTAACTTCAAATTATTTAGCATTTGCATCGTTCATGGTAATGAAACCAAAATATTTAATGAGGGGTACTTTAACTTCACTTGAAATTATTTACCATTTGCCTCATCTATGGTAATGCAAAGTGGGCCCGTACCAATATTAATTGTGTGGTTGTTGTTGTATTAGCTCATGTATTATCCCGTTTATTAATTAACTTAATTACAACTTGAACCATACGATATTTCATATATGAAAGAACATACACCTTGAAACCGTAGACATAATGTTTAAACAACATACACATTAAATTAACATAAATTTAGTAGACCGTAATCGATATTTGCGGCAAAAATAAAAACACGCTTAAGATATTAGGAGGCCTACTCATTTGAAATGCAATGAACGTAAATTATATCGCCATCACAAATATCGGTCTCTCCTATAGTTTGGGATCTACGCAACAATTTTTCCTCGTGCCATAATTCCAGATCACTATCTTGAACTCCTTGTGATACGGCAAAAAATTCGTAGAGTTCTTGTATTTTAGTACTAGTCGAGTATTTGAAGACATCTCCGTAAGGAGATGAAGTACAAGCTTGAATCCTTACAGTCTTGTACATTTCATGCATGGCCCGAAGAATGCCAGCGGAGTCCTGCATTATATAATCGGAATATATTATAATGAGCAAATAATATATCAAATTTTTTTAGTAATAAAACAAATATAAATCACTCACATGGACCATTGCAATGATAACTGCATTTTGTTCCAAGTTAACTTCTCTTGGGGTCGATTTCGGATACACTACCACGCCATTAAGAAAGAATAACATAGTAGTATTTGGAATATTTTCTTTTAACTCATAATCACCGAAAGATTGCTCAAAAGTATCTTCGTAATTGATACAATACTGAGTTGGATCCCCCCCATCCCTACTGGGTTTTATAGAAAATTGTGTTTGCCTCATTTCATGATAGGCTGTTGTTGTTATAACTACAAGCAAAAATGTCACATCCAATTTATAGGGGGATAGGTCTTTAATACGGTGGTTGTTCTTGTACTAAAGTTTTTGTAATATAACAAGGTCATGTTGAAATCTAGTTCAAATGTAGTAGATTCTGAATTTGTTCAACCATACATATTAATGACGCTTTAATTGTGGTGGTTGTGATCCAAACATGTACTCTCCCATCAATTCCTTCTCAAAACTGAAAAATATTGCGCACATAAAGTAGTTGTAATGCAAAGTGGTATGACGTTGACCATAATGTGTCAGATTTTTGGTGTCAATGTCGGGAAATTATGCTACCAATCCAAAGCCATTGAGGTACCAATGCATTGCGTACTTTGTTGCGTTGGTACCATAGAAAGCATACATTGGTATCCCATTCACAATAGGTGGGTACCAATGTGCATATTGTGAGGATCAAATGTTACCTGAAAAAAAAAAAAACTTATATAATAACCATCTTGTAAGTTTCATGTATAAATGATCGACATCCTATTGTTATATTGAATCTTCAGGAAGAACCATCGAAGGTTATATGTTATAAGTAGAAATGTAAAACATGATACACATGAGAATTCTTGTTTGTCTTTTTTAATGTTGACAATGAAAGTCAAATAAATCGAAATTTATGATTACTGTTGTTCCTATCAACAAATTTGTAATTATGTTTTCATTTTTTATGGCCAATTGCGTTAAGGTGTTATAGCTAATAAATTGATATAAATTGCATAAACATCATCATGGCAATTATTTGTGATGTCTGATGTTGATCAAATGTTATCATCATGCTACATTGTTACCCTATCATTCATACATGGATTGTAAGTGTTTGGTCGAATAATGTACAAGGATGAGGCAAATTACTAATCATGGCATTGATTTGGAAGGATCAAGTGGTAGGGATCAAGTGTTACATTGGTACATTTTTTGGTTCCTACATTGGTATTATGTGGTACAAAAGATAGAAATGCTAATGTGTTTCAGACACCTTCAATTTCATTAATTACGGAGTCAAGACAATGATTTCGGTGTATTATGTGGTTGGGAACCAACTATTATCAACAATATGATGTAATAAAAGGTACATTTTGACCCCATTTTGGGATGAGCAAGTGTTACCATGGACTCCCCTTTCAAATCTTTTTGAAAACTGAATGACAAAGTTGGTTCATCTCCCCTTTAATTAGTTTGGTTGTAAATTCTAATCGAAATCACTTACTTGCTTAGAAAAAATAAGAAGAAAAGTGAGAAAAGATTGATCATTCACACTTTCTTATCATGACAAAGAGAAAAGAACCTGGTCGAATAGATAGATCATTCATACTTTCTTAACATGACATGAAATAGAAAAGAACTTGGTCGATCATATACTTGCTTATGAACATCCATTTAATGCCTTCTTGTTAAAGGTGTATTAGATATTGAAATTTATATAAAACATAAGGTTTGTACCAATTTCAGAGTAGGTTGGTACCACTATGATACTATCTTGGTACCAGTATGACAAAAGTTGGTACCAATTGTAGAACAGGTTGGTACTACGTTGAATATAGATTGGTACAACTTTGCCTGTAGGTTAGTACCACTATAACAAAAAGAGTGGTACCAATTCGATGTTATGTTAGAAGCTTATAGGCAGATATAACTAACTACTGTTTTTCAGCCAGCTTTGTTTTCATTAATTATGGAGCCAAGGTCGGACTTAAGGTCGTTGTGCTCCGACATGACATCTTCGAGCAAACGCTGTTGTCGAGCACTATGAATTGTGTCCTGTTGAAAAAACCAAGAAAATAATTAGTCATCATTGGACATCAAAGGTATTCAATAATGTAATAGATATTGAACATTTATGTAGTTGCATACCACTTGGAACTGAGTCACGAACCTGTCAGCACATGCTCTAATACACGAGAGCATGATCACTCCACATGACCTCCTAAAGATATATTAGATGTCAAATGACAGAACTCACGCAACACCTGATTTAACAACGGCAAAGAACTTACAAATCAGTTGGTGGGAGGATGTCAATATTCTTAATAGCCCATTTCTCGAACATGCCCTTACGCCAGGAACTGTCCCATGCGTGCAAGAGCTCATCGATACCACTTCCCTACAAGACACCTTGTATGAGCTTAAGAGATAATTAAGAGAATACTAATGTAACAACAAGTAATTAAACTCGCAATTACCACTGTTGAGATGAGGTCCATGCCATGCGATGCGGTGTCACGATATAATGTATCAATGACAAATATATGTTTGTCACGCAGTGAAAAGGCCACACACCACCAATGCTCTGAGACGAGCACGGGAACAAAAATCTACCAATTGTAAAGTATATTAGTTTGAAACTGGATAGTACTAATAAAGTTTGGTACTATGTTCTTAACAAAATGGTACCAAACTATATATACAATTTACCATGTAATTAGTAGTAAAAAAGATTGGTATTGAAAACAATGTGAGAGACTAACCACACAAGTTCTTAAAAGTTGTGTTCCCGGGTATCTTTTGGCGTACAAGGACCCCAATTTCTTCACATCTGCTTTAGGTAGCAAGACATTCATCTACCATGTAATTGGCAAATGTTAGTATACTTTGCAATGTAATGAAATTTTTTAGCTTTTTATATATTTGGCTTTTACCCATAAAACAGTTTTCGCTTAAATTTACATTTCGATTTTGGGCCCCTCCAGAGTCCGGGCCCTGGGCGGTTGCCCCTCTTGCCACCCCCAGGGTCGGGCCTGATGAAAATGCACAGAGGGGAGATGATAACCAACTTATAATTTAAAGTTACATATCCTTTCATTGCCAATTACTTTTAGGATGAAGGATCACTTAGATTTAATGTAGATAACTCTTTTTCTCCTTGATGAGCGTGAGTGCGTGACCAATAATCTCATTTAACAAAGTAAACAAAAACAATTATTGATCTTTAGAATTACAAAAATTACATATTTCCTTCTTAACATCATCACTAGTGCTTTTCTTCTCAGCCCCTGTAACAAACCCTAGCTTCCTTTTTGAAGCTAATGCAATTTCCATAGACCTTCTCCAGGATCTATAGTTACTTGATCCTTGAAGTTTATCTATGACGATAAAATTATTCCCATCAGATGGGTGAAGATACAGCGGGCTAGTTACTTCTATAGTAGTCATTTTCTTCATTTTTCTAGCTATTTTGAAGTTTCAAAGATGAAAACTTTCGCTTTTAATTTAACGTAAAAAATACCCAAAAAAAGTTACACTTTGTAAACATAAATTAATTTGAGATTTTTGTGAGCAGGATGTTGAATGCCGAACTCCAACTCTGATACCATGAAAACAAATGATTAAGTAACATTGTCTAGGTTTCAAGCTCAGCAGTATTCTTCTTTCATTCATTCATCCAAGATGGTTTACAAACCCTACAACTTGCCTATTTAAGTCGTGGCTGGGAGCCACAGAAACTTCCTAGCAAAGATAACAAAAAGACAGGTGGACACACCAACGTTTTTACAAAAAGACAAGAAAGATTATAGTTAATCATTAGCCCAAAAACCTAATAGGTTGATCTTCCTAGTACATTATACTCGAGTGAGAGCAAATACTTAATGGACCACATGTACCATGGGCCTTAACACTTAGCTTTATTTGAATTCAATGACTCGGTGCTCTAGTGGCCTCTTAGACCATTTAAACCATGACATACTGTTTGAAATTCCAAGCAAATGACTCTAATTCTTTCAACTACTCCCTCTACTTTTCTTTATTTGCTACATTGTTGTTGTGCAATTTTCAAGATGTTTTTTTAACCCTTAATATCTCTTTTTTATTTAAGTAAAAAGTATAAAAAATTAATATTATAAATCTACACATCGAGGCGAATCTAACAAGACCACACATGACTATATTTTACTTATAAAAAAATTAAAATAATCGGTCAAAGTTAGTGGTTCATTTCCCAAAACAACAATGTAGCAAATAAAAAAATGCGGAGGGAGTACATACAAACTTCAAATCCTAATTAACTTCTTCTGGTTCAGAGCTAATTCGTATAAATAGACCCATTATAGTTATAATTAGTTTTTTTCTTACACATTGACATAATTTTGTACTTCGTTTTAGTTGCTTACACCAGGGGACAAATGTTGAATGATCCTAAAGAAGTGATACGGTAGGGTTCTGAGCCGGATCAGTTGAGTTAGTGTTTTTGCGTGCAAAGGAAATGATCAATTAACTGATCTAGTGGAATCCTGAACCGGGTCAATTAATAAAATTGACCCGGGTGAAAGAGGGTGAACGGATCAGTTAACTAATGTTAATAAAGGTTTTAGGGTTATGGACTTCTCTCGCTCCTCTTCATTTCATTTCTTCGCTCCTCTTCTTTCCTCTCTCCTCCTATTTCCTCTCTCCCTCTTTTGTACTCTCTCATCCTCTCTCAACCACGAACCCTAAATCTCATCCATCCTTCTCTTTTCCAGTCGTCGTTGTCATCAACGACATCATCTGATCCTAACGACGCCGCCATCCGACGCCAACAACGATGCCAACAATGGAAAAGATCCTTGCCTTTGCTTCGAGTCGTCATTGTCATTTCCGGATTAGTTAAGCCCGAATTACACACTCTCATATTCTCCTCCACATGAGCAGGTTGCATGACTTGTTGGTGCCCATGATGCATCACTTTTGAATGGATAGCAAAGATAGTTGACAAAGATTCCTACTGTAAGAATTGTTGTTTGTAATGTTGATAACTCTTTATAAGCCCGAATTTTTTTTGCCTTTGTCCTTAACTAATAGTCCACATACATTTGATCGCAAAATGCAGCATGTGGAGTGAGCAGGGAAATATATTCATTACTATGTGTCTTGACTGTGTTTCAATCTGTATATTCATACACATACCGTTAAAAAAATAAAGGTTCAACTTGGAATGTCGGAAAATAATTATGGAGATTGTTGTACCCATTGTTGGTGTGAAACTGCATTATGCCAAAAGTACCATGAGCTTCAACGCCTTGGCTATTGTTGTAACCTAAAAATAAAGGGTCAGCATTGAGACACGTGGACCAATCAGGAGCGTCCACGTGTCCTAGAAGAAGGAGGAAAAGATTGGCCTTTTTAAAGGTTTTTACTGCTTAAAGGGTAAAAGCCCATTTTTGGCCTGAATGAATATTCAGGGCCCAGCTCCCAAAAAACGGCTCCATATTCCCAATCATTGCCTGCCACGTGTCACAATTTGATTGCCAAGCCAATCAGGTGCCCTTATTTTAGGGTAACCTCAAATGGTAGCTTTCAGATCCCAAACACTATAAATAGCTAGTCACCATAAAATCAGGTAAAGGGGAACTCATTGAACAGTGCGCCATTACTCTGTTAAAATATTCTCTCTATTTTCTCTCTCTATCTCTATTCTCCTTTTCCATACTTGATATCTGACTTAAGCTTCGGAGGGAGAACCACCACCCAAACCTCCTGGGTTGGTTCCTTTTTCTGCAGGTTCGGGAACGGAGCTCAGGCTCGGATTGCAGAATTTAGGAATCGTTGCACAAGTCTCCAAAGAAGAACCTCTTGAAGGATAGGAGTTTACTTGCCAGCCAAGGAGACTAAACATTCAGGAAAATCTTGAACGTCCAGTGACTGCTGCTCATCTGGAAAACGTGTTGAATGACTTCCAGACCAAGATGGCAGCAGTCTTCCAGGAACATATCAAAAACAATATGATGTTTTTCCATGTAAATCTAGAGCCTGCTGTCAACAATCCAGCGCCTCTTCGAGGACACTCTCAAGAGAACCGTCCAGGCCCTAGTCGACCCGTACGTCAAGAAACCTCTAAGAGGACAGCTAGAGGAAAACATCCAGAGAACAGTGAGCAGCGAAGGAAGATGGACTGGAGCTGGTGGTCAGGACCCAGGATAATGTTCGTCCAAATGGACATAGGATGGAAACAGATGCTAGGGAATACTTGGAAGCAAATAAAGCTGCTGCGTTATAACGGTCGGCCACATGGTCTACACCGTACTTAAGAGATCCCCTTTGACGTTACCTTCCAGGACAGAAGGAAAAAGTTTGGGTCCTTCTCTTCTTCGTTCAAGACAAGAGAAGACCGTGGTGCAGCCGATGGTGTATAGGCGTGCAGCCCCAGCAAACACCTCATCTAATCCCGTGTTGAAGGAATATCGTAAGGAGTTCATACCCATTGAGGGACAGCTGGGAGCCCTCCGGATCAACTGGCCAACCCCTTTCTCGGCCAGGATCTCATGGAGGCGCCCCCCTTCCCAAAGGTTAAACTCCCTACCATAGAGTAGTTCGATGGAACAACTGATCCAGATGATCATCTCTCCGCTTATAAGCACCAGATGTATGTCCAAGCAGTAGATGATGCTACTCGGTGCAAGAAATTCCCGGCTACTCTAAAGGGAGTAGCTCATAAGTGGTTTAACAATCTCCCCCCTAATTCCGTAAACAATTTCACCGAACTCAGTTATTTATTCACCAGTCACTTTGTAGCCAATCGGCAAGAGCAAAAGACAAGTATGCATTTGGGCAAGGTCATCCAAGGACCAAAAGAAGCCCTTCGAAATTTTGGTAAAAGATTTAATCTAGAAGCTTTGCAGATTCAAGATCTTAATGTTGGCGTGGCCTTTGACGCCTTCATTAGAGGACTACGGCCAGGAAGTTTTAAGATTGATCTTGTTAATAAGAAAATTACCACTCTTATAGAAGCCCTGAAGGAGGCTGGAGCATTCATACATGCCACTGAAGTTTGTGTTGAGGCTAAGCATCCTGAGTCCAAGAAGCCTGAAGAAGTGGTTCAGGCAAAAAAGAACAACCCTAAGAAGGCTGAGACTTAGGCAATAACCTCCACAACAACTTCGTCTAGGTGCGGATAGAGGAAAGAATCTGAATCTTCAGCTGATCCCATATAATTTAACAAGGATCAATACTCCATCCTTATGGAGATAAAGGATCAATCTGAGCTTAAGGCTCGAGCTGAGATAAAGACTCCTTACAGAAACAGAGACAAGAGCATGTAACACCCCGACAATTCTCTCTTTTCCAAAATGCCTTTTAATATAAAACTTAGATAATTATCAAAGCATTATCGCTCGTGTGATAACGTATCGGCTTATTCAGAATTTTGCAGCGGAAATCATAATTAAATAAACTTTAAAAATAAAATTTAGTCAACCTAAAGAGTCAACTCTAAAAGTCAAACCAACATAAAGTCAAAAGTCAACCTCAAAAGTAAAAGTCAACTACAATAGTCAAAGTCAACTATGAAAGCATAAAGTCGAAGTAAATTGTAAAGTAAACACAAGCTCTCCAATTCCCGAACCCACGATGCATCGTCTTCAAACCTATAATCGACGATGCTCTATTGATCCCGAGAGACTGCTCACCAAATGGGTCATCACAGGATCAATAAGACATAGCCATGATCAACACATACACACAAAGCACGTAATCAGCAAAGCTAAGTACTACATAGTAAATAAATAAACAATCCTAACATGACACTAATAAATATTAAGCAGGGTAAATAATAATATAATAACATCGCAGACTACTTTTCACTAGTGGAATAAAACGCAAGGGTTGCGGTCAAAACATCCCTAAGGGCTGCGTTTTTGGCACGCATCCCTTGTTGTAGCAGCCCTTCGGCAAAAATGAAGGGCTGCAGTTTTTTACCGCTGCCCTTCACTACCAAGAGTTGTGGTTTAGGCCTAAAACCGCAGCCCTTCCATATTGGAAGGGGCCGGCGTATGGGCCTAAACCGCAGCCCTTCTTTGTACAAAGGGTTGTGGTTTTTACCATAACCGCAGCCTTTTTGACCCAAATATCAAGAAATTTGCCACGTAAACTAGTAAGATTGAAAAGGCGAGAACATCACAGTCCAAAAAACGTAAATTAATTCCTAGATTAACACCATAAACCAGGGAAAATCAAAAAATGAATCAACAACATAAAACAGTAGCGAAACTAGATCAAACCCTAGATATGATTAATTCCAAAGAACATCCAATTTATTCCACAAAATAAAATAAAATAAAAAACCTAAAATACAAAATAAAACGCTTAACTAAACCTCAAATATCACAAGTAATAAATAAATTACAAAAAAAATGATAAAAACTAGATTAAAGCCTACATCTGATGCAGCGACGGCGAAGGCAACGCTCGAAGTAGAAGTAGCGGCAGCGAACAACCAAGAAGAGAAGAAGAAAAGGGGAAGAACAACGACAACAGCCAGAGCAAGAACGGCGGCGAGACAAGCGGCGCGGCGCAAAGACCAACAACTAAGAAGTGAAAGAGAAAATCGGGGCGCGGCGCAGATCTCGTCAACCGGCGAAGAAATGAGAGGAGAGAGAAAGTCGTATGTCTCCTCGTTGCGAACCCTCGCCGGCGAAGAAATGGGGATGAGAAATTCGCTTACTGGTTTGTGGTGGTGAGGAGACGAACGACGAAGGAGGAGAGGAGACGAATGGGTTTGGTGCGAAGCCGTAGCGAGCGCCGAAGGGGAAAGAGGGAGATTGTGAATGAGGGAGGAGATAATGAGAGAGGAGAGAGAATGAGGGAAGGAGATTGTGAGAATGAGGAAACCCTAGCCGCGCGCTTAACATTTTAAGCCCACCCCGCGCCTAATTTGAATTCCTTTCAATATAAAAAAAAAAAAAAAAAAGCCCATAAAGGGTCAAGCGGTTAGCCAAAACGCACCCTTTTATGTAATAAAGGGTTGCGGTTTTGGGCTAACAACGGCCCTTCACTAAAAGGGTGCGGTTTTGCATTGACATGACCCTTCGTATACGAAGGGTCATGTTTTTTTGGGCTAACCGCAACCCTTCACTATTAAGGGTCAGCGTTATTCAAAAAACGCAGCCCCTTGCACCGCAGCCCCTGCGTTTTTTCCACTAGTGTTTACTGAACTAAACTCCACCACTAATAGATTAATTAATTTAGATGGAATAGTCAATGGAAAGAGTTGTCCAAACCAAACTAGTCTTCAATTTAGAAGACGAAGTACGGGCGTGACTCCGTACTCCCTTGACCTATGATATCGAGGAGCCTTTTAAATAAAAATAGGACACGGTGGTCAATCCGGTCCCAAGAAAAGCCATGGGGTACCACCATGTACTCCAACTCATACTAGTCCAACACTCCAGGCGTGTACAAGACTAAAGCTATTGCTATCCACGTTTCACTTTACATGATTAATAATTTATTCACTTGTTATGACTCACAAGTAAGACAAATAGTATAACCATCCACTAGTGGAAAAAACCTTATCTCTGTCACTTAGTAACGTATGCGGTTTTTGTAAAACCGCATCCGAAAATCAACATTAAAAATGAGAGGGAAAGTTGGGACGATAATCTGATGCGGTCCTCTTGTGAACCGCATCAGATTAGAAAAACTGATGCGGTTTTTTAAAAATCTGATGCGGTTCAGAGGACCGCATCAGATTTTTGTTATTTTTCTCTCAAAATCCTTGGCCCAGCACGCAATCTCTCAATACCCTTGGCCCAGCACGCTGATTCGGCCCACGCAGCTGAGCTCCTAACTCCCCTCGGCCCACGCACGCCGAGCTCTTAACTCCCTCCTCCTACCAACCCTAACTCCCTCCTCTCTCCTCTCTCTCTCTTCGGACGCTCCTCTCTCCACTCTCCTCTCTCTCTCTCTCTCTTCGGACGGTCTCTCCTCTCTCTCTCCACTCTCACCCCACCACTCACGCTCACGCCACTCCACGCCACCACTCTAACCCTCGAAACAATCGAACCCTAAATAGTCGAATCCACAAGCGCCATTAAAGAAACTCGAAGAATGAAGCGCCATTAAAGAAGACCGAAGGAAGAAGCGCCAATAAAGAAAATCGAAGGAAACGCGAAGCGAATTTAGATCTGAAACTAGTGATTTTTCGTTTAATTTCTCTATTTTTTTGTTTAATTTCTCTTGTTTTTTCGTTTCATTTCTCTAATTTTTTCGTTTCATTTTTTTCATTTATATTCTCGTTTTTTAGTATTTTCGTTCAGTTTATTTTCGTTTCATTTATATTCTCATTTTTTTAGTATTTTCGTTCAGTTTATTTTTGTTTAATTTCGATTATATTCTGTTTTTTTTATGTTATTTTTGTTTAATTTCGTTTATATTCTCGTTTTTTAGTATTAGTTTTTTTTGTAATTTATTTTCGTTTTTATTATGTTATTGATTTTATTTGTAATTTTTTTTATTTTGTTACTAATTTTATTTGTAATTTATTTTCGTTTTTATTCTGTAATTAGTTTTATTCGTAATTTATTTTCGTTTTGTTTGTATTTTGGTAATTTATTCTGTTATTGTTGTTGTAAAATTGTTGTTGTTTGTTGTTGTAAAATTGTTGTTGTTGGAGTATGCGGTGAGAATGAGGTGAAAAACTGAAAATGAAACGTGGTAGTGCAGACCTGCAGTTTGCAGGTCTGCACTTTTTTTTGACATTACTCGACACTATCTGATGCGGTTCTAACGTGAAACCGCATCAGTATATTATTTACGGATGCGGTTTTACCTTAAAACCGCATCAGTTAATATGGTTTACGGATGCGGTTTTACCTTAAAACCGCATCAGTAAATAATTTACTGATGCGGTTTTGGACCGGATCAGTAAATAATTGGGATCTGCTGCGAGCCCACCTGATGCGGCCCAAAACCGGATCAGTAAGCCCGATTTTGACCGCATCAGATGGGCTTTTTTCCACTAGTGATCAAAGATACATAAACTTCCATTTTTATCTTAGGATTAGATAAGGTGATCATCAACTTAACAATCCAAGAATAATTCCAATATTAAATCCATAACCTTTATTCATTTGTTGAACCAAGTCAACAACCAAGCAACCTTTCATAGGTATAAAAATCAACATACCAAATAAGGCCCTCGGTCCTCATAAAGTAATTAAATAATCCAAAGGGAACAACATGATTCAATCAGGATCCAACACTAGAATAAATATTAATCCCTCATGTGAATTAATAAACTAAAGTTCTCAAATCTCATATGCTTGCATCAATCATCCACGCAAACATAATATCATCATCATAACCAACATGCTTCACACAACGGCATAAAACATGCAAATCCAATTGAATATAAAACCCATATGAACTAAAATAGTTCCCTATGCATGATACTACATAAATCCCATCCTTAGGACATGATACTAATTCCAACCCACACATAGGTATGTACGTACCTTGTGTAGACAAAGTTCGAGGCCACTTTAACAAGCTTAAAAGTCGCCTAAAGAGTATTATCCGCCTAACAATAATCAACATAACCAAAATCAATACTCTTAAAAAAAATTCCAGCAATATTAAAATACTTTAAACCCTCTTTAAAAATGTTCAAAACCTTTCCCGTCATTAAAACTTCAATTACTGATACTCCTTAGTAGTTGATAAACCCTTAAAAACTCATACTTTGACCATAAAAACTCCATTATAAACATAATTATAAAATTTCTAGCTACTTATAAAGCATTAAAACCCTTGTCAAACATACTTAAATATAATTAAAAGGCAAAATTGGCATCAACACCCTAAACTATAGCGCGGGTGCACCAAACAGCCCCAAGTACGGCTTATAGCTAGAACACCCCAAAGTACAGACTTGGGTGCAGTCCGTACCATAAATGAGGTCAGTGCCCATAATTCTCACCGAATTCTCTCCCTTTTCTTCATTTTTCACCCTAATTTTTTTTACTTAACACAAAAAAAGGCGTGTGCCTTCATTTTCTCCTTCCTTTACTGAACAAATAGACTTTCTTCCCCAAATTCCCTCTTACTTCCCCAAATTCCTTCTTTCCTCCCAAATGAACCCTAAATTCTCAAAAAGAGTGAAATCTGCATAACAACAATAAACTCAGCTTCATCTTCAAGTTTCAAGAAGAATTCAAATACTAGTTTAGGTAATGGTAGGATTTACTGTCGACATCGATTGCCAACAGTAGTCCAAACTACTTGGAATTTCAACCACAATAAAGCAAAACGCTTCTATGGCTGCCCAATATCTAGCACTCAACTTATAGACGGTGAGAATTTCGATCATAGACCTCATTTATGGTACGGATTGCACCCAGGTCCGTACTTTGGAGTGTTCTGGCTATAAGTCGTAGTCGGAGATGTTTGGTGCACCCGCACTATAGTTCAGGGTGTTGAGGCCAATTTTGCCTAATTAAAATAATAAGAATACTCAATTTGATAAACTATGATATACCACTATGATTTTCCAACTCATAAAACCCTAAAAATCCATGCTTTGATATTTAAAAACTCAAATTAAACATAATAAGTAAATCTGAAATTTAATTACTTCATTACACAAATTACATAATCTTAGATTCATAATTAAATCATCAAACTATAACTTTTAAACATAAACATATTAAACCAATCCTTAAAAATACAAACTTTGCATTAAAATAACTTGAGGAGGAAGAAAAATAACCAAACAAAGAAGAGGAGGAAAGTCAAGTTAAGGAGGGAGGGCGGCGTTGCTGCCGCCAGCTACTGCTGCCGGTGATGGTAGCGGCGCCGGTGCTGCTGGCCGAAGAAGACCGAAGGAGGAGGAAGAGAAAATCGGGGGAGAGGGAGAAAAAGAAGATGGAGGCCGAAAAAAAAGAGGAGAAAGAGGAGAGAGAAAATAAGTGTCTGGGAAATTTGGGGTTTTCTGAGGGTTTATATAGGTTCCCTTTTAGGCTTAGGAAAAGGTCATTGGGCTAAAACAATATTTAATGGTTGATGATTTGAGTGGTTGGGTTCCTCACACCCAATTTAAAATCCTTTTTACAAACCCAAAAGTGTTTTAAGCTATTCAAATGTATTTCAAAGTATGACTATGTAAAATGTTTGACTATTTAAAATCATTAAATAATTCCTTTTACTTTTAAATAGTCAAACTTTCAAGAAGTAAATCATTTAAATACTAAAATATATATAAACATACATTAAAATATATTTATAAAATTCATAATTTTACGGGGGATTACAGAGCAAGTATTGTCACTTTCATAAAGATTGTGGACATGAGACCAATGAATGTAAACATCTTAATAGAGCTCTGGAGGAGTTAGCCCGGAAAGGAAAGATGAATCCATACTTACCCCAAGGGGGAAGGAAGTTTCAGAGGAAGGATGACCGTCAGAGCAGGAAGAAAGAAAGTGAAAGCACTGACGAAGATGTTGTTCTTGTTATCTCAGGTGGGTTTGTAGCTGGAGGACCAACCAATCGAGGGCACAAAAACTACCTCAGGGAGCTCGGTCAAATTCTGCTGACCAAACAAAGGTCGAGCCCTTCCCAAAGGTAGTAGTTAGTGAGCAAGATCGGGGGAAGTTGAAAAATCCTCATGATGACCCTTTGGTTGTGGAAATGAAGATAGCAAACTTAAGAGTAAGAAAAATGTTGATTGACACTAAAAGTTCGACGGATATCATCAATGCAGATTGTTTGTCTAGGCTGAAGTTTGACGAGAAGAACTTAGTCCCTGTCCACCACTCAATCATTGGGTTTGGGGGAGGCATTATTCATCCTATGGGGATGGTTACTTTGCCAGTTCGAGTGGGAGAGAAGGATGTATCTCGGACTCTGTTCATCAAGTTCCTGGTCGTCCGAGACTTGATAGCTTACAATGTCATTCTAATAATTAATAATGATTGAAGTATCATGATTAGAGTATCAAGAAAGGGAAATAAAAGAACAAATTCCGCAGCTATTGAAGGTACCACTAATGAACCATTAAAAAGAAAATATGGTTCTGGCTAGATTGCATTACATTGGAATATATTTATCATACAGCTCTTTATGTATCACTAAGCAAAATCGTAAAGCGGAATATAAGTATCCTATGAACAGCCATAATTATCATGTTTGAACAAGATGATATGCCTGAAACAGTAACGGAAAGTTCCCAAGTAAAGCCACTTTCACCTGGCGAATAGAAGCAATGTTCATTTCGAAAGGAACTACAACTAACTTCTCTTTCTGGATTGACTTCTTTGCTCATTATGCCAAGAATTCTTAGCAGCTTCTGCGGACGCAGCACCATTTGAATCCCCTTCACCTTCTTTAGGCTTAGAGAAGAAAGGATCCCATTCATGACCTCCAGCCTCTCGTTGGCCTTCCTCTAGAAGAGCATATTTCCAACTGTTTTCCTCAATGAAGTTATCATATTCTGTCCTGCCTTGGATGATGTTCTTTCTTAATCTTGTAACCTTGTCAATAACTGCCTGCACAGATACATCAAAGGCATCTGGGAGAGTCTCTAATTTGGAGCGAGGATCAGCATATACCAACTTGGGTATGAGATTGATGACCGTCTCTCTCATGATCTCCACCTGTTGAGGAGGTATTTCCAGAAGCCTTTCCTCAATGCTGATATTCCTCTTACGGACATCATTCTCAGATATGAAGACTGAATAGCTTGAGAAATTCTTAGGGAGATGCCATGTATATTGGGTGTATGCTGAACCAGGGTGGAAAAATACAGGTATACAACCAGCCAACATCGAGTCAAAAGCTGATCTCCGAGTGTACGAATCCCCTTGAGGTTGTAGGCAGAAAAGGGAACTCTGAAACATCTGCATAATACTACTTGGAGAATGACACTTGCTCTCCCCAAAATCACATTCCAAAAGCTTGCACACCTTTGAGCTCTTGCATTGATCAATTATCTGTCCTCTGATTGATTTCACATTCCCAGGTCTTGGTGCCCCAGCAAATGAGAAAAGATATTTTCTCTCCAGCTTCCTCATCCGATATTGCCAGACAAACACATCAGCATCTTTTGCAGGATGGAAGTAGGTAGGATACGGAATAGCAAAGTCATTTGCATTCCAGGGGCTCGACTCCACCACCAGCATAGACATGTTCTTGGCTGCAGGCAAAAACAGAAGCTTACTACCCCAGTCGTTCTCATCATCTGTTAATCTTCTGAAGTCCCACGTAATTCTTCCTGCAACTAGAAAATGATCCCTTCCATCCATTATCTTCCACTCTGGCCTTTTCATCAGCCAATCAACCAACTCAAGTGAAGCAGCATCTCTCCTAGATGTATTGTAGCCCCAAAGATACCGTGCAATATCAAACCCAGCATAAAAGGGTACAAATATTGCTGCAGCAAGCGAAGAATCCTTCGTCAGACACTCATACTGCTTCATCCGATTATTAAAGATCACATCCACCGCAAACTGATTCGTCGCATGCCACCCAGTATGCGAGAACACCCCTCAATATTCTCAAGCGGAGGACCAAGCCCAGCATTGGTAGTAAACTTGCACATATTAGTCCAAAGACTGAGGCTCCTACACTCTTTAAGCATATCATCATTGAACTTGGGGGGAAGATCATGTACATAGATATACCTCCCCCCACAAGGATCACTCTTGTTATCAACCGTCCTCAATGCCCTCATAAATTGAAACTCCTCTGGTTCATCCTTGGGGAGCTCATCATTCTTAGGGGTAGAATCCCTAATCTTCGATCCAACATCCATCTTACGACTACTCGCAAACGGAACTTGAGGCTCAACCACATTACTCGCCTCGTTCTCAACACCATTACTACTCAACTCAGGATCAGTAACACCACTAGTAGTTAGATCACTAGTTGACTTATCATCACGATTTACCACAATCTCACTAGTTGACTTACCATCACCCTTCACCTCAATCTCAGTAACATCACTAGTTGACTTAACATCGTTCAAGACCGGAAAATTCACAGGCTCAATAGGTACAGGGTTAAACGGTTCGATTCTAATAGGGTTCGATTGTAACGAAGCGGAGTCATTGACAGTGCTACCTCCTAGAACAACAAAATGGAAATACAAGAGCAAACTCCAAAACAACACACACAAAGAACTCAACACACACAACCTTCTATTATGATTCTTTGCATTCCCTTTCTCCATTTGATAAGGAATAGTTCCCAATGTCCACCTACGTCTCATCACATAACAAAACACCAACAATCACTAGATCCCACCCTCAAAACCCTCTTTCCTCTAATCACCCAAAAACTATCACAATCCATAAAACAAAAATTAACCCACTAATAATCTCAATCCTAGCTTCAAAACCCAGATGGGATTTTTCACAATCAAGTATAAAGTTGAATTCTTTACTTAAAATTTGAGTAAATCTAATCAGAAAATTTCAAGGGGAAATCTTGAAATTGTAATATGTACATCAAAGTTGCAAGAAAGAAGAGAAATGTAATCAGCTACAACAATAATGGTTGATGTGTTAAAGTATAAAAGATCAAAGATGAGAGAGAAACTTACAACTTTTGCAATGAAGAAGATGAAGATATGCTAGAAATTTACTGCCAAGTAAAATAATTTGACCAAGAAATTTCCAGAAATGAGCAGAGAAATAGGGAGGAAAATGTAGAAGAGGAAATTGGAGAGAGCGTATAAATATGGCGGAAGGGCGGCTCACGTTAGATCCGTGCGCCGTATGAGATGGAAATTTGTCGGTAGCCGGTGAATTCGTGGACACGTGGCAGATGGCGTCACATATGTTGCTAAATTTCCGTTGGTTTTTTATTTTTTTGTTTGGAGAACTTTTGGGGTTGTGAAATTGGGAGAGTGGAGAGAGTGTGGGGAAGTGTGAGAAGTGAGAAGAGATGAGATGGTGGGAGCATGAAAATTTAAGTAATGGCACACTCTTGGTCTAGTAGTAACGTTTGCAACCGTCCACATGAAATGATGAAATTGAGGGTGGGAATAGAGTAAGTAGCTTAAATCTAGGAGTATACGATGTTTAACACTCTTCTTACTTCTAGAAGGAAGGAAAATGATATTTATCGAGGTCTGATGTATGATAATTGATATGTGTAAGATTCTGGTTTATTTGGTGAAGAGGTTTCAATTTAGACTTTGGAGTAATTATTTCCTCCATTCTTAATATTAGTAATATTTTTTTTTTTTTGGCAACAATATTAGTAATATTGATAAATAATACATGAATCAAGGAGGAGAAGAAAGAGTGAAATATTATGGGAATTTTGTGAATCGGCATTGTTAGGCTTGTTGGGCTTTTAATTTAGTTTAGTTGAGCTTGTTTGGTAGATTTAGGGCGTTTGTATGTATTGGCTTTTTTTAAGTTGGTTGTTTAAGCCGGTTGTTTGCAAAAGTGTTTGGCAAAATTAATTGTGGGTTTGTTAGCTGTTTATTAGAGAGTTTGTGGTAACAATGCCAAAAAAGTCAATCCAAAAAGTTTCACCAAGCAACTTTTTTCATTTTGGCTAAAAGCGGACTTTTCACCAAACCAAAAAGCCAATAACCAAACACTTTTTCCTCATTGCTTGACCAAATTGAAAAGCCAAAATGAAAAAAGCCCATTTACCAAACACGGCATATATGACCCATAAGCTTTAATAATAAAATAAAGCTTTTTTGTATAAGAATTTACCAAAAAGAGAAATGTTACAAGTATTATAATGAAACATCGGAAAAATAAATATGTTGCATGTATTAAAAAAATTAAGGTAGTAATATTTCTTATTGTATTAGAAAAAATATTTATGTTGTGGTCAGTATTTAGATATTTTGAATACTAATTTTTTTTTAAAGGTAAGGAGAATTCTTCAGCAAGGAGGGGGGAAATTGGGAATCTAAGATCATACCCAACTACAAAAATTCACATAGTAGGATCTTAATACGATTTTATGGTCCTACGATCCGATCCTATCATAAGATATTCATAAGGTAATTTTACATATTATCTTTCTCCTATTAGATTTTGGTTGTATGTTACTTTAATCTTTAGAGTATTGAACTACTATCACCATTTGCAAATGGAAAAATCTATTATTAATGTGTGTAAATTTCTAACATATGTCTTTTACCACATTGTAGCACAATTATCACTATTTTACGCAATTTTGTAGGATCTTACGATCATGTCGATTCGATCCAACCAACCACGTTATTCAAAGTATTAGGATCCCGATCCTGATAACATTGAGTAAAATAAATAAATAAGAAAAGAAGAACATGGAAAAGACTTGGAAAAGTGATGGAGTCAAATTTTAATTTCATCTATTTTACTGGAAGACCATTTCAAAAGTCATTTGTCAATTGTTCTAATTAAAATATTCGTTTATCATTTTTTATCCTTTTTAAATACTAGCATAACCCATTAATTACTACCCCTCCATTCCACAAAGTTCTTCCCACTTTTCGATTAAGGGTATTCCACAAATTTCTTCTCATTCTACTTTATTCCATTTTTGGCAAAGGTTCGTTCTCTTGTTAATTGTTATCCCTTCTTACCACCACCATTTAGTCCCACTTTATTTTTTTTTGGTGAACTTTTTTTTTGGTGAACTTAGTCCCACTTTATACTCACTCTCTTTATCTCTTCCCTCCATAAAGTAACCATGTGACCCAACTCTTATTTATTTAGCATTTTTTCTTGGTTTTGAGGTAATAATACTATAACGGCCCGTTTGGTTACTGCCCATAAATAGTGGTAATGATAATGAAATTTAGTGTAAATTTGTAACGAAGTTCTCACGTCAATGACCATGGAATGAAACTTTATCACAAAACATGGATTTCCCTTTATAAATTTCCATTACCACCCAATACTACCTTCCCAGGTGGTAATGGATAGTAATGAGGTTTTAGGAAGAAAATGGATATCTTGGGATGAAGTAGCATTACCATAGGTAATGATATTGGATTTCTAGTATAAATTTACATTATAATGCATTACCATTCCCACAATTTATGGTCTCTTACCAAACGAGATGTAATAGTAAATGGGAAGGAAATCATTGTGAAATAGAGGGAGTATTTAGTATTTACTATCTCGAAAACTTGCATGTGAATGTAAAAAAACCATGTGATTAGCAAAACACTTCTAGTTAGAAAAAATATGTCCTTGCCAAAATTAATGAAATTAGTGTCGGCGCTATGACTGAGCAATTGCCGTGTCTGAGATCTCAAAATAGCATTGTACTGGTTTGTTTGCTTCCAATTAAAAAATGGAGCACTCCAAGCAGTAACCTCATTAACAATGTTGGATTGTAGTATGAATTTGTCATAATTTAGAAAAGGAGATATCTAGCTCTGAGGAAGTTGCCGTGTCTACTTGTTGAATACGGGGTATTGCATATATCAGTACCACCCATGTTATTGATATCAAATAAGAATTAAGGTTGACCTAATTGATTGGAGGCCCTCCTTTCACCCTTATAATAAAGTTTTATTTTTGTATCTTATAAAGTGGGATCCCCATATTCCTCCCCCAACTTATACAAAGGGATATTCATCTTAGGGCGTTTAGTTGAGGAGTGTTAAGAAAGGAAAAGGGCTCCAAGCTTATATTTCATTAAGAAAGTATAACCCACATGTGAGTTAGGAATAGTTTTTCCAACATTGAAGAATTAGAGAGAGAATGACTAACATATAGATTGGTGGGTTACTCCACCTATCACCAATTGGTTTTAAGATGGAACCCTACCAACCTTGTGCGTGGTCAATGATGAGTGAGATTTATCTCACTCCTAGGGTAGTATTAAGGCTATTTTTACTTGACTTATTTCCTATTTTAGTTTCTTTTTCTCTTAATTTCGCCTTTTTCTCTACCTAACTCTCTCTTAGCACGTGTGTACATGTATTTGCATCCCCCTCCCCTACTCTTCTATTTGATCTTTGATGTGTAGGAACTCAAGCTTCTACAAGCTAAGAGGGAGCAAAAAGGGGAAGCAAGAGTTTGCCCGGGGAGCTTAAGGACCAACCGAGCAAAGACACTCGCCCGAGCTCCAGAAGCCCGCCCGAGCAAATGAGCCCGCCCGGGCTATGTACCAGCTCGCCCGGGCCAAGTCGCCCCGCCCGGCTACGTGGCACGCCCGCCCGGCCCATCGGCGGCCAAACTTTCGCCTCTTGCCCGCAAATTTGGGTTCCCGCCCGGGGCACCCGGACCGGGCCCATCTACCCCGCACCGCCCGGCCACCTGTGGAGACCGCCCGGCTACTCTTACCATCCCGCCCGGCCCATTTTAGCCCGCCCGGCTTCGTTACTGGGCTTTTTCCGGATTTCTTTTCCTTTACGACTTGTGTAATTAGAGGGGGTATAAATACTCCTCTACCCTATTTTGGAAAGGATCCCATTTTTAGAACCCTAATCTTGTTTACTAGTGTAGGAGAGAGAAAACTTGGCTCAAGAGGTGTAATTTGGAGATTGAAAATCAATGAAAAAGTGACAATTTCTTTGAAGTTTCTTGTTTCCTTAGTAATCCTCTCAATCCTTTCTTTCTTTCTCATTGTTTTTATTGCATTCTTACTTTGTTAGGTTCATGTTTTCATTGTTTAATCTTCATGCTTAGTAATTAATCTAGATTAAAATTTTCACCTTTTCCTAGTTTCTTCTTGTTTGCTCACTAGATTTGGTTTTGTTTTTACTCTAAAGTATTGATTTTTGATTTTTGCTATTTTTAGATTGGTGATTTAATAGCTAGATTTCCATGTTTAAGATGTTTGGTAGTATAATGGGTAGTGAGTAGTTCATTAACTAGGATTGGGAGTAACCCAATCATTGTTTGCATCCTATTTTCATGAGTAGAGTTCATTAGGTTGGTTTTGTTTGGGATTTGTGCAATTTCAATCTTTGATGTTGATTGGTGACTTGGTTGATGTGAGCTCCATCATCTTTTGATCCTTTGTTGCCCATTTAATGGTTTACTTTTATGTGGTTAACCTTCATGATTGATTGATTAGTTGTTACACATCACTTGTTGGTTGGTATTAACTTGGGTTTAATATCAATCCTTAACTTGGCCTAGTTAGGTGATAACGCCTCGAAATATAGGTTTTGTTACCGTAATCAGGACTCTAAACTCCCTAACAACGATTTTAGAGGTGTTTAGGTTTGTTTATTCCCTTTGCATATCCCCAATGCTTGTCAACCCCTTTTCTCTACTTGATTGTTGGATGTGAGCTATGATTGTGGTGATTTCCCATTCCTAGTACTTTTTCTAATTTGATTCCAATAGTTTTAATTATTTAATTCAACCAAAACTTGACCATTTCTTCGACTTAGCTTACTTGTAGCGACTCTACCTTGGTGAGACCTCCGATCCTTGTGGTTCGACCCTTACTTACCACTTGACTAGTTTAGGTGGATAGTTAGGTTTTTTTTTATTTGACATTAGGGGAGTTAGTAACGACCTAGTTTTCCCATTGTTCAAATTGGCGCCGTTGCCGGGGATCGGCGTATTTTCATTGAGTAGTAGTTTTGCTTGTGAGTCTAAGTCCTTATTTTTCTTTTCTTGTTCTTTTGTTGTTTGTGTGTTGGTGTCCTTTGCTTGCTTAGTTGTTTGAGTACCCCTCTTGAGCCTTGTTGTCTTGTATGCCAAGAAGCAATCGTGCCTTGCCCCTTATTCCATTTGATAGGGAACTAGAGAGAACCGTAAAAGCTATAAGAAGAGGGTTGAGAGGCGAGAGAGTGCAAGAGCAACCACATCCTACCTCCACTATTGAAAGTCCTCGAAGTTCTACAAGTTCCTCTAGTTCCGAGGAATTTGAGGAATTTGAGCAAGAAATGGGGGAAGTAAACAACCGAAGTTTGAGAGACTATGGTGCTCCTATGGCATATACTCCAACAAGTGCCATTGTTGCACCCACCACGCAAGCAAATGATTTTGAGTTCAAACCGGCTTTCATTCAACTTATATCAAACAATCAATTTGGGGGTAGTTGTCATGAATGTCCTCGAGAACACTTAAGGAGGTTTACTGAATTTTGCTCGACGGTGAAACACAATGGAGTCACACAAGATTACATCCGCCTAAGCATGTTCAAGTTCTCCTTAAGAGATGAAGGATCACGTTGGCTCATGGATTTACCTCCTAACTCACTCACCACATGGGAAGAAGTCACCAAAGCTTTCTTGGGCCAATTTTATTCTTTGCAAAAGACGGCCGAAATGAGAGCTAAGATTGTGACATTTAATGATAAAGAAGGTGAAAGTCTAAATGAAGCATGGGAAAGATTCAAAAGCCTCTTGAGGGAGTGTCCACATCATGACATGGGGAAGGAGATGCAACTCCATTGTTTCTACAATGGACTCTCTTCTCACAACAAGATGAGTCTAAACGCGGGAGCGGGTGGACCCATAATGATGAAGGGAGCGGATGAAGCTCTTCGAGCAATTGAACATGTGGTTCAAAATGATCGAGATTGGAACAAAGGGGAAGCGCCTTCAACCTCCAAGAGAGGTGGAAGGTATGAAGTTGATAGCATTGATTTACTCACTTCTAAAGTAGATGCTTTAGTTAATCAATTGAAATCATCTACTATGTCCCCCTCCTCATCTAATGTCTCCATGCTTGGTCATTCCCAAAACCCCAACCCATGTCCCCCTCCTAACATGTCTCATGTGAATAGTTATGGGAACACTTCCCATTCCGGTCATACTAACATGCCCATGCATTTATTGTTTTGTGATACTTGTGGAGCATACGACCATTATTCTTCCCAATGCAACTTGGTAGACCCTAACATCACCTCTCCTTCCTCCATGGAACAAGTCAATGCCCTAAACCAGAAATTTGACCCATATTCGAACACTTTTAATCCGGGTTGGCGTCATAACCCGAATTTTGGGTGGAAGAACCAAGGTCAAAGCTCTAGTCAAAATGGATTTCAAAATGTGGGTCAAAATGTTTATCAAAGTCAAGGTCAAGGCCAACATGGATACAACCAAGGTCAATACCGTGGTTCGTATCCTAATCAAGGCCAATATTCAAATGCTAGACCTCCCCCGGGGTTTCAAGGGAACCAAAGGCCTAATTACAACTCCCCTCAACAAGCACCTCTTCAATTAGGACCGCCCACCACCACCACTAGTCTAGAGAGTATGATGCAAACGTTTATGACTAATCAAGCTAAAGAGACTAGTGAGATGAGAGAGAGCATTAAGCAAATGCAAGTTCACAATAAAATGCTTGAGACTCAATTAGCTCAAATGGCGGGTTCTATGAAAGGAAATTCCACTACCCAACTCCCTAGTCAAGGTGTAAATCCTAATGAACAAGCTCATGCTATAATCACTAGGAGTGGTAGACAATTGAGGGATGGGAATGTAAATGGGAGTGTAAATGGGAGTGAGGCAAAGAAAGATGAAAAACAATTGACCGATGACTTGATTGATGATGCGGATGAGAGAGATGATGACCCTCCTACCCCACCACCAAAAGCCAAAGATGATGGGCTAGTCACAAGCACCCCACCTCCTTATGTAGCAAAGCTTCCCTACCCAAGTAGGTTTGCTTCTTCTAAGCTTGATGACCAATTTGCTAAGTTCCTTGAAGTCTTGAAAAAGCTCCATGTTAATATCCCATTCACCGAAGCACTAAAACAAATGCCAACTTATGCTAAGTTCTTAAAAGAGATCCTATCCAAGAAAAGGGACCTAGATAGTGTGGACACCATTAACTTGACCGAGAGTTGTAGTGCTATAATTCAAAACAAGTTACCCACTAAGTTGAAGGACCCCGGTAGTTTCAATATACCATGTGCTATAGGTGACATGACCATTGACCGAGCTTTATGTGACTTAGGAGCTAGTGTTAGCTTGATGCCACACTCCGTTTGCAAAAGATTGAACCTAGGTGAGTTGAAGCCCACTCACATTTCACTTCAATTGGCCGATAGATCGGTTAAGATGCCCATAGGAAAGTTAGAAGATGTCCCCCTTAGGGTGGGAAAGTTCTATATTCCCGTGGACTTTGTGGTGCTTGAAATGGATGAAGATCCAAATGTTCCAATCATCCTAGGTAGACCATTCTTAGCTACGGCGGGAGAAATTATTGATGTTAAAAATGGCAAGCTAACCTTGAGAGTAGGAGATGATAAGATTGAATTCAACCTCTCACAAATCATGAAATGTCCACCATTTACGGATGATTGTTTTAGAGTTGAAACGATTGATTATGATGTTCCCCAACCCATGCATGCTTATGATAATGATTTTCTTGCTCTTGCATTGGTTGATGATGATTGTGGAAGTGATGAGGTGAAGTCAATAGTTGAGCTACTTGACTCCACCCCCACTCTTGAACCATTTGAAGATGTGTTCTTGGCTATTGATGAGAAAGAGGCAAAATTTTCAAAAAGTGATACTAAAGCTCCGGAGGTAGAATTAAAACCTCTACCTTCGAACCTTAAGTATGTTTTTCTTGGCCCTTCCTCTACATACCCCGTAATTGTAAATGCCGAATTGAGCCAAGAACAAATCTCCAAATTGCTTGATGTGTTACGATTGCATAAGAGTGTGTTAGGCTATACAATTGATGATTTGAAGGGGATTAGCCCAACTCTTTGTATGCATCGTATTCTCTTGGAGGATGATGCTAAACCTTCACGAGAAAGGCAAAGGAAATTGAATCCTTCCATGATGGAAGTTGTAAAAAAGGAGGTCCTTAAACTACTTGCTTCGGGGATCATCTATCCTATTTCGGATAGTAAATGGGTATCCCTGGTGCAAGTAGTCCCTAAGAAGGGGGGGATGACGGTGATTCGCAATGATGTAGGCGAACTCATCCCCACTAGGACCGTTACGGGGTGGAGAATGTGCATTGATTATCGAAAATTAAATGTCTCCACCCGAAAGGATCATTTTCCATTGCCTTTCATTGATCAAATGTTGGAAAGATTAGCGGTGCATAACTATTTTTGTTATCTTGATGGTTACTCCGGGTTCTTTCAAATCCCCATTCACCCGGAGGATCAAGAAAAAACGACTTTCACTTGCCCTTATGGTACCTATGCTTATCGTAGGATGCCATTTGGGCTATGTAATGCACCGGCAACTTTCCAACGTTGTATGATGGCAATTTTTGCCGACATGATTGAAGATACCATGGAAGTTTTTATGGATGATTTTTCCGTATGTGGTTCTTCATTTGATGCTTGCTTATCTAACCTCACTCAATGTTTGGAGAGATGTGAGAAATCCAACCTTGTCCTTAATTGGGAAAAATGTCACTTTATGGTTCAAGAAGGCATTGTTCTTGGGCATAAAGTGTCATCCCAAGGAATTGAAGTGGATAAGGCCAAGGTTGAGGTGATTGAGAGACTTCCACCTCCAACTACGGTTAAGGGGGTGAGATCTTTTCTAGGCCACGCCGGTTTCTACCGGAGGTTTATTAAAGATTTCTCTAAAATCACCAAACCTCTCACCACTCTTCTCCAAAAGGAGAGTGAGTTTGTATTTGATGATGTGTGCCTAGATGCTTTTTGTAGGATTAAAGAAGCTCTCACCTCCGCTCCAATTGTCCAACCACCTGGATTGGACACTTCCTTTGAACTTATGTGTGACGCAAGTGACAATGCTATTGGAGCGGTACTTGGTCAAAAGAAAGAAGAGAAAACTCATGTGATATACTATGCTAGCAAGACCCTCAATGATGCGCAACGCAACTATACAACCACCGAGAAAGAGTTATTGGCGGTTGTATATGCTTTTGAGAAGTTTAGATCATACCTTGTGGGGTCTAAGACTATTGTGTACACCGATCATTCGGCACTCAAATACTTAATGTCCAAGAAAGACGCCAAACCAAGGTTGATTCGATGGGTTTTGCTCCTCCAAGAGTTTGACATAGAGGTGAGGGACAAGAAAGGATGTGAGAATGTTGTTGCGGATCACCTCTCTAGGTTGGAACCTATGGAGTTCGGTATGGATGATGCTCCCATCAATGAAGATCTTCGTGATGATGCCCTATATGCTATTGAGAGCAAGGACCTCCCTTGGTTCGCCGATATTGTGAATTTCTTAGCTTGTGGTGCAATTCCTCCCGAATTTACACCACAACAAAGGCGCAAGCTCAAGCATGATTCAAGGTACTACATATGGGATGAGCCCTTGCTTTACAAGAGGTGTTCCGATGGCTTATATAGGAGGTGTGTTCCTAATGAAGAGATGAAAGGAGTTCTTGAGATGTGTCATTCTTCCCCTTGTGGAGGACACATGGGATCAAACAAGACCGCCGCCAAGGTTCTTCAAAGTGGTTTGATTTGGCCCACTCTCTTCAAGGATTCATGGGCTTTTGTCAAAACTTGTGATCGTTGTCAAAGAACCGGGAATATTTCCAAGAGGGATGAAATGCCTCATAATTCGATTCAAGAGCTTGAGGTATTTGATGTGTGGGCAATTGACTTTATGGGACCCTTTCCCTCCTCTTGTGGCAACCTCTACATTCTTCTTGCGGTAGATTATGTCTCTAAATGGGTTGAATGTCTTGCAAGCCCAACCAATGATTCAAAGGTCGTGACTAAGTTGTTCAAAAAGACTATTTTTCCACGATTTGGCGTGCCCAAGGCCATTATAAGTGATGGGGGTTCCCATTTTGCTAAGAAGTCATTCCAAGCTCTCTTAGCTAAATATGGTGTTCACCATAGGGTTGGTCTCTCTTATCACCCTCAAACAAGTGGGCAAGCCGAAGTGTCAAATAGAGAGATCAAGTTGATCCTAGAAAAGACCGTGGATAGGAATAGAAAGGATTGGTCACTCAAGCTCGATGATGCACTATGGGCCTATCGAACCGCCTTCAAGACTCCCATAGGCACCACTCCATACAAGTTGGTGTATGGGAAGTCTTGCCACCTTCCGGTGGAACTTGAGCACAAGACTCATTGGGCAATCAAGGCCCTTAACTTTGATTTGAAGAGTGCGGGTGAAAAAAGACTCCTCGACCTTAATGAGCTTGAAGAACTCCGCATGGACGCATATGATTGTGCAAGCATATACAAAGCTAGGAGAAAAGATTGGCATGACAAGCACATTGTTAAGAAGGAGTTCCATGTTGGTGACCAAGTCCTCCTCTACAACTCACGATTGAAGCTCTTCCTCGGAAAGCTCAAATCAAGATGGAGTGGCCCTTATGATGTTAAGGAAGTCTTTCCTTATGGCTCGGTCACCATCTCTTGCCCAAGCCAAATCCCATTCAAGGTCAATGGACACCGATTGAAGAAATACTATGGTGATGCCTTTGTTAGAGCAATCTCTACTACCATCCTTAGGGACTTCACTCCTCCTCCTACAACATGAAGCACACATTCCATCATGGTCAAGCTAAAGACCTTAAAAACAAGCGCTTTTTGGGAGGCAACCCAAATTTCCTACTCTATTTTCTTCATTACTTCCTTTTTCACTTTATTTTACTTTTACTATTTTAGTAATTTTTAATTTTACTCATTAACTCTTGTTTTATTGTTATAGGAATTCTTTCTACTATAAAAAAAAAAAAAAAAAAAAAAAAAAAAATCAGGCTAAGGAAGGGAAGGGAAAAGAAGAAGCAAAGAAGAAGAAAAAAACAAAAAGAAATGGCTAAGGAGCCCAGAGCCTGCCCGAGCTCAAAGTGGCTTGCTCGGGCTAATCAGCCCGCCCGGGCAAATGGCTTGCTCGCCCGGGGGGTCGAGCTCGGGACATTCTGCCAAGCTTGGAAAAAAATGCCGCCCGCCCGGGGGATCAGACCGGGCCAGCCCACCCTGCACCGCCCGAGCTTGGCCATCAGCTCGCCCGGGGTATTTCATTTTGCCCGCCAGGGCTTACAGGCGCCCGCCCGGGCGCTGCAGTCCAGCCGAAAAAAAAGAGAGGCTCGTGCCTCTTTCTTTCTTCCTCCCTCCTTCATTACTTCACAATCTCAACTCATCTCCCTCACTCTCTCACTCATCTCCCACTCAAAACCCACAAACCCTCACATTTCAACCTCTCAAATCCTCATTCTTCCATCAAATCCACTCATTTAAACTACAAAATCACCACATTTTTCATCTTCTTTACAAAAATCCCAACAAATTTCACTCTTTAACACACAAAATCCCCATCTTTCACAAACCCTTCAATCTAAACTTTATCTCTCCTCCATTAACACTCAAGGAAGCTTCAAGGGTAGAAGAACATCACATTTTGGGCTAAAAGAACAAGATTTTGCAAGGTTTCAAGGAATTTCTCCATTGTTGGGTAACAAATTCTTTTAACTCTTGCTTAATTTCATTTCTTCATCTCAATATCCTAGTTATAATCTAGTTTTTTCCCATTATTGTTGTTCCCCTTGATTGTGGTGTAGGATAGTTGATTAGTTGAAATTATTATGCTACATTAGATAATTGTTTGTGATTTGATTGTGGTATTAGTTGTGATTTGATTGTGGTATTAGTTGTGGATTAGTCCTTGATTAGTTTTTCTTTATAGTTTCCTTTTAGTTGTGAAATAATTGTTGGTTTTGTGTGGTTTGCTTGTGGATTAGTTGGAATTTGTATTAGAGATTTGTTGAAATTGTAGACTAGTGTTTGTGTTTTTGTTTAGCTTTGCAAGTTTGACATTGTACTTGTTGAGTTAATTTGTGATTGCACTTTTGGGAATTAGTTTTACGTGATTAAACCACCTCGACATTGTAGTTAAACGAAAATTTACGATTTTCGATTTTCATAACAATGTCAAGGCCGTCTAAAAGCCGTAAATCTAATTTAGCTCAAGATGCGACCACAAACTCTCATCAACAAGACTCCTCCCAACCATGGAGGAGATTCAATATCACACTTACAAGCGCCGCCGAGAAAAGCCTTTTTCGGACGCACATCAAACGCGATTTTAAACCAACAAAATTTTACCATCAACGCTCATGCACTGCATTGGGCATTGATGAAGATGTGCGTTTGTTGTGCGCACGAATTGGGTGGACTTCATTCTTAGACAAATCCGCTCCCACTTACCCCTCACTTGTATGTGAATTTTTAAGTACATTATCACGTGACACGGGTGATGAGACGGGCGAGACCCTAATTCGTTTCCGTCTCTTCAATGCGGATTACGATATGTCATTTGAAGATTTAAATACTTGTTTTGGGTGGGATCCTAATTCCCCTACGGGAACGGATTTAAACACTCTCGGCGATTTTAACTTGGAGAGGTTTTGGGCCCGCATTACATGTTCCCGAGACTACTTCGACCGAGTCATGAGAAATCATCCTCCATTATCCATCTTGCGATGCGCTACGTGCATCGCATGATGGTATACGCGGTCTATGGCCGTTCCGAAGTAGGTGCGGCAAGTGAACATGAAATGCCGGCCCTTTGGTTGTGCACCCAAGAGCACCAAGATCCACCCCCTATAAACTTTGCCGAGCAATTTGTCGTTCGGATGATACAACACCGGACGGCACCCCACACCGATCCGGCATTGTTATGGGGGGCATGATTACACTTATTGCCCGTTATTTGGATCTTGGTCAAGAGCTTGCCACCCTCTCCCCTCGTTTCAACGGATGTCTTCCTAGACATCCTAAGCAATGCGGGTGATGAATTTCATCCGCCAAGGTGGCAATGAAACCCGTCCCTACGTCCTTTTAGTAGGGTCGGAGAAAACCTCATGGTGCCGCCTTCCTAACCCATCTATCACTTCTCTTACGAGAAACGCGCCCAATCCCTATTACATTGATCGAACCATTCGGGATCACGGCCGCAGTACCCCAAGGAGGTGGTGATGATAGTCCACCTCCACGACCCCCTCCCTCCCGAGCCGGCCCCTCTTCTTCCCGTGCCTGGCTCCTCCTCCGGCCAAGGTGAATCCTCTTTTGACATGTCTTTAATAGAGGCTCACCTAGCCAACCTCGCATTGTCTCAATCCCAAGGGTTTGGTCACCTCAATGACCAATACCAAAGGATGAGACAAGACATTGACACTATCATGCTCCAACAAAATAAAATTTTTCATTATCATGTGGAGCAAGGTCTAGTTGAGCCATTTGTCAACTACCCCAACATGCCTCCCCAATATGGGCTCGGCCCGGGTGGAACAGTGGTCAACCGACCTACCCCTTTTGGCCCCCTCGTCCACCACCATATGACTACACGGTGTCGGGTGGGACCGATCCAAGGGGCGATCCTTCCTATCCTTTTGACGATCCTACATTTGACGGGGTTGGTCCCCCCATGGTCCTCCCGCGTCCCAACTATCGGACGATGATCCGGTGGATGAGGATTAGGATCCTCATCATTTTTCCCCCGCCCTCCCCCTATGTATATGCTTGGCACACCGAGGACGGTGTTTTTGTTAAGTTTGGGGGGTTGCTTTCACTCGTATTAAAAGGGTGGGGATGTTTAAAAAGGGTAGTGAATGACTAAGTGTCTAGAGGGTAGGTTTAATTTTTGGGGTGTACATGAGGGTTAGAATTGCTTGATGTTTAGTGTTGATATTTGATGAGTGATGTTTGAGTTTGATGGTGTGTATTATATAAAAAAAAAAAAAAAAAAAAAAAAAAAAAAAAAAAACGTATGAATCAAGGCAAACTTCTCTTTTATTTATTTCTTTTGCTCTTGAGTTGAGAACAATATCATTGAAACTCCACTCTTTTGAATGCTTTTATTCCTAGATGTTAGAAGTCCGCATGCTTTGAGATGTTTATGGTTGATTTTAGGTTACTATATTCTAAGGTAGTGGTTAGAACTTTTTGAGAGCACAAGACCTTAATTCATGGATGGTGGTATGATGGTGTTGCTCTCTCTAGTGAATTTGAAACCTAAAAAGGATAGTATTTGCTTGATATCCCATGTGAGGACTTTCAAAAAGCCCCAACATCTATTTTGAGCGGCATGGATCCTCGACATTGCATACTTTTATCGAGAACTTGACTCCAATCTATCCAAGATCGCGACCGAGCCACTCTAGGGAATGATAAAGGCGTTCATTTCGGTGACTATTTTTTTTATTTTTATAGTTTTAGGCCCTTTTGTTTTCGTTTCTTTTCTTGGTTTTCTTTAAATTTGCAATTGCCCTTCCTCTTAACCCTTCGAGCCTTATCCTTTTCTTTGGTTACCTCAATACAAGCCAATTGCCTCCATATTTTATTTTTCACCCTTGTAGTGAATAGTGAAGTTAGAGCGATTGTCTTGAATAATATTTGAAAAAAAAAAAAAAAAGGGGGAAAGAAAAATGATGAGATTCTTATGGTATAGTGGAAATTTTGTGTATATATTCGAATAAATGCAATTGCAACTTCATAGAAAAAGCCACCCAAAGTCAAAGAAGGCGGGGAAAATGAAAAAAAAGAAAAATAAAAATGAACAAGATGAAAAAGAAAAAAAAAAAGGAGAGAAAATAAAAAAAAATAGTTCATTATTGCTATGTTTTTGAATAAGTTTGGGGGGAACCTTTTCCCAAAATGGTCGAGTATGATTTGTGATTTATGGTTATTTAGCTCTTTCGCTCCTACTAAGACTTCACTATTTTAGGATTGAGCACCACTATCCAAATTTATTCGCACCCTTTACCCCCTAGCCTACGTTACCACCTTAAAAAGTCCTTTTGACCTTAGAGGGTTGAGTCATTGTCGGTGGCGGAAGATTGGAATCAAGCCTATTGAGCGAATGTGCCATGTCGAGATGTCGAGTAACCTTCTTCTCTTCTATTTCTTGTTACATTTATCGGCTCCATTCTTCGGAGTTTAGAGAAGCTACCTTGAATGGCGAATTTGAAACTAGTTGAGAGGACGCGGTATGTATGGTTGTAGAATTTGAGGAAATGTGCTCTATCTAGTTCTCTATGCTTAGTGTATGGTATGTTTTAATCAACCTATGGACATCTTTGAGCATGCTTACTTTTAGTGTCTAGAAATTCTTGCATTCATTTGTGTTTGCTCCTCTTCAAAATCTCACTTAAGAGCATCCTTTTTATTTTCTTTTGGTTTTCTTATCTTTGATTTGCCTTGAATTCTAAGATCTAGAGTTATGGGTCAAACTCTTAGAAAACCCTTACGAGAGCATTACTCGTCCTCATTAGCAACTTTGGGGTTTAAATGGCTTGTCACTTATGCTAAAAGTGATCGTGATTCCTACGAAAGTGAGTTAGTGTATATAGTTTCTTTGTTTTACCTTAAGTGTGTTTTGTCTTGGTTGATTTTGCCTTGCTATCTTCGTTAGGTCATTCCCTTTCCTCCTATTTCATTTTGCACTTTGCTTGAGGACAAGCAAACACTCAAGTTTGGAGGAAGTTGATGAGTGAGATTTATCTCACTCCTAGGGTAGTATTAAGGCTATTTTTACTTGACTTATTTCCTATTTTAGTTTCTTTTTCTCTTAATTTCGCCTTTTTCTCTACCTAACTCTCTCTTAGCACGTGTGTACATGTATTTGCATCCCCCCTCCCCTACTCTTCTATTTGATCTTTGATGTGTAGGAACTCAAGCTTCTACAAGCTAAGAGGGAGCAAAAGGGGAAGCAAGAGTTTGCCCTGGGGAGCTTAAGGACCAACCGAGCAAAGACACTCGCCCGAGCTCCGAAGCCCGCCCGAGCAAATGAGCCCGCCCCGGGCTATGTACCCGCCTCGCCGGGCCAAGTCGCCCGCCCGGGCTACGTGACAGCCCGCCCGGGCCATCACGGCCAAACTTTCGCTTCTTGCCCGCAAATTTGGGTTCCCGCCCGGGCACCGCACGGGCCCATCTACCCCTGCACCGCCCGGGCCACCCAGGGAGACCGCCCGGGCTACTCTTACCATCCCGCCCGGGCCCATTTTAGCCCGCCCGGGCTTCGTTGTTCGGGCTTTTTCCCATTTCTTTTCCTTTACGACTTGTGTAATTAGAGGGGGTATAAATACTCCTCTACCCTATTTTGGAAAGGATCCCGATTTTTAGAACCCTAATCTTGTTTACTAGTGTAGGAGAGAGAAAACTTGGCTCAAGAGGTGTAATTTGGAGATTGAAAATCAATGAAAAAGTGACAATTTCTTTGAAGTTTCTTGTTTCCTTAGTAATCCTCTCAATCCTTTCTTTCTTTCTCATTGTTTTTATTGCATTCTTACTTTGTTAGGTTCATGTTTTCATTGTTTAATCTTCATGCTTAGTAATTAATCTAGATTAAAATTTTCACCTTTTCCTAGTTTCTTCTTGTTTGCTCACTAGATTTGGTTTTGTTTTTACTCTAAAGTATTGATTTTTGATTTTTGCTATTTTTAGATTGGTGATTTAATAGCTAGATTTCCATGTTTAAGATGTTTGGTAGTATAATGGGTAGTGAGTAGTTCATTAACTAGGATTGGGAGTAACCCAATCATTGTTTGCATCCTATTTTCATGAGTAGAGTTCATTGGGTTGGTTTTGTTTGGGATTTGTGCAATTTCAATCTTTGATGTTGATTGGTGACTTGGTTGATGTGAGCTCCATCATCTTTTGATCCTTTGTTGCCCATTTAATGGTTTACTTTTATGTGGTTAACCTTCATGATTGATTGATTAGTTGTTACACATCACTTGTTGGTTGGTATTAACTTGGGTTTAATATCAATCCTTAACTTGGCCTAGTTAGGTGATAACGCCTCGAAAAATAGGTTTTGTTACCGTAATCAGGACTCTAAACTCCCTAACAACGATTTTAGAGGTGTTTAGGTTTATTTATTCCCTTTGCATATCCCCAATGCTTGTCAACCCCTTTTCTCTACTTGATTGTTGGATGTGAGCTATGATTGTGGTGATTTCCCATTCCTAGTACTTTTTCTAATTTGATTCCAATAGTTTTAATTATTTAATTCAACCAAAACTTGACCATTTCTTCGACTTAGCTTACTTGTAGCGACTCTACCTTGGTGAGACCTCCGATCCTTGTGGTTCGACCCTTACTTACCACTTGACTAGTTTAGGTGGATAGTTAGGTTTTTTTTTATTTGACATTAGGGGAGTTAGTAACGACCTAGTTTTCCCATTGTTCAGTCAAACTCTCTTCTAGTGTGGGCTTGTGTTAGGCCTAATGAAGTTTATCATGGTATCAGAGCGGACGATCCTGGCCCATTATGAAATGCAAGATGGAAGGTGTTGAAGATCTGTTTGGAGCAAAGTAAGCCCAACAGAATTGTAATGGCCTCCAAGAAGGGGCCTAGTTGACCTCATGTTGGAAGTCCAGAGAGAACCCAACGAGGATGTTGTGACCTATCCAAATTGCAAGTTTAAAGGTATCTCACATGTGAGGGTGAGTGTTAAGAGTATAGCCCACATGTGAGTTAGGAATAGTTTGTCCCACATTGAAGAATTAGAGAGAGAATGACTAACATATAGATTGGTGGGTTACTCCACCTATCACCAATTGGTTTTAGGATGGAACCCTACCAACCTTGTGCGTGGTCAAACTCTCTTCTAGTGTGGGCTTGTGTTAGGCCCAATGAAGTTTATCAGTTTCCCTTATTTGATGTTTGGTTGATGGTTTTTTTTATTCCCTTTATCTACTTTTCAGCTTAGAATTACCCCACTTCCCCTTAGATTGATTCCCTAGCCCCCCCTCCCCCCCATGTTTTGAATTTCCCCAAATCCCTCTACACCTTAACCACAACTGGCCACCACGGCACCACCCCATCACCACCTCGAATACCAGGTTGACCCCGCACCACACTCAAGCCACTACTCCTCCACCTAAGCCGCCACCACCACCCGAAACCACTGTTGACCCACCACAACTCTACCCGCCGAAACCCCTAACCCGAAACTCCGAGCACCAGCTTTACCCATCTAAGCCCTCAAAGCGACCACCATTACCACTGGAACCCTACCCCATCCGTCGAAACCACCACCTTTACCAACCGAAACCCCAACCCATCTCTGAAAACAACCATTCCCAGCTCCCGAATCAACTAGCATCACACCCAAAACCACCGAATCTACAAGAGAGCGGAGAGAAATAGAAAACTCAGGTGAAAAGATGGGAGGGAGAGGGAGGAAGGAGAAGGGTTCAACTTTAGTAACCCTTTCTCTTGTCTAACCAAACATTTTGGTAAATTGGGGACTTTGTAGTTCCTTTCCTTTGCTAACCCTTGCTTGCTTCCTTTCCCTTTCCTCTCTTCCAACCAAACGCACTCTTACTTTGAAAAGAAAATTGTTAGGATAGATTTAGGATCTATCTATCTAGAAGTGTTTACTTGAACATATCTATCTAGAAGTGTTCATATAGAGATAATATTTATTAGTATTATATTTAGTTTAGGATATGTTATCCTAGTTCTACCTAAGTTAGGTTATATATGATGTACTATAAATATCCCCTTTGGGTTAATAATAATACGAACCTTTTTCCTTCAATCTATTTTGACATGGTATCAGAGCCAGTTGAGATCCTGGGTAAAAACTTGAAAATATTGTTCCCCTGCCGGTGGGTTCCGGCGAAAAACCCACCGACCGGATTTGTTAACCCCCTCAACATTAGAATTGTTTTTTTTCCTGATCCTCTGAAGCCCACGGCTCTCGGTTAGTGTTCGGGTGCTGCAACATGCTTTTGGAATCTGGTTTGATACGATACAACATAAAAATAAGCCAAATAAAGACGAATTCTCAAATAGATTGTTGTTGAGTGGAGTTGAACGGTATGTGCAGGGAGATTGGTTTAGGAATTTTGATGTAATGTTTTGTGGGACATATGATATAATTTATGTTTAAAAAAAAATTATACTAAAAATCTAGTAGAACTCGCGTATTGATTAGAGTGATTTTGCTCCAGAAAAACATAAACACTACGGATTCGAAAAGAATGGCGTTCTCGTCTTATTGAGATATTTGGCAAGTTTAGAAACAATTGTGCCAAAAAAAAAACCTTTACAAGAGTTTGTGAGGTGTGAGGAAAACATAAACATGATAAGTTCGAAAAGAAGTGCGTTCTCGTCAGTTTGGTGTTTCTTGTGAGATTGACGGACTCGAAAAGAATGATGTTCTCATTAAAAAGAAGAAAATTACGGGTTCGAGAATTCCCGATTTATTGAAATATTGTTGACGTCGACATCACTAGTTTTGTGCATCTCGACTCCAACAGAGAAGACGAAGAAGTTCCAGTTCATCCAAATCTGGTGCTAAAATAGAAGCTTTTTTTTTTATTTTCCAATCGTAACGTTCGTGTTACTGCCATTGCGATTGCGGGAGGGTGTTTGGATATATTTAGGATCTATCTATCTAGAAGTGTTTACTTAGACATATCTATCTAGAAGTGTTTATATAGAGATAATATTTATTAGTATTATATTTAGTTTAGGATATGTTATCCTAGTTCTACTTAAGTTAGGTTTTATATGATGTACTATAATTATCCCCTTTGGGTTAATAATAATACGAACCTTTTCCCTTCAATCTATTTTGACAAAAATGTAATCTTGTAATTCTTATTAGAGAAAACAAATAAGTAGTACTCCTATTAGAGACTTTATATTCGTACTATGTCCAAATAATTATAATTTTATTACGTTTACTAATATAATCTTTTATAAATAATATACTAATAATAGGATCTTTTAGTTTCACAAAAATACATTATTTTGCCATACTAATATGATCTTTGGGAATCATATTGCATGGTGGTCCGTGCATATAGGTTCATCAATAAACCTTTTCTTTTCCTCAAAACTTTAATAAAATCAAGTCACAATGTTCACTAAAGCGATAGTAATCTTCACCAACTTGTGCCCAAGAACACTACATTTGGGGTTCCCCTATGACATGGGGAAAGAGTGAAAAAAGAAAAAAAGCGGGAGGTGCTAGATTTACATTTTGTGTATAGAGAATTACAATACACTACTAATAATATTGTACCACCTCATTGTGTTAAAAGAGATTCTAGGGAGAAATTAATTTTATTTAGGAGGGAAACTTTTGGTTATTGGAAGGAGGACATGTAAGAAGTGGGAAACGGAAAATTTGGCGGGCTAATGAACATTGGAGATAGAAAAAGTTATTGTACAATACATACACGTAATTTACTAAAAATTGATAGATATCATAAAATTACTTTTGCTACAAAACTAATGTTTTGATACTAGAAAATTTTGAAGCTTTTTATCTTTTGTACTATACTCGAAAAATTCGCACACCCTATAAGGTGGATGATGATTGACGAAATTCGCATTAATGATGAGAGAGAGTATTCACTTAATTATATTGGAATTATTCCTAATAATTATAACTCAAAAATATATATTTTGTTAAATAATTTAAAAACCACAAAAGCACATATATTTTCATCCTTTACAAATAGACACTCGTTTTACTATACTTCATATAATATATAAATTTAGGCTACGTTCAGTTCACCTTATTTTTACTTATTTCAGATCAGATCAGATAAGTTCAGATCAGATCAGATAAGTTCAGATCATGCTTATATTTAAAAAGTTATTATTATTGTTATTATTATTGTTGTTATTATTGTTATTGGTATCATGGTTATTATGATGATTAGTATTACTAACGCTATTATTATTATTATTATTATTATTATTATTATTATTATTATTATTATTATTATTATTATTATTATTATTATTATTATTATTATTATTATTATTATTATTATTATTATTATTATTATATTGTTATTATTATTATTACTATTATTATTAGTATTACTTTATACCATTACTATTACTATTAATAATGCTACTATTTACTAGTACATTTGTTCAAAGGATTATTATTATTGTCGTTGTTGTACATATTATTATTAATATTGGTAATTATTATTAATGTCTTTGCTATTATTATAAATGTCATTAATATCACTATTTCAAGCTATTTGTGTTCAAGAAGAAAAATGTTATTTTGGCATTTGTACGTGTTCTTTTTTATATTTGTTCTAATTAACAATTTTGATATACGATGTTATTTTTAATGTTGTACATGTAAAGAACGTGATAATAGTATATGATGTTTATTTTTTTTAACAATTTTGGTAGAATAATATAAAGTATATGTTACTAGTTTATATAAAACATGAGTAGCAAGGGATAACCTAATGGTGTTGGCATCACCTTCAAATTTCCCCCTACACGGGATTTCAACTTATCTTTAAAAACAAAGTTTATATAGAACAGGACAACGATATAAGAATAATATTTAACAATTTTGTTCAAGATCATATGATTATATATATTTATAGGTTTATTAATAATGAAATAAGAACAATTGATTGATATAGCAAAAAACATGTTGTTAGTTAAATCCAAACATGTCATCAAATAACATCTACAATCTTTTAATTTTTTTTTAAGAGGACATCTATCTTTTATTTTTAAAATGTATTCTTTAAATAGATTTTATATGCTCTTTCAATATATGTTCTTTTTTATTATCATTATATGTTCTTTCATTACTACCTAAATTCTTATTATAAACGGACCTTTGACATAAACAATATGATCTTTTTACCATAAACAATATGTTTTTATAACCTAAAATATTATTCTTTTATTTTTAATTGTATGTTCATATACTATGTGTTCTTTTTCAAAAAAAAAATTATGCTATTATTATTATTATTATTATCATAATTATTATAATAATAATAATAATAATTATTATTATTATTATTATTATTATTATTATTATAATATTATTATTATTATTATTAAAAGTTGTGCATATTAATAAAATGATAGTAATAGCAATACTGGTAATGAAATACAAAGTAATAATAATATTAGTAATAATATGTTTTATAAAAGATAAGATAAGTTCAGATCAATAAAAATAAGGTGAACTCAACATAGCCTTAGTATGTTTAATTATATATTTAGGCTATTGAAAAATTAAAAAAATGCATCTTAAACAACCTTATTTGATGCACATTATGAAAATAAGAGCATTATAGAAACAGAAAGCAAAAACAGTACATAAAATAAGGAGAAAGAAAACTACATCCAAAAACGCTTCATCTCCTCTATTCTCTTTAGAACCCCTGTCGAACCCTAGCTAGCGCTTCCCATCTTCCCCTGCGGCGGCGCAGTCCGCGTTTCTCTCTCTGGCGTGCGCCGCCGCAGGGTCAACCACCCGCCCCGATGCTTTTCCATCACCTCTTTCACTCCATCCCTGTAATCCCCCATAATTTTATGAATTTTATAAATATATTTTAATGTATATTTATATATATTTTTGTATATTTTAGTATTTAAATGATGTACTTCTTGAAAGGTTGACTTTTTAAAAGTCAAAGAAATTATTTAATAATTTTAAATAGTCAAACATTTTACATAGTCATACTTTGAAAATTATTTAAATAGTTTAAAGCACCATTTGGTTTAGTAAAGAGAATTTAAATTGGGTTAGAGGAACCCAACTACATAAATCACCCAACCATTAAATATTATTTTAGCCCAAACACCTTTTCCTAAGCCCAAAAGGGAAAAACTATATAAACCCCCCAAAACCCCAAAATTTTCCCCACACTCATTTTCTCTCTCTTCCTTCTCCTTTATTTTTTTCCGGCCTCTCCCTATTTTCTCTCTCTCTCTCTCTCTCTTCGATTCTCTTCTTCACTCGGCCAACGGCAGCCGCCGCCAGTCGCGCGCCCCTTGTTCCGGCGCGTCTTCCTCCTCTTCTTCCTTGGTTATTTTTCTTCCTCCTCAAGTTATATTTAAATGCAAAGTTTATATTTTTAAGAATTGTTTTAATATGTTTATGTTTAAAGTTATAGTTGATGATTTAAATATGAATCAAAGATTATGTAGTTTATGTAATGAAGTAATTAAAATTTCAGATTTAATAGTTATGTTTAAACTAGGGTTTTAAATATCAAAGCTTGGATTTTTAGGGTTTTATGAGTTGGAAATCATAGTAGTAGATTTTAGTTTGTGAAATTGAGTACTCTTATGATTTTAATTATGTTTAAGTATGTTTTACAAGGGTTTTAATACTTTATAAGTTGCTGAAAATTTTATAACTATGCTTATAATGGAATTTTCATGATCAAAGTATGAGTTTTTAAAGGTTTTTAGCAACTAGTATAGTAAAACTCTACTAGGGAGTATTAATAATTGAAGTTTTAATGATGGGAAAGGTTTTTAAACATTTTTAAAGAGGATTTAAAGTATTGTAATATTGCTGGAAATTTATAAGAGTATTGATTGTGGTTATGTTGATTATTGTTAGGCAGAGAATACTCTTTAGGCGACTTTTAAGCTTGTTAAAGTGGCATCGAACTTTGTCTACACAAGGTACGTACATACCTATGTGTGGGTTGGATTAGTATCATGTCCTAAGGATGGGATTTATGTAGTATCATGCATAGGAAACTATTTTATTTTAGTTCATATGTGATTTATATTCAATTGAATTTGCATGTTTTATGCCGTTGTGTGAAGCATGTTGGTTATGATGATGATATTATGTTTGTATGGATGATTGATGCAAGCATATGGGATTTGGGAACCTTATTTTATTAATTTACATGAGGGATTAATATTTATATTGGTATTGGATCATTGATTGGATCATGTTGTTCCCTTTGGATTATTTAATTACTTTATGAGGACCGAGGGCCTTATTTGGTAAGTTGGTTATTTAACCTATGAAAGGTTGGTTGGTTGTTGACTTGGTTCAACAAATAAATAAAGGTTATGGAGTTAATATTGGAATTATTCTTGGATTATTAAGTTGATGATCACCTTATCTAATCCTAAGATAAAAATGAAAGTCTATGTATATTTGATGATTATATTATTTGTTCTACTTGTGAGTCATAACAAGTAATAAATTATTAATCACTTAAAGTGGAAAGTGAATAGCAATACCTTTAGACTTGTGCACGTCTGAAGTGTTGGACTATGGTGTTGGAGTACATGGTGGTAGCCCATGGCTTTTCTTGGGACCGGATTGATCACCGTGTCCTATTTTTATTTAAAAGGTTACTCGATATCGTAGGTCGGGGGAGTACAGAGTCGCGCTCGTACTTCGTCTTCTAAATTGAAGACTGGTTTGGTTTGGACAACTCTTTCCATTGCATATTCCATCTAAATTAATTAACTTATTAGTTGTGGAGTTTAGTTCAGTAAAAGTAGTATGCTATGTTGTTATATTATTATTTATCCCTGCTTATTGGTTGTTAGTATCATGTTAGATTTGAAATTGATTTACTATGTAGTACTCAGCTTTGCTGATTACGTGCTTTGTGTGTATGTGTTGATCATGACTATGCCTTATTGATCCTGTGATGACCCATTTGGAGAGCATTCTCTCGGGATCAATAGAGCATCGTCGTTTACAAGTTTGAAGATAATGCATCATGGGTTCGGGAAGTTGGAGAGCTTGTGTTGACTCTATATTTATAGTTGACTTTTACTTTTATAGTTGACTTTTGACTTATTGTTGGTTAGACTTTTGGAGTTGACTTTTGGTTGACTAAGTTTTATTTTCAAAGTTATATATTATTATTTCCGCTGCAAAATTCTAAATAAGCCGATACGTTATCACGTGGGCGATAATGCTTTGATGATTCTCTAAGTTTTATATTAAAAAGGGTATTTTGAAAAATAGAGAATTGTCGGGGTGTTACAAAGTGGTATCTTGGAGCTTTAGGTTTTCATTGGCCTTTCGTGCCAACTTTGAATTTTTAGGCGCCTAGCTAGCTAGTTACTTAAAATGAATTTCATAGAAATCGAGCTCCTACTTATTCGTTGTGTTCAAATTACTTTTCGAAATATATTTCAAGATTTCAAAGATTTTAAATATTTTATTTTATCTCAGTTCGAATTATATTTTTTATAACACCCCGTAATTTTCACTCTTTATTTTTAGCGTTGTTTACTTTAAAATGATAGTTTCCGTTAAAATAAAATAATTTATTATTAAAAACTATTTTGAAAGTGTATAATTATTTAATTATTGTATTATATTGTTGTGATTATTAATTTAAAGTGTATATATTTATTTAGTAATTTCATTAGTTATATATATAATGTGCGTATTTATTTTATCATGTAGTTAGTAATTCTATAAATTTAATAAGCGTGTGATTTTATTTTAAGCGTTAAATATATTTTGGACCGACCAACGTAAAGAAATTGCAAGCCCATTCTATATACCATATGGTCCGAAATTTTGGGTGTAAAAACATTGGATGAGCATCTCCATTTCAGCTTTGTAACCACCAAGAGATGAGGAGTCAAGCCTTCATAAACCCCCATCAATTGCCACCATTAACCCCCCAATAACCCACCTTAATGCACCCTTAAACTCTTTGCTTAGTGAGGTGAATAATCTCATTACTTTCTGCACTTTAACCCCCTCCAAAAGCTGGAAACAATCAGGAAAAAACGTGCTTCACAACTCTTCTTCTTCTCTCTTTCGCATTTTCGGCCATTTCTGCACACCCATTTTGTTTGCATCATATCTCCTTCATTTCTTATCGGAATTGGGCGTGTGAGTAGTCGAAATTCATCTACTCGAAGAGATATTGGTCGTGGTCTCATCAGTTTTTTGAAGATACTGGAAGAATTGGTCGCAGTTTGCGTTTTAAGTAGACGAGTCATCCGGTTTTCTTGGAGTTTTCGGGAGCATTGTTATTCTCTTCTTTCTCTGCCATTCTAGTATTATTTTCCACCTAAAATTAAGGTAACTAATGGGTTTTCCTAGACTGGTTAGAGTTCGTGTAGGAATTATTCTAGCTTTAATACTTAAGTTGGGTTATTTTTTTATGGGAATTTGGGTGCGAGTAAGTTCATGTTGGGTGTTGAGTTTGTTGTTGGCGTGTCGAACGTCGGATGTATTGCTTCGTATCATGTTATTTATCCCTGCTTATTGGTTGTTAGTATCATGTTAGGTTTTAAATTTATTTACTATGTAGTACTCACCTTTGTTGATTACGTGCTTTGTGTGTATATGTTGATCATGGCTATGCCTTATTGATCATGTGATGACCCATTTGGAGGGCAGTCTTTCGGGATCAATAGAGCATCGTCGTTTACAGGTTTGAAGATGATGCATCATGGGTTCGGGAAGTTGGAGAGCTTGTGTTGACATTATATTTATAGTTGACTTTTATTTTTATAGTTGACTTTTGACTTAGTGTTGGTTTGACTTTGGTTTGACTCTTAGAGTTGACTTTTGGTTGACTAAGTTTTATTTTCAAAGTTATTTATTATTATTTCCGCTGCAAAATTCTGAATAAATTGATACGTTATCACACGGGCGATAATGCTTTGATGATTCTCTAAGTTTTATATTAAAAAGGGTATTTTGGAAAATAGATAATTGTCGGGGTGTTACACTCCCCTAGTTTTCTCTTTCTTTTAATTTTCATAAATCCTCTCTAAATCAGTTTTTTCCAATTAATTTGCTCGATCTCTAGGTGTTTGTCTCAGTTTGTTCCCTTCTTCAGGCTGTTTGTTGTGCTCTGATTTTGGTGCTGTCATATTACAAGTATTGTTTTTTGGTGGGCTTTCAGCAAAGTCGGTCTAGTGAAGTTTGAAGATGAGAATTCAAATCAAAGGTAAAGCTTTTCAATTGGAGCTGAGTAATGGTTTCTTAAAATTTGCTGAGTTCTATAACAATAGAAAACGATGGATTAATTTTCCGGTTAAGTTAATTGAATGGATTTCCAATGTCCTTAATGGTTGCTCAAAGTTGATTGAATTTGAACACTCTAGACGATTTGGTTGCCTTTGGTGGAAAATTCAATCTGGTTGTAATCGATGGGGGTGGTTTTTGAAGTTAAGTGTGAAGATTAAGGGTTTATGGTATTCAGTTTTTGTCTCTGCATTAATAGTGTTAATCCTTCGAGGATTTTAGTCCATGCTTTTTTACATGTTTCTCAAGAGGGATCAAAACTGGTTGCTGCTATTGATAGTGAATGTTGGAATGTCTGTTTTGATTCTTTTGCTTTTCCTCAGCAAGAAAGTTCGCCTCTCTCTCACGATAGTGAGCTCAAGTTAGAAGTGGATGCTTTGCTAAACTTAGAAAATTTGCAGATTGGCTCTAGTCATCCTAAGCTAGAGAGTATGGTTCATCATGTTAAGGAATCAAATATCTCTTGTGATGCAATGTGCTTATTGAACAATGAACCTTTCAAAAACGCTAGTGTCAACAAAGAAAAAATGTCGGCAAATCCAAAGAGGTTATCAGAAAGTGCTGGTTTAAGTTGCAATGGAAGTGCCCTTTCATTTGCAGATAAGGTGTGTATCAAGGGAAGTTCAGTCTATATTGATGGAGATGAGGTCTCTACTTGTGCTAAAGGAAATGGTAGAAATGTAGATTCAATTGGTGATCTTAGTGTTGATTCATTGTTGTTGCCTGATTCTAATATGAGCAATGTTGTGCCAAGTTCTCCTTTTCAAAGGCCAATCAAGAAAAATCAATGTCAATTGCTTAATCATCTTGGGTTCCATCGCAGTATGGAGAAGAATAATCAATCTCAAGTTCTTCAGAATCCAAGGTTCCGCCAGAAAACGGTGAAGAAAAAGGGAGTTCAAGTAGCAAAGAGATGGTGTAGTGAGGGGTATCCCAATGGTTAAATGGTTTCATTACTTCAATGTTTAAGGACTTCATGAGTTCTTTGTTGCTTTGTTTGATCTTGTTGCCTTAGTTTGGTGTTTTTCAGTCGGTAAGCTTGGGTGTTGTTTCTAGGTTCTTCAATTTTGAAGTTGTGTGATGTTATAGCTTGTTCTAGTGGTTATATTGTTCAAGGGTTCTTGTTGTGTTTGGAGTGTTTGGTTAGGTGCTTATGGTGTTCGTCTTATTGTTCAAGGTGTTGTACCTTGGTATTTTGATGTATGCCTTGAACTCTTTTATGAGTTTTAATTAAATGAGTTAAATTATAAAAAAAAAAAAATAGAAACATAAAGCATTATAGTTTAATATTGTAATATCAAATTGGTAATATTATTCAAACATTAAACATATAAATAATATCTTATCATTCTAAATTGGGTTTTTCTATGTTATGCCCTCGTATTTTTTTCATTTTCTCGTTGTACCCCATCTTTCCCGGGGATTTCTACACCGTGCCCTTGAACTATTTTTTAATTCAAAATGCCATAGCCGTTAAGTGGCCGTTAATTGTCCCGTTAGTGAAATTAATAACAATTAATTAATTTGACTAGTCAGTTAAAAAAAAACGGGAGGGAAACTTTCCCACCAAAAAAGCTAGGGTTTGACTCCCTTTTATTAACTTCTTTCCCCGCCCCAAATCTTCATCTTCTTCCTTTTCTCTTTGAAGCTACTCTCCATCATCAACAATGTCAACTGTAAATTCTTCCTCGGTTGCAAGGGGTTGGAATGGGAATTCGTCACTCCCAAGTGTAATTGCAACCCCCCAAAAAACGCAAGATTACACATCTCTAGATCTCAACGCAATCCCGGTAGGGCATATTTCAAGTGCGATTTTTGCAATTTTTTGTGTGGTTGCACAATGGGACATATGATTAGAAGAAGAGATGCTTGCAGATGTGATGCATGGTGAAGATGGGAGTGGGGTGCATTCCAATGACATGACTTTGGTCCAGCTTAGGGAAGACATGACAAAGAAATAAACAAAAATTGGGTGATTTAGGGGTTTATTTAAGGGATTTGGTGAAGATAGGATTATTTATGTACATCTTATTGGTAATTATCATCAAACTATGTTAAATTGTAGAATGGAAATGGAGGTGATGTAGAATGGAAAGTAAGATAGTTTGGTTTTTTTTGTAGTTTGTATGCAACTCAAAACAGAAAATTCCGAAGCTCAAACCCATTTTTAGCAAACTCATCACACATATCATTTAACACATCAATCATCAAACACTTATCAATATCATCTATTCTTAAAACAACATGATTTCCCATATAATGTAATTTCAATATCTTGTCTTCCATTTCTGCACAAAATTAAAACCACAACGAGTCCAACAATTCAGGAAACGCAAGCAAAATCCTAAAAGTATTTTATGGGAACATGCAAAAAAGGCATTTTTTTTACTACACAAAAATCACATTTTTCATGAACTAAATCACATTTTTCATGAACTCCAGCTTGTAAAAACCATACCTGAGGATGGGGGATTTCACTTCAATTTCCGCAACTGAGTTCAAGATTTTTGCGCTCAAAAGACTCCACCTTTAGGGTTCTTCAAAATTCAAAAAAATTTTGCTCTGGGATTTCGTTTTTGGGACAGAATGCGAAGAAGAGGGAGTAAGGAAGTTGAATGATCACTACAGGAGAGAGAGAGAAGAGGGGTATTTAATTTTTTTTTTTTTTGTTTGAAAAATGAAAAAGTTGACGGTAGGTGACACATTTAATGCCAAACCTGACGTCCGTCATTAATAAGCCCTCATTAATGGCATTTTGAATTAAAAATAGATAACACGAGGGCACAGTGTAGAAATTCCTGAAAGATGGGGTACAACGTAGAAAATGAAAAAACACGAGGGCATAACGTAGAAAACCCCTTCTAAATTTCTAATATATCACAACTACTTTTAATAGTATGAAAGATATAAACATTAACATTCTGATTTACCATAATCATGTATAACAGATACAACATTCGTAATGCATAACTAAACTCTGTTGAATCAATTTTCAATGTACAGTTCACTTGAAGAAGATAAAGTGAAATTCCTTGTTTCTGTATTGTCTTTTATTGGTTAAATAAATGAATGGACAATTTAGCTCTATAAAATTCAAGGATTTGGATTTAAAATGATTACGATGGCTACAAATTTATTCATACTATGTAAATTACTCAGTTTTTAATTCTCACAATTTGGGGCATCAATTGTTCTACTGAGAATAAGCAGAAAAAAATAACAAGAGGCATAAATTTGTTAATGAGTATTCGACTATTCTTTGAGGTAGGACAAACTCAAGGTACATTTAATGGAAAAAAAATGAGGAAGAAGCAAAACTCTCAAAAGAAGAAGATGAAAATGCTGGAACGAGAACATGTTAAACAAGTATTTGATATTTTTTTCCAAAGCCAGCTTTTTATGTTTTTTCTTTTATTTTGAGGTTTTTTCCAACAAAAAAAAGATCAACTAAATTAATGGACAAGATTAATAGTTAATAATAATATAGGGATGAGTCGATAAGATTTAAGCAATTATAGTAGCTACAATCTAATTGTAGCCATCCAAAAACCTTTCAAAAAAATTAAACTAAAACTATTCTCTTAATTACTTTTTTGGAGAAAGATAACTTCCATTAATATTGCATAGGATCCCCTCAAAAAAAAAAATTGCATACGAACTCGCTAAGGAAATTTGAAATTTATACTTAAATTGATTTCAAATTTTCTTTTGAAATTTAAATGAAAACAGACTTCCATTATTTTACACCGCACAAAAATATAAGCCAATAAAAAACTTACAACACTTTGTGTATAGAGATTCTCTATACACAAAGTGTAAATCTAGCCTTTTCCAAAAGAAACTAGCTACAATTGTTAGAATGTCTAGGACAACAATTCCGAGGATTGAGTTTCACTTAGAAATGAACTACTAGTATGTAACTTACGTTTTTTTACATCGGCTGAAATTGCAAAAGAGTCCACAAGATACAAATTGAAAGTAAACAACTAAAACGAGCTTTTTTTGCTCTTATATTACCGTCGAGCAAAGCGGAAAAAATTGGTGACCACAAACTATATAAAATATTTAACCACAAAAATTTCTTATTTGAGTTTTGAGTTTTGAGTTGCATTACGTTCATTGACAAACCTATTACTTTCAAGTTCATCTACACTTTTCAATTTGTTATAGGAGGCTCATTAGTAAACCCTTAAGATTAAAATTTCGTTAACAATAATGTTTAATTAATGTCTATATATAATAAATCACAAAGTAATATCGAATCAAAAGTTTACTCATAATAATATATGTTTGTGGTGGTAGAATCAGGGGCGGATCCAGCGTGGGTTCAACTGAACCCACAAAAATCTGGAGAAAAAAAGGAAGAAATTCACGAAAAATCGGAAAAATAAAACAGATTATAATCTTTCCGCACCGCCCTATTATCAGTTTTAGATATTTGGTGCGAGTGGTCCGTTAGGGCCGCAAATCTTTAGTTCTTATATTGGCCGACGCGGGTTCGATTCTATGCGGGAGGTTTTTTGTTTACTTTTGACTCTTCTTAATTTTTGAGTTTTAAACCATATTGTCTGTTTTTGTTTACTTTTTCCATTTTTTTGTTTTAAACGGCAATGTCTTTTTTCTTTGGCAATATTGTTAACTGATGGATTTCTTTTCATTTTTCATTTTTGTTTTTCTTCTATACAACTTTACCTTTTTTTCCCTTTTTTGATTCAAATATAGCTCTACTCTCTATTTCATAATTGTGTTTGCTTTCTTTAAGTTTTAAGTTTTAAATTTTCCTTTCTTAATCCCCTTTAAAAAAATTCCTTAATTGTTTTTAGAATCCAAACTAATGTTTGATTGTGATTCAATATATTATTTTTGAAATTTTTGCCTTCAAATTTTTAGTTTGTAAATAGTTAATATCTAGCTACTTTAATTTATATTTCTTCCAAAAGAGTTGAGGATATAATTGTCCTTTTGTAAATCTGTATTTTTGCATAATTAATATATGTACTACATAATTGCTAATGCATAAACAACTTTAATTTTATTTCTCTTGGGTTTTCTAAAGGGCTCCGAACCCACGTAGGTCGGATCCTGGATCCGCCACTGGGTAGAATTATCACATATCATCGATAAAATTAGTTTAAAAGTTCACTTTGATGAACACTAATTGGTATGTTAAAGGATGAATCTCAATCACCCTGAGTTTGAACAAGTAATAACATCACCATAATGAGTTTGTATAAGAAATAGTGCTTCATTGAAAGTCGTATATGGACATTCCACTTATCGCCATAATTTAAGGAAAATGTTTGAGTAAAATATTAGACACATTAGTTTGTATTAGACACATTAGAATAAAATATTAATATATATGTAATAAATTGAGCAGAGAAGTGACATGAAAATAATGTTTTAATTGAATTGAAAGCTTGTTTATATAACCCTTAATTGGTAAGTTCTTTAATTGAGATTGACCTCAATAGAAAAGGGTTTGGATCCTCTGTATGTAAACTCTACAAGGTAGAGTTAAATCCTAACCACATATTATAAAATCAAGGGCTCATGATTAGTGGGAAGGGGAAAGATAGGGGCAGGATATTCGGGGGAAAAATAGGGGGGATCTTTGAGAGAGAAAATACAAGCCTTTGATTTCTTAATCAATAAGTATTTAACGAACTCTATCATGTAGAGTTATTTTGAAACTCTAGAGGATCTCAACACAATAAAAAAACACCATACTTAAAAATGCTCCTGAGTCCTGAGTGCCCTGTATAATTTACCGCTACTTTTAATCTGATCGTCACTATCAAATTCACAACATCTACCATAATTTTCTTACAAAAGTATGACAATAAATGCATGTCATAGTTTGAACAGGTAACATCAATACTATAATTTCTTTTCTGAAATGTTAGTAGAAAATTAAATAATGTGAAAGCTTACTAATTATAGATTATATTAGCTAGACTAGTTTATCAACTGGCACAAATTCTGCTTGAATTCAATATAATCGGTGACCCATAATCTTCTATGTATAATATGCCATCATTTTCTCCTCCTCGCTGACCTTGCTCTTAATACAGGACCTTAATTTCCAAATTGGAAATACTATAATAGAAATCTCTGCTCGTTGATTTTTAATTAGTTCGTATATTTGTATGAGCTCCATGATTTAAAGAGTAGTTAAATCATTGACTTTTAATCATTGAACTTTCTCCCACGATCTCAAAGCAGGTCATTCCATGAATCAGAATTAGATTTTAAACAATAATGATCCAGGACAAGCCGACAAGTACGCATGAAAAAAGTTTGGGACGGCAAGACTAAGTCCAGATCATAATTGTTTAAACTAAATTCAACTGTTTTTCTCCTCTTAATTTGTTCATTTGATAATAGTGATATCATTATTTCAATGTATAGTCGACATAATTTAGAATACTATTAATGTTATAACCCGTTAAAAAGTAATTAAATGCTATATAATCATTTAACAAAGTGTGATATGCAAATTGGTTTATTACAGTGGTGAATTGGGACAACTTTAAGAAAACACACCTTAGCTTTATTTAGTGACGTTGAACAATTTATATATAGGATTGCAAATGAGTTGAACTGAGTCGAGTTTAACCTTGTTATTTTGAGTTAAGCTTGATATGAATTATTAGTGTGACCACGATTTGAATAGTTGAACTCGATCAAGCTTCTAGATTTCATGTTCGAACTTGGCTCATTTGGCTTATTCAAGCTCGCTCGCGAGCTTGATTGTACTCGATCAAGCTTCAATTTCTTCTTTGAGCTTGACTCATTGGGTTATTCGAGCTCGGCTAGCGTGCGAGCTTGTTTGTTTGCATTTGAATTCAAACTAGAGCTCGAACAAGCTTGACCTAATCAACGATCCTCGTTATACTTTTATTTAAGAAAAAAGGAAAGGGGTTTGAATTCGTATTTTGCCAGTCATGCCTTTGAAATAAAGGTATGGACAATGTTATATGCATGCAATATTTTTTCCCGGTAGATGTATGTTACAAAATCTCATGAATCTAACTTGCAATAAGCAAATTAGGGTTGAAAATTTCAATTCGTTTAATTTAAATGGATTGACAAGATTAACCTATTTAATTAAACGGGTAAGGTTACGCTTGACATTGTCAACCCAAAAAAAACCTCCTTTGACTTGTTTAACTCGTTTATATTGAAAATCCCAAAGCCTTCGTATTGAAATATGCTCAAAAAAGAAAACACTCTAAAGATAGATAGGTCATCATCTACACAACTTAATTAGCATGTGATGGTAGTGGGAGGTGTCAATTCGGTTAAATGGTTCAATTCTGGTTCGAACCAAACAATTTGATTGACTTCATTTCAGTTCACTTATGTTCTTTTTTCCCAACTAAATTGATTCAGGTTTAATTTTTCCGGTTTCTTTCAATCCGATACAATTATTCAATTTTCAGTTCATTTACATTTGTCTTTTGGTTTGACCCATACAGTTTCGGTTCGAAACAATTGACTTTTATGTATTACTATCCGTTCAAACAGCTTATTTTCGCTTTGGTTTTGGTTAATTTCGATTTCGCATAGAAACACCACCTTAGGTGAAAACCTATATCGCTTATGACATATGCATCCCTTTTTTTTACTTTGTATCGTGTTTCGCGTCAAATGCTTTGTCGTGCCAAGTAATTTGAACTCGATTGGACTTGTTATCGTTTCAGTTGATCTTGAAGGAACCAGCGATACCATTAAGAGATTAATTGTCTATATTTATCTACAAAAGCACTGTTGAAAGTTTCCCCATTTACAGTGCAATTATTGTATTAAAGGTTTAACATTTGGTTGATATTCAAATTTTCCTTTAACCTTCTACATATTAAAGTTTCACATTTTATTTGCATCAGTATTTAGTTACAACTTCAAGGAAAAGAAGGGTGAATAGAATACACTTTTTTTTCTTTTAATTTTAGTAAAGGTAAAACAAGTGTGTCAAATTCTCAACCATGAGGTCAAATATATGAAATTGAACTTACAACATATTGTGAGTATGTGCGTAAACAAGTGTAAATCTATAGTCCTCTAAAGTTTTTGTTTTTTTAACATACTTCTAGACTTCTAATATCAATTTTGACTTGTATTTAACTTTTTCTTCTCGTAGATTAAAATTCACAAATTCCAGAACAACTATCTAAAATTCTAACAGTTCAATGAACATATTAGAAGTTGAACCCAAATGCCTATACCAGGATTCCAGGAATGTCCTGGTGTACGTGCACCACGAACAACAAGTACGACAAATAAAAATTGGATGGGGCCATATATTAGTTTTGTAAACTAAAGTTATGTATAGTGAACCAATTTTGGTCTGGCAATATGTTATAAAAATTTAGAAAATTAGGCTGTTATGTCATTATTCATTAATGATCTAGTAAGATAATTTAGATTAGGTTATTATTTATTACATTTGAAAACAATTTTAAACTATTATGGATTTACTTTAGTATACTTTCGATTTGGTTCAGTTTAGTTTCAAGCAGTTTCAAACAATTTTCAATTGATTTCAATTCAGTTTAAGTTCAATTCGGTTCAGTTTAAAGTATTTTTAAGCAGTTAATTTCAATTAAGTTTGTGATGGGTTGTTTCAGTGTAAGTTCAGTTAAGTGACATTGCAGTTCACTTTAAGCAGTTGGCTTTTTTCATCAAAAGAAGAAAACTAGGAGGTGTCTACACAAGAGACACCACCTAAAGCATCCATGAGGATGGTTACAACAAGCTTCAAGTACAAAAAATAGAAGAAAAAAGAGCACAAAGAAACTCAAGTAGATGCTCCGCCACGGCAACACACCATCTCCCCAGACCCAACTGAAAACAACTTCTTGAAACCCATCATGGGGGGCAAGACAAACACCACTGAAAATGAATAAGCTCCCAAATCGTCTCAAAAGATCCACAATTACTTGAAGCTACAACAACCTAAGACCTAACACTAATCTAACAAACAAATAACAAGAACTAAAAAACTGTAAATGTAAACAGTTTAGAGAAAATTAACCCAAAAAAACCAATGACCACCACATAACTTTTATTCGCCGGAGAAGAGGAGTTCGACCCACGCTCCCGGAAGAAGCGAAGAGGACACCCGATCCGCGTCACTAGCCCCAACCGAAACGAACGAAGAAGGAACTCCCGAAAACCGTGGCCTGAAACCGCCGCCGACTGAAACAAACCAGCCATGAGGATGGACTAAAAGACTAGAAGATAAGCTCCCAAATCTTCTCAAAAGATCTAGAAGGTGTAGATGAGAGAGTTGGCTAGGGTTTCAATTTCAAGAGAAATTGAATTGGGGGCTAGGGTTTCTAGAGAGAAGGGGGAGCCTCTCTCTTAAGCAGTTGACTTTTGATTATTTCACTTTTCAGTTATGGGTCACTTTAATTCAGTTTATTCACTTCAGTTGGCTATCGGTTGCTAGTTTTCAACCAAACTGACATCTCTAATGGTAGTGAATTTGTACCGATGGTTAGTTCATCATGTGCCATTTTTTTCTTTCTCCCATGTACTGATGGTTTGTCATGTGCATTTCGCTTCACAGTCTATATATGAAATTGTTCAACAGCCGCAAGCTATGGATTTTGTATGTGGGATGACTGGTAATGGCGTTTGTGATGTCCCTGCTCTGAAGAAGGCTGCTAAAGGGATAGCTATGGAAAATGCAACTGATGTAATTCATAAATCTTCTAATCTATACAAATATATTAAAAGGTGTTCTGAAGCAAGTCTACACGCTACGTGGCACTATGCCTTGAGTTGTTTCGTTCCATGTCATCAACATATATCAAAAAAATTAGAAATATGTTCCGTACAAGATTCGACCACGGACCTCAAGTTAATATAGTAAAGTTCTAACCAATGAACTATGCAACATTAGATGCTCTCTTTTGACATGAAAATATTAATAACCCGGGGCATCGCCCGAGCCTAATAACTAGTTATTTTTTTGTGGTATCTCTTGTTTTTATGTAATTGATTGTGCATCAACATAGAGTAAAAAAAGCAAAAAGAAAAAAATTTGGGCCCTCAAATGCTCCGGTTTTCCTTTAAAATCGGAGCATTTGGAACCTCCAATGACCTATGTTGGTGGTCAAATACGGAGCATGTGGGGCATGAAAAATCGGAGCATTTGAGGTTTTTTCCACTAGTGAAATATACATACTTTTTCAAGTGTATATATTCATTTAGCTTTTGAAATATGAATAGTCCATTTGGAATAATCATAAATTCATAATTATGACAGAATGAATTAAACAATAATACAAATAACTTATAATAGATAGATCGGGTTAGGGTTGTCTTTTTCAACCCGTTTATTAAATAGGTTAGGTTAGGTTAGGTTAGGGACAAATAATTTCCACCAACTCCCGCATAGAGATGAAAATGAAGGAGAGTAAAGGACTACAAATTTTGTAGTTACGAATCGGGTAAGGGAGAAAGTAGTCAGGAGCAGTGGCGGAGTCATGCTTAGTCATGGTGGGTTACGTGACCCACCATAATTTGAGAAAAAGATGAAGTTTAATTTTCATTTTTTTTTAAATTCTTGGCTTTTCTCGAAAAACATGAATAAGAGCAAAAAAAAACCCAGATTAAACACCATAATCGTGATACAGGAAGAAAAAGAGAGGAAATAATAGAAAAAAGAAGCCATAACTTTAAAGTTTTGACTTCTGAGAAACAAAAATGGAGAAAAGAGAGAGAAAGAAGAAACACTGATAAAAATTGAGAAACTAAGGAGAGAGAGAAGGCGCGTGAAGTGGATGGGGGAGTGGGTATCCATTCCTCTGGTCTTATTAGTTTGCCTACTTTCTTTATTGGGTTCTTTGCTTTATTAGTTTACTCTTGTTTTTTAGGCTTTTGAAATGGTCACACAAATTGTTTATTATTATCTTTTACCTTCTCACTCTATTTTCTTGCCACAACATTAACTTCAATACAATATGCCAATAAATTAATACTTTCTCTTTACTTTTATAACTCACATACCTATTTTTTTCCTAAAGCTCCATGCCCAAAGAACAACTAACTAAAGGATTTTTTTGGAACATAATTACTAATGGATCTTGTTTCGTGATATTTTAGTACAAAAATTTAGTAGCACTTGAAATTTTTTAAATAAAAATCATGCCACGACAATTACGATGCAATCTGTGATCAATTTATCCGTCCCAACTCCGCTACCATTTCTTAGACTGCAATGAAAACAACATTTTCAAACCGCGGTGGTGACCCACCATCTGTAAAATCCTGTATCCGCCACTGGTGAGGAGTGACCACCTTCCATTGTTTAAGTGAGAAATTATTGACCTTACATAACCCGGCAGACAGCCTAATCCCTTAATTACATGGGGCCACATTGTACATGATGCTCATAAGCTACTTCATTCTTGCCTCAGTAATTGAGAACATACAAGAATTGAGAAACGTTTATGTTTGGCGCTTCAAGTATTATTCCATGGGGCCATCATATTGGTTTGATACAGCCAAAGCAGCAAATGAGCTTTTTTGCCCCATGTTTTAGGGACATAAGTGGGGAAATATGGTTTACCGAAACTAACTTCTTTAACTTTTAAGCGTTTCATATTGGAGAAAATTTACCACATAAGAAAAGGTAGACTTTTGGAAATAGGGATTCACCAATTTTACGTTAAATTGAACAAGTGATTTAAATCCAAAAAAAATTAACCAATATTCAAGCACGAAATGCGACAATTTCCTCATGTTTCTCTATCTCCAAAGTCCAAACAGAGAGATAAGAAGAGAGATAACAATAACAAAAACACATAAAAATACAGCACTGAACCCAAATCTGGAAAGGAATTGATTTAAATTCACCTTGTTGCTTCGATCTCTCTCCCACGTAACATCCCCCAATGATATGCTAAGTCCCGGTTCTCCCATCTTCACCTCACTCCCTACCAGAATGGAGTTATTCACCCCCTGTATATTGTTGCTTACATATATATTGATACTACATATGTCCGGCAGCAGCTCCTTTGCTTTGCTATGACGCATGTTCATCGCTGCACCGACATTGCTTCCTTCCATATTGACGCGATCAAAATTGACATGCTCGCCTTCTCCTCGAGTCATTAGAAGATGAAAGAGTTTTAGTATATCTTCACTCAATCCACCATCTCCTTCATTATTATGTTTGTAGTTCTTCATGGTTCAGAGTGTTTCTTTCTGTCCTCTTTTTTTGTTCGGTAGTGTTCAACATGGGAGTAATAACTTCCCCTTATTATTATATGAAAGGATCCAGTGTCCACTTTTCTGCAACTGCAAGGAAGCCAACATTCTCTACTTGATCGACACTCAATAACTACCTATTTTAGTTCTAATTTCCTGTAAAAGTTTGGAAGACTACTGATCTTTACGTTCCTATTGCCCATACTGTAAGCGTGTTAGTAATAAATATTTGAATGGATAGGACCTGAATCTGGAAGGATGAGTTTCAAGAGTGTACGTAAAAAACTTATATGGACTTGGTCCACACTAAATTAGTGTGGACCTAATGCTAATTCATGTGATTTATGTAAAAAAAGGATCAGTATATAAAAAAAAATATATAAAAGATGAATAGATATAAATTATGAAGTTTGACTTATGACAAAAAAGATTCTTATGTCACAAAAAGTAAAATTTCATCATGATAAACTAATGTGAGAAAAAGCTTATATTAAAAAGAACAGTTATTATGATAGATAAGAAGCGTATAGTGTAGCATTAAAATTTGAAAAGGTTACTATATGGAACTAAAAGGTCACTATGTTAAATAAGTGGTTTTGGTCCACAATAATATTATTGTGGACCAGGTCCACGCAAGACTAAAGAGTTGAGCAATCTGACAACTTTCGTGCAAAGCAACGAGAAAACTAGACCGGTGCATATGGGAAAAGATGGAAAGTGAAGTAATACTCCTTTGGTTTTTCAATCTTCAAGCCAATCTTTGACCAAAAATATCTTTTATTATAATGCATCAACTTAATACTCCCTCCGTTTTTTTTAGTTCTTCTACATTTTTCTTAAATGGTTGTTTCTTTTTAATTGCAGTACATGACCTACCAAAAAGTAATACTTCCTCCGTTCCATAATAAGTGAAACATAGGGAATGGGCACAAGATTTAATAAACATCACTTTCAAAAGCCAAAAAGTCATAAAATATCCTTTTCATTATCAAAAGGATAGAGAAAAGCAAACCACTCAAGTTTGTGATGGGTATTCTTATCATTTTGTCACGTTCTTTTTTCCATTTAAGGTATGTTTCACTTATTCTGAAACGTTCTAAAATAGTAAGTGTTTCACTTATTATGAAACGGAGGAAGTACTATTATATTTGTTTTCTCTTTTTCCACCAAAACGTACTCCTTTTTCACGTTTCCCTATTATTTTACATTAAATAGGTCAAAAAGTACCCTCCAAAAAGCTTGAAAGTGACATTGCCTAATCATTTGTGCAAAACACAATGTAGCAATTTAAAAAAAAAAACAAAGTAATATCTAATCTAATATATCAATATTAATCTTATATATCTTTTATTATAACTTTGACTTCAGAAAAGCAAGGGGGTAACTAATGAAAGACTACGGAGTAATAGATGAAGTAAAGGGAAAAAGGAAATGAGGCAGAAATATGAGAGAAATAAAGTACAAAAATAAGAAAAGCAAAGGATTTGATCCCTCCATCAAGCTTCTACAATTCTCCAAGAAAAAAGCGTCAAATAAGTAATAATTGTCATCTACGTAGTGCTAAGTCTAATATTGGTTAGTGTAATAATGTTTTTGCTTTGTCATAGTAGTTGTCCCCGGTCTTGTAACCCACGAAATTACATTTGGTCAAGAGTAGTGGGGTTTGCGTTGTTCTTTGTCTGTATGTCCTTGTTGCCAAAACAAAAACAAAAACAAAAAAAGGGGAAAGGATAAAATTTCAATGATAGAAGAACAAATTAACAAATGATGAAGTTGTACTGCCCATTGCATGCAAAACAAAAGAAAAGTTATCTGGTAGGATATTGCTGACTAACCCACGAGCAAGGCCGCAACCCCTCTTCGGCTCTTCCACAGCCCCGATCTCTTTCCCCAACCAAACTTCAGCTACTTACCAAACGGCAGTAACAAGGCAAGTATTGGACTTAAACCATGAAAATCAAAAACTCCAGAATAAAAGGTAAAGTGCTGGGCAGTAGAAGGCAGAAAGAACATAAAGCACAGAAACTTTTCAAAATATAACAAAATTGTTCACCCAGCATGAGCCTGAGCCTCAGCGATGAATTAGCAAATGCGTTAAATTTATTTTTCTAAATAGCAAATGCTTTTAAGAAATTACAGAAGATGAGAGCATTTTGCAAGATATACAACCTTGAATGACAGAATAATCCTCATGTTTATTACTTCTTTGTTTTCTTGACAGCAGGCATTCCAATCCTGATAGAAGCGATGCTAAAGATTGTCAACACTCAAAATTTGTATGGTCTCACCTCCCACCATAATTGATGAAAATATCAGATGAAAAGAAATCTTTGACAGAGTAACACGCCTGCTGTACTCAAAAACAGCGTACATAGGATCACATACCTATTACAAAGATCCCAGTAGGAGCACAAATGTTCAAAGTGGACAAGGAAAAATCATCGCCAAGGATCAGTTGAAACTCTTTCACTAATTGTAGACCCAAATTGAGGCCCACCCTTCCGGTAACATGAAAGATACTCAACAGGATATCCCCTGAGCTTGTGTGGAGCAATATCAAGATCCGCAAATGTCAAAGCTGTGAGATCATTCAGATCAAAATCTTTATATTAATATCACTTCAAAAGGAAAATTCTAAGGGACCATGCTCGAATTGATAAACTAACCCTTATCCGATACAACTGTGTCTACAGAGAGTGCATGGATCTGATCCAAATTGAATATTGTTGGAGATGGTAGAGGAAATGGAACTTTGTTGAGCAATAATTCTCGAGGAGTGGAAACACCCTGAATTTGTTCAAACTTGTTCAGTACAATTAAAGGCATAGATAATCCCAAACCCCTGTTCCCCAACCAAACAAAAAAGATTTCCCCAAGTATGACAGGGTTGACATAAGCTCCTTTCGCGCAATACATAGTAATAAAATGACAATACAGCCATGAAAAGCACAAATGTGCATTCATCAGGAATCAATGTACACATGAGACTTCACAAGCAATAGAAATCTACATAAATTAGGTCAAAGGTGAGGATCATAATGCCATCTGACAGAGTAGTGTTTTCTGTCACCTCCCCCTTAGGGGAGGAAGGAGCATATTAGTGCAGAAACCATTGATGATCCTGCACATATTAATCAGCAGTTCTACCCAACATCACACGCACTCTGAAATTGTCAGACCACGGAGAAGGGTAAATGCCATTTCGCCTACCCAAAAGTTAACAAGGATTATCCTCTTACCCTGGCCTTCTAAATAGATTATATATAAAATTAAATTTTAAAAAGAACTCTTTAATTTTTCTTTAAGATTTGTGACTATTTCTCATGAATGGAACTACAGTGAAGCACTGAGATGAGGTGGACAGGTGGGCCATGTAACCAAAAGATATTTTGCGATTTCTTTACAAAATTAAATAACAAAAAATAAAAAAAATTGCGGGAGCAGAATAGCCCATCTCTGAAAGACACGATTAGGTTCTTTTTCCACATAACCCTGAACTAAGTTAGTATTATTGCACTATTACCCTGGAATTTAGTCAGGCTAGATCAGATATATCTGTTACTTCTGCTCTTGAAAAGAAACAAGCATCTTATACATGGATAAAAGTTTGATGAACTCGTTGAGATGCATTTATGCCTAGAAAAAGATATAGGTCTCAAGCAAGACAGAAAGCACATAAAACAAATAATGGAGCTCGCAAGTCCCAAACCAATATATGTAGGTAATATGGCAACACAGGCATTCTCCTAGAAAGTAGAATCTAGGGATATGTAGGTAGATATAATACTATCACAAAATACTTAAAAATAAAATTGATCCATAAGCAGCACAACAACGAATAAACCAGCAGCCACCAGAAAGAGAGGAAGCCTACACAACCAAAAAGGAAATCTCCACTTACCTTTGCAATTAGCGATGGGATCTTAACATAATGAGGATATTCACGAATAGTTTCATACATAAGTTCTGCCTGTAAAAGACAAGAATCTAGTTAGAATCCATCCAGTTGAACACCTAAAACACTACCAATACCAAGGCTTCAACATATTACCAATTGGTGTATTGTAAAGACATCTGGCCCTCCTAGTTCATATGTTTTTCCCATGCTTGAGCCATCATCTTTCAAAGCAGCGACGATTGCTCCAGCAACATCAACCACAAAAGCAGGTTGTATTCTGGAGAGGAAAATAGGTAAAGTGTTTACAAAAGTAAGCCACAGAATACAAGTTCCATACATGAATATAAGAAATACACCATCTTTTGCCCTCCACCAACCCCGAAAAGGGTGGGGGGGAGAAAACGGGAAAGAGGGAAAAAGAAACAAACTTGCCAACATTGGATCAATACAAAGTTCAACGACGATTCCAAACATACTTGGTTGATCCATCCCCAATTAAGGGAAGAAAGCTATACTTCTTCACAAACTGCGCCCAAGGATTTAGAATCCGATCTTCTGTACCGATCATAATAGAAGGCCTCATTATAGTTGCCTGCAAATTCAGAAATTAATAATTTCTGCGTCAATTATGCAAACATAAGTGGATATTCAGCAAACATGTAAAATACTTTCAAAAGAACAATTGCAATTGAAAGCAAATAATATTCCATATACCATGAAGTTAATCAATAGCAGCACTTGCAGGATGTGCAAGAACAGCATTGCCTCAGACAAAATACAGAAAATTAACGTCATATGAATGAACTAGCAACCACAACAAAGCATTAATGATAGTTCCTGACACAGAAAAACTTATGTACGACCTAAAAGTTCACAAGTGTCACCATTTTGCAAATTCATTATGTTAATAGAATATTCAGAACAAAACACCTCTAATACCAAATGGTCTTTTGCAAAAGGGGTTATATAAGATTATGCAATACTACTCAATACTACAGCCATCACTTCAGACCAAAAGCCTCTGATAAAATTATGACAAGATACCACACACACTTATAGCACGTTTGGTTCGTGATTTTTGGGCTCCAAGAAACGTAATCAATTACCGATTCCTTTTCTATTTGTTTGGTTCAAACCCTCATCAATCCATTACCATTACTTGGTGGTAATGGACTCCCCCAATTTGTTACCCTTCTCTCCCCCTCAAGTAACAAAATACATTATTTAGTGGTAATGGTTACCATTCCATGGCTTGAACCAAACACCTAATAAAGCTAACCATTTTTGTTACCATTCCTCTCCTTTATTTGTTTCCATTCCCTTTCCATTCCATACCTTGAACCAAACGACCCCTTAAAGGGGACAAATAGACTTACTTCTGGCAGTTCTCTTAAAATAGCTTCCTCAGCTGCTGCCTTAGCTTTAAGCATCCTGGATGCTGAAGTTGGAGATGCCCCAAGGCACGAAACTTGAATGAATCTCATAATACCACCATGCTCCTTGGCAATCTACATAATAAGATTACTTTTAGCACAAACAGCAGTGAAATTGCATTATTCATTTATAGTACCTACAAAACTTGATCTTAAGAGAGCATAGATACATATTGAGCAGTCTTGTTGATTTAAAATAAAAGTGGATTATTCATGAGGAACAGTCACATGCTGAGGCATAGCTACATAAACATAAGATTTGATGTGCAGCATGAGGCTTCAAGAGGGACATACTGGAGGAGGATAATGTGGGACCTCATTAGCAAAGCACAAATATACTTCCTCCAGTTCTTTTTACTTGCAATGTATTCCTTTTGTCACAATACTTGCAACCAAGCCCAACATGGAAAGTTTTCTATAGCCAAATTCCATATTTACCCTTACCTAATTAACTAATCTTAATTAGTCCACGACCCATCCCTCTTTATTTCCCCCCTCTCTCTCCTCACCCCCTCCAAGCCCCCTATTCATCACCGCCACCGCCACCTCTAACCTGATTTACTCCCCCAACAAGACTAGTCCCACGACCACCAACACGAGTCTCACACCCTCACCACCACCAACAGAATCATTTGTTTCCCCCAAATTACCATCTTCAAAAATCTCCCCCCCTTCCTCTGTCTCTCCTCTCGTCAAACTTTCCATCAATAGCGTCGGCCGACTCAATTGTAGCAACATCCACCACCGTCACTTCCTCCGCAAAGTACATTGACCCTTTCTCTCTCTTCGCCGACTTTTTTTGTCTAAACCTTTCATTGCCGTCTCTCAGGGTCTGGTCTTGGGTGGTGGTCATGTTGGGTGGTATATGGTGGTTGGTGGTGTAGGTGGCGGTCATGATGACAGAAGGGTGTATGTGTTGTGGTCTGGCAGGAGGAGAGAAGAAGTGTGAGATAGGTAATTAGTTTTTGTTAATAAAGTGGCAGAAGGGTGTATGTGTTGCTGCCCTCTCTCTCCTCTTTCTTAAAGTGTGTGCCCAAGGCTATGTTGCAAGTAAAAAGAAACGGAGGAAATATCTAACAAGACCTTACATGATTAATTATATTTTTCCTAAACTTGACAATAAGGCTCATCAAGTATCTCACAAAGCTCGTCTCGGAAAAAAACTTAATTAAGCCAAATTAGTTTATGTGAAACCACTAAGGTATAATAGATTCAAGAGCAAAGGAACTGTCAGATTTTCAAGTGCTTAGTTTGTTCACATCAAGCTCACATTTATCATTTCGCTAATTTTGTATAGAAGAAACATTATTACATGTATCATTTGTTGCTGCCCTCAATGTTTAAGGTTCATTCTTGGTGTCCTCAGTCCTCCTTTTGAAAGTGGGAGCAACGGCTTTGTTGTCTTTCTAGCACAATCTCTACTAATACCCCCCGAAAAGAGTAATGCCAGTATAAAGTACATAATGCAAAATGCAAGAGTAAAAACTAACCACAGCAAGATGTTCAGCCATGTGGTGGTTGACTTCCTCAAAGCTGTAATTTCTTGTTTCATATTCCCTTCCTGCCCAAAGATACATCGTTAATTGGAACAAACATATCCATTATTTCAGAATAGTAGATAACTAGAGGAATGGAACAGTACCAATAAGATTTATAACAACATTAGCCTTCGCCATCACTGCTTTGATAGAATTTTCGTCTCTTGGATCGTATTTCATAGGTACAATCTTGAAAAAGGAATAATGCACATCAGGAATCTGCTTTAAAAATCCTTAAAAAAAACTCAGACCTCAATCTAGAAGCTTACCTGCCCAAGATCACCCATCAATTTAAGATGACGAGGAGAATCCTCAGAGCCTCGGAAAGGAACCAGTACTTGACTCCCCATTTTAGCTGCAATAAGCTAGGATGTCGTCACAACATAAATTACATACTGGAAAAGGAAATAATAGGAAGGAGCCTTCCTAATGTCCAAATGGAATTTATAATGCTCTGATTCAGCCTTACATCTGCCAGTCCAGTCCCTTGTTGACAAGATACTATATGGGTAAGGACATGGGACATGGTCTGATTCGGCCAGAAAACAATAGATAATAACTGACACTCATAATCCAAAAAGATCAGTCTACTCACACCACCATGCAACAACGTCAGAAGTAAAATTCAGAAACAAGAATAAAAAAGATCAGTCTACTCACACCACCATCCAACAAAGTCAAAAGTAAAATTCAGCAAGGTTAAAAAAATACTCCCTCTGTTTTTTTATCTTTCTCACGTGGAATCTTGACACTATTCATACATACATAGAGAGAATCTTCTCAATTTTTTTCAATTTATAATATATTCATGTGGGGTCTTGTTTGATTCGTCTGAATTAGTACTTTATTAATATTCAATCGTTATAATTTTTACTAATATATAATGAAAGATATTTAAGTTCAAAGATGTGCATTGGGAGACGCGCACAGAAAAGTGAGAATGATAAAAAAAAAAAACAGAGGGAGTACTAATTATAATAACCCTAGCAGAAATTGAAGCAGCAATTACATCATATAGGGTGAGATAGAATGAGAACCAAAAAGCACGAAGACCTTCACTCTAGATGTGGACCTATTCTTTCAATCTTTCCCCACCCGAACTTCATTTTTTCTTAACATCTTCTCTTCCTGAATCTATGTATGACAGACTACATAACCCCAATAAAATATGTCTTGCATCTTATATGTCTTAAGATACTCATGTCAGCCTGATAACAAAACATAGGCAAGTGTATGTATACACACTCCTTAATTCTCACAATACCCATCTAAGCTACTCCACCTTTGTCAACATACTTTCCATAACTGACAAGTCTCGCTGACCATCCACATGATCATATATACAGTCATGTGTACATATACACACTCCTTATTTCTCACAACAATAATCAAAGGTACACCACATTCATCAACATACTTTCCATATTGATCAGTCTTGCTGACCATCAACAAGATCATTTAGCTCAATCAATCCAGTAAATTCCAATTCCTCCAACAAAATCACGATCCTAACCACTGGCGTTTTTGCAGCCTCTGTTAGTGGCGTCTACTGGGTGGAAAGGTGGTACTACCTCAAGGGGAGAGACCTGTTACTTTGACTATTCATATTGTCTTATATACCCAAGACATTCAATGCTCCTATAAGGGCATAGAATTCTTACTCGACGCTTTCACTTTTACACAGACACCTCAATTATCCAGACAATATAATATTGAATTTGAAATACGTAAAAAAATGAGGCAAAGAGGAGAAAATTATGTGATATATGCTTACAATCAGGCTGAGATTAGAATTTTAACAAGAACTAGCAAACCAGCCAACCTAAGATGTATGTATATGTATTTATAACATGAAAAGCATGTGTAAATTTATAATCAAAATTATATTTCATGAATGTCATGTTCGATCTCAAAAGTTTTGAGCTCTAACACTTGAAATGTGTACCCATAATCCACATTTAGTACACTTGTATCCAATTCCAGCTTCCAATTAATCAAAGATGGAACTATCTCATGGAATACAGCTATCTCATGGGGCAACCTCCGTTGATGGCACTAGGTCATTTCCTCAATAGAATCTTCCTCGAAATACAAACAACTTCCTAGATTCTCCTTCCGTACTCATGGCTTTCCAGCCTGAATTCATACTCAGTTTCTATGTTACTCCGACACGGATACGGGTGTCGTATCCAAGTAAGGATCGGAGGATCCGACACCCTACTCCAAAATTTTGGCCGATACTCCGACACGGTCAATAGAGTGTCTTGACCAATATTCTAGACACGTCAATGATTGAAAGTGTCGGAAAAATTTCCCGACACTTTATTTTAATAAAAAAAATCAATACTAATATATTTAGAAAGTTATAGAATCCAAAATAGTAAATGCATAGATAAAATCCAAATTGCAATAGATGGCCAAGAAGTAAATATAAAAATTAAAAACAGAGTTGGAGCTTGGAACTAAAAAGAAAATAATTTTTTTAAAGAAAAAGAACCAAAACAGCCAGAAAAAGTGGAAACCATTGAATAACCCACATCCCACGTGGATGTATCTCGCTGTACTCTACTCTAAACCCCATAAATAAAGCAACTCCCATATTTAAAAAAAAAAAAAAAAACCCACATCCCACATGGCAGTCCCATTCATTACTCTGCCTGCTCTCTCTCTTCATCTCTTCTCGCTCGCCGGCAAAGAATTACGTATTCTTTTAACAGTGGCTCCGCTAGTTGCCGGAGAAGAAGCTCGCGATAATATATGGAAATCACATCATTCGGTGCGGCTTAATCTCCCGAGCAAAAGCCCCAACATAGTATGAAGAGATTTCGTATAATTTGACATCAATTAACAGACCTAGGGTTTACAAGTAAACCCTAAATTTCAAATTTTGAAGGGAATTTCAACGAATTAGGTAATTGTTCACCCTTTTCTCTGCGTTTCTTTCTCACTTTTGCCAAATGGGTGTCTGATAGGCGACACTTTTCCGATACGCGTATCGACGCCCATTTCCAGGCGTGTCGCACGTCGTGTCGAGTCGACACGCGACACGCGAGGTAGAAGAGGGTGTCGGAGTAACGTAGCTCAGTTTACTTTGGATCTAATCTTATAACATCTAGGAACATGGGTAAGTTGCCTTTTACAGCATGATTTATTAGAAACCCCCTAAATCCTTCCAATCAATACTCCTTATCCATGAATTTTATTTCCCAGAAAGTATCACTAAGGATGGGCCACCAATGTAATACAGTATCACAAATGAATTAAGACTTGGACTAGATAAGTTCATAAAAGTCACTAGACTTATACTCTCGTCAGTCGTCACAGCCTCACAGGTGGGGGGTCGAGTAAAGACCAAAACATATACCTCACACTTAATTAGCATCCCTGCCCTTTGTGTGCCAAGCTGGCAATATAACTCTCGCTGTAATCCAACACGAAGCAAAATATTACTCGCTCCGTCTCACAAAGAATTACTCAATTTGGATTTCATCAAAACCAAGGAAACGGGAAAAGTTGGTGAGAGAAATGGAAAAGGTGGGGTTAAAAAGAGAGAAGCAATTATAAAAAAAAGAGATGTGAGTAAAAGTAAAAAGATGTGGTGGGCATCGTGTTCCAAAATAGAAAAAAAGAAGTGAGTAAATCTTTATTAAACATAAGAAAAAGGAAAATGAGTAAATCTTTGTGACATGGAAGGAGTAGTAGGTAGTAACAGGAATTATTGGTGGTAAGCTACAACCACAATTAACAGCTATGACTATACCAGTGTCTCATAATATTAAAATATCACACAACTTTACTTATATCACACAATATGAAAAATCAGTATTTCCTAGAATGTCCACAGCACCACATAAGAACAATTCACAAATTATGTGACAATTATCGAGTATGACACTGATATCTGATTTCAAGCATGATAGAACAGAACTATGTGTGACACAAGTATAATTAGACATAAGAAACCCTTTATACAATTCAAGCCAAGAGATCATAAAAGTATTGTGACATAAATACAAGGAACCAGACTCACCAAGCTGCTGTACAAGGTAACGTCCAAGAAAGCCAGTTGCTCCAAATACTGTTGCAACAATGCCACTGCAAAGCATCATTCACAATTTTAGACCGAACACATACGTTGATTAGCGCATGCAAACTTAAAAATCCTAATACAAGCCAACTACAAAGAGCATACACCTCAATGACTTTTACAGGTATGAAACCGAATATGGGATGCCAAAATAAAAAGAAACAAAATGTGAGTCATGCTCCTAACAACACAGCCTTAATGATATACTTCCTCCGTTCCATATTAATTGCCACATTTCCATTATTTGAAAGTTTCACATTACTTACAACACTACCTTATTTGGTAATGGTTTGTCTCTATCTCTATCCAATCACACATGGTTCCCTCTATTTAACTATCTCTATCTTTCTCCTCTTCACATAGATCATTGCCATATGTTGCAATCAACATGGAGCAGAGGAAGTTTTTTTGCCTTTATCGATTCATTTCATATCATGTTTGAAGTGATAAAAATAGATGAGGTTTAGTATTTCTTTTACTTCAAAACTAACTCTTCCCATACACAAAACTCCTTAGAGCATCTTTTCTTCTTCTTATTTTGGGTGGGGGTGAGATGGATTTCGTGTAGGTTTCAAGGTTCTCCGAATCGTATTCAGTTAATAGACTATAGCCAATGCTTGCACATTAAGACAACATCCAGCTGGGTGGATATATCACAAGTAAGGATGGCAATAAGTTAGAACCCTACCCAAGGTCTACTTAATTTTATTTCAGTATGGTCTCAACCTAGGTGATTTCGGGTAGAGTATGGGTCCGAATCTAAAATTTTCAATATAGACCTACCTAAAGTCCAAAAACCTTAAACACCTCAACTAAGATTGCACCAAAACCAAAAAAAAAGAAAACACTTAAGCTTGAATCTAATCCTACGCCCAACATGAACAAAACCATCGTCATATAGAGTTCACACCATTCATATCAAACCTCACCTCTTTTCACTTTCTCCCTCACCCTTTAGTCTCATAATGTTAGCAACTCACCAAGCCAGCTTGTTCATGAAATGTACACTAAACTATTTAAAATTTAGATATATGCATCCATTAGACTTAAGAGTTAAGATTGCAATGCAACTATGGACTATGATGTTTTGCGTGGCCACTACCCCTTCTTATTGTATTACCTTTCCTGTGTTAGTTATGCGTTATCTTCGTTGCACATTATATGGTTATACCTATACAAGAAAAGGTAAGAAAAATTGAAAACCCGTAAAGGTCCATTATTAGAACCTGGACCTGCTAGATACAGTGGGCATGGATAAGGGTAAGGGTAAGGATAATGATCAGAATTATAGGATATGGATCCGAGACTCCGAGTCTTACCACACCCTACCATTGCCATTCCTAATCGTGAGAGGCCGGGTCGATGCTATAGTATTTTATGGTACCAAAAATACCAAATAGAAAACTCCAGCTGACCCACATTCTGCTGAAGGTTTGATTTAAAGCAAATTCAAGATACAAAATAATAAAATACACAGGTCTATAGATAAACGATGACAAACATCCATTACAAACCTAACATTTTCAACAGAAAAGTTGATACCAAGTAAATCCAAAAACAACTTCATAGCAGAAAATTGCACTTCAATTCCTTAAGAAAAAAAGCAGTAATTAAAGGTGAAAAATTTACCTAACCGATGATCTTCCACCAGTACCCTTTCTAGCTAGGTGAGAAACACCTTTAGTAGCGAGAGTAGATCCATACCTAGAATGATCCACGCCATAACCTAAATCACACATAATGTATTAATTTAACAATCACCAAACTGCAAACTAAAATGCGAATTGAAAAGGGAAAAAAAACCCTAGAATGGAAGATTGCGACATTACGAAAGAAGAAATGAGAAAAAGGGGATTACGAGGATCAGAAAGAGCGTAAAGGGATTTGAGAGATGAGATTGAAGATGAGGAATTGAAGGATTGGTGAGATAATCGCCTGGAAATGGACTGCATCTTTTCTCCGATGAGTGGGAGAGAAATGAGGAGCTTATTTGGCGATGGTATTTTTCTGGGCGCAGAGCGGAGGGGAGAGAGAGAGATAGGGACTTGTAACACTTGTTGCTGATTCGAGCTTGGTATGAAACAAACCCGAGCCCGGCAAATGCGATAGAGGTAGACTACTCTGAGTTGTGACTCGAGGTGTCCATGGGTCGGGTTAGACGGGGATTTTACATAAAATATGGTCCATTTTAAGTTGGGATAGACGATTGTGAGTTGTGAGTTGTGAGTTGTGAGGTTGTGAGTAGAGGTGACCATGGATCGGGTTAGGCGGAGATTTTCCGTAAAATATGATCTATTTCAGGCCGAGTCGGGTTGATTTTTGAGCTAGAATTATGTGCGCAAATTTGGAAAATTGGAATGCGTTAGTTTGGGCTAATTTGAGCCTAAGGCTGAATTATAGTGAATATTTTGGGCTAGAAAATTGTGGAACAAGCCCGAAAAAGTTTCTTGTTTGGGTTCAAGTTGAGCACGACTTAAAAATGGGGAATAAGGTTTTTAACCAAACCGGGAACTTATTCGAATTCTGATCAATTTGATCAGCTCTAATTTGTCGCACATTGTCATTCAAGTAATAAATCTCAAAATCTGGATCATCATCCTTTTTGAAGTTCTCATTTTTTATCCCAACATCTTCTTTATTAGCATCTTCTATGTTGTTTTCCTCCAAGCGTACCTTGGGGACATAGACTTTTTCATGGTTCCTCTTTAGTCATGTCTACTAGGAACTCTCTGTCATTACGAGTGTTGTCAGAGATGTAGCACACAGGCTACATCATGTCCAACAAGTTAGCAACAATAATAAAATAAAATAAAAATAGACAATAGAAACAAAACTGTGATATATTGTTTATGAGATAGATTAATCCTGAAAATTAAATAATACTTTTTCGCCTGAGTCTTTTAGTATATTGAATCTCGGTATGGACCGGAGAGCGAGGCAAGTGTTGACAATTTCAACCTCGTTTAATTATATGGGTCAACTTGACATGACACGTCTTATTAAATGAGTCAATTAGTGTTGAGATTTCCAACACAATAATGACATGTTTACACAATTGCTAAACAAATATAGGATTTTAGTGTACAAAATTGGTTTAAAATTGCCAAAAAGAGTTTAACACAACAAAATGACACGAACGAGATAGAAAATAGTGAGTTATTGTTGAGATAACTCAAGACATTTCATGTAACGGGTCAACACGACACGACAAGTCTTATTAAATAGGTTGCAAAAATGTCAAATGATTTTCCGACCCGTTTATATATGACACAAGCTTTTTACAGGTCTAGTACGAGTTAGAACATGTCTAAAATAATTGAAAGCTTTTCATAAACGGAACTTCCTCTATTTTTTTCTAATTGCAACATTTTTCCTTATTTGGTTTCACATTAACTATAACGTTTCTTTATTTGGTAATATCTTCTCTCTCTATCTCTCTCCTAGCATGGATCCTACTTTTTATCTATTTGTATCTATCTCCTCTTCACATTGTTTTTTTAAATAATGTATTAAAGGGTGATGTTGCAATAACAAGGATATGGAGGAAGAATATGGAAAAGTGTTGGACTTAAATCATATTTTTTGAAAAGTGTGAAGGTTGTATATGAGAGTATAAAGGAGAATATGATGTAAAATTGGAGTGGAAATAGTTTTTTTAAAATATATATGTATAGCTAAGAAAAAATTTACAATCAGGAGACCCTCTTGTCGAGGGAAGCACCTAATTTATAACTTCGAAGAATCTAGTGGAGTTGCGGGATATTATGAGTATTGATATACATAGAAGAGTTTACAAGATGTCCTACATTAGCTATATATCTAGTCAGCTGCTCTATTCCCTTTGCGGTAGACGTGATGAATTTCCCATCGCTCGAAATGATGAAGAAGCAATTTGATGTCGGGTGATAGTGTTTTGAATATTTCATGGAGTGTTATAGTGGTATTTAATAGAGTTGACCACTTGTAAATTGTCGCCTTAAATTATAATTCTTGAGATGCTTTGCATGATTGCAATTTGGAGACCTTTATAGAGTGCTAAAGCTTCTGGAGGAATAAGGTTGTAGATATGGTGAATAATTGTTGAGAAGCTTCGTACAACTTAACATTCGCGGGGCTAGGCCTCTTTTTTATAGGAAAATATGATAACTAAGTGAAAAAGAAATGGTCTAGTGGCAGTGTCATCATTTGTGCGCTGCATAAGGAGTTCACGTCGCAAACAAGCTTGCTGCCTAGACCAACATCAAATTTGAATTTCTCAAAGAGACCCGGACATAATGCTCGAGAATGTTTCCTACTGGCTTAATGCAACTTCGCAAGGATTCCAGATTCTATCTTTTCTAATTTAATTCTAGGCTTTTAACTCAAATTTGGGCCTTATAAGCCAATAAAAATAAAGGGAAATTCTACATGGTGGCCTTCAAGTTTCAACTTTTCTATATGGTGGCAAGGAAAAAATATATTATACAAAGTGACTCCCAAGTTTAGAAAATTCTACATAGTAGCCTTATTTCATTAATTGATGGCTCAACAATTAAACCCTAGCCATTTCTCTCTCCTCCCTCCTCCCTCCTCCCCTTTCTCTCTGCTCCCCAACTCCTTTCTCTCTCTAAACCACAACTAAGCCACCACAGCAGCACCACCACCGCCCAAGAACAACCATTGTCCAACATGGCAAATTGATTGGTTGACCAATATTTGGAAGAGGACAATGGGCTTGATGAGGCTTGAAGGATACAAGAGCATCAGACATGATATCATCTGTTACTTTTGTGCTGACCAATGAGGACACTCATGTTTTGTAAATTAGAAGAGAAATCACTGTAGAAGTTATCTTTGATAGCTCCCTCATATGCACCTCTTACATGAGTCGACAAAAATAGCAATATAGAATTATACACATGCAGAGTAGAATTTATTTGATGTTTGAAAGAAAACTTATCTTAGGGTACCCATCCAACACTAGAATGTTTCTAATGAGCTTATGAATAATATCAACTATCAAGCATTCCTTAGGAATTAGGGGCACTTGTGATATATAGTTCTATACTAACAGGAATGATATAATTATATCAAAGGTCACATAATCTTGTTCTATTTCGGTTCATTCATTGTGTTGTGATCCTTGTGGATACAATTTTTGGCTGAGACCAACTCAAATATACTTAAGGACGCATGATGTAGTTTCTTGCGGATTTTTTTCTTAATTTTCTTTTCGTTTATATAATTATATGTTCTAGTTATAGGTCGGATATAGAAAATAAGTGATATCCTTGAATGTTGTGTGCTACAATTGTTTGTCTTGAGAACTTTCAAGATTGCATTGGTGCTAATGTGGTTGCGCAGTGATGGTACTGCTGTGTTGGTTAGTTGTGGTTTAGAGAGAGAAAGGGGATGGGGAGGAGAGAGAAATGACTAGGGTTTAATTATTGAGCTACCAATTAATGATATAAGGCCACTATGTAGAATTTTCCAAACTTGAGAGTCACTTTGTATAATATTTTTTTTCTTGCCACCATATAGAAAAGTTGAAACTTGAAGGCCACCATGTAGAATTTCCCTAAAGTAAATAATTTACATTGTTCCATTATTGATTATGATTATTTTAATTATTTATAGGCTTGTTCATTGCTCATCATTCTATTTGTACCTATTTGACGGTGATATATGGACTTTAATCATCAGGAGTTTATGTAGAGACAAGGGAAATACAAGTTTATGTGTCTATGCAGAGCCGTCTATAAGGAGTGAGGACGTGCAAAAAAAATCTACAACACAGCTTCTTCACTTTAGAGGGCCTCAAATTTTGGATCTTATTTTTAGTCATATTATACTTATACTCATGCTTCAAAAACATTTTGTTTTGTAAAAGTTAGTATTATTTAGTAATGTTATAGATAATGAATATTTATAATCTTTAATTACGCATAGTAAATTAGTAATTTTTTTTTACGAGAAAAGGCTTCATTAAAAATCAAGTTGTTACATCAGCTAAGATAGCCTCCATAATTTCAGAAGGAGCCTCTTCTAACCAAACTAAAAACTCATTACAGATCAGGCTTTTTTTGGCAAGAATATGGGCCACATCGTTCCCGCTTCGCCTCACATGCTGAAAAGTTAAAGAAGCACCACTCCTAGCCATGGTGAGGATGTCTTTGACCATAATACCACCAAAGGCGTTCCGCTCCTCCCTTCCTTTCCTCAAAGCCTCGAAAAGTATTAAACTATCCACCTCAAGAATTAGCTGAGTGAAACCTGCTTCCATGGCCACCATAATTCCCCGCTTGGCCGCTAAAGCTTCTCCCACTTGCACCGAGCTTGCCCCTTCAACAACATCACACATAGCCAGTAGAACACCTCCCACACTGTCACGCGGAACCGCCCCCACACCAGCTTTACCATCATCGTCAAAAGCCACATCTATGTTCAATTTAATCATACCCTCCGCATGTAGAGACCAATGATGAGGGGAGCTCGTTGATGACGTTTTAGTGCATTTCATCAATGCCATGGTCTGCTTGTATTCCACATTCACACTCACCGCATTATTAATCCTTCGCTTCACATCCATTGTTGTCTTTTTAAAGAGCCATTGATATCTTTCTAGCCAAATTGCCCAACATAGGGACCAAAAAAGATCCCACCAGTCAGTATCCTCGATCACTCCCCATTGCATTTCAACCCATTCTCGAAACGAGTGAGAAGCCCCTTCCTTTATTTGCAATCTAAGTGGCGACAAATACCATAGTTGTTTTTAGGCATCACAGTCCATTAGAACATGATAGATATCCTCCTTCCCTTCCCCACAACGTGAGCAAGTTAAGTCAACTTCCATTCCTCTTTTAGCGAGAAGTGTGTGCACCATAAGGGATTCATTGACGACCTTCCACGCAAAAAATCCGGACTTTTGGGGGGACTTTTGCATGCCAAATTTTCTTCCACACTCCTTCATCTCTTCCATGGGATGTCGAAGCTTATTCTCCTCGCTTCATCTCCACCGCAACATAGTAGGCACTACGACCACTGAAATGGCCATTCTTTGAGAAACGTCAAGCCCATTCATCCTTGCAAGGATAAGATGGTAGCAAGCATCCTTTGGAGTTGTTGAACTTCCCACGATTAAGAAACTCGGTGGCAACCTCGAATGTTCCACCTACAGTTCTCAATCAAGTCACTAACTGTGTGAATGTTGGTCTCAATATGAGCTCTTCGACTCGGTAGCCCATTATTGCTTTCCATAGGAAACCATGGGTCCTCCCACACCTGAGTATCTCTCCCATCCCCAATGATTTTGCGCATCCCCTTCTTTAGCACCTCACAAGCTTTTAGGATTGATCTCCGGGTGAAACTAGCATTGGATGCCAATTTAACATCCAAAAAGAGGACTTGGGAAGATATTTTCCTCTCAAAACCCGGGATATCAAAGAATGTTCTTCCGTTATTATTCTCCACCCTTGTTTCGCCAATAAGGCTACATTAAAAGCTTCCAAATCACGCAAGCCCATTCCCCCTTCTTTTTCGACTTGCACAGTCTTTCCCATGACACCCAAGAAATTTTCCTCTCATCCTTTTTTTGACCCCAAAAGAAATTTCTACACATTTTTTCCAACTCACAAATAATGCTTTGGGGAATTTTAAAACATTGCATAGAGTACATCGGAATCGCTTGTGCAACTGATTTAATAAGAATTTCCCTTCCTGCTTGAGACAAGTACTTTTCTTTACACCCTTTGAGCTTTTTCCACACTCTCTCCTGAATAATATGAAAAACCTGTTTTTTAGAAGTCCCCACATAAGCAGGGAGTCCCAGATATTTCTCATAATCTTCCACTACCTTAAAATTCAACTTCGCAAGAAGCATATTTTTCTTCTCAAGCTCTAAATTTCTATGAAGGATACTTCAGATTTTTCCATATTTAGTTTTTGTCCGGAGGCCGCTTCATAAATAGAAAAAATATCCAGGACCTTGTCAACTTCTTCTTCATTTGCACGCACAAAAAGGGTGCTATCATCACCAAATAAAAGGTGAGAGATTGGTTCCACTTTCTTGCCAATTTTAATACCATGAATGCTCTTTTTCTCCACTGCATCTCGTAATAAAGCTGACAACCCTTCTGCACAAAGGACAAACAGAAAAGGAGACAAAGGATCTCCTTGTCTCAGTCCTCTAGATGGAGTGACCTTTTGGGTGGGTTGACCATTCACCAAGATAGCGAAGGAAGCTGAAGTCACACATTTCATGACACTATCAACAAAACCTTGAGAAAAACCCATTTTCACCATCATACTCCTCAAAAAATCCCACTCCACTCTATCATACGCTTTGCTCATATCCAGCTTCATAGCCATATCTCCTTTCACCCCTTTCTTCTTCTTTCTCAAGTAGTGAAAACACTCATATGCCACAAGAATATTATCAGTTATCAGACGACCCGACACAATTATGGTTATCACTAATGACCATTGGCAACACAAACTTCAATCTATTTGCAAGAGTTTTAGCAATAATTTTATACACCACATTACATAAGCTTATGGGTCGAAAGTCCTTGGGGGTCTCACAAACTTTTTTCTTCGGGATAAGAACAATATGAGTATGATTTAAATCATGAACATCACCATTATTATACAGAAAATCAAGAGCCACATCAATAATATCCCGACCAACTGTATCCCTGAATTTTGATAAAATAATGCAGACCTATCGTCAGGGTCGGGTGCTCTACAAGGGTGCATATCAAACAGCGCACATCTTATCTCCTCGCCAGTGTATGGGGCAGCCAACTGGGCAATCATTTCTTCACTTAGTCTCGCATCCACTTTATTAATCACTTCCTCCACCTCCACACTTGCACTGGACGTGAAGAGGTCTTGGAAAAAATTAACAAAAATGTCCGCAATCTGGTCCTCCTCTTCATAAATGTTTCCAACGTCATCATGAATGCGGGTGACTGTGTTTCTCTCACGCCTTTGGTTAGCTTTTGTATGAAAGAAACTTGTATTGTTATCCCCACCTTGAAGCTAACTTTGTCTGCTACGTTGCTTCCAGTATATCTCTTCTCTCTCCTCAAGCTCATCTATCCTTACATCAATGGCTCTCATAGCACTCAACACCTCTATTGTCTGCTTTTTTGCATTAATCCCTCCATTTCACTCTTTAACTGGGGGAGTTCATTAGCAATCCCCCCGAAATTCTCCTTGCTCCAGCTTTTGAGAGGAGTTGTAGTTTTCCCCATATTAATCCGCAATCCATCTCCTTGATGCCACATATTTTTTATAATCTCCTCACACTTCTCATCTCGGAGCCACATCTCCTCAAACTTGAATAACTTCTTGATCTTTTTCTCTTTCCCACCCTCCGGACATTCAGCAACATTCAATAAAAGAGGAAGATGATCATATTTGCGCCATGGAAGATGGGCCACGTACGAACTTGGAAACATGTCTTTCCAGCTTTGATGCACTGTAACTTTGTCAAGTCTCTCCTGTATGTTCTCGTCCCCTCCTCTTCTATTACTCCAGGTGAACTCGTGACAGATGTAGCCTATATTGAGCAAGTTAAAATGATCTAAAGCCTCCTGAAACATATATCCCGCATTTGCATCGAAATCATTACCCCCTTGGTTCTCCGCTTGTGATAGGATGAGGTTGAAGTCAGCCCCACACACCCAAGGCAAATATGATTCCATGTGCAGCATTTTCAAAAGCTCCCCCGTCTTGTGCTTGTTGGCGTCCTCAGGATGACCATACATCCCAGTAAAGCGCCACACTACCTCACCATTTATTAGAACATGGGAATCGATATGGTTTTGAGAATATGAGCGCACATCCATTTACATCGAGCTTTTCCAAAATAGAGTAATCCCTCCTCTCCTCTTACGCCCATCTCCTTCACAACTCATAGCTATCATACTGGCAAAGTTTATCTTCTGTTTAACTTTTTCCATTTCATGAGATTTTAGTTTTGTCTCCATTAAGAAGACAACAAGGGGATTTTCAAAGGTAATACACCTTTTCAAAGCAGTCACTGCACGAGGACTCCCCAAACCTCGGCAATTCCATATAAGGATTTTTAACATTGATCACTAAGAGCCCTTTCGGTGGAGCCCGCCACTCTTTTAGATGTGATTTTGTACTCCATCATTTGATTCTCCTGTTCCATACGTTGTTTCTTCTGTACAGTATCACGAGCACACTCCTGTTCCATCCTCTCCATACTCTCCTGCGTGTCATTTCCCAGTTACTCCCTACTCATCCTGCTTGTCCTTGACTCTTTCCTCCATTTCTCTCCACTTGTTTCCACTTTCTGCCCATCACATTGCCCTTCCTATTCTCCTCCTCTACCCCACCCTTCTCTTCCAGAGTTATCTCCTGCCTGCTCTCCCTACTCTCCACTACTTCAGGCTCCTCAATTATGACCTCCTCTAGACTTCGAAGCACTCCTTCAGCATTCACCTTTTCACTCCCTACCTCCTTTGTACCGGTTTAGTTACAAAGAGGGCTTTTTTTGCTGCCAAATTTGATCCCTCCTCTATTCTTTATTTCCCCTCCGTCATTGATTTCCATGGGGAAGCACACAAGGAATTGTTGAATTTGCGTTCAGGGGATTCTTCGCCTTGGTTTTCAAAGACAATCCTTGTCACTATACCCTAGACACCCACATATATAACAGAACATCGACAATCTCTCATACTTAACTTGCACCCATTGGTTATCGCCTCCCCTTAATTTTAGTTTAATCCTCCTTTTTAAAGGTTTACGCACATCAACAACAATTCGCACTCTAACCGGTCATCAATTTCCAAATTAGGACATTTATCAATTTTGATAAAAGCCCCAATTTTCTCTCGCGCCAGTTGTATATTATTGTCATTCCCTCTACCCTTGAAAGGTTGATTGTAGAATCTCGTCCATATCGATCCGAAATTGAGTTGCATCTCGGACGGTTTTCCATCATCCATAATGTCACTTAGACGTATTATATGCCTATCAAAGTGCCATGGTTGGCCCTCTAGGATTCTCGCTTTGTCCTTCCAATGATACAGTTGAAAAGAGAATAAATTGTCATCGATTCTCTTTCCTGCAATACCATTTTTTGGCTGCCATAACTTCTTTTGGGTTTTCACTAGGGCATTTGCATTTACACCCCGTGGAGACCATACCTTGCCTACCAACATCAACGCTCGCTTTTGCATCATCTTCCGACGTATCATCAATTTGCCACTCGATCTCTTCCTCCTTATCAGTTTCGTTTGTAACTTCCGCTAAGTCTTTCGCATCCATCGTCAATAAGGAAAAACGCAATGCTTCCCTTACTTAATCAAAAGGATCAGTAACCAGATCTTAAGAAAACCTTGAGATCAAGCCCCCAACAAGAGGACCACACTAGAGCACAGTCTAGACGATGACACTCCCCAAAGGAACCCTAGAGAGACTTTTTTTTTGGGATAGCTTGAAGTTGATACAAATTAGTAATTTTGATTTTAGAAATTAATATCAATAATTAGAACAGGGTCCTAAAGATTTTTATGACGTTCTTGCGTCTACGCTTAGTAGCATCTAGCATCCAGAAAGCTTTAGATTGCCTACTAAATTGGCTTTCCAATATACTTCTTCGAGATTAAAGGAAATGTTTGGAAAAGAGAAAAGAAGATTTTTAAAGTTGATCAATTATCCCTAGCTTTACTAAAATTGTCAATGATATTTTTCAAGGTATATATGGCGGTTGTAGTTAATAAAACAACAAATTGTCAAAAAAACCTAGGGTACTTGGTTTGTGAGGGGGTGAATTTAATTCCAAGGCCAAATTTAGAGTCTTGGGCGGCAAAAGGAACTTGGCGTGCCAAAAATCTCCATGCGGATACTTCAAATAGAATACCAAAGTTATAAAAAAATGAATCTACTTTTCTTAAATTTTCTAAACCATTTGAACTCCAATTATTTATTATAAAATTTTTCAAAACTACTCTCTACTCTTTGCCAACTTTTCTTATTTTTTTCCGAACGATTTTAGAACTTTCTTCAATTTTCTAGAATCTTTTTTATAATAAATTAAAATAAGTCGAAAATAACATGTTTTTTAGACGGTCTGAGGTACAAGTGTTGACTATAGAAACTCAATATGCCAAATACCAGTAACCATAAACTTTACTTTAGTTACTCCAAACATCATCCCGTACGAGACCTTTAGTTTCCAGATGTGGGCAAGCCACAACTCACAAAGGGCCTTTTCGGTAAAAGTAATTGTTGGAGTAGCTGTTAGCTATTGGAGTAGTTGTTAGCTGTGTGCTAGTAGCTGTCAGCTTTTAGCTGTGAAAGTAGCTGTTTAAAATATATGTGTTTGGTAAAAGTAGTTGTAGAGATCATAAATAAAAATGACATATTAATTTCAATAGCATGATCAATTATATTATGGTTAAAATCAATGTTTATATTATGAACACAATACATTACTTTCTTTTTAAAATAGATAAATTTTCGTTAAATTCAATGTTTATATTACGGTTATTTCACCAAATTCCCCTGTCAAATCACGAAATTCACCATATACCCTCAATGTTTCAGAAATTCACCATATATACTCCTAAGTTTCCGAACACGTTCACCAAATACCCTTATTCTAACGGACGTTAACTCGCCGTTTGCGTAATTTACAATTTTGCTACAATTAACCTAATTAACCCCTCCCTCCCCCCTAACCCCCTAATCCTAATGCCTAATTAACCTAACTCTCTAACCCCTAATGCCCTAACTCTAACCCTAACCACCACCACCACCACCTCCCCCCTCCCCCACCCACACCCACACCCACACCCACACCACATGCCTCCCCCACCTCCATTCGGCGCGGCCCCCACCCCTTCCCCCCCCCTGCAGCCCCCCACCCCTTCCCCCACCCCCGCAGCCCCCCGTCGGCCCCACCCCTTCCCCTACCCCCGCAGCCCCCCCCCCCCCCGCAGCCCCCGCCACCACCCTCTCCCCCCTTCTTCCTCGATGCACTCCCCCTTCCTCTCAATCCCCATTTTCATTTCCCCCAATCTCATCTTCCAAAGAAACCTCATTTTCTCTCTCCTCGAATCTTCTTCATCAATGGCGCGTCAATTACCCAAAACCCTAACTTCCAATCTCCTCCCATTTTCTCTCTCCTCTCGAGTTTTCTCCTCCATAGCTCGTGTCATCGAAATCGCGGGTTGGGGGATGGGGAAATCGCGGGGGGGGGGGTCTGCGGAAATCAATGGGGGAGGGGGGGGGGGGGGAAATCACGAGGGAGGGGGTGGGGGATGGGCCGGGCAGGGGGAGGGGGTGGGGGTTGGGAAATCGCGGGGGGGGGGTGGGCGGGCAGGGGGAGGGGGGGGCGCTAAGGAAATCGCGGGGGAGGGGGTGGGGGGGTTGGGCGGGCGGGGGGGGGTGGGGCGCTGGATTGGGGTGGAGTGGAGGGGAGGGGGGGGGGGGGTGGGCTGGGGTGGATGGGAGGGTGGGGGGTTAGGGTTAGGGGTTAGGATTAGGGTTTAGGGGGTTAGGGGTTAGGGTTTGGGTTATGGGGGTTAATAATGGCAAAATTGTAAATAACGCTAACAGTGGTGAGTTAACTTCCGTTAAAAAAGGGCATTTGGTGAACGTTTTCGAAAACTTCGGGTATATGGTGAATATCCCAAACATTAAGGGTATATGGTGAATTTTGGTGATTTGTCGGGGTATATGGTGAAAAAACCGTTTATATTATGATCAAAATGTTTAAATTTTAGTTAAATTCAATATTTATATTATGAACATATTGTTTATGTTATCAATAACCATTCAAACAACCTTGTTGACAAAAATGAGTAATGCTATAGAAAAATTCTTAATTTTAGCTAAAATAAAAGTCGCATATATCTCAAATTCTCATGACAAAAATGAGTTATGCTATAGGATTATTACTAGTCAATATATTATGCAAGCAATTGTTACTAAAATAGGAATATTGCTTCCTTTGTACTATGTATACTTATACAGGTCATCTACACCAGTGTTTAACAAATTCTAGACCACTTACTATGGCACTCCTTTTTTTATCTCTTTCACTTTCTCTCACTCCTTCACAATGAAGAGAATTTGAGATTGAAGCCGTTTGTTTTGATCGCTTATCGTGGGTTTCGAGTGGTTAGGCGGTTGCGGTGGTGGTTTGTTTTGTCTTGTTGCTTGCTCGTGGTCTAATTTCGACGCTCTGTTTTCTCTCTCATCCTCCAACTCTCTCTCTCCTCCCCTCTCTCTCAATACCTTAGAGTCACCATTAACAACCACTTATGTCCTCTCCTCCACTAATGGCTGAAACAGCTGCCGCAACCACCACCACAACCAACACCTCCGTTGCTATTGATGACATTGAGAAGTTTGAAGCAGACCCGACAATGAACCACCTTCAATTCATATTGGTGATTTTCGTTTAAAAACAATTATTGGAAGAAAATTATGGATTTTCCTCCACATTCATAGAATTGGAGGCCGAGTAAGCACGAAGATGAGAGTTTTCAAGGATTTCAACTTCTTTTACATAAAGAAAAGAAAAGCAAAGCTACCTTTTCTTGTTGAACGCTATAAATTGCAACGTTTGCCAAAAGCTATCTAAATCTAAACACTATTTGAAACTCTAACCACTACAACCTCTATCATGCGAAACACTTAATTAGTGTTCTGACTTGGTCAAAACACTAAAAGCTAGTTCAAAAGCCGTCGCCAAACCGGCCCTCTCAGCATCTTACTCTTCGAAAGAGCTAAAATCCAAAAGCTTGATCAGAATTTTGTCATCCAATAAAGCAAAAACTGCAAAAACAGCAATAAGATGAAATACCAGAATGCAAAGGGAATGTATCATTTGGAAAAGCTATTCTCTACAAAATCATGACATTGGACTGTTTTTAAGGAAGTGGGAAAGTGGGATCAGCAATAACAGACTGTTTTGAGGCTCTATACAATTCTGCAAAAAGAATATATACAAGGATCAAACCAGCAGTCTCTTCTTCGACATGGGTGAGGATTTCATGTAATCTGCATCGTTTATTCTTCCTTTGCCTCTCTTGCTTCAGATTTGTTATTATCACCGAGCCCTGATCAAACCCATCTTCCATAAATCTTGTGCTTGAAAACCTAATGGGATTCAGCATCATGGACTTCGGACATCCTCTCTCAACTGGCCGTTGGTCGAGGGAGGCAGCTCGATAGGTGCAGCAATGATCAGTAGCTTTCAGGGGTGGCCTGAAACAGAACAGGTTCCATCATGGCCTAAAGTCTGCTTGAACTCGCAAAAATTAAGACAGACCGCTTGACCTTGATGTATATTCTCCCACCAACATTGAAAACATTGATGACTTGTTATCCATCAACCTTGCAGGACTGTCAAACTCTGCCACTCGACCTGAAAAGATTATGAGGAAACAGTGAGATGAGCCTCTAGTACATCCTTTCATTTACACGTATATATTACATCTTCTTTCGGGTTCTTTAATTTCTACTCCCTCCGTCCAAAAATACTCTTTACACTTTCCTTTTTTATCCGTCCCATAATATTCTTTACACTCCTATTTTTGGATATGACCCACTATTGTTTTAATCTTTCTACTTTTTAACCATTGCCCCATACTATCTCTCCTCTAAATAAAATAATATCACTCCTACTAACTCTAACAATTGGCCCACACTCTCTCCACCAAATAAAATACTACTACTACTACCTACTAAATGCTATCACATCTACATTTTCAATAAAATACCAATTGATAACCAAACAACAACTTATCATCTAAAACTACGTAACCTGATAATTGTCAATAGTATTCTGGGAAGGAGAGAGTACTTTTTTTTGGGTTGGGGTGGGGGGGGGAGAGGCGTGGGGAGTTCGGAGGCAGATTGTAAACATCCTCAGAAAACCCCTCAAATTCACAATTACTGCATCAACCAGTATGTTGGTAACCTTGCAGGTGCACAAAGCAGATTACTGTTCTGTTACCACTCTCAAACTGGATTTTAAGAGAAGCTAAAATTATGTTGCCCATTCAGTAATACTTGGAAGATAATCAGGTATGACGAGCACCAAAGCTGCTCAATCACATCATACCACAACTTTTTTAATGAACTGAAGAGGTGATTACAAGTTTATCCCGAGTTTATAAAATTGAATATAAGTTCACAGTACTTGCAAAACATTCAAGCAGAAGGTTTTTTAAGCACAAGTTTTTGTTTGGAAGTGGGAGATTGCTGTGGAAAAACTTGATTCAAGTACCCAATAGATCACAACATATGCCTTTATTCATGGAATCCTCTAATAGTCTTTGCAAGCCAAGCAAGAAAAACAACAATAAGAAAGAAAGATCCAAAGAAATCGTAATTGCACACAAGAGATCGACAGACTCACCGTCACTGAGGACCAACACAAAATCACTATCCATGACAGTAGGTATTCTATGTGCTATGGTAACAACTGTGCAGTCCAAGAACTCTGATCTTATTATCTTCTGGATAAGATTATCTGTCGCTGTATCAACAGAAGCAGTCGCTTCATCAAGAACAAGTATTCTTGCCTGCTTAAGCAAAGCACGGCCCAAAGAAACAAGTTGGCGTTGTCCCACACTCCAATTATCTCCATTTTCAAGCACTACATGTTGAGAAAATTAAATATAGTTTTTACCAAAATGAACCAATAATAATATAAAATGACCCAGCACAGACAATAGTCATTCTCACATATATTACAGACCTGGTGAATCAAGCATTTCGCCTCTCATGCGAATAAGGGCTCCAAGCTGCGATTTATCAAGCGCCTAAACCAAAGTAAGATGCTAGTAAATTAGTATAGCACACAAATACAGGCGACAAAAGAAAGTAGGCAATATCCGATTGCTAATGCATTGGTTCATAATATACAGCTATATAGAAAGCATTTTATTATGGACCTATAAATGAAATTAAACTACGATCTGGTAAAGTATATAGAAGTACATAATATACAAACAAGAAGAGAAGTAAATAACCTGAAACTAGCAGATGTTATTACGTTTACGATGCAAAGTTTACACAATTTATAGACTAATACATATGATAAGTTAGAATATTTGTTCTCGTCTTATCAAAGAGTAATTTACAATATGCTTAGAAAAAGTCACCTCAGCATTATAAGTACTGGAACCCAAACAAGAAGATTACATCGTCTACAAGGCCAAGTGGCCAATAGAGAAAGGTAAAAGAGGGGGGGGAGAAGTCCAGGAAATAACCTGCCAAATTTCTGGATCAGAATGTTCTTCAAGAGGATCTAAATTGCTCCTGATGGTTCCTTCAAATAAGGATGGGTCTTGTGGAATGATACTCAAACGACTTCGGAGGTCATGAAGCCCTATTGTGCTAATGTCAATGTTGTCGATAATAATCCTTCCGGCTACAGGTTCAACCATTCTAAATAGTGCCTGAATCATTGTTGACTTCCCACTGCCAGTGCGTCCAACAATGCCAATTTTCTTCCCACCAGGAAATGTACAAGTCAGATCATGAAGCACGAGAGGAAGGTTCTCTTTATATCGTACCTGTCAGAACAAAAGTCAGCAAATTCGAACTCATATAGGCTATCCTCATTTACCACTTTACCTCCTTCACACAAGAATCCTAGCCCACCGACCTCCCTAACCACACTCCCTTTCCAACCCCTGAGGATTAAAAATAAAAATAAAAATAAAAAGAAAATAGCAGCCTCAAAGGGAGAGAAAAAAACAGACATTCTTACCTTGACAAGTCTTGACACTAATCTCACCTTAAAAATAATCAAGATTCCCCAACCCCCGCCAAAAAATGTACCTCCGGTATCATCAATGATACGCGTTGCACCAAGTTCGATAGTTTGAGATATTTTGGCTACTAGCCAAAGTTTGTAGTGCTACGTGCATCCAAATCATAGATTGGGGTGTTGAGGCCAATTTTGCCCAAACGTAAATCATTTAATAAGCAATCATGAGAAGCGATTTTTAAAATGGGTTATGGGTCATAGTCTCCCAGACATGTTACAAGATCATGTAACTATTAAAGTAGCCACCTTCATTTCCTCATTCGATGTACAGATGTACTATCCTCTCTGAGTGCTATAGACCATAAAACATTCACCATGGTGCACTAATAAGCATTGACCTTTGCATATCAATATGCAGTGCTTCACTACATGCTTTTAGGTTTAATGATTGCCTGTAAAATGTCTTTCTTGAAAATGGATTTCACAAGATTACATCCACTGTGGGTCACTACAGCAAAAAGATATCCACCACAACAGAAAAATGAAGCAAAAATGCACATCAAGCTCACGCTAATACGCTGCCCTAAAACATACGAAAGGTAACGAGGAACTTCGACCAAAGAGCGTCATTTAATGCTGACTACTAGTATCTTGGGGTTCTGGAATATATACCTCACTGGCAATGGTGAGGCAGTCATCAGTTAACTAGGTTCTTTAGCCATAAAAGGTTGATAGTAATCACGCAATAGAAATCGATCTAGAATTATGACCACTAAAAGTAGTGTCCATCAGTATAGCAATTAGTAACACTATCCTACACATGATATCTAGTATATAGTTCAGTAGAACGCTTGGCTAAGATCAAGCTTATATCACCAGTCTTCTTTTGAATCTGCCAAGACAATCCACCAAAATCTTTATCTAAAATGAAAAACTGGTGAAGACCTCAAAAGAATTCAAAGCAAATAAGGTGATGAAACCTTCCTTCACACCCCCCGTCTCCCCCTTATATAAACCCAACAGCCCCACAAAACAGGAAGAAAGTAAAGGATGAGTGATTTTTATTTCAGGGTGGGGAGCAACTGATAGTAATAGCAGATAGAAAAAAACATAATGTGTAATAGCAACAAGCTAACAGCTTTTGCCGTTTGACAGGTAAGCATGGGTAGAAAACAACTGCACACCTTCAGATCTATCAGCTCCACAGTCCCAGTTTCTGGCCATGCAGCTGGAGGACGACAATTCTCAATAACTGGTGGAGCTTCACTTGGGATTTCAGAATATTGATTAATCCTTTCAATGGAAATAATTTTATTTTCAAGCTTGCAGAAGCTAAGTATCCACCGGGACAAACGTGCATTCAAATTTAAGCCATAAGTCACAGCAAGGCCTGCCATACCTATAAAACAAAAGGAAACAAATTAGCATCGTAGATATTATGCCAACTAAGCAAATAGTTTTAGTCTGAGATCATATGTCAATGAACCATGGCCCAAATGGTGGTTTCTCCATCTTTTCCAAGTTATAATGGCCACTATGGAAGTAGTCAACTATTCTATGTCCCCAACATTGCTTAGCATATGATGTAGCTAGCTTCTGATTTCTAAAGAATATTTTAGCTTATAAATAAGCCATCACTTGCCCTCCAAGTTGTGTTAATAGAAGTTCTGTGAATGTGATTTTGCAGGGGCAATTCCAATTGCTACCAGTTTCAGCCACATCATTACAGCTTGCATATTAGAATTCCATTATAAAGGTGGCCTAACTCCTCATCCACTATTACCTTGACATTCTTAAGACCCTAACTACATAGAATTTTGAAGAAATGGAAGAATTAAAAATATATGTACACGACAAATACCACTAGAACTACTAAAAAAGATCACATTTGACTTGTTCTGCAAATGCTGGACTGTCGCTTCAGAACTTGCCAAAACAAAAAACTATTAATTACTGCTAAAATGTGTTGAGGAAAGATACTTTTGTTTAATCTACCACATTGATATAATTTAACTTACAAATAAAGTATCACTTTTCTTCTTGAAAAACTACTTCCTTATGGTTCATAAATGTTTTATACTTGTTGAATTTGTTCCAGATTCCAATTCAGATTGATATCTGATCAGCATATACAATTTGGAATTTGAGCATTTCTGCCAACCCTTGTTTTGAAATGTGAAAAAGATCGTACATACTTGGATCAATAGTTCCTTTTGGGAAGCTCACAAGCAGAACCATGCAGAAAGCAAAGACAAATGTGGATAGCAGCTCCATGCGCAGGCATAGCCACTCGATGGCAGAAATGCTGCAGAAAAATGGACGGGCAAAACAATCAAGAAGATAAAGATTCCTCTTCATAAATCGCTTTTCTTGTCCAAATCCTCTTATGGTGGCAGCTCCAGCGATTGACTCACCAAATAGGTGGATGATAGGCGATTTCTGGATGCTTACTATACGAACCAATTCCCGTGATGAAGCCATGTAGTATTTCTGCAGTTAGACATAGTATAAGTACATATACTCCAAAACAACTAGATGGTACCACATAAAAGTCCAGAATAAGATGCATAAAGAAAATCCTCCAAATAAGATTATGATTCACAACATTTATGAGTCATAAAGTCAAACTTCTACTAGAACAAGAGATATATTTTCTTGCACGAATAGGGAGATCAACAAAGTCATCTATGCATCAGATGCGGTTTATATTGGAATACTCTCTAAGTAGTTTCATGCATGAATAGGGAGATCAATAAAGTCATGTATGCATCAGATCCACTTTATCTAGGATCTTATACATATATAGACTCTAAGTAGTTTCTTAGACTAGGCAGTTCATGAAGTGTCCTCAGACATCCACTTTTCCCTCCTATACTTTCCACCTCCAGCCACCCCATACCAAATATAGTCATTTCACTAAAATGACCTCCACTAACACTATTGTGCCCGAAAAACACAGGATGAGAAAGGCACATGATTATGGTCTTAAGGAGATTCTGGAGAGCTTGAAATATATATTTCTCAAGTAATCGAGATACAATGCATTACCTGCAACCATAAGCAAATAATAGCCATTGGAACAACAAGAAGCAACACTTGCCAGGTGACTTTCATCATTACACCAACTATACCAAGAAGTTGTATTGTTGTTGAAGCAAATCCACCAAGTCTGAAAGGAATATCCAAATCTACAACACTTTGATCAACAGAAACCTGATAAATAGAAGAAAATATGTGAGACAAATTGCAACAAAAGAATCAATATTTATTTAAAGGTAGCAGAAGGAAACAGACAAAGTAAATGAGAAAGGAATGAAATGGGAGGGAGGGGAAATTTCAGGCACTGGCAGAAACTTACACGATTAAGTATCCGTCCAGCGGGAGTAGAGTCAAAGAAGGACATAGGTGCTCGAAATATACACACAAGCATTTTTATAAACAACTTTTGAGCAGCTTCCAGCCCAAAGGTTGCCACTAAAAGAGCCCTGACAAACACAAAGCAAGAGCTGCCAAATGCGAGCGCCATGTAAACAAGAAGAAGGGTCAAACTACTTGTCTTGGGACTGTCCCCTTCTGTTTGTGGGTTTGCCCAGGCCATCCACCAACTGCTAGCTATTTGCAAAACTTGAAACAATGTTTGTGCAAGGATGATGAGCGGAATTAGCAATCCTTTATAAGCTGCTGCCATATATGACAGATACACCTTCATACTGACTCTACCTCTTTCTCTTTCCTCATCTTGAACTAGCTGCTTTTTCCTAGCTCGTTTTGCCTTCTTTTTCTCTTTAATTGCTTTTCGGTCAGGAGAAGAGATACTAGCCTGTACTTCCTTCACTAAACTACCTTTACAACTACTATTTTCATGATCAATGTCATCAAAGTCGTTCTGTGGACTAGATTCCTCGTCCGAATCTTCAGATGAGTGATGAAATATGTCCATTGCTTCAATTGCCTCATGGTGAGCAAATACTAGGGCGTTAAAATCTGTGCCAGACTGCAAAAGATCGTCGTATTTCCCTGCCTGTACAATTTTTCCTTCTCTAAGTACCTGCAGATATTAAGTTATGAGATTATATCATGTTTATGTAAAGCACACAACCTCTATTTTCTATTCTTATCTTCTAGAGCTAAAATATTGCAAAAACCTCCCATAAATTATAATTATGGGAAGTGAATCAAGAGACCAACTTGCGAAAATAAAAATGGAATAAGGAAGCATTTGACTATTGATGAAGCCTACAAAAGAACAGTTCAAAGCTGCCATGAAAATAAGGTATCTCTGCAGACCACTAATCAATCAAGCCTTAACAGTGTCGTCACAGTACAAGCAAAAAAAAAGCCTCAATGGATTTGCATGCATCCCTCCTGAGTATGAGGAGGGCCTAGGTAGGCTGGCAGGTTCAACACTTTGGCCATATAGATTCTTGGAAAGGGAAAAGCATCACATATCCAAACGAGAAAAGCCTCGGATAAGTTTACACTTAAGCTAGTATGCATCCCTCCCGAGGATGAGGAGGGCCTAGGTAGGCAGGCAGGCAGGTTCAACACTTTGGCCATATAGATTCTTGGAAAGGGAAAAGCATCATATATCCAAACGAGAAAAGCCTCGGATAAGTTTACACTTAAGCTAGTTGCGATGGCCTATGGCAATCCCTTTCCTAAATGTTGGGAGGTAGACACAAGTTTCATCAGGAAACTAAAAAGATCCCACTGACCATAATCCAATACCTTGCCTTGTCGAACAAGACAATTTCATTTGGGTGCATAGCAAGAAACATATGTCAAGACGAAGTATTTCACGTTATAGTTGTTGTAAGCTAGGCTGCACAGAGACGGGTACGGGTTCGGATTCGGGTACGCGGACGGAAAACGACGAGCTTTCAAAATTTTAGGAATGGGTACGCGTACCCATACAGGATACACATCGTATCGTTACGGGTACGAGTACGTGACCTAGTAGATGTACCCATGCTACATAACTTGTAAGTTTAATTGACATAAGTCAAATTAAATCTCTCTGAGTGACATCCATTAAATCTCTCTTTGAGTGACATCCACTGAGACTCAGCAGTAAAACTTCATGCAACAAGAAAGATGTATAGTCTTAATTAGCAGAAAAGGCACCACAAGCTTGGAACTAAAAGTTATATCTTCCAAATACTCCAAAGAACTCAATATCTTTCAGGTGACTACTTTACTACTGTCCTTCCGCCAAAAAATAAGAACTGTAGCAATTATGAATGTTAAAAGTAAATCACAGTGAAAGCAGTATTAAAAGAGTTCATATCTAAAACCAAAACCTATATAACATGGAAACAGGAAATGGGAAATATAGAAATGGAGTAATGTGGAAATACAAATTTCATACTCACAGGAAACGCCAAAACACAAATACTAAAGCAATAAATCAGAACTTCACTTAGAAATCTAACATTGCTTTGTTTGGTGATTCAAAGAGATTTAGATAGAGAAGTTCATTTTCTGACTCCAAAGATCCTAAAGAGGATAAAGTGTATACTTGTTGGTCTTTGAAAGATAATGTTTCCCACGAATTCCCTTGGGATGCAGAGTTTCCAAGAAGTTTCGGAAATGAAAAACATAATTTTCATGAGAGTTCTCGTGCACCAAAAACCAACATTCTAACGAAGTATAGATCATCGGCGACAAGAAAGCAATAAATAAATAAAACCAAAAGAACTTTCATACCAGTATCAAGTCAGCAGCGGGCAAAAATTCAACTTGATGTGTCACAAAAATGACAGTCTTTGAAGCAAGAGCTGTCAGAACGAATTCCTGCCATGAGATAAAAAAAAAGATTCAGAAAACTTCTTCAGCATAAGTTCAAAGAAAAAATACTCGGAGATATACACAACCTTGTACAAGAAAGATGCAGTCTGAGCATCTACAGCACTGAAGGGATCATCTAGCAAATATATATCCGCATCCTGATACAGGGCCCTGGCAAGCTGCACCCTCTGTTTCTGGCCACCGCTAAGGTTTATGCCTCTGTCCCCGATGATGGTTTGATCTCCATGTGAAAGATTTTCTAGATCCTTTTTCAATGCACAAGAATTAATAACACTCTTGTACTTTGGCTTATCCATAGGACTACCGAAAAGAATATTTTCTTCAATTGTTCCAGACTGTATCCATGCTGATTGAGATACATAAGCTGCAGAACCACATATTTTGACCTGGGAAACAACCATATAAGCACAGTCAAAGAAGAGTCATCGCTTTCACAAATAAGAAACTAACAGCATCTAGCAAAAAAAATAGATAAAATTATTGATGTCATAGTCAAATAGTTGACTCACTTCACCAAAGGTCTTGGGTATCTCCCCAAGGATGCAAGATAGAAAGCTTGATTTGCCTGAGCCAACAATTCCACAAACAGCCACCAGCATCCCTTTTTCAACTTTCATTTCAATACCTGACAAAGTTGGTCTTGTAGAGGAAGGATCCCAGCAGAATTTTCCATCCTTAATTTCAATGGCAGTTTCTGAAGTTCCCCTAGGTAATACCGTGGTTGCATCGCCTTGAAGTTCTTCCTCCAGGAGATATGTAGAAAGACGATCAAGGGAGACTTTTGTCTGAGCCATCATTGACACCAGATCTGGGAAATTTCTAAGTGGTTCTTGGAGAATCCTGAAAGTGGCAAGAGCAGAAAGAACACTTCCTGCAGTCAGCTCACCACCCAACAATATGGAAGTAGCAAAAGTGACTACCGCCACAAATATGGGAGAGCCCCAAAAGATAAATGTGATGAAAGCTTGAGAATATAGTGCTTTCCGTAGCCACTTGAACTCAACATTCCTCATATCCATAAGTTTGTTTCGGTACTTGTCCTCCCAAGCATGCAACTTCAAAATCCTCATATTCTTTAAAGACTCTGAGGTGGTCCTCATTCTTTCATCCTTCGCAGCCATTAACTTGTCCTGATATTCTTCTTGCCATTTCGCTATTGGCACCGTAACAACAATGGACACAATCGTGGCTACTAGTGTTGCCAAAGATGCAATTCCTACATTCTTGTAGAGAATTGCCAAAGCAAGGATAATTTGCATGGGTAGCATCCATATATCATGAAGATACCAAGAATAATCCCCAACTCGTTGGACGTCAACTGCCATGTAGTTCACAATCTCTCCACTAGTATGACTTTGCCGGGCAGAGTTAGACAGCTTGAGCCCCTTTCTGTACACCATTGCAGTTAGAGCGGACCTCACATGCATGCCTAAAATATCAACCCCAATGTACCATTGACGAGTAGCAAAAGTTTCCACCAACTTAGCTGAAAAAAAATATCCCAGCAAGAATATATCCCTCATGGGCAAACGTCTCTATCCCTCCCAAATAATCAACAAAATAGCTAACCATGTATGGACCAACATATGAAACTAGCGTAGTCAAGCCAGCAAAGATAGCATTCCAAGCTGCCTCCCCTCCAAAACGACTTGAGGATTGCCCAAGCTAATGAAGGCTGCTTCCTTGGACTTTCAGACTTCAATTTCTCCCAATTTAAGTTCAAAATTTTGTAGTTAGCCTTGGAACGGTCTCTAGGAGCGAGAAGAGGAATGTCTTTCAGGTCAAGCGGCCTCTTGGCACCGAGAGAAAGAAGCGAGTTTAACCATGAGATAGTTGCCAAGCTAAAAATCCCAGCCCCACTATAAGAGGTAACCCTTAAACACCCTGCTTCTTCTTCGAGCAAAGGCTCTTGAAGATCAGGATTCCCTAGAATTTGTATTCCACTAGAACCCCTAATTGCTAGAAAGCAAAGGAACCCAAGGACCGGGGTAGCAGCAAAATTCCCACAACATGAGAAGACAAATGCTTTGATCCTTCTATCAACAAAGCTCTACCATCAAAATACAAGGTCAACAAACAAATGACAAAAGATGCAAACCACCAAACCCTCAACAACAAAGGAAATCTCTCTGAAGACCTATATTTACAATGAAGTGTCAGAAGGCACATCACAAACCAAGCAAAAACTTGAGTTGCAGGCCAACATATAGAAACCCAACTCTCTACATTTCCATGAGATGCCTCCCTAATAACTCCTACTCCATCAAATCCTAACAAAACTACCTCCACTAACAGCATATAAAAGCAACTCAACACAGTCACTTTGTACCAATTTCCCACTACAATTTCACTAAGTTCATAATCTAACCCCCTGTGAACTGGGACCGAATTCGGATGCGAATCATTCTTAATCAACCTGATATGGCCAATACAAGTAACAAACTGCCTCGCTGACAACATTAACAGAAATACAAGCAGTAACACTAAATTTATGCAGATTGACAGCAGTTCCAGTATAGGAATACCCAGTAACTCCTTAGGTAACCCGGTTTTCGCCATTAATAACATTGCAATTGGGGATGAAACAATGAATTACAGTGAGCAACTGCGTACTACCCAAAATTAGAAAAATTGTCTTTAAAGCAAAAAAGGCAATGACTTTGTGATCAAAAGTTGAAGTCGGTGAAAGAAAGAGACTAAGCAAAATTGAAATACAATGGATTTAAGGGCAGTTCTGCCATCTGGGTATTGAACTCAGAAATGGAGACAGCTCATAGAGAGTAAGAAAAAGTGCAGAAGAACACGGGCCACATGAAAACAAACAGATTGTTAACATATATACCCAGAAAATGTGAAGAGAGAGAAATTCAAAAACCAAAAAAACCCAGGACTTGTCTGAGCTATAAGAATGAAGAAAAAATGACACAAAGTGGCAAAAGAAAAGACAGAAGTTTTGCTTACTTACTAACATAGATTGAAAAACTAAAAGAAACCCATCAAAGAAAAGCCAAAAACTTAACCTGGGTTTATGTCAAACAATCATTCACTAAGCCAAGAGAAATTACTAAGCGAAAAGTTCAGTTTTTTTACCCAGAAATTACAGCTTTTTAAGGAATGTTGGTGAAATATTTTTGGTGGGAGAAAGCGGTGAAGAAGAATGAGAGATCTCTTTCTCTCTTCTCCTTTTTCTTTGTGGGTCTTTCAAAAATTTACCTAATTTGTTGTCATTTGTAGTGTGTAATCGTTGGTTTCACCGCCGCTGCCGTGTTATGATCGAACTTGCATTCTGCACAAAGGCTTTTGGGTGTTTCTGAGCGTTGCATGTGGTTTTATTTGTCCACTCTCGTTATAGTTATATAGACCATTGCCCCCACCACTGCCTTCAAGAGTTTGGCAATTAACGGATAGGCGATAACTGTATTAGGCTGATTTGGTAGACTTTGTATTAGGCGATTTATTGGTAATTGTATTAACTTGTTAATATAAAGGTGTTGGGTAAGTAGGAGATAGCATTCAAAGGTAATTTAGTATTTTTGGGGGACACCATCTTCCTCCCCTATTCCCGATATAATAGAGATTTATGCATCCTCACTAATATTTGTTTTTATTTTTTTATTATTTATTAATGTAATTTTCAACAACTTTAGGGACATAAATGTAATTGATCCATTCATTCCCAAACCTCTATCAAAAAAAGCCTCCCCCAACTTTTTCAAAAAGAGTCTTTTGGGCACGATAAGGCTAATTGAAACTTTCTTTACAAAATCTCAAATTAGAGGATTGATTAGTCAAATCCTCTAATATGAGTTCAAACCTTTAAATTTACACGCAAACCTCTCTTTACCAAACAAGGCCTACGTAAATAAATTTTTAGGGGTTTATTATTTATCGCCCGTGTTTATTAAACATTGTCCTATATTTTTATATACTTCCTTCCGTTTTGTTTTAAATGCAACAAAGGAATATTTTATATCTCGCAACCTTTGTTGCGTTTAAAAACGAATAAACGGAGGAAGAATATTTGTATTTTTCTTTTACTTTTTTTACATCAAAAATATAAAAATTTTAGAATTTTTTTAGTAGGAAACAAAAGAAATTTTCAATTCTACCATGGTGGAACCGGAAAAAAATATGGTCGGTTCCACCACGGTAGGATCGGGAAAAAATGTCGGTATCACCATGGAGGAACATAAATTTTTTTCGATTCCCGCCATAGTGGACCGGAAAAAAAATGGTCGTTTCCACCATGGTACAACCGAAATTTTCTTTCGGTACCATAATGAACCCTAGACAACATTGAAATGGCAAGGGAGGAAGGCGAAAAGAGGGAAGAATGGAGGTTGTGCGCGTGAGGAGAGAGCTCCCCGGGGGAAGGGGTTGCCTGGGAGGATGGGCTAGGTTGCCACGTTATGGGGTGAGGGTGAGGGTGAGGGAGGCGAAGGGTGTAGGGGCAAAATGGGGGGAGTGGAGGGAGGCGAAGGGTGGGGTGGAGGGTTGCGAGGGGGTTGCTGTTGGGGTCGGGGGCGCAGGGGTGGTATGGGGGTGAGGGGGCGCTATTCGGGTCGGGGGGATGTAGGGTAGGGTAGGGTAGGGGTGGGGGTGGGGGTGGGGTGGGGTGGGGTGGGGGTGCTGCGGGTGGGGATGCGGGGGCATGGTGAGGGTGGTGGGGATGCGGGGGTGGGGTGGTGGTGGGCCCAGGGTGGGGGTGGGGGTGGTGGTTGAGGAGTGGTGGTTATGGAGGAAGAAGAAGTAGAGGAGGGAGAAAAAGAAAAAAAATTATCGTATATATACGGGCGGTGTATGGTAAATACGAGCGCGAAATAGCGAGGGAGGATGATTTCATTAACGCTCCATTTATTTTGGAGGAAAACGGTTTGCGGGAAAATGATTTTTCCTATTTTCCATTGTTTGGTTGGACAAGGATTTAAAAAGGAAAAGTAAAGTGGAGAAAAGTTTTTCATCCCTTTGTAAACATTTTCCTCCACTCTCTCCTCCCCAACCTCTCGATGTTTCCCTTCTTAGCTTAATACTTTTCCATCAAACGAACCAAAAACAAAGGAAAAACTAATATTCATTTACATTTACCAACGGAAAATTTTTTATGGAAAAATATTTTCCATCAAACCAAATGGGCCCTAAAAGAAAGTTATTCTTGTATTTGGTCTTATAACCATCGCTTATATAAAAAATTTAATCTAGCAAGTAGTATTAATAAAATATGAATATATGTAAGGGTTGTTCGACATACGTAGTTGTTCGGTAGTTGTTATACGTTAGATGTGAACTGTTAGAAGTTGGTTGTCAAAATTATTTGTAAAACAATTATTGTTTAAAAACTAGCGGTGGGTTTAAAAACAACAACAATGAACTACTACCTCCGTTTCTTAATAAGTGCAACACTTTCTTTATTTGGAATAATCACGATAGTGCGACCAAGCTCCAAAATGGTTAAAAAAAGTTCAATATTATTACAAATATATCACAAAAAGTAAGAGGGACCACAACTTTTTTTGTTTTATCACTTGAATTCCTTACTTTATTGTGGTCTCAACTTTCTATCTCTACACGCCGTTCCCTGAATATTATTGGGTCAGGGCTGAAATTTAGATATTGGGCCCTTGACGCACGAGAGATTAACGAAATATGCAATATAAAAATTCTAATGCAAAGTTTTCATTACATTAAATAAAAAGAAACTTATTTCAATTGAAAAATAATGTCAAAAAAGTATTTTAACATTTGATTTCTCATATGGCAATTCAACTAGTATATAAAAGAACAAGAACACCTGTAAAATTGGATGATCTTCTACATAAGCATTTGCATTCCAAACTTATAATATTTGCAAAAAAAAAAAAAATTAATTCAACTTGCTTGTGCAAAAATTTGTAGATAATATACACCATAGAAATAATTCTAAAGACTACTTAATAAACTTAACCCAATTTTGGAACTAAACAATTCCCTACAAATTTCTCCTTTATTAGCTATACAACTATATTAACTTTGCTCTGTTCTTCCTTCTTAGGCCCTGTTCTTTTGAACTTATTTTGGCTGAACTGAACTGAACTTATTTTTACTTATTTTTCTTGAACTGAACTTATTTTTGCTGAACTGAACTTATTTTTCCTAAATAATAATAAATAATAATAAATAATAAATAATAAATAATAAATAATAAATAATAAATAATAAATAATAAATAATAAATAATAAATAATAAATAATAAATAATAAATAATAAATAATAAATAATAAATAATAAATAATAAATAATAAATAATAAATAATAAATAATAATAATAAATAATAAATAATAAATAATAAATAATAAATAATAAATAATAAATAATAAATAATAAATAATAAATAATAAATAATAAATAATAAATAATAAATAATAAATAATAAATAATAAATAATAAATAATAAATAATAAATAATAAATAATAAATAATAATAATAATAAATAATAATAATAAATAATAATAATAAATAATAAATAATTATAAATAATAATAATAATAATAAATAATAATAATAATAAATAATAATAATAATAATAATAAATAAGAATATATAATAAATAATAAATAATAAATTATTAATAAATAATAATAATAATAATAAATAATAATAATAATAAATAATAATAACAATAATAATAATAAATAATAAATAATAATAATAAATAATAATAAATAATAAATAATAAATAATAAATAATAAATAATAAATAATAAATAATAAATAATAAATAATAAATAATAAATAATAAATAATAAATAATAAATAATAAATAATAAATAATAAATAATAAATAATAAATAATAAATAATAAATAATAAATAATAAATAATAAATAATAAATAATAAATAATAATAATAATAAATAATAATAAATAATAATAATAAATAATAATAATAAATAATAATTATAAATAATAAATAATAATAAATAATAATAATAATAAATAATAATAAATAATAATAATAATAATAATAAATAATAAATAATAAATAATAATAAATAATAATAATAATAAATAATATAATAATAAATAATAAATAATAATAAATAATAATAAATAATAATAATAATAATAATAATAATAAATAATAAATAATAGATAATAAATAATAAATAATAAATAATAATAAATAATAATAATAATAAATAATAAATAATAAATAATAAATAAGAAATAATAATAAATAATAATAATAAATAATAAATAATAAAAATTTAAAAATAAAATTTAAAAATAAAAAAATTAAATTAAATAAAAAAATAAAAAAAATAAAAAAATTACAAATTCATCGTTATTTTAATTATTATATAAATAATAATAACAATATAAATAGTAATATTGAAAACAAAAATAATAATTACGACATTAGATAAGACTGAACTTATTTTTGTTGAACTGAACTTATTTTTGCTGAAGTGAACTTATTTTTGCTGAAGTGAACTTATTTTTGCTTATTTTTGCTGAACTGAACTTATTTTTGCTGAACTGAACTTATTTTTACTTATTTTTGCTGAAAATAAGTCCAAAAGAACAGGGCCTTAGTGTATGTCCCTCCTGACCTTTCGATCACATACATCATTTTCAACTTCTTTTTTTCTTTTGAATTCATACATATTGCTAGTTTCTACAAACAGTATTACTATATATATTTCATATTATCACAAAGAAGTTCCACAGAAGTGCATATAAGTCTGTCATTCATCAACGCATTTTTTTATCAACAGTTCAACATCATTACAACAATCAACAATGAACAATCCAGTATAAGGAATTCGAAAATTGTAATCAAATTTAAAGATTTTTGTAATCACCCACACCTAAAATTCGAATTCACTTATATCACATAATTTGAAAATAAAAAATCAGATTGCAAATTGAAATTAGCACAATTAACACACAAAAAAAATTATAATTATAAACCAACGATTATGATTCAAATCGCCGATTCGCAAATTACAACCAAGATCAACCTCTTCTTAGTTCTTAGTATTACGTCATTCCCATAAGCAATTTTGGTATTGTGAAAATTGTGAGAAACTGAAAATTGAGAATATGGGGGAAGAACTTATCTTCAATTGACAAGGGAAATTTGCAAGAGATTTTAAGGAGAAAAAAATCAGGAAAAGAGAGATTAAAAAGGGATTGCCGATTTGCCTTTGAATTCAAGAACATATCTTTGGAAACTGAATCTTTTGGGTATGATTTTCTGGGTAGAAGATGAAGAAAGTGCAGCGTGATTTATGGGTAGAACTGTAGAGGTTTCTTACTTTAGTTTTCTCTTTCATGCGACACAAGTTCTTTCTTTCTCCTTTATTTTTATTATTTTACAAAGCCTGGTTTTTTTATTGTGGGCCTTGGGCGGGTGCCCCGCCGCCTGCCCCCGGCGCCGGGCTGTCTCTACAATCCTTGGTATTCCCCCACTTTCTCTATTTTGCACTTATTAAGAAACGAAGGAAGTATATATTATCTCCACATGCTACTCCTACCTCGAGTGGTATTTTTTAGCTATTTCAAAACAGAACTTTTTTTTTTTTGAAGGGATTTCAAAACAGAACTTCAAACACACTTCTCACCTTTAGTAGAGTTTGCTTGAGTTCAAATCCTACAAGCTAAACTACTTCAAAAATTGTTGCCTAACAAGCTAAGCTCTAAATATGAAATGATGTTCTTTGAAAAATTGTCAAGACTCAACCACTACGACCCAATAGTTATTGTTTATGTTTAGAAAACGTGCTTCTTTTTTTTGGAAAAACAAATAAAAATTCATGAGAGATGTATGGTTTAGGATAAGAAAAAGAGTTTGTTAGGCATATACTTCCATTTTTTAATTGCATCATTTTATTTTAGTAATTGTTCAATCAACCAACTTTGTTAAACTATCTCGCATTATTATATAAGGAAAAAAAAACATAGTCAATTAGGGTTTTGTCAGATTCGTCTCAATGTAAGGATCTCATATATCATATTTTTATAATTTTTACTTATACGCGATTAAAGATATTGACGTTCAAAGAAGCGTATCGACAAACATGAAAAGCGAAATGGTGCAATTAATTTTGCTTTCAAAAAAAAAAAAGAAATGGTGCAATTAAAAAAACGGAGGAAGTAGTTTCGAAAAAAGAACCTTAAACGAATATATATATAATATATATGTATATATATATGTATATTTATATGTATATATATGTATATGTATATGTATATGTATATACATATATATGTATATATATATACATATATATGTATATATATATATATACATACATATATACATATATATACATATATACATATATATACATATATACATATATATATATATATATATATATA